>OY728148.1:1209758185-1211008185 GCA_963277665.1 Viscum album
ATAAAAATGATTTTTTTTAATTTAAATGTATTGGGATTCCATTTATGTTTTGTTAATTCATAAATGTGCACATAGTGTGCAGTTGGTGTTCTCATGGTGTTTTTTTGTGCAAAACACTACGTGATTTTGGGGAATTGTTTTATTACAAATCAATGTGTTTTATTGAAAGTTTTAAGTGGTATAAAAATGTGATAGATACATTATTGATTATGTGTGACAATTAGTGGTGTTTTATTTGAAAATGGATTTATGTTGCATGATGAAATTGTTTGAGCACAAAAGGGGAACCCGGGTACTTAGGTGGGCGGATTTGTACTAGTACGGCTAGTGGACCAGATGGGTGTTGTCCCTGTTTCACCTAGCATTTGGATAACGACAACTCTAACTAAACTATGTGGATGATGATTGGAAACCACTATGTTGTGGGTATGTTCCCTACTAGTGGCTCGTGCATGAGAGTGGATTTTACTATGGTTACTTTACACCGAGGTACGAGGTACATAGGGCCCGAGACAACCTAGTGCCTAGGGCAGTTGTTGGTTTGTTTCTCACTGGATTTTCAGTATTTACCATTGTATTTGGGTGTTTTTTTCAGTAATTTATAGTATCTATCATTTCCATTTAGATATGTTAACATTCTGGAAATTCTAGTTTGAAAACTTTTTTTTAAATGAAAGTTGCATTTCTTGGAATTTCATTATCGTTTTTCATTACAAATTAAGACTATTTGCTTCTTCACCTTATATTGCATGCACTTTTGAATCATTGGGTGGCATCCTATTGGGCTTATTCTCACACCCTACTTACACCCCTTGGGTGTATGTAGACTTTGTTATGCTTGACTCAGGTAAAGGGAAGGCTATGGGTGATGGCGGTTCAAGGTGTTAGTCCTCATCGTTGGGGCGGAGTTGCGGAGAAGGTTTGTGGGTGATGACCCCCTTGTCGTGCGGAGTCCAATGGGATGTCATTATGTTGTCATTATTTGTTTTTAGACCACTTTTAGTGTCTTTAAACATATGTATTCAGTTCTGGTTTTTGTGAAAACATCATTTGGTTTACATTTTTCAGATTCAATTTATTGATTGTTTTTAATGTTTTATGCCATCATA
Source organism: Viscum album (assembly GCA_963277665.1). NCBI lineage: Eukaryota > Viridiplantae > Streptophyta > Magnoliopsida > Santalales > Viscaceae > Viscum > Viscum album. Next base: position 1,209,759,295 of record OY728148.1, read on the forward strand.
TTCGGGTAAATCGTTCCCAAACAAAAATAAATGATACCCGGGCACTTGTTCCAACCCATGGGGATAGGGAACGCCCTTCGGGTCATGTCACGGGCTGGGTTTGGTGCCAGTTTTGGTGGCGACCAGATTCGGTTCGTGACATTGTATTTTTTCTTTGTGGTTTATCTTTCGTGGATTTTGTGAGACCTTTCGGGGTCTCGGGGTCCCTAATGAGTATCATATACTCACCCCTGCACGGGGATATGCCCGCACTACATTTTGTTGGATACAGACGACAGACATAACTGATCTAGGTGGAGGCTTGTGCAGTTGGATGGTACCCAGAGGTGGACCACTTGGCGGGATGTACACGGAGCGGACGATCGTACCCAAGGAGCTGAGGAGACTATCTATACCCACCCATTAGTTGGGATTCCTATAGGATGACTCAGTGATTCTATTTTTACTTACTGTTGTTGTACTTTATTTTCAGTTGTACTATACTTTCAGTTGGGTTTGTACACTGGCCCATTTACTTTTTCAGCACTTACCTGTTACCCAGTTTTACTTAGTGCTTACTTCACTTGTGTACTCTGTTGTGTTTTTGTTTACTTATAAAAAGACAATGCCTTCCCATTTTTATCATTATTTACTCCTTTGGTGCTAGTCTCCATCCACTGGCCTATGGAAGGCGGATTTGGTATAGTCACGAAATGATCCCTGAGGACGGGTCGTGGCATTAACTCTAGGAAAGTTTATTGGATAGATTATCTCTATATGTTTGAATTATAAATGATGCACACATCGGGTAAAGGCAACTCAATTAGATATACATTAAAAATAAATTCATATGGTCATTCTATAAAAGAAGCTTGAGATCCATGTCATTTGATATTTGTTATAGTTGAATTGTTTTTAGAGTGTGCAAACCATGATGATATAGTTGATTTATTTCCAGTATCATTGGTTCTAGACATGGTTGATTTGGTTAATGAATTTCAGATTTACGACTCATGATGTTTGGATATGGAGACAAAACAAAATTTTTGGGAGACCATTGATGGTTGTAAACATGATTGGAATTTAGTGATTTCATTTCGTAATAATATTTCTGTAGTTGTATATTTTCAGGAAAACAATTTATGTGAATACCATTATTAAATATGTGTAGTTCATCATAGAATTCATAAAATGTATAATTTATTGATATAACAGTTTTCTTGGGTTGATATGAAAAGAAGTGTGGGTGAGTTAGTTTCATGATAATTTATGTTTGACAATGTCCTAATAGAGCATCTGTTGCCAAAAAAATATGTTAATATATTTACCAATCCTTGTGTAGATGTGGGAACAAATATATTTATATTTTGTAATAGGTCTCCCGATAATGGTTGGGAAATAAGATTCCATATGGTTGATTGTGGATCCAATAAAAAAGGTATCCACTTTTATCCCATTTTGTGAATTTTATATTGTGGAGGATATGTCCAAAATCTATAAACATGTGTTATTAATGAGGCATGGGTACTAGTTTCAAATGAATCACATAGAGATATGATGTATGCGCCTTATTTTTAGAAATCCTTAAAGCAAGTTGTTGGTGCACATTTACAATAATTACAACAAATCATCCATAGATGGATGGGAAGTCCGAGAGGACAATAAAAACATTAGATGATATGTTAAGGGATATTATGATGGATTTTAGTGGTCTATAGAATTCCAAGAAGATGAAATTTAATTTTCATTAAATATCAAATATTTTTTTCACTACTATTTAGTATCCATGAAAGACATGTATTCAATATAGTTTCTTTAAAAATACTATTATTTTTTAAAAATAACTCTTGTTTCCAAAAAATAAAACTTTTTGGTCTTGGGACATTTTTTCTTATTTAATAAATATTTATGACTCTTATATGAAGTATGATATACCAACATTTATTTTTAAACCCCAATGTTTATTCATGAATTTATTCTTTGTTAAATGAAACCCATTACATTCCATGAGTTATTTTAGGTCCATTATTGATAAGCATTTTATGTGGAATGAAATAAAATGTAACTATTATGATGTGACAGGTGTAACCTAAATTTTATAGCACCTGAAAATTTTATGATGTGATGGTTTGTTCAAGAATAATATAGTTCTCTAATACATTTTGTAATGTGATGTATCTGTTGAAAGAAAGTGAATTATGAATGACCATGATTCTAGCATTATTCATAATTATGGGTCGTATTTGACCCCTCAGACACAATGGTTAATTTTTATGAATTTCTACCTTCTGTTACATTACCTGATGATTCCTCTAATAATTAAAATTATTATCCCTTACTTACGATATTATGACAACGATTCTTCTCACCCATGTATCATATCTCTTTTTCATCCTTCTTCAGGCTTATAGCTCAAAGATTATTTTTATGTGTATCCTTATGTGAGTACTTGTACTAAAGATAACATGAGGGACACTAAGATTACATATTAGAAGGAAATAAATAAATTTATATGTTTTATTTTGTAAATGTTATGTATGGTCCTAATTTTCTAATGATACTTACTCATTGGTTCCTCGATGCGTATAATTTTTTATTTTTAATATATAATGAAATAGAATTTTAGGATACCTGTTTATTATAAATGAAAAACAAAAAAACCATTTAAACTGGGAAATGGGAACCCATTACATGACTGAATGCCAAATAAGTTCAAGAGTCAAAGTCCCATATATAAATAGTTCAATACAAAATAACCTATATATTCATGTTCAAATTTATAGGTTACAACAAAAATCAATCCCAACAAAGAATCCCTTTCCATCATTATTGTTTCTAACTTATGATCCATTAAGGAATAACATGATCCATCATTTCCTTCATCAACTCCACATCCAAAGGATGTCCAAAACTGTGATCAGGGAGAGACATAGGAATGCTATCACCAGTTCTTACCAAAACTGAATGTAAAAATGAAGTTGTTTCCACCGCTCTCAACACAACCAGAACTAAACATCCATGGAGAAGGCCCTTAATCCCACCCAGGTCACCATATAAACCTTCATCTGTAACCAGATATATGAATCTTGTTTCCAACATCATGGAAATCTCATCGAGTTTGTAACGATCCAATGTTTTTCAGTGGAAAATTCCCTTCTTATATCTATGTCATAAAAACACAAAATAATGAACTACTATGTGATAAGTGACCTTTAAACATAATTTTGTCACCCCTATGTTTGGAATTTTAAAAATCCAACATTCACGGTTGTGTTCAAGATAGTTTTTGGAGTCTAATATAATTTTTGGTGAATAGTAACCTACCCTTATGAATAGTAACCTGCCCTTATGAATAGTAACCTACCCTTATGAATAGTAAATAAGAGTAACATTACCTATGAATAATAAAATTTAGAAATCATAGAAAGTGATAATTTGACCTTAGTAAACGTTTTTGGTATTTTATAAGTCATAATTAATTAATTATAAATAATTTATTAATTTAAAAGAATATTTATTTTCCTGAAATATATTCATAAATTATTGAATCAATGTCTAATAGTTTTTAGATAATTTTATAAGACCCTAAGTAATTTTTGAATGAATTGCAAAATCAGTTTTAATTTTAAAAAAATTGTTTTTTTAAGTAAATTATGATTTTAATTAAATATTAAATTAATAATATTTAAAAAATTATTTTTGAAAAATGGACTTAATTTTTGGATTCTACACGTCGAAAAATTGTTGGGGTAAAATTTTGGGATTTTTCTGAGATACTTGAATTTTTTATGAATAGTTGAATCCGATAATTCACAATAAAAGCTAAATAATGTATTAATTGAGTCATTGATGATGTTCTGCTGATGTAAGCCCACTTGGTTCGGGATTACATTATAGAATTACTATTATTGGTCATCCAAGACTCACTATTCCTTGTCTTAGGTGAAATTGATAAACTAATCAATTTTATATTAAGGAAACCCCTCTCCCCTCCACTATAAAAGCCACCCTTCACTCCCTCTTTTCCTCACACCTATCAAGCTCCAATACTTCTCTAAATTCTACCCAAACACCTTCTCTAGATCATCCCCCACGTCCAAAAGTTTCTGGTCTCATCAAAAGACCAAGCCTATCTTCTTTAAAGAGGATCTCAAGAGAAGGATTCTAAAGGTAATTTCTCTCTCTTCTCCTTTAATTTCCTTTCAAGTTCAAGTTCCTTTCTTGATATCTCTCTATCTATCTTAATCCAAATTGTTCTGTAAATCCAGTATTATATATATACTGTAATATTATGATTCTAATTATATCACCACACACCCTTTCCCCCTTCCTTTTCTTTTATTAAAGAGAACGTTGTTCATGTGGTGATAATTTATCACCATAAAAAACAACATGCTCTCTTCATCTATTTATACCTTAAATCTGGTTATGAAACCATTTTAATGGTTGAACCAGAATGTTTTATATGTATTATGTTCTATTTTAAGTTCTGGAAATAAACTATGGACATACTACTAAGTGAAAAGTTAAAATGAGTTGGTTGTGATCCAAAAACCGCTCAAATTGGCCCAAATAATCTTTATTTAATTCTTATCTAATGATTCGGCCACATGGATCTAATATAACTCATTATAAAATCATTCAAGCTTATGTAATATCATTAATTATATGTAACATCAGTTCTTGATGTTTACCCATGATCTACCCAAACATCAAATTAAGAATACAAGTGGACCGCTCAAGAAAACCATGAAAACGAACATCCCCGATCAATGTTTTTAAACTCTATAATTCAACCAAAGTAACATAATATGAAATAATGAAACCAGAATGAACCCTATTAATGTATAAAAGGTTCTGTAATTTCCAATTAATGAATATAATGTCATTATACATGACATTAAAGTGAAGGAGGCATTCGAGTACAAGGTAAGGGGAAATCTCGAACCCAATTTTCTTCCTTCGGGTTCTCCCTCTTTCACTCCATTTTTATATGGTTACTCCTCAAAGATCATTTTTTCATATTTTACTTTACTTTTCTGGGATATACATGTTTGTCACTGGTTTTTATGTCCATCAAAATGTTTTCCAAAAGAACTCTTCTTTCAAGATCTCACCTTTTGCCTCTCATTCATGGTTGATGGATCTTTTATCATGTATGTTGTTCCCTCTTTCTTTTGGGAACCCAAAGCTTATGAATGTGTTATTATGAGATGAAGCCCATTCCTTTCGATGGGTTATTTATGTACATGTTTGATATGTGTTCTATGTGGCAAGGATGATAATGATAATGTTATGATGTGACGGGTGCACCCGGAATTATATAGTGCTCCAATGCATTGGGTAAAGTGATGAATCTCATGAGTAAATGTGAAATTATGCGTGAACATGATGCTAGATTTGTTCACAATTATGTGTGGTAGTTAACCACTAAGACATGATATTTCATTTTTATGCTTTGCCACATTTCAAGTTTATTGTTTATGCTCCTCTCATGTTGAAGATCTTCTTCCTATGTCATGATTATGATCACCCCATGCTATATTGTTCTTATCTATCCTCTTACTGGGATTTTAGCTCACCCCTTTTGATGTATATCCTCAGGTGGCTACATGTACTAAGGAGAGGACAAGTTCTACTAAGAAGCCATAGAATAAGAGATTAAATGAATTTTTATGCTTGTTGTTGTACTTGTTATGTGTAGTCGTAGTTTGCCCAAGACACTAAACCTCTGGATCCTCCTTGTGTAACACTATAATGTTGTTTATCTTTGAAATGATGTAATAGTAATGTAAGAAAGGGCCGTGTCTCTATAGTTGGTATCAGAGGGAAGGTTTAGTTAATTTTGGAATTAGGATTAGTGAACCCTATAGAAAACCTCTAGCATGAGACTAAGTACAAATATGCACACAAGGATATTTACCTAGGGATCCCATATGTTATGTTTGAAAGGATAAGTTATTCATGACTTGTTTAATTATGTTTTGTTCTAACCTTTTCTATTTTAGAAAATGGTGGGAACCAGGAGAAATCAGGCCAACAACACTTGTGAAGGCCAATGCAACGATTGCCCGAACGTCATCCTGAATGATTTTGGAGGTGGAGTTCAAAACTTCATGGCGATGCTTACCCAATTATCTCGGGTTATGAATAATAACCATATTAATGGGGAACGTCCTCCTTCACCAAAGAGGGAGCAACTAGCTATCGAATGTTTTATGCGGCATCGACCACCGATGTTTTGTGGATCATCCGATCCACTAGTTGCGGAACAGTGGGTCAAATCCATGGAGAAGATCTTTTCTGTTCTTCACTGTTCCGAGACGGAGAAGGTGACTCTAGCTGTTTATCGTCTAGATGGAGAAGCTGATCAATGGTGGGCTTTGATTAAGAACACCAAGCCAAGGTATGAAATTGAAGAGATGGAATGAGAAGACATTAAGATAATGTTTCTTAATAAGTACTTCCCACGAACTCTTCGCACGAAAATGGAGAGAGAATTCATAGAGCTCAAGCAAAAAAGAAGGAGAATCTGTCACAACCTATGAAGAAAATTTCACAAGGCTCGCAAGGTATGCTTCGGGTTTTGTTATCAAAAATGATAGAAAAATTGATAGATTCTTTAGTGGAATAAAACCACATCTTCGAAAAGCTCTTGCAATTCGAGACTTTGGGAGTTATGAAGAAGTTGTTCGGTGTGCTCTCAAAGTGGAGATGGAGTTTGGAGAATGGTCCCATGGCTACGGTGATAGGAAAAAAAAGATGGAGTTTCATGCTGGTAGATCTAGTGACAAAGATGGGAAGAAAACACAATGACACACTTGCCAAAAATGTGGGAAGTTTCACAATGGGAACTGCCTCAAAGGGACGGGGAAATGCTTCAAGTGTGGGAAAGAAGGACACCTAGCTCACGAGTGTCGAAGAGACATGAAAAGGAAGGATAATGTAGCCGATGAAAGGAGAGAACCACTTGTGGTTAAATGCTACAACTGTAAGGAGCTAGGGCACTATTCAAACTAGTGCACTAAACCATGAGCTTTCGAGGGTAATCAGCGCCAACAACCACCAAAGCCAAAGGAACAAGGGAATGCTTATTCCATCACTACTGCAGAGGTGGAACATGATAATGAAGTCATACAAGGTACACTTCCTATTCACTCAAGAATGGCAAAAGTCTTATTTGATTCTGGTTCTACACATTCCTTTATATCTTGCAAGTTTTCTAGAACTATATAATCGAAGCCCCGAAACCTTGAAGTAGAGATATCTGTTAAAACACCAAGTGGTGCAATCATTGCAACCCATGTGTTTGATTCTTCTCCTGTTGACGTATGTGGGAAGATTCTTTTGGAAAATCTCGAAATACTTCCCTTGGTGGAATTCGACGCTATAATGGGAATGGATTGGCTCTAGTTATATAGAGCACATATCAATTGTCGGGAAAAGGAAATATATTTTCATATTCCAAACCCTCCCATGCTCCTCTACAAATGCAAGGAAGATCATGAATATCCTTTGAGAAATCCTTCAATGGTGTGGGTGATTATTCCCTACGAAGAAGCATACGTCGCCCAAATGTTAGAGTCGAAGGAATGTTCCAGCCTTGAGGAAATGCCCATCGTAAGGGAATATGACGATGTATTTCCTGAAGAGTTACCCGGAATTCCCCCGGATCGTGAGGTAGAGTTCTCAATTGAACTCATACACGGAGCTACTCCTATCTCGAAGTGCCCCTACAGGATGGCTCCTATCGAACTGGAGGAGTTAAAGAAGTAGCTGCAAGAGCATCTAGACAAAGGGTTCATACGCCCTAGTGCATCACCTTGGGGTGTGCCAGTGCTCTTTGTGAAGAATAAGGATTGTACCATGCGGCTGTGTATCGATTATCGGGAACTCAACAAGATCACCATAAAGAACAAGTATCCTATCCCAAGGATTGATGACTTGTTCGACCAGTTAAGAGGAGATCAATACTTCTCAAAGGTGGATCTTCGTTCTGGATATCATCAAGTAAAGGTGAAGAAGGAAGATATTCAGAAGATTGCCTTCCGTACAAGGTATGGGCACTATGAGTTTTTGGTGATGCCCTTCGGACTTACTAATGCCCCCTGCAATCTTCATGGATTTGATGAATAGAGTCTTTAGAACTTACCTCGACAAATTTTTGGTAGTGTTTATCGATGATATTCTCATCTACTCCAAGAGAAAGGAGGAACATGAAGAACATATAAGACTTGTGTTGGCGACATTGAGAAAAGAGAATTTGTAAGCGAAGTTCAGCAAGTGTGACTTTTCGATGAATCATGTCACGTTCTTGGGACATGTGATCACAAGCGAGGGAATTTCTGTGGAACCTTCAAAGACAAAGGAAATTGAAAAATGGCCCAGGCCCTCTAGTGTCACAGAAATCCGTAGTTTTCTTGGATTAGCTGGGTACTACCGATGTTTTGTGAGAAACATCTCACGATTGTCAAGCCCGCTAACTAAGTTAACAAGGAAAGGGGTAAAGTATGTATGGACGGAATAATGTGAGGGAAGCTTCAAAGAGCTAAAGAGAAGGCCAATCACTGCACATGTACTCACACTACCGAAAAGTGGAGAATGTTTTGTGATATACAGTGATGCTTCAAAGAGAGGCTTGGGTTGTGTACTCATGCAAAATGATAATGTGATAGCATACGCCTCACGATAGTTGAAGATCCATGAGCAGAACTACCCAACGCATGATCTTGAGCTGGCAGCCGTGATTTTTTCCTTGAAAATCTGGCGGCACTACCTTTATGGTGAGAAGTGTGACATATACACCGACCACAAGAGCCTAAAGTATATATTCACACAAAAGGAGCTCAACATGCGTCAAAGGAGATGGTTAGAGCTAATCAAGGATTACGATTGCTCTATTCACTATCATCCTGGAAAGGCGAACAAGGTAGATGATGCTCTAAGCAGGAAAGAACCTGCTACTCTCTCCATGTTGAGGACTGAGAAAGAACCTATCTTCTTGGATATGCAAAGTATGGAATTGGGAATTTTATGGGCAGGGGATACATCCTACCTTTCCCAAATGATTGCGCAACCATCCATCCAATAGAAGAATAAGGAAGCACAAAGGGATGATGTAGAGATACAAAAGAGGGTGAATGCAGTAAAGGAAGGGAAGCAGCAAGAGTTCCATATCGACGATGATGGTGTGATTCGGTTTAGAACGCGGCTTTGTGTTCCTTCATCACACGGAATAAAGAAGGAGCTATTGGATAATGCACATAGCTCAACTTTCTCTATTCATCCTGGAAGTACCAAGATGTATTGTGATCTCCGAGAACACATCTGGTGGGATAACATGAAGAAGGAGATTGCAGAATATATATCAAGGTGCTTGGTATGATAGAAAGTTAAAGCTGAGCGGAAAAAGTCCAAAGGTATGATGCAGCCATTGCCTATACCCATGTGGAAATGGGAAAATGTTACTATGGACTTTGTCATGGGTCTTCTGAAAACGTCAAGAGGAAATAATGCGATATGGGTTGTGGTTGACAGACTCGCCATGGCTGCCCATTTTATCGCTATTCGGGAAGACCTCTCACTTGAAAAACTTGCAAGGATATATGTGAAGGAAGTAGTGAGATTGCACGGTGTTCCGCTCTCGATTGTCTCTGACCGTGATCCAAGGTTCACTTCTAAATTCTGGAGGAGCCTTCAACATGCATTGAGTACTGAATTAAATTTCAGCATGGCCTATCACCCCCAAACTGATGTCCAGTCTGAATGGACTATTCAGACACTTGAAGATATGCTAAGATCCTGCTCTCTTGAATTCAAAGGTGGTTGGGATCATCACCTTCCATTGGTTGAGTTCTCATACAACAATAGCTTCCACTTGAGTATTCAGATGGCTCCGTATGAAGCTCTTTATGGGAAGCGATGTAGAACTCCAACCTGTTGGGATGAGGTTGGAGAACGAAAACTACTTGGTCTCGATCTTGTTCAAGAGATGACAGAGAAGGTTCAAGTCATCCAGAAACATATCAAAGCTGCTCAAAGTCGGCAAAAGAGCTATGATGACAATCGTCGAAGGGACTTGGAGTTCGACGTTGGAGATAAAGTCTTCCTTCGAATATCTCCGTGGAAGAGAGTCATGTGATTCGGGAAGAAAGGGAAGCTAAGTCCAAGGTACATTGGCCCCTTTGATATCCTTGATCGTATAGGAGTCGTGGACTATCGACTGGAACTTCCACGGAATATGGCTCAAGTTCATGATGTGTTTCACGTATCACTACTGAGGAAGTACATTCCAGACCCCTCACATGTATTAACTCAGAGGTGGTACAGTTGGAAGATGATCTCTCATACGAGGAGCAGCCGGTAAAAATTCTGGACCGAAGTGATAAGGTTCTACGCAACAAGACAACCCGCCTTGTCAAAGTGTTGTGGAGGAACCAAAAGTTTGAGGAAGCAACTTGGGAACTGGAAGAGGCAATGAAGGAGAAGTACCATCACCTATTTGTGTAAAGTGAAATTTCGGGGGCGAAATTTCTTAAGGGTGGAAGAATGTAATGAACCAAAGTTTTTCAATGGAAAATTCCCTTCTTATATATATGTCATAAAAACACAAAATAATGAACTACTAAGTGATAAGTGACCTTTAAACATAATTTTTTCACCCCTATGTTTTGAATTTTAAAAATCCAACATTCATGGTTGTGTTCAAGATAGTTTTTGGAGTCTAATATAATTTTTGGTGAATAGTAACCTACCCTTATGAATAGTAACATGCCCTTACGAATAGTAACCTACCCTTATGAATAGTAAATAAGAGTAACATTACCTATGAATAATAAAATTTAGACATCATAGAAAGTGATAATTTGACCTTAGTAAACGTTTTTGGTATTTTATAAGTCATAATTAATTAATTATAATTAATTAATTAATTTAAAAGAATATTTATTTTCCTGAAATATATTCATAAATTATTGAATCAATGTCTAATAGTTTTTAGATAATTTTATAAGACCCTATTTAATTTTTGAAAGAATTGCAAAATCAGTTTTAATTTTAAAAAAACTTTTTTTAAGTAAATTATGATTTTAATTAAATATTTAATTAATAATATTTAAAAAATTATTTTTGAAGAATGGACTTCATTTTTTGATTCTACACGTCGAAAAATGGTCGGGGTAAAATTTTGGGATTTTTCTGAGATACTTGAATTTTTGATGAATAGTGGAATCCGATAATTCACAATAAAAGCTAAATAATGTATTAATTGAGTCATTGATGATGTTCTGATGATGTAAGGCCACTTGGTTCGGGATTACATTATAAAATTACTATTATTGGTCATCCAAGACTCACTATTCCTTGTCTTAGGTGAAATTAATAAACTAATCAATTTTATATTAAGGAAACCCCTCTCCCCTCCACTATAAAAGCCACCCTTCACTCCCTCTTTTCCTCACATCTCTCAAGCTCCAAGCCTTCTCTAAATTCTGCCCAAACACCTTCCCTAGCTCATCCCCCACGTCCAAAATCTTCTGGTCTCATCAAAATACCAAGCCTAGATTCCTTAAAGAGGATCTCAAGAGAAGGATTCTAAAGGTAATTTCTCTCTCTTCTCCTTTAATTTCCTTTCAAGTTCAAGTTCCTTTCTTAGTATCTCTCTATATATCTTCATCCAAATTGTTCTTTAAATCCAGTATTATATATATACTATAATATTATGATTATAATTATATCACCCCACACCCTTTCCCCCTTCCATTTATTTTGTTAAAGAGAACGTTGTTCATGTGGTGATAATTTATCACCTTCAAAAACAACATGCTCTCTTCTTCTATTTATACCTTAAATCTGGTTATGAAACCATTTTTATTGTTGAACCAGAATGTTTTATATGTATTATGTTCTATTTTATGTTATTGATATAAACTATGGACATACTACTAAGTGAAAAGTTAAAAAGAGTTGGTTGTGTTCCAAAAACCGCTCAAATTGGCCCAAATAATCTTCATTTAATTCTTATCCAATGATTCGGCCACATGGATCTAATATAACTCATTATAAAATCATTCAAGCTTCTGTAATATCATTAATTATATGTAAAATCAGTTCTGGATGTTTACCCCTGATCTACCCAAGCATCAAATTAATAATACAAGTGGACCGCTCAAGAAAACCATGAAAATGAACATCCCCGATCAATGTTTTTAAACTCTATAAGTCAACCAAAGGAACATAATATGAAATAATGAAACCAGAATGAACCCTATTAATGTATAAAAGGTTCTGGAATTTCTAATTAATGAATATAATGTCATTATACAGGACATTAAAGAGAAGGAGGCATTCGAGTACAAGGTAAGGGGAAATCTCGAACCCAATTTTCTTCCTTCGGGTTCTCCCTCTTTCACTCCATTTTTGATATGGCTACTCCTCAAAGATCATTTTTTCATAATTTACGTTACTTTTTTGGGATATACATGTTTGTCACTGGTTTTTATGTCCATCAAAATGTTTTCCAAAAGAACTCTTCTTTCAAGATCTCACCTTTTGCCTCTCATTCAAGGTTGATGGTTCTTTTATCAAGTATGTTGTTCCCTCTTTCTTTTGGGAACCGAAAGCTTATGAATGTGTTATTATGAGATGAAACCCATTCCTTTCCATGGGTTATTTATGTACATGCTTGATATGTGTTCTATGTGGCAAGCATGATAATGATAATGTTATGATGTGACGGGTGCGCCCGGAATTATATAGCGCAATATGAATGTTTAAATGTGACGGGTGCGCCCGAAATTATATAGCGCTCCAATGCATTGGGTAAAGTGATGAATCTCATGAGTAAATGTGAAATTATTCGTGAACATGATGCTAGATTTGTTCACAATTATGTGTGGTAGTTAACCACTAAGACATGATGTTTCATTTTTATGCTTTTCCACATTTCAAGTTTATTGTTTATGCTCCTCTCATGTTCAAGATCTTCATCCTATGTCATGATTATGCTCACCCCATGCTATATTGTTCTTATCTATCCTCTTACTGGGCTTTTAGCTCACCCCTTTTTATGTATATCCTCAGCTGGCTACATGTAATAAGGAGAGGACAAGTGCTACTAAGAAGCTATAGAAGAATAGATTAAATGAATTTTTATGCTCGATGTTGTACTTGTTATGTGTAGTCCTAGATTTCCCAAGACACTAAACCTCTGGATCCTCCTTGTGTAATACTATTATGTTGTTTATCTTTGAAATGATGTAATAGTAATGTAAGAAAGGGCCGGGTCGCTATAGAGTTAACTAACATAAAACACAGACAATTGATAGTGTGAAGGCATCCCATCACGTACCGTAAAGACTAGATATTATCTTGAACTCTAGAAACCTATCCCCAATAATATGGTTGATCCCATGCTAGAATAGAAAACCTAAATTTATCCCCATATTGAGGAGAACCACTGCACAAAACATACCTTCCATGCATTGCTGATGTCACAACCAATATTGTTGAGATAGAGTAGTGAGAATAGACAAACATGGAGTGTGATATGGTGTTAGCCAGGGAACCATATCACAAAGTTGTTTCCCTTATGATATTATCCTCTTTTTTTATCATTAAAAAGAATGAATCATGTTAAAAAATTAATGTAATTATACCCCACTAATGCAGTAGGTAATTATTGATACCTTACGATATAATACAATTATAATGGTGAGTAGAACCATTCATGGGATGATAATTGGTTCGGTATTTTACTTGTTATATCATGGAAATATTTCTAATATGTGATGTTGGTATTGGCATTGAGTCATAACTAATGAATTTATTTTTCCATGCTTTGTATAATTATAAATAATTTTTAAATCATGTTCGAGTTCTTATGATTATATTTTATAGATCATTAAGGACCAATAATTAATATTTATTCTTTAGAATTTTGTATTTTCAATTAGTTATGAATTATGTCATTTGTTAATATATGTGGTCTATGAATTATTGGGTATGATATTTTTATGTAAGATCAGTATTTTCTACCCATGATTACAAATGATCGTCAATTGATATCTCCCATGTTTAATCATAGTGAGAATATGGTATCTTACTTTTATATGCTTCTATTTTCTCAAGGTGATGATGAATGTTTTTATGTAGGATATGTAAAAGATTTGTAAATTGAGAGGGGAAATTTTTGGTATATGTTAAATATATTTCTTGTTATTGGTTGATTATATATATCACATCTAAAGAAAAAAAACCTTTCTGGATTTATAGTGTTAATTTTCTATAAAATATAATGTTTTACTATAATGTTATCTAATGATCATGTATGTTTTCATCATGTCATGAAAATATTGGGATGCTATATCATTCTTTTGTTTTTGGAAACAAGTATCATTATTACCCCTAAAAATTATTTCATCTACTGTTCTAAATACCAATAACATTTTATTACATATGCTTATGTAATAAAGGATTTATTTACAATGGTAGAGTGAATCTCACCAAGATATGATTAGTATCTTTTTGTTATACATAAATCCTAAGCAATATATAGAGTAAATTACATAACATCATATACATGATGCAACCTATTGAGTGTGCATATGAAATCATATTCAAAATTTTAAACACATTTTATACATTATTAATCTTCAAAATAATAATACAATATGATATTAGGAAAATAACACATAGTTTTGTTATTCAAGATGAATTAATTTAACAAATGATCAATAAATATGACTTCAACCATTCTATGAAGACGCTTCAATATATATCTATATATCTTCAAGTCTTGTATGTAGATTACATAACCTATGTCTATCATTGATAAAAAAGTACAAAAAATTTATATTGAAAACTAAATTGTGGGATATAATTTCTAAAAAAAGTTAAATTATCAATATAAATTATGATAAATACCGTTAATCTCCCACTAATAACTTATTATCAATAAAAATTATCCACATTTTGGATTAAAACACACTCTTTGATTTCAACATAAAACTGTATGTTTCAACTCTAATAAAGCAACTTCCATCCTTAATGGGATCGTTACAACATGAAAACCATATCATGATCATTTTGTTCTTACAAACCAAAAGGTTTTATCATATATTAATCCTTTATAAAATATATTTTTTATTATTAGTTTTAATATCCATATTATATATCTCAAAATCATAATGAAAATATATCGTAGAAATATTTAAATTGAATTTATCAACATTTCTATACAAAATTACCTTTATAGTCTATACAATAAATTAATTTGTACACTTTTTCTACAATATTAAATTTATAGGTTGAAAATCAACCATTCATGTATATTTTATTTCTGAATACCAATATTTACCCTATGGATCTCACACATCATATACTTCAACCATGTTCAAAACATGGTTTATTATATATATTTTCTATTATATTTTCTTGAGATAAGCCATTTTTTCAAATTAGAAAATTCAATATAATATTAGTTAGTAGAAGTTATATTATTTATGAACATTATATGTAAATCATTTTTATCTGAAATGGTTATCTCTTATGGAATTAATGAATAGTACTAGATATCATTGTTTTTTTGTAACATGAGTTGGTATGACCTATATAATGCTTTGTTTTAATAGCATAAATTCCATATTTTGATAATTTAAAACTTATTTGTTTTTCACTTCTATATGTTTCATATTCCCCCCACTAACACCTTGATCTATGTTATAATTTTTAAGGAAAACAACATCTCCATACACAATTAAATTATTTTTAGTTGGATTATAAAACTAATATCCTTGTGTTTCATTGGGATAATAAAAAACATATCATTTTTTCATCTAATGTTTTAATTTTAAGAAATAAAAGAATATATATTCATTAAATGACAAAAAATAATAAATGGATAATTTTTATAATTCCCAATCAATTTATCATATATTTTTGTTTTTTTGAGATGGAATGGTGTTACGTATAATTGTTTTTAGTTTTAATATAATATCCCCAAAAAGGAAAATTATTATCTCCCATATTCCAAATTGAATAAACCATGTCTAAAACCATACACATAGTAAACATTGAAAACCCATGGTAATGTGAAATTATAAGATGATTGATTTTGTGAAAAAAACCACAATGTACAGAAGGATTAACGAATACCTAGAATAATCATTCACTGCCTTCATAAGATATAAGAATGATAATACTATTTCCAACCTATTTCACTTCTTGATTCTAAAAATATATGAATATTTGAAGTAATTTAAACATAAATATAATAAAAATCATATAACCAAACCAAATGAAGTAACATGTGAATATTTCAAGTTATATATATAGAAAACATTAATGAGAACTAATTGATTCATATACATTAATATATATTCTTTCAAATATTCCAAATGTTCTCCAGATTTTTCTAATAAAAGTTAATTTGACTATTTTTCGAATATACATGATTTAGATACATTAAAGGATTTCTAATTGGTTGGTTTACATAGTCTATCATTATTATTTACTGAATAAATTTTCCATTTAAAAGTCAATGTTGAAAATAGAAAAGTTATGTTGGTTTGAAATCTACTTTGACAATCTCTATCAAAATTCTAATAAAAATACATTAAAAATTTATATGTAATATAAATTTTTCCTAACATTCCAAATTCCACAAATCATATGAATGATGAATGTGGAACAAGACTAGATTTTTATAATCAATGAAAAAAATTTCTTTTCAATATAATATATACAAAAATCTACTTATGGATGGATCATAATAGAAGGTTACTAACTCAATTAAAAATACACTATAATATTTATACAATAGGTATGAACTTATAATGAAATATCTTCATCCTTATCCGAGGATATCTAGTCCACCATTTAATAATTATTCTCAAATTTTTATACATACATTTATAAGCACATATATGAAAATGACACATGATATCCTATACCAATAAGTTATAATTGTTGAAATTCATTAATATAAAATTCACATTTATATTTTCAATTTGATTCCATTTCAAAATTATAATAATGATTCACGTCATTATATAATATAAAAACACATGTAAAGTTGAGTATCGTGTTTTAAATCTTTTAATTATGTAATTTTTAAAAACATTCTCAAACTGAAAAAAATGATATATCATGATATTCAGTAGAAATTATACATATATCATTATGTAATTATCTTAATTTGGAATAAAAATCAACAATTTTGTAATATAGTTATTAAATTATTATAATGATACTATATATGAATCTTGGCAATTTATATGGAATAATATTTTCACATATATCTCATGTAGATAATATTTTAATCTATCACTATGGATTCTATAAAATTGTAGTTTCATAGAAAATTAATTCATAATCATCATTGTGGGATATTGTTAAAAAATTCATGGATTTAGATACATCCACCATTCAATATATGGAATAATACACTGTCACCCGACTTTAATTGACCTTCCTGATTGAATGACTGAGGTCATGAGATTTTCATTATTTAAAAGGAATAATTAATAGATTATTTTATTGGGATTCATGAAATGTCTCACAATTATAATAAAAATCACATGAATATTATATAAATAATTATTGTATAACTTTTAATATTTATTATATCATTATTTATTCCATTTATCTTTCAAAACACTAATCATTGAATTCTAGAACCTTTATTTCATCCAATAAATTAATATGGGCAATACATATTAAAGTTTAACAATTTACAAAATTCATAACTAAATCAACAAAAATATAATCTAATCATATTTACTTATTTATAATTGAATTCCAGGTATAAGGTATATCAATATTGTTCTCATAAAGGAATACGATTTTAAAAAATTATCACTCCCATCTTGTGAAACCATGAATATAATTATAACCATGCCCACATTTCTAGATAAGGGAAAAGACAATCTCTTTATAAGTCAGTAGTTTGACCCAACACCCGACTATATATTAGATCCCAAAATTTTAATGAGGTAAATTTTTATATTTATTTAGTTAAATATACTTATTACTTTATTTTTGGAAATCTACATTTGTGTAGGGTAGGTATAAAGAGAATCATAGTGGAATAGGTCATAAAAAATATGAAAAATGTCGTGTGAAGTTCATGGAACATGGCCATCACACATTTTGTGAAAACTATGTACCATGAATGTGTGAAAATTATTAACTCGATAGGGGGGTTATTTTAAAAATATAATTTGTGTCTTGGAACCCTTACACGTTTGGTTAATAGACATTATCACGGCTTATACATTTCATTAAAACCATTCAGAAGACCCACATAACGACTAACTGATATTTCTTATAGATAGTGGACCACAAAATATTTAGAAAACTATAAATTTAAAACATGTTCTTCATTATAATTGTTAATTATCTACTTATAAACCAATATTTAATAATATATAACACTTATTTCTCCCTCATATCATGACCATAATTTTATAGTGAAAATAAAACTCATTATCATATTCCAAGGGTGGACATATATTAATTATTGGGTGTTTGAAATATCCTTTGGGATGAATTCAAACCCTGAGTATGCCTATGAGTTAGATTGCTTATAATTTTAGGGTGATTTATATATTGTTTAATCTTATCCCCATATGTCACATGATACCTATTTGAAGTGAGATCATTGATTTTGTGGTGGAATGCATTTTATCTTGAATAAATTCAATTAGTTGGATGAGTTGGTATTTATAAAACTATAGAGGGTGGTCTATAAGATATTTCTATTAGATTAACTGTTAGGTCCACAAGGAAAGATACCCTATGAGGGGGAGTAAATAAGGGTCTTCCAGATTAAAACAACTTCTCCATTGATCTTGTTTTGTCGTTGTAAAAACAATCTTCTCTCCCCATTGATCTTAAGTAGGTACTTGGATCGACTCGCCATGTTACATATAAATGAATTTATTAATGAATTAACTAGATTAACATAATTTTTTAAACCCCTATGTAATTTTTCTTAGATGAAATTCTTGTGTCGAGGATGGATTAGTTGACTATGCTGTCACATGGGATCATATTGGCCAAAGTGGTTAATTATATACAATTAATATTTATTAAAAATATTTTACTCCAAATATATTATTTAATAAACATAATGAAAAATATAGTTTAGAAGTAATATTTTTTGGGACATTATTGGTGGTTTCCAATTTAGAATTACTCAAACCCTGCTCATTCCATCATTGGTAGCCAAGAAAACAGCATGGTTGTAGGTCATGATAACGGTAATAAGCAATGATAGATGACTAAATTTGGATATGGGATTGATATTAGATGAGAGGATTGTACTTGATGTCAAAACCTATTTTTTGGAATGATATTTTTTTCTTCTATTGGGTTTCTTTTTTTACACATGACAATATTTTGACCTGGTATGTTCTTATATTGGGTTTTTTAAAATTATATGGGTTTGGGACCAGTTATGTGATGAGGTTATTATATTATTTAATTATATCTTGTTTTTTCCTTAATCTTATTAAAAATTTATTGTCTCTCCACATTTCTCATTGGTCCCTCTATTCTAGTGGGAAAAATATAACATTCATAAAGGCATTCTCATGGTCATGTGGTGAACTAGTTCGATAAATAGTTCGGGTGATTGAAGAAGGGATATTAGAAAAGGATATCATAGGTTTGTTATTTTGTACAGGTTAAATATAGTAGAAAGGTATAATGAATTATTGGTTATTTTAGGCCTTTTTAATGAGATAGTTCATGGGAGTAGTAATTATATCTATAGGAAAAATATCCCATGTTCATTAGATGTGATTTTTTTTTGTGGATCAAATTATATAGTTGATATTTCATTAGACCTTCAGTGATACACTATATGGGTGACAATATTTTTTTTTTGATATTTTACTCTTAGGTATATGTGGATAAATATTTGGTATGGTTGAATAAATTTTGGAACTAAGGGATTTATGTGACACACGTCAAATTAGGCACACTAGAAAAATAATGTTATAATTTGATTCACTGAAATACAAAATTGGGATGTTGGAAATAAATGATTTTATATTCTGTTGGTGGTAATAAAAAAATTTATCAAAATAATGATTTTGTAATTATTTTATATTTGAAGATATTAATTATATTTTTCAAAATGGAGTTATTACTAATGATTATAACTTGAGATATTAATTTACACAAAGTCAACCACTAACCATTGATAAGAATGTTTCGGGGTAGCGAGAGTGGTGTTGTTATATTTATTGGAATATTGTTAATGGATTTCGTTATTTAACACTATTTGTGACTCCTCTATTATTTTACGACATATGTCATGTGTTATTTTATTCGAGATGAGTGTTTTACGTTGTAGTGGTATTCCTCAATGATGATGTTTTCTTGACGGGTGACATGATGAAATTACATGGAATACACTTATGTTAGAGGAAACAATGCCCCATTTCGTTTTCAATGATAGTATATATGATATGTTCCACTATAATTTCACTCACATTATACAATTTATGATGACTGATATGGTGAAACATACTCTTAGTAAGCTTTTTATTTCGAGGTAATTCATATTGTATTATCAAAATGATGAGATTTATAGAGGGTGGTCTTGAGTAAAACGAGTTCTACATTGAGACTATCTATGTTATTGTTCACCTCCTATAGAACCCTAAATAGATGATGGTTATGTGGGAAGCTTATATATTTCAGAGAACATTGAGGCATTGTATGGATATCAAAGTTCATGATGATATTATACTGATTATTTCATGGAAGGAAATCATGGAGAAATATTTGGAACACCTTATCTTAGTGTCCCTAATACATTAATGGGATGTTAAATTTATGTATTTCATTCAATGGAATTAAATATTAGTGGATTATTTTGGATGAATAGTTGAATGTAAAAATAATTTTCTAACATTGAAGGTAGATAAGAATGATAGAGTGAAATTTTTTCTGTAAAGAAATAGATTATATATCTAGTAATATGTAAATGTTTGGAATCTAGGGGAGTCATCTAATTTGATTAATCAGTATCTAATTTATGAATGGAACATGATGGTGGACTTTAGTAGTGGGTAGATAGATTCATCTGAGAAATCTAGTGGTATGAAATTTGAAATTTAGAATTTCCATTATGATAAATTTTACCAATGTGGTTGGGGGAAAACCAGATTTGGGATTGTATCATCCACTAATAGTATTGATAATGTGGTATAATATCATTTGGAATGAATTTTCACATGCGAGGTTAGAGCCTTCGACCACTGGTGGAGTGTTGAGCACGTACTGTGATGTGTCTTATATAATAGTCATGTAGGGAACCCCATTATATGGTATGTTATGGAGGACCTACACTAATACAAAGAAACAAAATGAGACTCACGACCTCATATCAATTTGGAAGTTGGATTTCTACTAGTAATATTGGTCTTGGTGGTGGATATGGAACTCAATGATAAGATAGACAGTATTTGAATGGTAATTCATGTATAAGACATAGATATATTATTAGCATAGATATTCGTGTACGATGTATATAGTTCATACCATTGGTGGGGAGGTTGGGTCGTTGACTTTAAAATGTATTATTCTTATAGATTTTAATTGTTATTATTCTCTATTAGAAAAATGAACTTCACATTATTTTATATTTTATTAGTTTATGAATAGTTTGGTCTATGAGGTGTATTTCTTATTTGGGGATTTGTAGATCAAAACACTATTAGTTGTGACATTTATATGAATTTCTCTTTGTAATGGGTGTTTCCTCATGGCTGGTGAGTATCAGATCCTTTGGGGTTTTTCAAGACTCAAATGTCTAGTTTTGGCATATAACTAATTTATTTTTTAATCAAAAATACATTTATAGAAACTTCATTATAGAAACATTCACATATATATATATATATATAAAGTAAATTTTATAAATTTCTGAAAATGTGATAACTATGTTGTTTATGTGTGGGATATTTCTTCTACATCTGGTTGAGAATATAAAATAGGTTTCGAGCCTCGTAAATGATAAAGATGTAAAATATCAATATGCCTTACTCTATATAGTGGATCAGTTTTAAGATGTGAATGTAGTGGAATTAATATAGAATTTTACTAATTGGGTGATTTTATTCACTATTGATTTTATTTATAGATCATAGGAAGTTTCAATTCATCTTAATAAAATAGAACCAACATAGATTCCTGGGAACAAAACCAAGATGGATGGATTATTTTCTTAATGATTCATCTTCCTGATTAAATCGACGTAGAAATATTTTGTTCTTCATGTTAGGTTTCTAATTAAAATTTTAACTTATGTATCAATTACTAGGAGATTAGCCAAATTTAAAATAGGAAATGATGTCATTATAAGTGCAATGATGATCTCTTTGACCATATATGGGGTGCCTATGTGTTCTAAGAATATTGATTTTAGATTATGGTATCATCAGTTAAGTTTAAAACCATATTGTATAACATGGATTAATTTTAGAATATGTAATTTTTTTGAGAATTATTTATGACTATTTTCTGCTAAAATACACTTGAGATATGTTCAAGTATTTTTTAACAAAATATTTCATCCTCACTTGGATCATTTTGTGGATTTTTTTATGACTTCGTAGTTCAACCGTATACTATAGATGATCTTGCTTAGCAAATTGATAATATCCCATGTAACCTATGGCAGACTCCTCTACACAAAACGATACGTATTTTTCATTTAAATATCAACAAGATTCATTTCATGAGACATATAATATCAAATGAAAATGTGTTTGTGGACCGTGAGTGGGTTTTAAATGGTCATTCTTGAATTTATTCCAAAATATATTTTGGAATCTAATGATTTTTGTGTTTAGTGACATAATAATAAAGGTTCATTATTTATTTTTCACAATTAGTAGTGGTAATAAAATTAAAAGACCAATAAGGGAATAATGATCGAGAGTCATATTACATGTTGGAATTATTTCTATGAGATGAAGATATATTTTTTACAACATAGATTTAGATATTAATCAATCCATTTAGGGAGTAAAATAATTATTTTTATGCATCCAAAATATAACATGGAGTACTTTTTATAAAGTTATATAGAGAGATGTAATTTGGATACTGAGATATCATTCCACATTAATGGTATTATACAACTCTTGAACTCAATATGGCTAATATGGTTCACAACTTGAACTGATAAAGATATTATCTCTTGGGTTAAATGTTTTTTGTTTATAGAAATCATAAGATCCTCATGTATATTTTATTGAACCATGATCAAAATAATTACCAATAGAGGTGGGTATGGAACATGATTTTTTTTAATATTTAAATAGTGTCTATACATTAGGAATGGGGGTAAATGATGTAGAATCATTGATTCACAAGAAAAAAATTGGCTGGTTTTAGAGTCATGCTAATAGTGGATTATGGTGGCCATGTACACTGAGAGGCATATTTTTGTTTAAGAGGATTGGGAATGGATAATCCTCATTTATATTTATATTTCACCCACTCAGATGAAATATAATAATGGGTGGTATTATGAAGATCCAGTGTTCTTCATTTTGAGGTAAAAAATTTCTTGTGAGGTTTTATATCATAACTAGACCATCAGTGAAGATAAGGATAATAATGTTCATGGGTGTTTTTACACACCTATTAGTATATGGAAGGAACTATTATATGAGTTTGAAAAATTTTAGTCTAAGTTTCACTCGGGTTTTAGAAAAATGTATTGTGATCTACATAGATCGTACTATTGACTATGAATAATTAATTGGTGTGTAGGTTTTTTGATGTGATCCTACGCTTTATTACATGTGAACAATATGAATTATTATTGTTCTAGTCTGTTACAACTATTAAAAAATCTAGAATTGATGTTGGCTGAATTAACCATTTATTTCATAGGGGTTCTTCATAGGGCTCATTAGAAGACTGATGTGATATGGGTGACTATGGATCGAATGATAAAGGTAGCATATATCTTACCAATATATGATACTTTCTTCAATAATAAGTTACGTGGATAATATTTTTTGGATATATATTATTTTCATCAACCTCCTCATAATACATACTATTATTTAATATATAGTTTTAATTCATGCATCTTGTATGTCTTGTGGAAAGAAAATTTTTTATTTTTGAATTTTAGAATAATCGACCACATGTTTGTGGATAGATAATCTATGAATATTATTCATGTATTTTAGAAAATACTGATAACATGTATCCTCTTTTTTTTGGAACATGGGATATGAACCTAGTGATTGATGAGTATTCCTATAATAACTATTATTAAGATAAATGTCATAGAAAACTATTTAATTAATTATATAATAGACCACATAGATCAATTTTGTACTAGATGTGAGTAGGAGAGTCAAAGTGGTTAGACTTTTTTCAAGGTGGGATCCTCCCTCGGGATGCAAGTGCCACTTCCCTAATTCTGATACCCATGGTTAAGGACCCCTCCCTGTTTTCTCACTATCATCCTGTGAGCCTCTGCAACTTCCCCTATAAGATTCTAGCGTGCGTTATCAATCTGAAGCAGTCCAAACATCTTTCGGGGTGGATCTCTCTCAAGCAGCATGGATTTGTGAAGGGCCCATAAATATAGGGTGCAGTATCTCTCACATAAGAGATTGTTAGGGACATTAACTTCAAGACACATGACTTGAACATGGTGATCAAATTATATATGGACAAAGATTTCGACATGCTCGAGTGGAGTTTCATGAACATAGTCCTCTCGTCAACGGGGTTCTCATACAGGGATGTGGATATTATCTTAAGATGCATTAGCTCCTCCTGGATGGTGGTTTATTTCATGGGAAAGACACATGGCTTCTTCAAGGCTACCAGAGGCCTTGGGCAGGGGGACCCGCTTTCCCCAAGCCTCTTCGTCCTAGCCCAGGATACTCTCAACTGTCTCATCAACTATGGAATACGTCAATGTGGAATTCTCTATTATATGAGAAATTAGAACATTTCTTCAATCTTCCACCAGTTGTTCACAGATGATACTATGATCTTCATCAATGGTGGGTGTAATTCTATTCAGGCTATCATGAAAGTCCAGAATGATTATTGTTTCTGGAGCGGCCAACTCATCAGCAACTCAATGATCAACATCTTTATATCCTGTATGATTTCATCCAAGCGGTTCCCCTCCATGTGCAACGACCAGAACATGAAACAGGGATCCATCCTGATGGAGTATTTCGGAATGGAAATCTCTTTAGGTAGAGTCCATATTCTATATTTTGATCACATTGTTTGCAAGATCATGAGTCACATTCTCAACTGTAAAAATCAGCTCTTCTCATTTGGGGTCTATATAGCCTTGGTCAACAGCATTCTGTATGTGATCCCCATCCATGCTCTGGCCTCCACAAATGTTCTGCAGGGGGTGATTAACACTATCGCAAGGTTCTATGCAGATTTTTTTGTGACGTAAAATCCAAAGGAAAGAGGCACTGGGCATCGTGGGGTAGGCTTGCGAGACCCATTCATGATGGAGGGATCAATGTCAAGAATCATTAGAGTAATCTCTATGGCATGGATGCCATGCTGTCATGGGAAATACTAGAGGGGAACTCGTTCTGGGGGAATACTATGTCTCATATCGGCGGGAACATCGCGGTAGATGGTTGTGGGTATGCTTTGCCCCTCTAGTCGAAACAATACCATCAGGTCCGGGACCTTCAACAAAGCTCAAGGTGGATCGTCGGATCTGGTGATGTTTTTTTTCTGGCACAAGAACTGGAAAGGTTCTGTCCTCGCCTTCCCATGTTGTCGGTCTCCTCTGATCATGGTGAAGGAGGTTCTGCTTCATCCCAGACTCACCAATGCTATTTTGAATGAGGACCAGCATGCTCTGCTTGAGTCGATTGAGATCATGTCGAAACCACACCACTTCAAGTTTACTCCTTCATCCTCTGGTGTTTTTTCAACTAGTGATTTTCACAGACTCCTCTCCTCACAAGACCACCATGATTCCTAGAATGAGAATGTCTGGTGCCACAAGTTCCCCACGAAATTCAATTTTTCATTTGGCGCATCATGAACCAAGCTCTCTCTACAGATGAGAACATCAGGAAACTGGGGATTAGCATCGCCTCTGGGTGCCATTGTTGAAGCAAATGGAGGGAGGAGAGATCTGATCATTTGTTCTTCGAAGGAAAATGGGCTCACCCAATTTAGTCCTTCCTTGGAGGCAGGTCGTGTCCTGTCACTCGAGATCAGAATAACTCTCCATTCTGGGAGGTGTGGTTCCACGTCGCACTAGTATCCGAGTAAGAATGGTTGGCCCGGGCCGGTTTACTCTGTGCCTGGTGATAGTGCTTGTGGAAAGCTAGTAATCAGGCAAGGTTTGAAGGCACAACTCCTATGATAAGTTCTATAATTCAGAGGAATCGTTTTCAATTGACTGAAATGGTTTCCCTCTCAAAAGGATGGCAGGAGGCTCCTGGATTGAATTTCCTGCGCGGCAGTGCAACCTTAGCTCACGCTATCCTAGTCAGATTATATGGAAAATGGGTGGGTTGGTATCCTCATGTCATAGGCTACAGGTTGAACACGGATGGGTCCTGCTAAATGGGTGTGATAAAGGGAGGAGGTGTGGTTCGAGGCATTAGGGGCAATGTGGTATTGGCCATCACTTCATTATATGGTTCTAGTTCTCCCCTCCTGGCTGAGGCTAAGCTTGTTCTCTCTGGAATCTCTCTCTATATTCAAGAGAATCTGACTATATCACATGTGTAGACTAAATCCCTGATCATTCATGATGCCCTGCAAGGTAAAAGGCCTATTCCTTGGTCTGTATCCTATGTGGTTATGAAATGTCGATCTCTCCTTCGGCAGAACATCCATGTGACTCACAAATGGCTTGAGGGGAATAAGGTCACAAATTACATGGCTTCCTTAGCTGACCACATCTCAATCACCACTAGACTTATCTCCATTAACTGTTTGAAACATGATAGTGTCAACTTGATTAGAGGGGATGCCCTTGATCTGCACTATTTTAGACCTCCTTAATCCCGAGGTTTCCTTTTTTCCCCTTTATTCTTTGTATAAAAATTTTACATAGAAGTAATTTTTATTGATATATACCAGAGTATATTGTATTTATACAATGAGTTAATTAATTGAACCCTCATTTTTAGGCCGGGTTGTCATGTTTTCCCAAATTTTTCATTAGGATTTGGTGATTATCATATTGATAAATTGGATAATTTTTATCAATGGAATGTTGGGTCGTTCAAAATTTTACAGAGTATTTATATGGTTCTCTACTAACTCTCTTATCCATAGTGGTATAGTGTTGTGGATGACCCATTCTATGTTTCAAAATTTCAACAATATCACCCTAAACCCTTCTCATAGAATTGATGTTGATGATGATAACCTAGAAGATGGTATGTTCATTAACGATTATCATATTTGTGTTGTAGAGAAATGTGAGAATATTCTTCTCGGTAAAGTTCTCCATTTATATTTAGTGATTTTGAAGCATGGAAGTGTTTAGGAGGAAACATGGGAGAGGGAATATGATGTGAGGGCCCAATGTCCTTTCCTTTTCACCATAAAGAATTAATGAACATGGAGAGTTCAACATGAGGATAATATACTACATAGTTTGGATATTTTAACATCATAAACATTTGAGGATTTATATTAATATATTAATTTTCATTAAAAATCATTTAAATGGATTCTAAAATTATTACACCGATTGGTGATATCATGTTAGTATCGTTACAGATTAAGATATGAAAAAAATAGAAAACATGTTATACAGTGTGTTTTTCATGGTTATCACATGATTACTGTAATATCAAAGTATTTTCAAAAGTAAAACTATGTTCAATAACATACAAGATATATCTCATTGATATTTAATTAAAAAATATTATTATCTAAATTTCACTTTTTAAATTAGACCATTGATTGTAGGGTGACAGAAAGGTTGACTGAATTATAAAAATTTGTTTTACAGATGTATATATAATTTATTCCTTGACGAATTACTTATAAATTAAATAATAATTTTTAAATAAAATAAAATGTGTTTCTGAAAAAATGCATTAATGAGCACAAGTTTTGTTTTATAAAAAAAATTCACAATGTTTTTGTTATATGAATTAAAATTAAACATAATATATTTAATATAATTTTTTACATTCAAATTATTTTTTCTAGGCATGATATAAGAAAAAAAAATTTTACAGAAGATGAATGTTTTTATAAATAGAATGTTTTTCCACATTTTTATGGAAAACATCATTTTAATATAGATTGGAATATTTGATAAAATTTATTTAAAATATTAAAATTAATTAACCAAATAATGATATAAAAATATATTTTGGTTGAATATTTCCTATTTTTCAGATATGATTTATATTTTGATGAATTGGGGAAAATATTGTGTTTTAATTGAAATTTCATTTTCCTCTTAAAATGGTTTTATGGTTCAAATATTTAAATTAGACATTAATATATCTAATGTGATTCAATGGGATAAATTTTATATTAATAATTTATACAAAAATATTGTATTCTTTTAAACAATTTTAATTTAAAAAACATTGGTTTGTCTCATCTCCATGATTAAATTTTAATTAATTTCCGAAACATATGTGAATTTAATTTTGAGGAATTGATTAAAAATTTATAATTATAAATTATAAATTTTATAATGATGCCCATTATTTTTTTATATAAATAGTAATTGTAGTTGTTGATTTTTACCCTGGTTAAGGGTAAATCACGTAGTTACAGGTAAAAATATATTATAAATATAATTAAATTATCCTAAAACATGTACACAGTTTATTTGATGCGTAAATGTGAAAAAAAGCATCCTATTACTAATTTTATTTTCTCTTGGACCCACTATTATGAATTTAATCCCTTTATAGTGTTTTAATTTAATGAAAATTCAATGATATCATAAATATGTTCTCATTACAAAAAACATTTATCTATAGGGTTATGTATAATATATAATATATTTGAAATATAATTTTTAAATATAAAAATTAATAATTTCATCATGGGAATT
This sequence comes from Viscum album, assembly GCA_963277665.1. Lineage (NCBI taxonomy): Eukaryota > Viridiplantae > Streptophyta > Magnoliopsida > Santalales > Viscaceae > Viscum > Viscum album. The sequence continues at coordinate 1,209,788,354 of OY728148.1, forward strand.
TGTTTTTAATATCTATAGAACCAATAGTTTCTTTAACAATTTACCCAATGATGTTTTAGTGATTATTTAATTTAATGAAAACATCAAATTAATGATCATAAAAATATAAAAATAAATATAATTTAAAATAATTATTTTCATCCAATAAATATGTATATTTATATGATATATTATTGATTCACCAATATAAGGCTTTGCAATTTATCTTTTTTTAATAATATTCTTAAAAAGTCATGTATTGGATAGTGGCAAAATCGATTATAATTATATTTTGAAATAAATAATACTTTATTTAATGATATAAAATACAAAAAACTGAAAAGTAGAAAAAATGATTGGTATAAGGTATAAAATTTAATAAAATATTTTTTTGGATTTTTAGCATTTTATGGTAACTATATTGACCCATAATGTGTAAAAACACATGTCATCATGGTAAGAGATAAATATGTTGAAGGATGGTATTTTAGTAAAGATATGGTTTAAAAAATATTAAAAAATACTGTAGTTTTTATTTAATGAATTAATTTAGTCCCATAATAATAATATATTATAAATAAATCAGATTTTTTTTCATTTGGAAATAAAAATGAATTTATATTATTTTAATATTATGATGAATTCCAAGAGTTCCCCTTCTAGCTCTTATAAATGTTGGCCATTTCTTATCTATTGTTCACCTAAAAAAATATTTTTTGGAAAATATTTTCCAAATTTCCATCCAAGAATCCATTCTTATATTCTAGTGCTTTAATTTTATTCCAACCACCCCTATTTGTAATCCTATGGTGCTTAGAAATGGAGAATATCCAAAGAAATGGAAACATTTTTAATCAAGTGTATCTATTTATTTATTCTCCCACATACATCAAATATTCATCAAAATGGATGAAATAAAAAATCATGGATTTTATATACACTGAAATGATATTATGGTTATATCATCAGTTAAATACATCTACACTACCATCGTATGAGAATATAATTAATCATTCATGTGTTAGGTGAATGAGCACTTACTAACCAATACAATTCACATTCCAAAACAATCCCTTAAGAAAGGTCCTAATGATAAAATTAATGATTATATATTATATTAATAACAAATTAATCTTTATAAATCAATAATATATGATTTATATTCTGACCTTTTGGTTCTCATTAAAATTACAATGTCATTCGTGGATATGTTTGAACTATCACTACCAAATAGAGATGTGATTTTTTATCAGCATATCATGTGGAAAATATATATAAATATATTTATATATTATTACGATATTAATGATATTATGAAAACTTTGGAATAATAAAATAATTCATACCTTCTTTTCATACTGGTCATTGAAAAATGGAAATCTTTCTCATGCGTACATAAAAGTTACAATATATTTGATTGTAACATTGATCTTTTTTCATATAAATAATGTATGAATGAAATAAGATTATCATTTGTTATAAAATTTATTATTATGTCTTAAATTTTATTCTATAATTGATGGACTGATGACCACGTTTGACTGTAGACAACATACCAAAGTCAATATGGACTGATGTACCTAATGCCACCAAAACATCTGAAGTGGAAATAATTATATAAGTAATTTTTATAACATGGTAATAAATGATATAATGTAACACCCAATTCTTCCACGTCACGTTTCTCATTGAATAATGTAATTGCTTGTGCAGTACACAACTTCGAGTTTCAGCAAAGCAGGACCAAAGAAACTAACCGTTATGAATAGTAATACCACTTTTTTAAATTTGTTAAATTTTATTTCTCAAACTGGACTTAATTTTTGGACTCGAAATATCAAAAGTATATTAGGGTAGATTTTTTTAATTTTTCTAAATACCTTTAATTATTGATGAATTGTAAAAAACAATACATTATTGTTTAAAAGCATCTTTTTATTTAAATATTTTTTTTAAATTATTTTAAGTCAATTTAGATACATAATACCAGTATTATTTCAATTTAATTTATTAGAGTCGTTTTATATTAATTTTTTATGTAATAAAATTAATTGACCTTTTTATCATTTTTAACCAAATGTTAGAAATGATAGAAAATTTTAATAAAACATAATTTTACCCCTTATTGGATTGGAATTTCAAAATTATGAGAGACACTACTGACATCGGTATTTAATATATGGTTCAAATGGTTAAAAATATTTTTATGAGTAGAATTTTTCTTTTTTCATTTACCATGGTTAAAATTAATAGGGTTATTAATGGTAATCATGATATTAAAATTACCCTAACACATGTCCTAATTCTATTGGATAAGTTTATTTTGAAAAAATCATCCTTAGGAATAAAATATGATCTTTTTTGTCTACTTGGTTTAAATTAGAACATTTATTAATGTTTTATATAAAGAAGAGTTAAAAGTGTTAAATTCAATGTTTAATAATTAAATTTTTTTTAATATAAGGTCACAAATACGATTAATTCAACTATAAATATAAATTGTAAATATATAAAAATTCAAACCTAATGGTATTTTATTAATAATTTTTAGACATTAAATAATTAAATTTATTTATGAAACAATTATGATACAATAATTACATTATTATTGAAAGATTAAAATAATTTATATTATAAATATAAATATGAATTTATTTCATGACTTTTGATGTATTCCCCGAATAATATAGGTTAATATGACATGTTAGTGTTTATTAAATAATTTTTTTTGAAGGGGTAATGTTTTTATGACATCCACAAAAAATAAATACTAAATAGTGTCAAAAGTGACAAAAATGAGTTCAAAAAAATATTACATTATTAATTGATATAATATTACAAAAAAAAATATGTATCATAAAATGAACATAGATATGGTTTTATATATCAATAATTAACAACTTGTGATTCTCTTGTATTTTTATATTACGTTTATTAACCATTTTGTACAATAATACAAGAATACATGCTAATAGTTAAACAATTTAAATAATAGTTAAATCAAAATGATAAGGTCAATATGGAGACATAAACCTATATAAAATCTATTGGATTAGTGGTTTTTGACCAAAAACCTCCATAAACACGAAATAAATCCTTTTGGACCCATTTTAAACTGAATATGATGGTATAACAAAATAATATTTCATGCATTCCCAAATATGATTGTCTCCTCTCTTATAAAAGGGTATTTCCTCTTCTCTCAAAAAAAACACCAAAAAATCCATTTTTCATAGAAACCCCCTACTCAAATATCCTCTCAAATTCCATCACTTACTCTTAGAGGCCAAACTTTGATCGTAATCCAACCTAAGGATCCCTTTTGATTAAATCAAAAGGAAACACCTAAAGAAGAGGTAATAAGTTATCAACACTTTCAACGTTCTTTTCTTCTTCCACTTCCTCATTATTTTTGCTTCCATAAAAAAATAATAAATCCAGTACCTTATACATACTGTGTTTTTACTATAAATATGGTACAATAATATTCACTATTCTATCCACCCTATGATTAAAAAGTCACTATACGTGTGTACGTATGACTTACCGTCTCCACGTTGTGGTGTATATTTTTATTGAAGACTTCATTATTTGGTAGGGTATAATAATTTTTATAATTGATAAAAAAAATAAAAAAAACACACTAATTATTCTTTATATATTATATTACATTCAATTACATACGATTTCACCATCAATAGAATGGTATTGTCGATCGTGCGTATATACAGATAACCATCTCCACGAACGCGATGAGACTCATTACCTAACATAATAATTCAGGAATAATTTTCATCATATGATTACAAATAATTTTAGTGAACTTAATATCATTCTGGATATGAATCAAATACATATCATACATAACAAAAGTTACTTATTTAATAAAACATATAACGTAAAATGAATCAGTTGACACTGGAAAAAATAATACTACTGAAATATTATTAACAAAACAATTTTAGAAGATCATATATAATAAAATATTTATGTATATGGTTCTTTTATAATTTAATAACAAATATTTAAATATTATAATGAAGGTTAAAAAACCCTCAACCAAATAAAAGTACAAGGTACGGGTTAATTTTACAATCTCTTTATTTATCTGATGTTGTTTATGTGTAAGTATCCCATAGGAATTCTTTATCATCAACATTAGTGTTTCATAAAAAAGTATTTCAAAACATTTTTACTATTACATATAATATGTTTTATTTCCATTTATACCCTAGTTATATTCTTTATAAAATGTTTTGGATGGAATCTTTCTGTCATTTTACAAACAAGGTACTTTATAACCATTACCACAAATTAAGGTATTAATGTTATTTAACATATACGAAGGGTGCTACTATTTTTTTCCATTTTAACACCTTCAATGTTTCACATAAAATCTTATTATAATATTGTCAAAATAATTATTTTTATAATTATGTACCTTTAAAATGATTTCAAAATAAAAATATATATTTATCTCAAATAGTTTTTATTTCATCTATGTCAATATCCATTGATGGATTTAAAATATGATTAATGTTGATTTATTGAGATACAATATTCAATAACAAATTGGGTTTTTTTTATATTTTTTACTGCGGATGTGTTATTTTTATACCACTAATGGGAGGATCGTAATATAGCGTGTCATTGCATCAGTAGGTCTTATAAGATTAACTACTGTCTTGGCACAAGTCCAAGAAAAAATATTTTTTTGTAGTATTGGCACAAAACCATGAAAATGTGGTTATGATGTCCTACATTATGCATTACACCATTATAAAATTAGTTATTGATATTACATGTGATTATTAGACTAGTAGAATATCCATGAGAAAAAGTAAATGGAATTATTAGACTTATCTTTTCCATATTATCTTTTAGTTTATGTATAAAATGATTTTGATTTAGTTGTATATATTGTGTTAATTTATTTATTATTATTTATGTTATTTTCTGCAATATTGTTATCATTACTTAGCATTTGAGATCACACATTTCTTATGTTTTATTTTCTCCAAGATTTAAATATGTATATTATGATTGATGTGCACTGATAGACCAAGGATATGGGTGTGTTCAAGTTGTACACAATGTTGTTTTTGATTTAATATTGTAATGTAATCCTAATGTATATATCTAGTACATCCTTGGCTATTAACCTAATCTATATTTCGAGACTTGATGTCTTGTGATTATGCCATGGTTATGTAATAATGAAATGACTATGTGTAACAAGGATCAGGGTCATACGGTTGGTATCATAGGAAGATTTTTTACCAACCTCGGATGCTAGATTTAGAAAAAATATAATTAGAGAACATTAACCTCAGATATACAATGAGGATTATTATATAAGAACTTCCTTAAATATTGGTAGTGTAGATATTTTGTGTAATATCCAAAAAATACTTCTTTGTCTGGATACAAGCAGGTAGAGGCCACTCTGAAATAGATGTACCTAGGAATGAAAACTCTTACAATGAGTTTTGGGCATGACTTGGGGTATCCTGGTTGACAACAATGGGCCTTCCAGTACACTGTTTTATGACACTCAGGAGGGATATGGTTTGGATAATTAACATTTTCATTATAATACATTATTAATGGTTTATGATTAAATACTTCTTCAAAGAATATTTCTAATGAATATGGAATATATGCAAAAATTGTTCAATTTATGTCAGGTAATTTACATGTTTGGAATTGTGCATTGCGATTCCTAAACTAACTGAGTGTATTACATTGTTAAAAATGGATCCTATTTTAAGGATTGGAATCCTTATCAATGTACATACTATATGTAGGGATTTAGCTTCTACTCAAGCTAATTATAGTGGAGCTAGTGATGCAACTGGTGCTGAATAGCATATAACCATACTGGGGGAACTCACTCAGGTTATGAATAAAAACCTTACCCATATGGAGCATCCTAATCTACATCACATAGGATCAATGTTAGACCACTTCAGGAGGAAAAAAAACTAACATTCAATGGGACTACAAATCCATTTGTATCTGATAAATGGATAAGTTCCATAGAAAAAATATTTCATTCATTGGGGAGTAGTGAAAGTGAAAAAGTATTCATTACAGGTTATCAACTCAAAATAGATGCAGATAAATGGTAGTAAGTAATTCATAACTCAAATGTGGATAAAGAAGTAACAAATATGGAATGGAGTGAGTTAACATTTCATAGAAAAATACATTTATCATGACCATTGATCATATATGGAAGGATAATTTCTGTGTCTAAGGAAAAAAAGGATGAGAATATCTCAATGTATTATGCTCACATTACAAGGATATCAAGGCACGCAGATGATTTTATATATAACCGAAGGAGTAATATTTATCAATGATTCTATGTGTTAAAAAAAATTCTTCTTTGAGAATTAGTCTCACAATCCTTATCGTCATATAAAGATATTGCCTCATGTGAAATTAAGACAGAAAATGAATTAACTATGTCTTAAGACTTTAATGTAAAGCAAGAGAATAAGTTATCATCTAAAAACTCTAAAAATGTAAATAAGAGGATGAAGGGAAATGTTTAATTTCCATCCTGCAGTAAATGTGGGATGAAACACCATGGTACTTTCCTAATGGGAATGGGATTCTGTTGCGAGTGTGGGGAAAGAAGCCACCAAGCTCATGATTTCAAGGTAAAGATAGAGGATGTTAAGGTTAAATCATACAATTAAGGTAAAATGGAGAATTATTCAAATTAATATCCTATTCTCCAAGGAAACTTACCTTAGAAAAGTCCAAGGGAGAGAGGCCAAGCCTTGGTGATCACTACTGCTGAAGTTGATGCTCCGAACGATTTAGTGGTAGGTAATTTAATGGTTTCATCCAATTTTTCCAATTCTTTATTTGATTATGTAGCATCACATTGTTTTATATCTTCCGAGTTTTCTATGAAAATTAGATATTTCCAATTTCATTTTACAACGGAGTTTTCATTTAAAACTCTTAAGGAAAGTATCATTGCAACAAAGTTTTGTGAATCTGTTCTCATTAGGGAATATAAATGTGCTTTATCTTATATTATCATCATCCTAACCATGATTGAATTTTACATAATCCTCATTATGGATTGGATTTCAAACCATGATGCAAATTTTTTTTATGAATAAGGAGGTTACAATTATCGATGATGATAAGGATTACCTTGTCTTTAGAGAAGAAACATCACGATCTGATTCTTATCTACATCCACTACCAGTAGCTCTACTAAATTAAATTATTGTGGAGGAAGATACTAATATAACTATTTGTGAGTAAAGGAATGTTCTAATAGAAAATGTACCGAATGTGCACGAATATGTTGATGTGTTTCTAGAGGATTTACCTGGACATCCTCTAGAATGATAAATTGGGGTTTCCTTTAATATAATTCCAAGTTCAAGGCCCATATCTTAGACCACATATAGAATGAACAATGTGGAATTAGTAGTACTAAATAATCAACTAGTAGAATTGAGTAATAAATAATTAATCCACCCAACTATTTATCCATGGTGATGCCCTGTTATTTTTTTAAAAAGAAAGATGGATCTATGAGGTTGTGAATTATCTATAGGGAGATCAATGCTATATCAATAAATAAAAAGCATCCCCTACCTCGAATATTTGTTTTATTTTATCTACTAAATAGAGATCAATAATTTTCAACGATTGACCTTGGATCTTGATATCATCAGTTGCTTGTGATAAAAGAAGTCATTCTGAAGACAACATTTCATACAAAGTATGGCCATTATGAGTTTACAATAATGCCTTTTGGAATGACTAATTCACCCTATATCTTTATGGATCTAATTAATAGAAATTTAAAGGAATAGGTGGTTAACATATTAGTGTAATTTATTGACGATATCATTGTATACTCGAAAAGCTATTAAGATTATGAAAATCACATACGCACTATTATAATGACTCTTAGAGGAAATGAATTATATGGGATGCTTAGCAAGTGTGAATATTGGATTCAGGAGATTTCATTTATGGGCCATAATTTCATTAAGGATGGTATTGTTGTTGATCCATCTATGATAATAGCAATACAATAATGACCATCACTGATGAGTATACCTGAGGTACGCATTTTAATTGGATAAGCTGGTTATTATCGGCGTTTTTTCCAGAATTTTTCTTGATTGGGTAACCCATTAAACAAAATCACACGTAAAGGGGATAAATGTTTTTTTACAAATGAGTGTGAAGAATGTTTTAAAGAATTCACGAAAATATTATTCAATTCTCTTATCTGGACTACGCCATCGGGGAATGTTGTGTTTATTATTTATAGTGAATCTATAATGGATGTACATGGTTGTTTCCTTATGAAATATTATAGAGATATTGCATATGAATAAAGACAGCTAAAAATTCATGAACATAACTATCCCACTCATGATCTCAAGATGGACGTTTTAATAATTTTTTTACGATATGGAGACCCAATATCTAGGGTGAAAATATGAGATATATTCCAATCACAAGAGTTTAATGTATATTTTCTCACAGAAATAACTCAACATTAGGAAAAGATGGTGGCTTGAACTAATATAGGTTTATTATTTTACTATAAACTCCCACCCGGGGAAGGAAGATAAGGTGGCATATGCTTTTAGAAAAAATGATCATGGGGTTTTGAACAAGAAGAGATTTGAAAGGGATCATATGTTAATGTATCTAGTAAATATGGATATGATTAAAATCTTGCAACTTGAATCATCAAAACATTTTCAAATGGTTAGGAAAACATATTTACAATAAAGGATAAAAAGTTGTCAAACTGATGATGAAGATTTTGTAAATAAAATTAATGTTGTGAATGATGAAAGATTGATTGACATTGTATATGAAAATGGAATTTCGAAATTTGGAAAAGGACTTTCTGTTCCAGAAATTCCCAATCTAAAAAGTTAATTTTTGGATGATTTTCATATCTACAATTTCTCAAATACATCCTAGTAGAACTAAGATGTATAGAAATTTAAATGAAAATTTTTGGCGTGATAGCATGAGGAGGGATATTACTGATTATGTGTCCTGATGTAGGGTTATTCAACAGGTAAAGGCTTCCAGACAACATCCTAAAAGAGTTGTGCAACCTCTTCCCATACTTGAGTAGAAATGGGATGATGTTACGATGGACATTTTCATGGGACTAATGAATAAACCTAGAAGGAATTACGAAATATGGGTCATTGTTGATTTTCATTCCTTGTCAGCACACATAAAAACTATATGAGATTATTTACTACTTGAAAATTTAGCAAGAATCTATATTAATGATGTTTTATGAATTGATGGAGTAATCTTATCAAATGTTTCTGATCGTGATCCCCATTTTACATAATGATTTTTGAAAAGTATTTATAAGGCCCTAGATACTAAACATTGTAGGAGCACTCCCCACCACCATCAAAATAATGGAAAATCAGAACAGGCAATTCAAACAATAGGAGAATGGTTGAGAAATTTCTTACTTTACTTTCATGTTATGTGGGATATATAATTACATCTGGTATAATTTTCCTTTAAAAATAGCTTCAATTAACGTATTTAGATGGAACCATATGATTCATTATATGGAAATATAATTCTCACACCTACTTGTTGGGATGATATTAGTGAAATAAAACTTGTTGTCCCAAAACATGTGGAGGAAACAATAAAAAAGGTGATGATTATCCAAATCCACATAAAAAAAGGTCAATATAGGAAAAAGACCTATTCTGATAAATAAATTAATTATTAGGAAGTTCAATTAGGAGATCATGTTTTCTTGAAGGTGTCTCCATTGATGGGTGTCGTACAATTTGGTAAGAAGGGTAAATTATGTCACAGGTACATTTAAACTCATGAAATTCATGAAAGAATTGGAGTTGTAGCTTACCATTTGGAAATGAATCTATGTACATCCAATGATCATGAGGTGTTCCATGAATCACTGTTGAGGAAAAACATACATGATCCAACAGATGTAATCACTTATGATAATTTGAACTGATACTATATCTATCTTATTGTGAAGATCTTATCAGGAGTCTTGATACCAGAGAACAAGTGATTAGAAACCGGATGAATCGTCTAGTAAAAGACCTATAGAGATACCAAAAAATAGAATATGCAACATGGGAACCCAAGGAACTTATGATGAAGAACAACCCAAAACTTTTTATGCAGTAATATTCTATAATTTCAAGTATGAAATTATTTGAATGAGTGGATAATGTAATACCCCAAGGTTCCATGATATGTTTCTTTATGAATAATGCAATAGCTTGTGATGTATGAAACATCGAGTTCCATCACCCCATGACCAATGAAACTAGCCATTATAAATAGGAATACCAACTTTTTTTATTTTTATTTTTCAAAATGGACTTCATTTTAGGATTCAAAATATCAAAATTATATTACACTGAATTTTTTGTATTTTTCTAAATACATTCAAATTTTAATGAATTGTGAAAAACATAGTGTTACTAATTAAAAATGAATTTTTATTTAAATAATAATTATTTTATTTAAATTTATTTTAATTCAAAATAGACACATAATATCTATATTATTTCCAATTAATTTTTTAGAATCATTTTATAATAATAATAGATTTATAAAAAATTTATTGAACTTTTTAATGACTTTTTCCTAACTTCTATGATCATTAGAAAATTTGAATATAAAGTAGATTGACCGATTTTGATTGATTTAAAAAAATCTGGGAGACATGGTTGAGATTAGTATGAAATCTTTTGTTCAATATGAGAAAAATCATTTTTTGTGAATAATATCATTTGGATTTTATTTACCACGGTTAAATGTAAATAGGGTAATTAAAGGAAAAAATTATATTATAATTACCCTAACATATGTCCTAGTTCTATTGGATAAGTGTAGTTCGGCCAAAAACAACCTTATGAATAAATTATGATCCTTTTGATATATTTGGTTTAAATAAAGACATTTATAATTATTTTATTTAAAGAAGTGTTAAGAGTGTTAAATCCAATGTTTAATAACTAAATGATTTTCAATATAGGGTTATATATAAGATAAATTTGAGAATAGAAATTATTTTAAAATATAAAAGCATTTCATAAATAATTGTATTTAATTTATAATTTGTAGACATTAAATAGTTAAATTTTATTATGACAGAACGATGATACAATAATTACTATGTTATTGAAAGAATAAAATAATTGACATTATAAATATTAATATAAATGTAAATTGAGGATTTTGATGTATTATAGAAATTTTATAGCTTAATATGACATGTTAGGGTTTATTGAATAGATTTTTTCTAAGTGATAAAGTTTTTATGACTTTAAAAACAACTAAATACTAAATAGATTAAAAAATGACATTAATGAGTTTTTAAAATAAATATTATATTATTAAATTATATAATATTCCTAAAAATATACAGTTTTGAAAAATGACATAGATAAGGATATATATACCAATAATTAACCAATTGTGGTTCTTTATGAATTTTATTGAATTTTTATTAACAATTTATCATAATAATAAAAGAATACATGGTAAACGATAAACTATTTAACGAAGAGTTAAATCTAAAAGCTAAGTTAAAAATGGTGACCTTAACCTATATAATCCTATTAGTTGAGAGGTTTTCTACCCATCCCCACCTTACAATACAAATAAATCCTTATGGATCCATTATAAAAAAATATGATTGTTTAATAAAATAATATTTCCTGCTTTTTTTATAGTCACCTCACCTCTCTTTAAAAGGGTACTTACACTTCTCTCAAAATCATACTTCTAAAGCCATTTGGCTTGGCCAAACCCAGATAAATATATCCTCACAACTACTATCAGATCATCATATATGCCTTAATTTGATCATAATCCAAACTAACGGGCCCTTTTGATCAAATAAAAAGGAAGCACCTGATGAAGAGGTAATAATTCCATCACCACATTCTAAATTATTTCCTTCATCGACCTTTTCATTATTTGTTGTTTCACTAACAAAAACATAACTCCAATAATTTATACATACTATGATGTTATTATAAATATGGTTCAACCTTATTCATTATTCTATCTATCCTATGAATTAAAAAGTCACTTTATGTGTGTACGTACGACATACCGTCCCCACATCAGGGTGTAATTTGTTATTCAACACTTAACTATTTGGATGGGTTTAATAATGAGTATAAATGATTTAGAAACCATCCACTAACATTGTTATAAGACTCTATCAAGAAAAACAACTTGGCAACACCGTTTTCTAGGGATGGGGGTACGATTTTAGAAACCCTGACTCCACCATGTTCCATATTTTTTGTACCCAAAAACATAAATTTTCATTGCTAAACCAAGGTAATCACTCATGGTCAAGCACTATACTCTTAATATACAATGTAAATAATTAATATTCAAACATTTCACACATAGAACATGAGGGTGAATCGAAAATACGAAAATGAACCAGAAAAAAAGGGTGAACTAAAAAATATAGGTGTGACATATTATTTATCATAATCCAAATTATTTGATATCAATTTATAGTTATTATCATAGGAGAAATCATTATTTTTTAATTCAATCATATAATGTTTACAATATTTTATACATTGTTTTAAACCAATTTTAAATGATATAGATATTATAGTAAATTTTCATTAATGACATATAATGAAATGTAAAATTCATTATATGTTCCTCATACTATAAAACATAAAAAAATTCATTATAAAAATTCATATATCTTAATAATTAAAAATAAATTTAATGGACACTATTCAAAATAGGGAATATTAAAAAAAATACCTTATTTTTTAAATTCCAAGTTGAAGGTTCGATTGGGGGATTCATTCCGTCAAGGAACTTGAAAAATATTCCCAAAGAAGATTATCTTAATATATGTTAATTTTTTCAAACCTTTATCATTAAATATAGTTATAGATAAAAATAATTATTTATTGATATTGTAAATGTATGGGAAATTTTAGTTTAATGTGAAATAGAGCTATAGGTAGGGAATTAGATTGAGAAATGGAAGGGAAATATGTGACACCAATGTACCAAGAACCTAGTCAAGGGATATCAGTTACCATGTGGTGTCTTGTCACTATAAGGACTTCGTAGATATCCCATATATACCTAATGGATTTATACTGGGTACCTGGAAGACTAATTGGAAAAATTTAATATATGGATAATTTTTTATTTTCAATCTTGAGTAATAATCCCTAAACATAATTTTATTATAGGTTTGAGTTCATTGTTTATATTTCACTAAGGATTAGGGGATCTCTATTCTTTCTACCAAAAACCATATGATTATCACTCAATATATTGAATCAATGGTTGTGAAATTAGTTCATATGAATATTTTGGTGAAATTACGGTTGGATCACAATTATTATCCAGGGTTATATAAATTTCCAAATATAAATGAAAATACTAAACATATCAATATCACTTTTTTTAGTGATAGATTCAAATCGCTGTGTTTTTTCTCAAGGATGCAATAAGAGATAATCACGTTCAAAGAGAATGTGTAACCATTGGTTAATATTCCTAATTTATTATGTTACTAAAATTATTAATTAAATTAATATAAATTGTTATTTTAGGTTCATTATATAAAATAGTACGATAGTTTCTTTGAATGATACTGAAAATCTATTTAGATATATATTTGAACAGGTGTCCCCTTATCACTTCCAAAAATTTACAATGAGTGGGCTAGTCGTTTATTGGGGATTAATGTGGTTTAATGGGATCTTCTATCATAAAAAGAGTTTCTATAGTATTATATCTAAATAAAAATTTAACATCGTTTATATAAATTACTTTTTTAAATGAGCATTCATTTTTTCCATATTATTCTAAACTAACCATATAGTTAAACACTGACTATGATTTAATTGTTTCCAAAGTTATGTGAAATATATTAATAGTGTAATGGAAAATATGAATTAATAACCACATTATTTTTTTTTATTATCATATTAAATATTAGAAACAAGTATATATATTTTTTATTTAGGGAAATTCAATTTTTTCTTACGTTTAATATTTCTTATACCAAATATAATTTCTTTTAAAATATATAAAATGATAATTTTTATTAAAATTTATTTTATGTTCTTAAATAAAGTATTTCTCTATATATTTTTAAAATATTATTCTTTATATAACACATAGAAATTTTAATGCTATTAATATAAGCTATTTAATAAGGTATGTTTACAAATAATTGATAGCTTTTTATATTTGGTGTCGATAACATTACATACCAAAATTAGTATAGGCTTTTACCTTACCCTTGGTATAGGCTAAATGATTTGATCTACTCATTATAAAACATTCCATTTTCCATAGGATATATATTTTACGCTAGAGTTATTTTATTTATTTTATATATATTCAAAGAAAGGCTCCATGTGGGATTATTTTTTCTGGGATCATCTTAACAAAAAAGTGTTTCTCATGACACATATTATTTACATATATTATTATGTAAAAAGAATGTTTTTTTCATCATCCAAATTTTTACCCACAAGATATTACAAATAAATTATGAAGGGTAATTAATATGAAGGAATGGGTTGGGTGGTGTACTCTAACTAAGTATGGTTTTCACACATCATTCAAATATCCTTTTAAGAGAAATGTATAACTTTTTTTGTTCGATCCATGATAGGGTATGACATTAAATAATGGGATTTTTTAACATATTTCTTACAGGTATGATGGATCCTTTTAGAAACTTTAATGGATGATAAATTTTTATATTGGGATTCCATTATATGTTTGAATATTATGTTCCTGTATATGGTATTCACACTCTATAATTTTTCATATATTTATTACACAAAATCTATAACAACATTTATCTTTATTTCAAAATAATACTTGATCTATTACATAAGATTACATTTAATAAAACCTGAATGATTGATAATTCTTGTGAATTTGGGAATTAGATACACACCAGGAAAATTGAACATTGGATTAAACAACATTATTAAAAACTTCCTTAACATGCATCTAAAATTTTGTGGAATTTAAAACCGCATGGGATAACCTAGTGACATACATAAGAAAATGGAATGTTATAAATCCTAGTAGTAGAATAAAAATAGAATAAGGTGAAACATGATAGAAAATATGCATATAAATGGGGGAATATGGTGTGATAAACGTAAACATGAATAAAAAGTCATGATATATCATTATAATTATAAAGGTTACATGGTAAATGTGGTATCAACTAAATTCACTACAACATAAATATAGATCAAGGATATAAACCATGACATATTGATGAAAAATGTCCCATAAAATAATTAGGTTCACTCCTTATGCAAATAATATGTTTCAATGAACTATAAATTAAAAAATTCATTGGGTAGCTATATTATTTTGGGCACACCAGTCACATTCATTTAAATCTCATTCTTAAGTGTCCCATATAGATCATAAAACATAGATATATTCATAATCATATTTTATTTAATCATAAATAGTGGAATAAATAAATTTATATCCCAAATACAATAATTATTAAATTGTTGTAGAGAAGACCCTTGATAGGAAAAAATTATGGTATTCACTACACAATTGTTGTGGAAATTTAAATTGCAAGAAAAATTCTGTTCCATAATTGTGTTGCATAAAAATTAATAAATTTGGTTGATGATAGATAAAGGGGTCTATAATAATTTGAACATCACATAAGAAGTAATAGGTTCCTATAAAGACATATTCTTACATAATGAATTAGTAATATAGGAAATAAGGCAATACGGAGTGTTGAATTATGAAGATAATATAAGGAACCCTTACTTGGGTGTGTGACACAAAAATCGTGAAAATAGATTAGTATGATGTTTAGGGTTACATGGGGGGATTGAAGATCGTTTAGGAAATGTTAAAATTTTGAATGAAGAGAAATGACATATTAAATGGTTTTATTATAAAAAGAGAGGGAATTTCATTAATACTGGTCAAAGTTAGGTTTTAGAATATATATATATACTAATATAACAAAAACCACTATCAATCAAATGGATTATTTATAATCATTCCACCCAAATAAGTGTTTTATTATATGTTATTATAATAAGGTAATAACGTAATAAAATAATACACTTTATTATGAGGAGTTGAGTCTTACTCATGATGAAATGATTTTAAAAAACTAAAATATATTAATTTTTTTGGATGTTTCAAAAATGTTTTATATAATTAACAAAATATAAAAAAAATTATCATTATTTTAAATTGATATTATTTATTTTATTGTGTATCCTTTTTATATTATTTATTATAACACTTATGGGTCATTATTAGGTCCTAATACACAATGTATATTTATATTGTATTTAATTTTTACATAAAAATTAGATTGTCGTAAAAAACAGAAAACAATAACCGTCTAATAATATTGATGTTATGATTTCAAAAAAATTATTAATTTCATCTAAATTAATTTATTAATACATGTATTATTACTTTTAAAATATGAAATAATATTTATTTGTAAATGATGGTTTTTTCGACAATTATTGTTTTTGAACTCTTAAAATTATTACACATGGATTCATAAAAAATATATGATAATTTATATTTATTATAAATTATTTGATACTAATATTTTATTAAAATATTTCATATTTACAAAATCCATTTATCCATAAAAATAACTTCCTTAAATAAATTTTTATAACACTGATAAAATAAATAAATTGTTGAATTTAATTAAAAATCATTTATAAAGACCTAATAATATGAATAAAATTTATTAATTATTTAATAAATTAATGTACATTGCATTTTTTTATTTGGCCTTGATTTATAACCCTTTAATCCACATTAAAATACATAAAATTATATTGTGTGATAGTAAAACTTCTTTTTAGTGGTATGATGATTGTGGATTGATTTAAGATCTCAATGAGGATGAACTTCTCTAGTAAATGGTTTTTGACAAGCTGATGTTGTCGGATGTGTGATTGGTCCTGGTTAAGGGAGGATACCCATGATTACATTTCCCTCGGAAGCATCGATAAATATTGTTAATAGGTTATAATCCTAATTGTAGATGATATAACATTCGTTGCCCATTTAAATTGGTTGTGTTAAAACACTATATTTACACTAATGATGTGATAACTATTCAATAACTATTTCAACAATTGTAGAAATGATTAATGGTTATTTAAATGACATATTATATTATAAATCCAAACAAGTGCATGTTTTTTCTATATCAACATTATATAATATTACATTTAATTAAATTAGAAGGGGAATTGTTTTTAAAAATGATCTGGGCATTACAATATTCCCCCATAAAAAATTTCACCCTTAATATATTAATTTACCAAATTAAAATAGAATTGGGTAAATATGTTTCATAACTTACTCTTTTTCACAAGTCCCTTCTTCAAACATGAGGTTATCAAAAGTACTTTGAACAGGTTCATTGTTATATTATGGAGAGCATTTTCTCTATGATCTATGATCTTTTCAAGGTTATCATTATATAAGAGTTAATTCTATAATAGTACTAGATCTAGGAGAAATATGTTTGAGTGCTTGGGTATGAACTTTCTCAATAGGTATACATGGAATACATCATGTACATGAGATATGTTTGTTGGGAGTGCATACAGTTTGTATAAGGACCAGACCAAATAACATTACATAATATTGAATTAAATGAATAATTCACATTGATGATCTTTTATGGTTTAGAATTTTAGAGAAATAGGACATCACTATTACATAAAAACTTGAATACTACACATAGACACTACTTCTTAGTATCCATTTTTTTCATAAAATAAAAACTCATAAAAATAAACATGTCAATTTCCATATTTTAGATAGCATGACTTTTCCTTGATCCCATCTTTGACACTATTCATATTTATTTCCTATGGAAGAAATTTCAAAAACATGGGATGAGAATAAAAATCTTAGTAACAGTTATAAAATAAGTAATGAAAAAATTATCCCTTCAATAAATAAAATCAGTGAAACTATATTTTTCAATCATAACAAACCTTAAGAAATCAAAAATTTTATGAATAACATACACAAATAATAAATCATAAAGGTTACTTATAGAATCCATATCAAACATACATTGTAGCTATCACAACTACATAGGTTGTTACACTTGGAATGCACATCACATAATATTCCATAAATCTCATATGAGAAACATCACGTTTACCTCCGTCACATTACCCAATCCATTGGAGAGCTAACTGGGCTCACCCACCCTAGGTTTATCACAAAACCACCCATATACGTAAACAATTCCCAATAACCATAACATAATGATATCATATAAAACATGTATAAAGGAAATATAACATTTCCATATTCCAATATATCAAATCATGATATTGAAATAAATAATTTTTTATCAAATTATTTTCAAAACCATTTAAAAATATATATTTTAATCAATGTGTTCAATTCCACACTGATGCTTCTAAATGAATTATCATTTGAAAACATTAATGTCCCTATAAATAAATCCTAAAACACATTTTTAATACATGGACATTAAAGAGTACTATTTAGAAGAATAAATCTCTAAAACATTTAAAACGATATTTTAGTTAAAGAGTTTTTTTTAACAAAAAGAGAGATGCTTGAATACAAATAATTGAGGAATAACATTTAATCAGAACTTTATAATATCATGTGAATAAATGAATTTCATTATATAATATGTCAAAGTACAATATATACACCATATAAATGTCTATTGGTGTATAACATCAAAGAAGTCTCAATGGAATTTAAATTGAGATAAAATATCTTATAAAGTCTGTATCCTTAGGTTAAGGATAAATCAATGACAAAATTATGCATGAAAATTATAAATACAGTAAATATTATTGGATATTCAGTGTAAATCAATCAGAGGACATTCACACATATTATTGTAAAGACAACACCAATGAATTGGATGTTTAACTCAATAAATAAAGATTGAGTTAAAATTACTCTTACCAAGTTCATATCTATGAGTTGAGAATTTATCAATAGATTTATTATGTGTATCAGATATATATACACATAAAGTTGAGTGGAAATTACTACAAAAAAAATAAATAGTTATTCCCCACATAATCATATCATGATATAATCAATAATTAATGATTAACCCAAGGAATGGAAATTGGGTTAAAAGGTTCCCTTACCGATTTGGTAACTTACGAAACAAAAAACCCATGAAAGAAGGATAAAAAATAAAGATGTAAATACCTGTAGATTTAATTATATTACACTATTAATAAAATATCGTGTTGTATATACACCACACAAAAATAATTAGTGGCAAATATAGCAGGAATATCACGGGAATAAAAAGTGAGATGAAAACCCCTTACCACGTTGTAATCAATCTAGTCGTTTGAACAAAAGTTAGTAACCACCAAATTAATCATGAAATACTATGAATATAATGAGAATAATGAAAATATATATCATTTTTAGTACAAAATCTACCACATTCAATTAGTAAGTGGAAAACAATGGAAATATCACGGAATTAAATGTGATATAAGAAAATTCCTTACCTTGTGTCCGACATGACATGTTTGTTCATTAATATACAGAATAATAATATAATGTTAATTTCTAATTTATTATGACCCTTTTTATTGTTTATTATTCCTTTAACATTACAAATTATCATGTTATAAACCTTATGTAATCATTTAAGATAATAACGGTCGTTTTTTTTGATATTTGGTACTTCAGTAAAAAAATGAAAAACTTCCAATTACAAGTTGTTCATGTTGTAAGATATCCATTATCTTCAGAATTTTATTAATGATTTAGATATCATATATATCATATATATCTAGTATATATATTTATTTATAATAGAACATATCATTTAGAGGTACGAAATGGAATATACCGTTCACGGAGACGGCAAGTTGTACGTACACATGAACGCTAATTCTAATTCTATTTATTATTTTAATGCAATTAAAAACATAATGATACATAGTTATATTATAATTAAAGTATATTATCTTATAAAATATTATTAACTCCATCCGTTATACATCCCACATAAGTCATTAACGAGTCATATCACTTTCAGGGGGCGGTAGTCCGCACTTCCTCCAATGAGATTATCGTATTTACCCACTATGGAAACCATATTGTATTTCTATAAATGAACAAATACAGAAGAATTAAGAAAACATATACACAATATATATCATATATAAATAATGTGACACCATAATGGAAACCATGATTGGTGGGTGGAGATATATGAATAATCATCGTTTCATGTGGCGTTAGTTTTCCATCCACAGAAACATTATGTTCTTCACCCATTAGATTGAGGTGTATGTACGTGTAGTTAAAATTATTCTCATAACAACATCGTAGTATATTGATGATACTGGTTTTGTTACAAAAGAAAGTAATAAAAAGTTTTTAGGGGTTGGAGAAGTAAAATATAAGAAAACAATTTAAGGTAAACTGTTACCTATAATTTTGGTAACTCCCTTTGGTTTGAACAAAAGAACTTATTGAAGTGTATTTTGTCTATGGTAAGGATTCTAAGAGGATGATAGAGATTTAGGGAGCTAAATTGTGATGATTTTGGATGAGTCAAAAGTCTTATGAGGTGTGAGTAATTCTTTAGAAGTGGTATCTTTTTATAAGGGAGAGGAGGGGCTATTAAGTAAAGTGTGATAATATTATTTTATTATATAAATAAATTCGGTTTCTAAAGGTCCAAAAATCATTAAAGTCGATGATATGATGACTCATAGTCTAATTAATATCATCCAATAGGAATTGGACATGTTTCGGTTGTTATATTAATAGTTATAATTATATTTATTTAAATATTTTATTAATGAGGTAAATACTACAGCACTATTGTGTCATAATTAATTTTATTTATGTGATGTATAAAAATTATAAAACAAACAACATGTTGTAGTAAATCATTTTATCTTTCCCATGAATATTTATAGTCTAATATATAATTTCTATAACCCCATATAAGTATTTATTTACAAATTTTTTTTGATTATGTCATTTTATCATTTACATTAAATTAATTAATCTAAAGTGTCATTATCATTAATAAGTGGCTCCATGGGTTCCCAAAATAGACCCAATGATACTGATGGTCGGCCATTACTCATTAAATAAGGTTAGGACATGTGTTAATATAATTTAGAATTATTTCAATATTCTTTTTTACCTCGAATTACCCTATTTACATTTAACCGCAGTAAAAAAAGTCAAAAGTTACTATTAATCAAAAATTATTTTCATCTTATTTAACCACATTTTACTTACTAATAACATCCATGTTTTTTGGATTTTCTAAATTCAATTAAATGAAGTGGTAAAATTTCATTTAAATGAAAAAGTCAGTTTTTTAACTACTACTAAGTGATTTCTCTATTAAGTGGCATTAATTGATTTTAAATTAATTCCCATTGTTAATACCAATAACGTGTTTTTATGAAACAATAAATATCAAAATATTGACACATTTTTATTTGCAATGTTAAAGTGAAATTAATTGTAATTGCCAAAATTGGATTAAATGGTAAAAATATATTGTAATTACATTTTTAATCCAATTAAAACGATAATCTAACCATATAAAAAATTAGATTACATTGCTGTTTTGAATTAAAATGCAATATTTTCACTATATAATAAAAAAATGAACTTTATAGGAAAAATTCAAAAAATTAACAAAAAGTAAATTTTGATGTCCCCATTCTAAAGAAATATTTTATTTGGTCAAATATACTGTATTGCAGTGATCAAAATTTGATTTAATGATGGTTTTCCATTAAAAGGTAGTAAATCTGCCTTTTAATGAAAATTATGCTTAAAGTTAGATTCATTCACAATTTAAGCCTCTAACTTATATTGGATAAATGTAAATACTTTTAATAAAAATGTATAATCATATTTTATTTAGTTTTGATCATTCGCACAAATACAATTTCTAGGTTTTAACTACCATTTAAAATAATAAAATTATAGTATTAGTGTGCAACATAAGATTTCAAAGAAACCTATTGTTGCGTATCGGCTATGCTATCTAACATAGAAACACCTTCAATGTAAAATTAAAATTTAATTCAAAAATATTAATAAATTTGAAATATATCTAATTCTTTATTTACAAGGGATGTTACAAAGTTCCCTACTTTTGGGATTTGAGTCCTCGCAATTTTAAAACTAGGCTTAGAATCTTCATTAAAAGTCCCACATCGAAAAAGAGTAAGTAAAACTATCACTTTGATAGAAAGAATGAAAAGTACAATGGTCACTCAAGATAACACTTACTAGGATTCCATGTAGGAAAACATGGATATGAAAGAGAGAACAAACTATCATGTTTTGATGGAGAGCGATAGAAAACATTACTATGGTAAAGCTAACCTCTAGAAAATCACAAACTTATGATGTGTTAAATGGTATTTTATTACCCAGTCATAAACATAAACCAACAATGTTTTTGTTTTACATTACTTTTCATAATTTAGAGGAATTAATTTCCAACATAGAATAAGAACATAAGGAACTATACATACCTTCAAGTATAGTTTCATCCTTCAATATGTTTCTACCAAAACTTATATTTTCTAAAAACAAAGAGCATTAAAAAATACATGGTCACATCAAAAGCACATGAATCATCTTCTTGAGAATCACATAATTCACAAAGGAAGAACTATATATCTCCCATGTCTTTAGACATCAACTAAATCCAAAATTGTTAGTCCGAGATCAGCTAATACCCAAAAATAAAAATATTTTAAAAAAGAAAAAATACTCTTAATATCCAAAATTTATCAAACAGAACAGAAAGTTCAACGAAGACAATTTAAAAAAATGAATTTCTGTAATTTTTTTTAAAAGTGATCCAAACTAAGATTGAAACCCAATTATCATAATTATTTAATAACATAGTCTTCCAAGAGAACATTTATCTCCAAATAACAACAGTTACTCATAGATTCTTATATTGAAATGTAATTAACCAAATCACATGTCCTCCAAGATAGGTTAATCATTTTCATAAATAAACCAAATTTTCATATGTCCTCAAATAAAAACATAGATTATTCCAAAATAAAATTTCAACCATTATTCCATAAATGAAATCCATAGTATTCTATCTTCCTTAAGTATATAGTGTTTCCACAAAAGATAGAACGTCTTCCACAACAACCTTTATCACTTAATCACTAAATCATTTTTCTATACTACGTATATCCATTTGATAAAACATAAGTTCCAAAAATCAACTTATTCTGGTTCCATAAAAACATTTTACTAAAATTACCAGCCATAGTAACCAGGGACTTCAAGTAGGATAGTGGTAGGCGATGCACCATTGCCAGCCTTTGGTTGTGGGTTCAAATCTTGCAGCCTTGCCAAATGCAACGGGTTTTCACCCATCCTATGAGTTGTCCTTTTTATAAAACCCAAAAATAACCCTAAATTTTTTTATCCTCAATGGATTAATTATACCTCTAACTTTTATCCAAATTCATTATGATCTCAACATCTTAATTCTAGAAGTCTTATTTCCCCAACCTAAGATAAAATAAAACGAACCACAAAATGAAAAACATCATACCTTGATCATGGTGTCCATTTGGATTCATTGTCATCTTGATCACATAGGTTGAAGGTCCATGCATCACAACAATTATTTAGAGATCCTTCAAAATCATTTTCTTCCTCCATACAAATACACCTTGTACAACATTGGTCATATGGGTGTTCATAGAAAAATAGTCTTGGAAAATAATAATATATGGAATATAATTTCAAAATATCTGATGAAACATGATTTCTATAAAATAGTCGGACTGAATTTTATTTGTAACATTCAATAAATGGTACTTTTGAAATACCATAGGTATGTTCATAGAGTAAAGGTTGTGCAAGGTTCTCTTTTATCAGATCATTTTTTTAAAATCATAATATGCTTTTAAATGAAGTGATAAGGTAAAATATTTGAAAATGACTTTATAATATTTACCTTTATTGAAAATATGAGAATATTGTAAAAATAGGATTTTTCTAAATTAAACCCATGATGCACGATGATAATGAGGTATAGTAGAGGTTTTTGATATCTAAAACAATTGTTTTCAAGGGAGTAGTATGATAGATAAATTTTCACAATCATCCGGACAAGACTTTGCAATAATTATTTCAAGCATGTCATCAGGAATAGATAATAGTTTCATTTGAGATCCTCCTACTTCCATTTGTAACGAACTTTCCTTGATCATAAAAAGTGATAAAATAATGATTTAACTAATATAATAGAAATAAGGACTATCCAGGTGTCTAATGAAAACTCAGAATCTGTAAAGTTGTCCAAACTGACCTTTCATACCATATATAAGGACCCAGCCTTATAACATTACATAATATTCAATTAAATGAATAATTCAAATTGATGACCTTTTCATGTTTATAGTTTTATAGAATTAGTCCATAACTATTACATAACAACTTCAATATTACAAGTATACACTTCTACTCAGTATACCTTTTTTTCATAAAATAAAAACACTTAAAAAGAAACATGTGTAGTTCTATATTTTAGATAGCATGACTTTTCCTAGATCCCATCCTTGATCCTATTCATCAATATGTCCTGTGGAAAAAATATCAAAAACTATTGATGAGAATAAAAATCTTATTAAGGGTTATAAAATAAAGAAGGAAAATATTATCCCATCAATAAATACAAATCAATGATGCTATATTTTTAAATCATAACAAACATTACGAAATAATAATATTAATGAATAACACACACAAATCATAATTTATAAAGGTTACTTATGGAATCCATATCAATCATACATTGTAGCTATCAAATATACATAGGGAGTTACACTTGGAATTCCCATTACAGTATATTCCATAAATGACTTAATAGAAACATCACATTTATATCCATCACGATACCCAATGCATTGGACAACTATCATGGGCTCACCCGCCCTAGGTTTGTCACGGAACCACCCTTATACGTAAACAATTACCAATAACCATAACATAATCATAACATATAACTCATGTATAAAGTAAAGATAACATTTCCACATTTCGAATATATCAAATCACGATATTGAAATAAATAGAGTTTTATCAAATCATTTTCAAAACCATTTAAAAAGATATTTTGTAATCAAAGTGTCCTACACCACAATGAAGATTTTAAATGAATTATCATTTGAAAACATTAATGTCCCTATAAATAAATCCAAATGCCATTTTCAAAACATGTACATTAATGAGAAATATTTAGAATAATAAATCATTAAAATATTTAAATTGATATTTTAGAATAAAGAGTTTTTTAACCAAAAGAGAGACACTTGAATACAAATAATTGCAGAATAACATTTAATCATAAATTTATAATATCATGTGAATAATTTAATTCATGTTATAATATGTGATATCACATTATATAAACCATTTAAAAGTGAATTGGTGTAAAAGAACAAATTAGCCTCAATGGAATTCAAATTGAGAGGAAATCTTCTATAAAGATCGTATCCTTTGGTTAAGGATAAATCAGGGACATAATTATGTGTGACAGATATAAATACTCTCAAAATGATTGGATATTTAGTGTAAATAAATCAGAGTACACTGACACATATTCTTGTAAAAACAACACCAATTAGTTGGATGTTTAACTCAATATATTGAGATTGAGTTAAAATTACTCTTATAAATTTCATATAGATGAGTTGGGAATTTATCAATGGAATGATCATGTGTACTAAATGTATATCCATAGATAGGGGAGTTGAAATTACTAAAAAATAATAAATAGTGATTCCCCACATAATCATATCATGACATAATCAATAATTAGATGATTAACCCATGGAATAGAAATTGTATTAAAAGGTTCCCATGCCGATTTGGTAACTTCCTAAACAAACAACCCATGAATGAAGGATCAAAAAATGAATATTTAAATACCAATATATTGAAGTATATTACATAATTAATAAAATCTTGTGAAGTAAATACACCCCAAAAAAGTAAATAGTAGCACATATATCATGAATCTCACGGAAATAAAAAGTGAGATGAAAACCCCTTATCACGCTGTAATCAATCGAGTTCTATTACCAAAAGTTAATAATAACCAACTGAATCATATAATACCATGAATATAATTAGAATAATTATAATATATACCAAATTTCATAAAAAAATACACCAAATTCAATGAATAAGTGGCGAATAATGGAAATCTCATGGAATTAAAAGTGAGATAAGAAAATCCCTTACCTTATTTCCGACTTGACTCGTTCGTTCTTTAATCTCCGGACTAATAAACTACTGTAAATTTCTACTTTCTTATGAAACTTTTTTTATTTTATTATTACTTTTATATTACTTATTTACATGTTATAAAAATTATGTTACCATTTTAGTTAATAAATTTTTTTTGTCGATATTTGGGACTTGAGTAAAAAAGATGAAAACCATATAATTTAAAGTTGTTCATGTAGTAAGATATAAATTATCTTCAGAAAGGTATTAATGATTTATATATCATATCTATCATATATATCCATTATATACATGTATTTATAATAGTAAATAACATTTAGAGGTAGGAAATAAAATGCATCGTTCATAGAACGGTAAGCCGTACGTACGCATGAACGTTACATCCATTTCAATTTCTTATTTTAATGGAATTAAAAACATAATGATACATAGTTATATTATAATTCCATTATAATATAATATACAATATCATAATCTCCATCCTTTATATTTCCCAAATAAGGCATTAACGAGTCATATCACTTTGAGGGGGCGGTAGTCCGCACTTCCTCCAATGAGATTATCGTATTTACCCACTATGGAAACCATAAAGTATTTCAATAAATGGAAAAATACTGAAAGATAAAAAAACTTAAACAAAATTTATATCATATATGAATACAGTGCCATCATAATGGCAACTATGATAGGCGGTTGGAGATATTTGAACAATCATCAATTTATGAGGCGTTAGATTGTCATCCATAGAAACATAATGTTCTTCACCAATTAGATAGAGGTGTGTGTATTTTTAGTTCCAATACTTCACATAAAAACATCATAGCATATTTAGAATTCTGGTGTTTTTACAAAATTGAGGAATAAAAATATTATAGGGCTTGTGGAAGTAAAATAAATGAAAACGATTTATGAGAAATCGTTACCTTTAATTTGGGTAACTCCCTTTTGATTGGACCAAAGGACTTCTTGAAGTTCCTTCTGCC
Source organism: Viscum album (assembly GCA_963277665.1). Lineage (NCBI taxonomy): Eukaryota > Viridiplantae > Streptophyta > Magnoliopsida > Santalales > Viscaceae > Viscum > Viscum album. The sequence goes on from OY728148.1 coordinate 1,209,815,707, forward strand.
TTATGTAATTATTCTAGAAGGATTATAGGGATGTAGGGAAATTAATTAGGCAGAGGGTGGATGATCCAAAATGCTTGATATGTGTGTGGAATTTTCTATAAGTGGTCTCTTTTTATAAGTGAGAGGAGGGGCTCTTTAGGAAGGTGTGATAATATTATTTTATTTTATATTGATCTTCGGTTTCTAAAGGACCCAAAATAATAAAATTCAAAGTTAAAATGACTCATAGTAGAAATAATATAATAAAATATTAATTGGACAGGTTTTTGATATTATTTTAATATTTATAATATTATTTATTTAATTCATTTATTAATGAGGTAAATACTGCATCATTATTGTGTCATAATTAATTTAATTTATGTGATGTCTATAAATTATAAAATAAAAAACATGATGTAGGAAGTCTTTTTATCTTTACAATTAATATTTATAGTTGAAAATATAATTTATATAACACCATATAAAAATTAATTTACTTAAATATTTTTGGATATGCCATTTTTTCATTTACATTAAATTAATTAATCTAAATTGTCATTATCTTTCATAAGTGGCTAATGGGGTCCTCAATTCGAACCAAATATTTCCATGGTTGTCCATTACACATCCAATAAGGTTAAAACATGTGTTAAGGTAATTTTGATTTATTACAATATTCGTTTTACCTTGATTTACACTATTTACCATTAACCATGGTAAATAAAAGTCCAAATTTACTATTCACCAAAAATTATTTTCATCTTATTGAACAAAATTTTACTTAATAATAACAACCATGCATGTCGGATTTTTGACATTAAATTCGTAGAATCTGTAAAATTTAATTTAAATGAAAAAGTCATTTTTTACCTACTACTAAGTGGTTACACTATTCCTAAAAAACTGATGTTTTTTTGATAAATATCAAAAATTAAGCCAAATATATAATTTATATTCTGAATTAAAAATTGATGTTTATTTTTCCAAATCCAAAACATAAAAGTGGGATTAATTAATTTAAAATAAATTATCATTGTAAAAACAAATAGTGTGTTTTTAAGAAACAATAACTATCAAAACATTGACACTTTTTTAAGTCCAATTTCAAAGTGAAATTAATTATAATGACTAAAATTGGATTGAATTGTAAAACTATATTTTCATTACACTTTCAAACCAATTAAAAATATAATATAACCATATAAATAAATTAGATTAAAATGATGTTTTGAATTAAAATTCAATATTTTCACTATTAATTAAAAATGAACATTATCAGAAAAATTCTAGAAATTTACAGAAAGTAAATTTTGATGTCCCCATTATAAAGAAGTTTTTTATTTGGTCAAATATAATGTATTAACGTTACTAATATTATATTTAAATAGGGTTCTCCATTAAAAGGCGGTAAATCGGCATTTTAATGTAAATTATCCTTAAATTTAGAATCATTCAAATTTTAGACCTCTATCTTTTTTTTGGATATATGTTAATACATTTAACAAACATGAATAATCATATTATAGTTAGTTTTGTTCATTACCACCAATAAAAAGACTAGAATAAAACTACCATTTAAAATAATAATATTATATTATTACTGTACAACGTAAGATTTCAATGAAACATGTTGTTGCGTATCGGGTATGCTATCGAACATAACATCCCTATTAAAGTAAAATTAATATTCAATTCAAAAATAGTAATAAATATGAAATATTTCTTATTATTTATTTAATAGGGATGTTAATGTATTTCCACAACTGTAATGAGATCGATGATCTCAGATGGGATGATATATCAAATACTATTCATTCCCTTGTTACAAATATTCATCATTTCATTCCATGAAGATATGCATAGGAATATTTTATATTGAATAATAAACTCTAGGCCTCATTGATGATTTTCAGTATAACTCTTCTTTCAACTTTTAGGTGCCTTGGTGTGAGGTGGAATGATCCTAATATTTTATACCATTTACTCGACAACATTATGAAATAGTAGTTTTCATCTCCTAAATTCATCCTATCATGCAGGTGTTCTGTACCACTTCCCATAAGAGTCTTAAAGGGGAGTGATTTAGGTGTTATAGTGGAAACTGTTTTTGTAAGTGAACTAAATGAAAGGAAGATGTTTTTCACATCCCCATGTAAGACAATAGAGCATGCTCCCATCATATCATCAAGTATCTAGATACGCTACTATGATTTCCCATCATTTTAACGGTGATAATCCAGGTTGATGTTCAACTAGGTATTCAAATAATTATGGTGGTTCTTCTAGAACATATATATTAATATTGGATCTTTGTTAGATAAAATCAGTGGTGGGGTTAATGAATCCTCACCACTTCTATAATGTATATCCATTAAAGTTGGTCAAGTGATAAATCATCTCAAATAACAATTAGGTGCATTGTTTTTATTAGTTATTCCACCATAAACCACTATCATTGATTCTTCTTGATGTTTATAGAAGTCTGGTGATAAAGTAAATCAAGATGTTTAATCATTCCCATGACTGTATAGGTAATGGTCGCATTATCTTCATAGATTATTTCCCTTCTGCCTTCAGGGGTTGACTTTTAAGATATCATCTTTCATACTCCATAGTTTCCATCTTCATATTGTCCCACTAATAGTGATATTAGAGATCTTGAATCATCATTGGGATTCATAGGTGGATTGTGAAGGCTGATCTATCTGCATTATCAAACATCTCCTCTTTCAAATAAGTAATTGATGGTATACATAATATTGACCCAAATCCCATAACTCCTTCGTTATTAACCGTAAAATTAATTTCTTTCAATTTCCTTATAGATAACACTTTCATTTGAATTAACATGGTATACATCTCAAAATACATTACCTTCTTACGAGGGGAAGGTTGAGAAACCATTTGGGGTGATTTATCCTCATTTATGATTCCCATGTATATCCTTTCTAAATCTAATAATATCATATCCACCAAAATTTTAATTAATGATAATATTGTTGGATCTTTCATAACTAGAGAATTTGACATAATATTTGGGTTATCAAGTTGGTGGTGGATTGAGTATCCTTAGTAATATATCATATGTAATCATATTTGTTAGATCATATTAAGAAATATTTAGGTGAATATATACTAAACTATTTTTTGATATGTATAATGTTCACACTTCTCCCTGAAAAGATAATGAGACAATATTATCAATGTAAAGATCATTGTAGGAAACATCAGATCATGTGTTGGGTAGTTTTGTTCTTGATTTTTCATCTTCCTTGAATAGTAGGTTATGAATTTAACATTCTTACGTAATAAATAGTTCAATACATAATTTTAAGAATCTATGAATACACCTAGTGTGATATGTGGGAAATGGGATACCGAAAATATTATTTTTATAATCCATGTTTATCTAATTAAATAAACAATTGCATGAAAAAATGACCCCCATTTGAGTTATCTTGGTAAGAGGGTTTGAAAATAATGAGAAATTTATCAAAAATTGATGATAATGACCAGCTAATCCATTGAAAATATGGATACATATCGTAGAATATGGACTCATTCATCCTTCAATTACTTCTTTTCTTTTGAGGGTCTACAGATATCCATTTTCATGTAATTATATTCCAAAAAAAATAATAATTCCTTCGTCCGAAACTATCATTTTCTATACATTTATAAAACATATCAATTTATAAAGGTCATTAGCACAATATTCAAATTTTCCTCATGCTCCTACCTAATTTTGGAGTATATTACATTATCATCTATTAAAACTACCACAAATTTGTCAAGGTAATCTCTAATTTCCCAATTAATCGTTTCCCTGAATATTGTTAAATAATTAGTGACTGTGGATTTCCTTGACATGATCTCACTAGGAACATACCTTTTATGAAAACCATTCTTGGGTATATCCTCCTTCTTCATCCAAACATTGTAATATCATGATGAAAATTCCAGCTTTTATTAGAATTATTCCCCACATAGGTGATCAAGTATATCATAAATTTATGAATGATAACAATTTATCATTATCTTGATCTTATTGAGGTTATGATAATAAATGAAAAGGCACATTGAACCATCCTTTTTGTTGACTAAGATGACTATTTCAACCCATGGTGATGCACATGGGAATATGAAATTATTATCCAGATTCACCTATAGAAATTTATTTAGATCTTCAGGTTCGACAAAATTCATTTTATATGGAGTCTTGGATAATGGTAATTACTTAGGTATAATCGTGATTGAATCATCAACATTTCATCTATTAGTAAGACTAAGAAATACCATTGGATAAATATTTGTGTATTCCCTCACATTGGGCATGTCTTCATGGGTGATATTTCTCATTGACTGAATCATTTATGAAATACAAACTTAATCATTGAGAAATAATATATATGCTTTAGATGTTGGTTAAAAAGATGACATATCCTCTTTGTAATTTTATAGAATCAATGGACAATTCACTATATAGATGGTTATTTCCTTCTGATTTCAATTTATGTGGGTTATATATAGGGAAATCCAATCCATGTATATAATTGTGTCAAATTCCTCCGATTAAAGTATGATAATGTTCAGTGGAATGTTTATCCTACAAATTTCAATAGGAAATGAATTAGATAAATGGGATATAGTAATTGAACCATTTTCTATTTTTATTAAGTACTCCATATACATTATTTGTTTTGGTCTTTTAACATTTATACTAAAACAATTTATGTAGAAGAATTCATATAATGAGAATCAAAATGTTTGTTCACTATTCTTGATATAATAACTAGTTTACCTATCACCACATCATTGTCGACATGAACATCATCAGTTTTGATGGAAAAAGATCACCCTTGATACCTTGGTGTTTTTTGGATGTCCTTAACAACTCCTGTCTTACTGAATTGATTTGAAAAGTGCCTTAATGCATTGTATTTGATGCAATAAACAATATTCTGGATTTTGAATGAAGCATTAATTTCCTCCATCACATTATTGGGTTTCTCTAATTAGAAATCATTGGTTGGGTGTCCTTCATTCCTATATATAATGAATTTCAATATCCCCACTTTGAAAATTTCTTGTGTTATTCCTTCCACACCTTCTACAAGAGGGATGTAGAAATTTCATGGATCTGTTAGATTTATCTATTAGACTTACAAAATTAAACTCCAATTTATGCATCATATCATCATGATACCCTTGATATTCCACTATTAATATTTTGACATTGTGGTAACATCCAAAAAATTTACTCATATCTATCAATGTCACAAATTTCTAGGGATTATCGTATATTGGGTTTAAACTACCAATGATGTTATCGAGCGTTAAATTAATTCTGATGAAAAAACCAGTTGTGTATCATTCTTGTCTTGTAATGTATGCCTCATAAGCTCTTATAGAATTGTAATGTTTTTTTCATGAGGGAATTGAAATAAATTTCTATATTATGTTTGGCTAGTGTATAGAAATTATTAATCAAAAAAATTTCTATGGAATTCATTCCATCAAATTTCATCAATATATTCATCCTGATTCATATTATTTATCAATGTCTTCTACTTATATACATCTCCCCCAATATGATAAATATAAATTTGAACATTTTATTGTTCAGAACATTGACTTATAGAGAAGAAATTTTCAATGGATTTGGTCTACTGTTACACTATTAAGGGATTAAATGATCTATTTATTGTCAGAGTCCATTATATTATAAAAGAATCTATTAATTACTTCCATTTCTTATGGTGGTATGGTTTCTCCTCCAGATCGGGGATTCTATTTCGAACCCAAGTCAAATGAGATGGAATCATCGCAATGTTTGTGATTCCCTTTCTAATCACTTTAGGTATCTGATTGGGGAAGTCATCACATTTCCCAACACATCAGTTTCTTACCGGATTCATCCAATTTCCGGACATTTTTTATAATAAAATGTAAATTATGGATTATTATATTTAACCATTAATCACATAAATAAATATTTAATGACATTAAATGGAAAATGTATAAATTATATTTATTTACATTAATTATGAATTTTTGAGCTTCAATCAATGACTTCTATAATATATTCCCTAACATATATTATTATTGGATATTTTTATCCCATAATGATGGTTTATAGTGAGATTGTTATTTTTACAAACAATATCCCCAAGGAAAATCCAAGAATGCGAGCAATGAGGTCCATTATCATGTACCAGGTTGCACATATTTTGGCACCACACACCATGTAAGATTTTTTACCCCTTGGTACAACTATGTAAGAATAATGTCAACTTGTATTATACAGATAGAGATGTATTTCCACAGTAATACACATACAAAATACATACCGAAATTTAAGTATTTTTTAATTTTCCTAGTCTAAAAAATGTACGAGGTTCCCTTCCAATACCAACAAGATATTTCAAGAAAAAACCTAACCAAATGCATTTGAGTTATATATAACTATTGGTGCACCTTCCACATTCATTTCATTCTAATGCTTATGTGTGTTACATTGATCATACAACATGGGTTCGTTCGTCATCGAATTTTACTCCTTGACCACAAAATGTGGAATAAAAACATATAATTCTCATTTCAATGATGTATAAGTGCATAAAGGAGAACACCATTGATAGTAAATGTCTATGGTATTCACTATATAATTTTTTTTGAAATTAAATATCCCATGAAATTTTAACAGCATCATGACAACACATAAATGTTCATAAAATTGATGTATGAAATTTAAAGTGGTATATCATCACTTTTATATGATATATGAATAAATAGGGAAATGGAAATACATATCCTAATACAATGAATTGGAAATTCAAGTCATAAGTCAATTAGGAAACAAGAATAAAGAAGAGAGGCGAGTATCCGTTACATGACTGTGTGATTCCAAATGCTTATAAAGAACTTCATGAGAGATTGGGGTTCCTTGGGAGTATTATAAAGAGATGATGTTTGTGTATTAATGTTATAATAGGATTTTGAGTGAAGATAAATGATATAAATGGTTGTTTTATATTGTAAAATAGAGTGAAATTCATTAATATTTTTCAAACATAGGGTTTTGAATTTATAAAAAAATAACCAATTCCACAAATATTTCCATGGGTTTTATAATTGTATCTGCCAATAGGTAGTGTCTTTTTTCAGAATCTATTGTCTTTACATAATAAAATAATAATATTTCTTATATTTAGTTCTTTCATACTCTTAATGAATTGGTTTTATAACCTTAAAATATATTAATGGTTTTGTAGGATTCATATTGGTTTAATGAAATTAACACATTAATCATAAAATCAGATTAATTTATTTTTAAAAAATATTTTCTTATCCCTTTTATATTATTTATTAAATCACTTTTGTGTCATTATGATCTCATAATACACAAAAAATATTTATATGGTTTTTAATTTTCACCCAATAATTCCACTCTATATAAAAACATTGAAAAACCCACTATAGAATAATTATGTTTTATTGGTTAAATTAATATAGTAAATTTATATAAATAGTTTTATAAATATTTTCATTTTCACTTTTAGAATATGAATAAACATTTATTGATAAATGAAGGGTTTTTTTGACAATAAAAGTTTTCAAACCCTAAAAAATAATGTACATTTGATTTCATAAAAATTATAAAATCAATTATATTTTTGAAACATTATTTAATAATAATATTTTATTTAAATATCATTTATTTTAATAAATAGTTAAAACATCAACATAAATTCCAAAATTTAATTTTAATATTTATTGAAAAATATATTCATTATTTTATTGAATAAAATTAAAAACATAAATAATGTCACAATAATATGATGAAAATTTATTAACTATATTATAGACTAATTTACATAAAATATTTACCATTGTCTTGTAACATATACATTTAATACGCTAAAAAACTCTCTAAGAGTGTGTTGCGTGATAATGAAACTTTTATTGGGTGGTTAAACTTTTATTGTTTTAAATGGGTCTTGATATGCTTGAACATATGACAAAATTGTATACCCACATTATTATGTTATTAGATGTCAGTATAGGCTCTGAAAAGGGGAAATACCAGTGAATCTATTTCTCCTAGAAGATCTAACCACTGGGCTTCAAAGGGTACGATCCTACATGATGAGGCCATCGCATCCTTTTTCTATGTTAATTGGTTGTTTAAAAACCTTATATATAATCTAATCATACTACAACTATTAAATAACTATTTTAATGATGGTAGTGATGATTAGTACTCCTTTAAATCATATAAAAGATAACAAATCCAAATATGTTCATGTTTTTATAACTATATTTCATAATATGATATTTAAGTAAATCAAAAGGGGAATTTTATTTATAAATGTTCTAGACATTAAATGAGCCTTCTTTATGTAAATTTATTTTTTTATAATTGACATGTTTTATGTATTCATGTTTTTATAACATATTTTTATGGATTTTCATTTACATATAGATGCAAAATAGTGTAACTATCATGGTAAAATTGGTATTCTTTTTGTATAGGTACCCTCCTTGGAAGACAAGTGTATATATACAATTTTCCTCCCCTTTCAAAGGGTTTTCATGATTTTTTACATGATATATATATATATATATAGTAATTAGTATATTTTTAATTAATTTAAATCATATCCAATTTTAATTCATATCATCCATCGACATTTATAATACATTGTAAAAAGATTCAAACCCCATGACTAATTTGAATTGTGTAACAGTTTTGTCACATATAACTTACCTTCATCCAAACTAGGTCACTTAAACATATTAAGAATACTTTATAATCTCCTTATGTATTATGAATAAACATGTAATAAACCTGATCATTGTCCATATCATGTTATGAAAAAAATTAATATTTAGTCACTATATCCACAATATCCTTTTTTATTTAGCGTTATCATGTCACAAAAGTGTGAACGAGATAAAATCACATTAAAATATACATATAATGATGTAAAATAACCTTGTACATTTGAGCCATGTCTGATGTGAAAATTTTTGCAGCACCATTGAAATCACATGTTGGAACAATTTCAATTTTCATGTCTGGTTTAGAGAAAATAATATAAGTTATGAGTGCATTATATCCAAATGATCTATTCCATGTCACATACTCACTAAAACCCATCTTATCCTAATATATTTGTTGAGTAGGACCCTTGCAGCTTATATTCAATATTCTATGGGATGATGAATTGTATCATGGGTATAAAAAATGTATTGGAGTCATTGTAATCATTATCTGATGAAAGTTAAACAAAAAAATTAATTATATATATATATACTAATTAAATAATATACACAAAAAAATTGAACATATATGTCAAAGTACATAATAAAAAATGGAAATAAAACCATGTGACTACTACACTATCCTATAAAATAATTAAAGAAACCTTAGAAATAAGAGAACATAGTGGTACTTAGAAAGATCATCTTTAAAAAAATTACCATCCATGGGGTATATATATATATATATGACAATAAGTGACTTAAATTAACCAATTATAGAGTAAATACTCATTAAAAAGATATATTTTTCATGTAAATATATAGATATGTAAAATTATACATAACACTATAATTCAACTCTACCACTATTACATAAATCCCTCAAAACCCCTAAAAGAGATCTAATATCATGTCATTTACTTAGATTTATGTACATGAATTAAAAATATCACAGAGATAAATTATGAGAAAACAGATAGAAACATTACACCACCATACCTAGTAGTTCATAGGCCATCCCAATTAATAGCTAGGATGTAATCTGTAACACCACACTATCACTGAACGACTCATCAATGTTCTAATCGAGGGTGTCACATGATCTCAGGAAAATATCAACAAATTGTATAATCTACTAACTCGCTATTAGAGACTAAGGTGTTACAATATGAGAGAATATATCTTCAAATCAGAGTAATGAAAATCTAAAAATTAATTAATCATAATATATAATAAAATAATTAATGCATGTAGACAAAATTAAGAATGTATCTTGATAATTTAAATATAATGATATGTATAATAATACATCCAAACTAGTTACACAATAGTGAAATCAGATATACTAAAAAACCTACTAATAAATGTACACAAATCTCTACTACCATTATAGAGAAATATCTAATACCAATCTCCAAATCCCCATCAATCTAGTACAACTGATCAATATAATCTTTTTACTCTACAATACGTGATCCTATTAGTAATTTGGTCCTATGGAATAAAAATATCTCCTAGAATACTGATTATGGGGTATGTGATAAATGATTGAGACTCATCAATTACACCGATAATATATCCAATACAACAGCTTATTGAATGTGAGATTATTAGTATAAATAATTAAACGAATTTAGATGTTAAATAGAATAACCACCATTGATCCATAGGTTATATGGTGACACTTGATATTACCCATACATACTTCTACAAGTTCTTGATACCTCTGTGAATGATATATAACCATAAAGTGATAGAATTCATATCCTACATTAAAATATCATAAAAAGTATATATAATTACAAAAAAACACAAGTAAAAAAGAAAACAAATACAAACCATCTGGTATATACAACCATCATGGATAAAAGAGAAAAATTTTAAATTTCATATGATGACATTATTTTTTGAGTGGACCCAATAGATTCTATTAATAATGATCAAATGATGGAAAATATTCCCAACTTTTCCGTCTCATATGAATTTTCTGGGGAGGTGAGTTGAGAATCTCCACGAAGTTCATAGATATGTATAATAATCATGGGGGAAATTAGATCACCCAATGATCCCATATATATATATATAGAACAAATTGATGAGGAAATAGTGGTTTCCCAAAAAGTAACTGATATTTAACAGTTACATGGGGATATATTATCCGACATGAATATATAATATATGTAACATTTGGTCAAACTATGTCCCACTAAGGAATCATTAAATATTTAATTATATATAAATTAATGTGTTTATATATGTATGTATTTATGTATGATAATTCTTATCCCATTTATCTGTAACATCCCTCCAAGATGCCTCACAAGTCCGAAACATTGTTTAGTCTCAGGATCAAACCCAATATGCATCCCCATGTATGGCCTCTAAACAACACGACTTAGACAATCTATGTATACTCATAGTTTCTATGGTGCCAACCTATTCTTTCAATATTTTCTTCCACTCTCCACTCTGTACATTTCAATATATGATATGGGGAACCGAAAATGCCCCCCCCCATGACATATTGTTAGCGAGACACCCTATATTTGATCCCGATACATCTAGGGGTGTCGATATGTCTGTTGGGGATAAATAAATTTGTATTCATTTTCAGAAAAATGTAACTCACTATGTGTACATTTATTTATCATATGGTATTTAAATTCAGAAGGTCGATCCTATGAGGATGATGCCGATAAATCAAAAAATTAGTAACCAGAAACAAAATTAATATAGAATACAATATAAACCAATTACAATGTAGATTTGGGAAAGAAAGTGAGAATGTAATAAAAAAAATACCAATAATAACAGACTGAGGATTATGTAATTAGTAATGTGGGATGTCCCATGATTCATCTAAATTTTTATATTAATTAATTTCAATAAATCCCATTGGTTGTAGTGACCCCAAATTCTCAATAAGAAACAATGGATATTTGAAATGGTAATGATAATATAGTTAATTCAAAAAAAATACTTCCCAAAAGATAATAATTAACTGTATAATTATTTCCCCACAATGGTTATAGAGAATACATAATAATATTATTGTAATTTAAAATTTTCATAAAATAAATCAATCTAAAATAGTAATTAATATAAAAATAAAAGAGTCTAATTTAGTGAATAGATGTTAATTGTGGAACCCATAATTACATAAACAAGATCAAACACTTAATTTTTTACTATCATACATCACAACACAAGAATAATATTAATAAATTAATATTTCATTCAATCCATGAGTGTTTGAGAAAATAATAGAATGATACCCCTAATGAATTTATATATATGGCCTCATGAAAGACTATAAATTAGTAAAATACATTCACCAAGCATTGATATTCATTTTAGTCTATTGTAGAAGCCTCCTATTCAATTTACATATATAGATCTCCACTAGTTTATCTATAATTCCAAAAAGTTTACTTTTAAATTCACCATATTTAATTACATGATTGCATGGTTGAGTCATCCATAAATATGTTAAGGATAATAATAATAAATAATTTAAATTTTTGATTAAACAAATTTCCTGACAAAAACAAATCAGTCTTTCCTAGAATATTCATGCTACACTCTAGAAGGATCTTTACTTATGAACTTTACGTGATGTTGGATTTGATTAAATTCATGTTGTTAATGTTGTTGACATAGTGTGGGCAATATTATCCTAAATTCATTTCCACTTACATACCCTTTTAATTATGTTGAATCATTACTTGAACCACCCAATTCACAAATACTACTTTTACATCATGAATAATGATCATCAAAGATTATTCACATTCATTATGATTCAATTTTATTTAACACACTACATCACATTGTTATGGTGTGTAAAGTCCATATAGCTTCTTCAATTTTCTCTTTTTTATATCTTTATATTAAAATCAAAACCCTTGTAACACAATTGAATAAAATAATAAATATATTTTCAATAATTATAAATTTTATTACACTAATCAATGAATTTTATTTTTTGATATGGTATATATGAAGGGTTGGAACAAAATCCACAAAATTAAACACATTCTATTTCTAATGTATAATATTTCAACATCTTCACTATAGTGGTTTACACCAAAAAATATTAAATTATTAATTTCGAAAAAATGATAATTTCATCAATAAGAAAAATTGATTTTCCAATATCATATTAAACAATATCATGAACTATTCAATTTTTAAATAAGTCAAAAATGTTTTATACTTTTTCTATTTAAAAATTACCATTCCCCTACTTTATTTAAAAAAAATATTAAATTGATTATTAATATTAATTTCACATGTAATTAACCTTATTTATAATAATTATCACTCTTCATTTATGATAATAATGTAAATAACTTTTTTATCCTATATAAAATAATATCCCTTACCAAAGGTGCATAAATTTTGAAAAATATTACATTGTAATAATATGTTTGTATTTTTTGGAAAAATAATATTTAGGTGGTCTTGAGGGGTTGGTGAGAGGCCCCTTTTATATGTGCTGAGAATGAATTTTTTTAAATATATTGACTTAATTTATTGATACCTCATGTATCACATTTCATAAAGACAGGAAACTGGATAAGAATAAATGGTGGGTGATATATGTTATTTAATAACTCAATCACCCATTTAAACGTATGATTTAACCATGTTTTCATTTACTTTTTGCCTAGAATTTTTATCTTTCACAATTTTGTTTTACGATGTAATGTAATTTTTATCAATGTAATTTTTTTTGATGCATAATAATAAGAAATCAAATATTAATATAACAACGGGTTCTAAATATTAAATGAATTGTATATGATAAAAATTATATGTGTAATAAAAATATATTTGAATATTATCGTATATAATACTTAAAGACATGTTTTATGAAAAATCAATTTTTAGCATCAAAATTTATCTCACTATAAGAATTATCATTTAATTTAATTATAATTATATAAATTGGTTTATTAAATTTAAAAAATATATATATATATAATATTTTAATAAATAAAAATGGTACTTTGAAAACATAATATTTATATCAATATAAAGACTAAAATTTAATTATTTTGAAGGAAAATATTTCTTAAGATGATAAAAATGGTTTTTTAAATCCATAATAATATTTTCAGATCTCTATATATACTTCTTAATAGATCATTGACCATGAAACGTATTCTATAAGTTCTTATGTTGCCTTGACATATGGATTTTGTCTTAAACACTATGATTTGGGAAAATAGTATTTTTTTTCTACTCACCTGATAATAAGCTATTTAATGAAAACTCAAACACTAATTGTAAGATATAATTGAAATGTATAATTCAATAACTATGTTAAAATTATAATAAAATATGTGCTCAAATTTATAAATTTCACTTTTGAAATGTGAATTCCAAATACAATGGAAACCAAATTTTATTATAAATTTATTATTAAGACATCATATTATTATAAATATTTTATATAAATTTATACTGTAAGTAATGTTAATATATATTTTCATAAAATATTATATCATCTATTATCATAATAATCATTTAAATGTGATATATTATATTTATTTAAACATTATACTATTATTTAATATTAAAAAATATATCATGTTAATTATTTATACTTTAAATGTATGAAAACATCATTAATTACAATATTTTTTATTAAATAATTTAAAAAAATTATAAATTCATAATAATTCTCATATAGTTATTTAACATATCATTTTTGTTTGGTGTTCTGTTTGGATAATTCTATCAAACATATTATAAATTTTAAAAATATATTAAAAATCCTTTGGCAATACATTCACCTCATATAACTAAATTATTTCTGAAAATTTTTATTTATATCAATGTAATGAAGAAAATTAAGGTAATTGAAAAGTTAATGCACGCCAAAAATTTAATTTCAAAAGAAATATCATGATAAAGAACTTTTGAAAACATACATTTTCTATAGTATATCTTTATACCCAATATTGAGATTTTCACAAACCATATAGCTAAGAGTGTTTCATTACTCAATATTAAGACCTAAATTTTGTACCATTTATCCAAATAGCGCTATGAACAACAATTTAATTTATAGAACAACATATATTTATTGGATTTTTCATTAATCTATTTTAAATAATTGTAACATTATGTATTAAAAACTAATCCATCAAATTACATTTATCTAATGTAAGGATAATAACATTCCAAAAATGTATATTCCCAAAAATAATACATTTTGATTTAAAAAAATATATACGATCATTGAAAAAAAATCATTCATTTTGTAATTTTTAATGATTGAATGTTTTTTAGGTTTAAAGATTTAGTACAATAAGAATCAAATATGAAAGTCATAGTTATTTGGAGGAAGAGACTTATACCGTACTTCGCTTCCTTTTAAAGTCAAAATTTAGGAGTTATGGTTACATATTAATTGTTTTTTTCCAAAAACTTATGAGGTATTTGAAGATGATTATTAACATTAACTCATGTATTGGTGCACTAATTTGTGTAATAATAATATTCCATGATGTGGAGGTACTAGAATGAGTGTTTTTTAGTATATAGGTTTTTATTATACATTATTTGGCTGAATACAATCTTAATATATTTATGATACAAAAGAACAAATTACCTATCCCTTCCACAAATGATAAACATTCTGGTCCCTACATTAAAATATTATTGGCTCTTCATCCCACACTTTTATAATTCATGAAGCAGTTTTTTAAACATAAATGTTAGTTTTCATTTGTGTTTTCTTTAAAATAATTCTTTCATCTTCCCTCTGGAATAATTACACTCCTCTGATTATATTTCAACTATAAGTGAAAATATAAAAAACCACTAAAATCTAATAATATCACTTATTGATAATTCCATCTTAATTATTGGGTTAAGGATTTTAATAAATAAATTAATATTATATTTAGTTATAAATAAATTAGATGAATACTGTATGAGCTCTATGAAGTTAGGATCAAAAGTGCTAAAGAACATATAATCCATTTATTTCATCTCTAAATTTTTTCTCTCCATTATATTTTGAATGTTTTATGCCATATATTTATCAACTTATATTTTATTTAATACCTTCCATTTCAAATAGTTGACATCTTCTCTTTCCATTGTATAATTGATGAGAGTCCACCACAATATATCATCAATATAAAAACCATAAATGGCTATAGAAACCATATCACATTTTGATATCATGACAAATAAAGATATAATTTTCATCACATTAATCCTATATTTATGAACTCGTGTATTCAAATACTAATTAAAAGTGGGTTGATGTTTCATCAGCAAATGGGTATACATTGTACATATACATCCTCACTGTGTTTTCAAGATGAAAATTATTTCACTGTTTCTAAGATAATCTTGATGATTGGATAGATTTTACAGTGTATTTTAAATCATATCAAAATTATTCTAGGTTTCCTATTAGAAAAATATCTACATTATCCACGACAAAAAATAATAACTAGATTCATATGGGTTCACTATATTACATTGAATATAGAAATATTGTGAATAATTTTAGGATAGTTAATGAATGTACATATATGGAATCAATAATAATAATGCGAGGATTTTATAGTTTTTTATTGCATACGTTAGCCATTGAATAAATAGGTCATATTCAAGGTTATCAATTAAAAATGCTCTAACTAAAAAATTTATAAATTGTATCAAATAATATACATTTATGATGTTTAAGATAATCAACCAATGTATATCACCATGGAGTTTCTAGTCATGTGTGTGGGAATGCCTCTTTTATTGGAACCTAGTAATTATTTATTAAATACCCAAAAGATAGTATTCGGGCTCATTACTCCTTTGTTTTTTGGATTTAGAGTCTACATCCAATTTATGTATCTATATTGGGATTTTATTTCTATTAAAACTATACAAAATATAATTTAATAAATTCACACATTCTTATTCTCTAATAAAACATATCTATATGAGTTTCCCTATTGTCCTATGAAATATTCTCCCATATTACAAAACACTTCCCTAATTAAAGATACAAAAATATAAGATAAATAAACCAATTTATATTCAAATTTTACATGAATATTATTTATATCTAAAAAATAGTTTCACAAAATAGAGAACTAAAATTATTGTGCGTTGGAAATTTCTTTATTGAAACATGTTATTCTGACAACACTAATCAATATTTTTTGAATAAATCTTATCTCTAATGCCAATCCAATACATCACATATGATGTAACAATCCCCATATCATGGTGAAGGATAAAATAAAAATAGGTTTAAATCAAAATTGTTGTAAGGGAAACATATGAGACAACTAATGATAATCATATGAGTGAGAAATTAATTTATATGGATCTGAGATCCTAATCATGATCCATTAACATTACATTGGGAAAAGTGGCTCAGATAGTATATGAAACATAATAAATAAAGAACAATAACATAAGTATAATTACACAAATTATAATATGGAATAAACAAGATAATAATATACACACCATAGTGAATTATTAATCAATAACTATTTCTCTTAGTAAATTATGTTTCACTCACAAATTTACAATGGTAGATCATGATACGATCAATGTTTTTCCTTAGTGCATTGTGACAGGAAAACAAATCTTCAATTATATAAAATGATATAACTCGTTACCCTATAAATTGGAGTGATATCGAAGTAAAAACCCCATCCCTCTTAGCACACCCATCATGGGCCGACTAAAAATGAAGAGAGATAATGACCCCAGAGTCCCACCTCAAGTAGGCCTCGAGTAGGCTACTATTACCAAGGGAATAGAAACAAGTAAATGAGATGCAATACACTATTATTAATGATTTAAAAATATTAAATTATCAATAATTATATGTCCAAATATTTTAATAAGGAAACATATACCAAAGTTATCTAATCTCATAACCTAAATTTCCAATACATTCTATAAAGTAAGCATAAAATATTTATACAAAATAAATGGAAACTCCATGAAAATATCCAATTATAACTAAACAAATAAAATATATACCCAATAACCATAATACTATCCAAAATATCTATTGAAAAATATATCGGGATAAGAATTTGGGAGTACTCTATAAGATCACCACCCTATATAAAACATATATGTGTAATAAATATATAAGAATATGAATCAGTAAAATTATCCATCAATGAAAAATTCCTAAGACATTTACATTGGAAATGATATATAAAAGTCATAAGGAACACCATCATCAATTCTCCACTTCCACTAATCAGGAAATCAATATCATTAACACTAGGAATATCATCAACACCAAATCCTCCATTAGAACTATCAACATCCTCTATCATGGGAGAAATTTTATTCAACTAAAATATACCAACTTCAGTGATCTCCCAATCAAATAAGTAGAAACATTATACTATAACATCATTTCTATGCATTAATACACATGTATGAAAACATAAAATCAATATAGCTTCAGAAAAAAATATTTATTTCTCTACTGCCATCCATATTTACTAATAACAATACCAAATATGTATCACAATTCATGATAGTATTGAAAATTATGCATATTGATGAATAAACATTAACAATTAGTTAATAACAAGAATTACATGTATCTATAAAATTTTGTATTTTTATTGTAATTGCACTATGATGGGAAAAACCTTATTCCCTATTTTTTCAGTATAAATCCTTCTCCAAAAACATATTCTTAATTATTTTAGCTTATCATAGATAAGTAAGGAATCAATCTCATGACCTCCACCCAACCATGATATACCCCACCATATATTTTCATCATCACATGAATTGAGGCCCCATTATTTCTCATTCATTCGCATTAAATCATCACCTCCCATTCCATTATATAATGACTATAGTATAGAGGTGGTCAAAATTTTGAGGGAATAATATCATCACATTTATGAAAAACACAAATCAAGGAAAAAGGACACATAATCATTAATTAAAATTAGATATATCACTCTAAAAACATCATTTATATTTTTACCAACGTCATTTTTTTCATTGTGTAAGTTATTAACCCAATACAACCCAATCATTAAACTGAAAACCTATCATAATCAATTCATTCATATAACAAAAAATTTATATTCTATATGAAATTTTTTTTCAAACATCAATAATATCTTAGAGACCATCAAATTTTTTTTATTAAATTCAAAATGTCGGTTTCCCTTTAATCCAGCTTTCATGTTATCAATTATTGTTTTCAGATTACCCATTAAACATTATATACCATATAATAGATTCATAAAATATTAAGGGAAAATAATGGAAACGATAATACATCATGTATTAATAATAATTATCAGAATTGCCAATCCAGAATTCATATTTCAACTATTCCTTCAATCATGTAACATAATTAAGTAATTATTAAATTATGATGGTTATAATGTTCATATGTGAAACCATAAAAAAGGAAATCATAACAACAACACATCAATAAATAATAATCCAATTGAAATACCATAAAAATACCTAACCTTATGAAATATATCATCAAATTTTTTTCAACACATAGTAATATCAAATTCCATCGTTATTCAGTTTTAAATATCTATTCAATGTGCGTATTTATATTTTTCATCATTTTGAATAAACTAAAAAAACCAAAATATTAGAATAATACGATGAAAAAAAATAAAAAAATATTAAATTTCAGTTATATAATTAATTAGATAAGTCTAAGGATCCCCTAAAATCAAATAGAACTATTGTTCACAAAACAAGAATAAAGGGATCAATCTATACCACGATCAAATAGAGGCGTATAACAATTTTTGTACAACATGGCACTATAAAAATACCCTTATATGTATCATCCCACCCAGTAATACACTAATATGTACCCCAATTTGGTTGTATAGAAAGTATGAATATTGTCTCCCAATAATTTAGAGGCTTCTGATATGAAGATATGGACTCTGGTGTGTTAACTAGGGGACTATGTCCTCATAGATTAGAGTGTATCATTGTGGTAAATATTAATGGTAAGTAGTTTAATCCAAAATATATAATATATACTGAAATAAGAATAATCAATCAACTAATATAACGCAATGGTGGAAGATAAGTCATAAATATATTGAAAATTTATTATTATTTTGTCATGTATCTTTAATAAATAATGTGAATAAGATACATGGAAACATACATTTACAAGATTCTATAAGATAAAAAATATGACAAATTTATTACTCTATAATAATCATGATCATAAGAATGGTTATATGCTCTCATAATCTATCATAGAACTAGAAATCAAACCATTGATGTTGTGTGATTCCTGTTTTCAATAAATACAGTTGTGTTGTCTATTTGAGAACAATAAGATTCCTAAAAAGGGTGTGATATATACATAGCAAGCCCCCACCAATGGTGTCTAGTAAAATCTAATATATGTATTTAATATAAGAAATCTTCGTTACATAATAAATATATTGACATAAAGAAATTAAAGACATCAATCTATGTTCTCAATGGATATACGACCAAAACAACCATAATTTGACAAAGAATAATATATTTGGAAAACGTTGTACTAGAATAGATATGATATAATTGTAATAATGATCCATCATATAACAATAACCAATAGTGTATAAAAACCAAACATATTATTTATCTGGGTTCATGCATCCATGGAATATCTATTTTCAATTATTAGCATTTAATAAATGGAAACCATATAATTTAAATACGAATCATCCTTCCAAATTTTAATAAGTGAAATCCTGTGTCTGCCCAAGGATAACCACAAACTGGAACCCATATATCACATAATTATAACATGAAATACATATCACCATATGATTCAATCAAAGATGATCCATAAATTCTTCCCAAGACCAACCTTGACTTAGTGTAAATCATTGCCCTTTGAGCCTATCTGTGGTATCGTACAATGGGAACTCAGTATCACTCAAGAAAGGTTTTAACCCATGGACGGGTAATTAATCATTATAGTGGGAGTGTCCAAGGTATTATATGAATAATCCAAGCATCATTAATAACAAATTTACAATCCATCACATATATTATTTATAAATAATGTTGAACCCGTCTATGTATTCCTTAAATTGAGACCCTTGTTTCACGCTCTACTAATTATAAACGTATAGTTCATATAAATAGAACTCAAACCATTTCATAAATTTATTATCCATCTTAATTAATCATGTTTTTCAATAAACATTATCTATGTAACTAAAAGAATTGGTTATAATACGAAATCCTAACACAAGGAAAATCAATTCTCATAGATCATTTCACATTAAAAAGTTTTTATTACATAAGAAAACAAACACCACAAATTCTTGTTTAATGGAATTAAGTAAAATATGTTATGTATTTTAATGGATGGAATACACAATGTGTTGTTTACTTTGTTGTGATCAATCAAGGGTGTTGATTATTTATTAGGTACAACCATATGAGGAACGAAAAAGACATTCAATTTAAATAAACATGACTTAAAGATCGTACAACATATGAGTCTCGAACATGGTCTAACATTTCATTATATAAATGTAAAGAAACATTTTTTAACATAATGATACCACCTACCATAGTCTCATAGAATTATCATCATCTTGTTAATGTACATCAATTGACCTATAATGAGAGAAATCAGATGAAATGAAAAAAATCCTAAAAGTGGGTTATATGATCTTCCACAAAAAAGGCACAGAAGATGGGAAGAGAAACTAGGAATCAATGTAAGAGTGTTATATCTCTTAAATATGTGGATCTAAGGCACCAAATGATGAAATAATGATAGATCACCAGATGATATGTCTTCAAATCCAAACGAGTGGATAAGGAGGAGTTCTTTGTAAGAGAGGTAAATCCACTAAAAGGGAAAACGAAGGGGATGAGGCATGAAACAATTTAAAGGAAAATTGGTTATTTTACATTCATTAAATATGTCTCATGTGTTAGTGAAAAAATTGGAGAAATCATTTTCTAACTATGTGATAGTTACTACCTATAGAACCCCCATAAAAGGTCTAGAAACAAGGTTTGACTAACTACACATTTTCTATGTGAAATGGATATGTCACTTGACTAAGACGGATTGTGATCTTATGGGGCCTTGGTTTCATGGGTAGGGGAATCCCCATTCCCACTTTTATTCACTTAGAACCCCACATTGTTGAGTTGCGTGTATAAAAAACACCATGTTCTAACCATGAGGATCGGTTTTTCTCAAAAAAAATTGATCTATTGTCTTAAACTAAGCCTCATACTCTCGTAAAATGGTCTTTATCCTCATAATAATATAATTAACATAAAATTATTAATTTCAAATCATACTATAAATGGTCATGCTTCAATAGAACATGGACTAGTGGATCTAACCATACACAAAGATCATTCAATCTCAAAACAACAATATATATAAAATTCTCTTTAAAGGATACATATACATCTAGTTCAATATCCTCGGTATCAAACAAATGAAACGGGTCATAATGATAATGAAAATGCTTTTATCTATGGAATATAGAGTTCATTGAACAATACCTCATAGTTATAATGAATCGATGGGCTACCATCCCAACTCCATTGATGATATAAAATTTCTTGATATAATTGGGCGATTTCATTCCCTATCTCTGAATCTAACTATGATCCAATCTAAGAGAGACTCATAAAAAGACATGATGTCTTATCACAAACACTAGTGGTTAGTGTAAATTATTGGAATATTATTTATTCATGGACATAGCCATAGCCATACCCTTCTGAATCAACTATACGTATTATGATGTCTTGTCAACATGATTAGTACTTTATAGTGATTCATCACCTACCTCTAATCAACATAGAGGTGAAGGTAATGACATGTGGTAAAGGAACTCATATGGATTCATCTAGATAATTTCATAAATTCAGTTATTATAGGTTAACTAAACTCATGTGTGTGTGATTCTCTCATGAACATCTAAAATCTAGGACACATTCCCATATCATTTCCTATAACTAATATATCATCCTCCAGAGATATCGTATTATTATGAGTGTTCTGTATTATACTTAGGAAACATGTGAACCTGGTGCTCATTGCAACCATATCCAGAATCGTGATGTAAACTGATCATCTCAATCTGATATGATTGAATGGGGAAAATTATTAAGGCATGATAAATCAAGAATATAAATCATCACAATAATATCAATAGATAATTTTTCATAGATATGTAGTATGTGCATTCCATGGTCAACATATAAATGATCACCTCTATTGTGCCACCTCCTCTAGGGGACCTTATAAAAATCATTAAACAATACATGAAAAAATTGTCCCATTTCCATTTAGGAATATAAAGAGATTATAAAAGTCCCACTTCCCACTGGTTCTCATCCTTCACCAGCTAAAAGGTGGAGAGATTAATGATAAAACCTAAAATTTTATACTTCATGAACATCCAAAAATATAGTATATATGTGTATCGATACATCTTGGTTATCCTATGGTGAACATAAAAAATAGTTTCATGATATTCCCACATAAAATTATCTAATATATTTGAAGAAACACAGATATGTCCATTGTTGTGAGTAC
This sequence comes from Viscum album, assembly GCA_963277665.1. Classification (NCBI taxonomy): domain Eukaryota; kingdom Viridiplantae; phylum Streptophyta; class Magnoliopsida; order Santalales; family Viscaceae; genus Viscum; species Viscum album. The sequence goes on from OY728148.1 coordinate 1,209,839,042, forward strand.
TCTCATACATGTAAATAACCCATCAATGAAGAATGTTATATCATTAGATAGTCTCCATTAGGACCATTCCATTGGGATTATAAATCTAACTCATCATTAACCATTAATGATATAATGATGTCACTACCAAAGATACTAAAATAGGAATCCCATGATATCCATGACCCTAAAGTGCATTTTAGAAAATAGATTCATCAATATCCACCCATTATTGGCAACATGGATTTACTTTGTATAAGCCTTATTGATTAAGGAATTATCAACTACATTCAACTCCCATGGTTTTTAATAAATATAAATTCCAAACTACTATAGGTATTCTACCAACATATGATACTTGAAATTTGAGTCAAATATTATGGAAATGTACTTGAGAATTTTATATTCATTGAAAATGATGAACATATCACCTAACAGATAATTCCTCCATCAATGTACTAAATGATCCATGTATACTAACATGAGGTCATGTGCAATGAAATTATCCTAATAAGGTCTCAAATAGTGGGAATAATTCTCTTCAACATGGTCTTCCTGCATCAAAATTTCTCTTATCTAGATTCTTGACGCATAATAATAAATATATAACATATCCCATATCAAAATTAATCATGATATGAACATATTTTATTAAAAATTCATATCCTAAAAATTTTTCTAAGAAGATTCACTGAAAATTAACTACAAATCATGTTTCATAAATCCTATAAACTTATCTTTTAGGCCTAATATTTGTTGATTAAAACTATTATCATAAATAGTTGGACTCAAGAAACATTGTATGTAAAATATATCCCTTGGATTATTCTTGTATTATATGGTGCACACCTACTCATAGTCAACAGATACACCAACCTCTAATGTAATTTTTCTAATGAAGCGAACCGTATCAATCTAGTAGTGGAATTTATTGATCTTTTCATACATATGAATTCCACTCAATGTATTCAGCATCATCTCAAAATGATTTGAATGGTTATGTCATATACATGAATACACCCATAGTTTGTCCAACATGACTAAAACAAAAAAATCTACATTCAATTGAAAAAACAAATTCATTAGAGTTATAAATGATTTTGGTGGGTTTGTAACACTAAAACACATAACCACATACCTATACAAGATATACACGATTTGGAACATTGTATGTGGTATATCAGATATTTTATCGACAACTCAATGGTAGATCAAACTAAAATAAATCATTGAAATATATTTCTCTTATTGTATTATGTAGAAGTGATCATCTATACATTTTCATGGATACATATACTTTACCGTGAGCTTGTTTAATCGTCCATTACTGACACTTAACCTAAGGGTAACATCTATCTTATTGGAAAAATGGATTGGTGAAAAACATGATGGAGTACTTGGTCATATAAAACAGATTTCTTATATATCCTACAATTTCTTGTTATTCCCCTAATGATCATTTGGTTTTAAGAAATATAGAAGAATGTACACTAGTTCCATACCTGTAGGTAGAACAATGGTCACCTCCACATCACCCATTAGATGTAAATAGAGATGTCGATAGGAAAGATATCCACAAAATGATACATCATTTGAGTAAATTTCAAAGTCTTTATCACCCAATCACACATAATGAATCTAGACATTATTTGTCACTCTAACAATCCCAGAATTACTGGGTCCAGCTCCACTCTCATAAAAATCCCATTCACCGCTATATATTGAATCACTATACTCTTGTGGTGTTAAAAACACTCAATCTATAAAATTCAAGGTTGGTGTTGTATGTTATTATCATGTCCATTAAAATAATGATTTATAATATAGTAATCATGAGGATAATGATATTTCACAATAATTATTACCAACTTATTCAATGGGGAAGTCCTTTATTTGGTGAACACTAATTTAAGAAACCCCTAAGAGTCTCTAGAGTCATAACAACACATCAGTACTCTATCTATTGGATCACATAATCTATAATTAAAACATATATCTAATATTGTGTTTCAAAGGTATCAAATAAAATAGAAAAAAATTTATATGCTACTATAATAGTACCACATAATGAATAACATACTAGAATCTACTCCTTGGTAGTAAGATTCCTGATATATATATGGCCTCATACATTAACTTAAAATAAAACAAGAGTACTCTAGGATGGTCTAATTTGAAAGAAAAATGTCAGAGGTCTTACAACCTCAGTCATTCTCACCTCCTCGACCTGATATTTTGATAGTAAGCCATATATCAGGTAGATGTGGATCTATAGATCCAATACCTATATGTGGCGTTGTTATATATCAATTATAACTAGGTACCTGATAAAATGATCGGTATAAAAACTATAGGTGACCCATCCTACTTCATTCATAACACTCAATTGGGTTCCACATAAACTGGTGATTCATTGTACTTTCACAACCATTCTAGTGACATACAATATGTTTGTCAATACTTGTAAATGTAATTACACTTCCCCAACATGAAACCTCTAAATTATATTTCCTCTACTAGAAAAACTATCCCTTATCTGAGAACAGATACTCCATAGCTCACATTTATATTATCCCTTTTGTTTTACTCATTATTGAGGGCCTATTTCACTATATATAAACAAGAAGTCAACCAAAAGTCATTAAAATGTTAGAATATAAGGTATTTATTCCCATTCTGTAATCCTTTTGAAGTCTTCAACATGTGACATAAAAAAAGTTATTGAAATATTATTTTGTTAGATAAATCGAAATAAATAGTCCATCATAGACATATCACCCCACTGTAGGTTCATAGACTATTTTGAGTGGTCCACTCTCATGATTTTTTGAAGGAAGATATCATTGAGGTTAGTCAGGAAGTTGGACCATTCCTAACTAGGATGATGATCCGCATGAGATATGGAATCCCACAAATATTGGGTGCAATCATTAAGATTGTAGGTGTAATGATTTACCACGTTTTCTAATGGTGTCTCCATATGTTCTATGATCAGTAAAAAGGTCTCTATTGAATATTATACATCTTGAAGACTGGAATCCCCAATGAAGGTGAAGTATTATTCTGTTACCATTATCACATCTTCTCTTTTATAGTTGGGTCAGGTCATGAATAACACTATATTAACTATGTTAACTATAATAATATATATCAAATCATATAATAAATTAAAATTGGACGATCAAAATGTAGTGCCTTTGGTTGAAATGTAGGAGGTAATACATGCAGCTAAGGTATCACTACAAATTGTGCATGTTTTTCCACATTCAGGGCATTCACCTATATGACATCATGGTTATATAAATCTAACATTAATTATCACATGATTCATATAACATTTTACTAATGGGGGAAATATAATAGAAGTCAATGATAGGTACACAAGCTTTTTATACATGTGTGCCACCTCTCTGCCTATTCTCAATGATAAGTATAGGTGATATGAAGATTACAACACATCATAAGTGACATGACCTACATCCAATTACAAAGTTTGAAATCTAGGACATGATCTTAAATAAGAAATCAGTGTTTTTGATATAATGAGTTTCAATTTTATGTAAAAGAAGTAAAAAACTATTCTTTGTAATTATTATTCCCAAATAACGATAACCAATTTAACATTAGTATTTAAAATTTTATTATGTTCATACTTGTTTATATGTATGTTGATATCTCATACAATTTAATTGTGACACCACTTCCATACTATAGAAACCAAACAGTTTATAAATTCTAATTGGTACAATATGTAACTACATCTTGAATTCTACATCTTGTATCAAGATGTAAAAATAATATATAAATATTATATTTAATGAAACATCATGCCAAATTTTTTGATGCAAATTCTCTATAAATTACAATTGGCATTCATAAATCAAATGGTATAATATTGCATCCCATAGAATCAGTGGATCAAGGGTCAAACATTGCATAATTAGGCAATTATGGTTATATAATCAACTTATGAACAAAAATCCATTTAAAATAATGATGGAATATTTTTTAATCCAGTGTTGTTTTCCTAGTAAGAAAAATTATCTTATTACCCATAAAATAATATATGAAATTACTATGTTAAATAAAAAATGTGTGTAAATTTTAAACATGGCATTGAAAATTGAAAGGAATATAATTCATAATGTGTCTAAAATGATGCATGAATTTATTCATTCAAACCATACCATGAGAAGGTGTTAAATCCATAATGACTATAATATCATTAGAATAATTTCGTCACAAAAAATGTATTTAGCAACAGTAAAATATGTACAATCAAATCATGTAAAAAACAAAAAAAACAATAACCAATACTATATAATTTGGGATTCCCCTATATGTGGTTTAGCTACTCTGAGATCGAAGCTCATTATCATATTATGATACATCCCAGTCTCCTATCTAAAACCCAAATATTAGGAGTAAAAAAAAGGCCTCTAATACCACTTTTTAGAATCCCTCCCCAGATGTCATTTAGAGATTCCCTGAGATAGTTGTCCATATGAACTCAATATTTCAACCCCATATGAATGAGGATCTTAACTAGTAGTGAGTTCAAAGGGTTTGTGTATGGGTACCCTCATTTTTCATTCTTCAGAGTGTTTCACATCAGTAAATATTAATGGAAGGACATGGAAATGTATATAAATTAGTAGTAACATAATAAGACTAATAAATCATCAAATATAAGGTACCAGAGGAAGATGATTAATAAATACATAAAGTCTTATGTTGATTATGTCATGTAGCTATAAAAGTACTACGTACATTTTATATTGGTGAAATATTTTATACAACATTTTTTAAAAAATAATAAAATTATAAAATATGCTTCTTCAATTATCACGAGCATAGGCTCGGTCCTCTACTACAATACTCCAATAAAGAACTATAAATTAATCATTTAAACAAAGAAACATCCATTTATCTACACAAGTACTCATGAGGTATATTCCGGTTTGATGCATTTCTAGAATAGGGTGTAAAATATACAATTTAGGTCACCACCCATTTTGTCTAAACAAAGTAGTCACTGCATATAAAATGGGAAATGGGAAGGTATATAAGAATTGAAAATAAATTAATAAATATAACTTATATGACTTATTTAATCATGGATAATCTACTAAAAAATACCAGATTTGGCCAAATCAACAATTCTATATTGCACGGTGAAACACTAATGATCAGGTACAATAATGTGTCATTCAATAACAAACATCTTGAGTGGTTCGATCCCAAACACATTATTTATCTTGGCGGATATGTTCCTTCAATATCAAAATTTTATTTTTGGACTTTAAAATTTTTCATCTTTTTGAATTTATATAAATCGAATCTTGGACACTACAATGATGAACCATACATAGGAACATATGAATGTCAACAATATCACTACAAAAATCGACTCCATAAGCGTTTGTCCAAGGGGATCTATAAAGGCATCCCCAGTATCACTATATGTATGGTGTAATGCATGAAACAATGAGCCCATCTTAGGTAACTCACATTGGGGACATAATATCTCATGTGGCATGGTATGAAAATATTTCCACTAATCCCATCCATGTTTACCCTCTTATTGAATCGATATTGCTCACATGAAGGTAGGTAATCAATCTTGTGACCCCATCTTAGGCATTTTATATTGAATCTAATTAGTGATACTATCATATTTAAAATCCAAAACATGTATTATTTATATACAATAATAATCCTAACCGATGAATCATTAAATTTGGAACTTTTTTTACCATCTAGGTATAAATGTACGTTTTTTCCGATAATAACCTATACAATTTACACAAGGCATTAAGAATCAATATTTAATCAAGTTGGATAATTATTCTTATCTATTTATTTAACAATATAGAATAATTAACTATGGAATAAAACATGGTGGATAAATTCACAAAAATCCATTAAAATTACAATTTATTTATTAAAATGGATAATAAAAACCGAAAATGGTTGTTTAAAATTTTACGGTAAGGGAATTTAGGCTTTTAATGAAGGTAAGACCCATAGTTGTGGCTCGCATTGAGGAGATCAACCAATGATGTTGATTCACCATTATATAATTCTATGGTAAGCATATAGAGACATTAAATTTAATTAAATTGAATTTAAGGATGTGACACTGGAGGTGTCTGGTATGTGACACAATGGAGACTGATATTATTTTATGAGACATTTATGAAATGAACGGGTATTACTACGAATGGATCATAGAATTCTCCACATCCAATTTTGTCGCTCAAATAAATCTATAATCCAAAAAATTAGATGTGATAAAAAACCCTATAAATAGGGAATATGTGATCAATCCAAAATAGCACTAAAAATGTGAAGAGAATCTAAGAAGCGAATGAATAGGATTAAATATCATATTGATATAGGTCCAACATACCCAATGGTGAATCCAAAAGTTTATTGATGAGGAGATGGATTTAATGTATATTGATAGTAGAAAGCGAAGATCAATGTGGGAGAGGGATACCTGCTGGTCGATAATGTAAGGGGTTAGTGCTTAAGAAATATTATGGAAAAGGGAAAATTTACCATTTGTTAAATGGTTCAAATGGTTTGGTCACATGGTTGGAAAAACCATCAGCCAACTCGGAGGTAGAAATATCTTATGGAACCCATAACATAGGCTCGACACATTGTTTGTATAACCATGTGTAGCCTGTCTAAAATGGGATTTTCACTTGTTTGAGGAAAATCAAAAAGACAAATGGCCTAGGTATCAGGGGTTGCGAAAACCATACATCCCCTATTATGCACTATATACACGCATAGCTAGAACTAACCATACAAAAACCATGAGATGTAATTTTTATCATTAAATTCATGTGCACAAGGATCTAAAATATCATTAGACTATCAAAAACCCACTTCTTATCCCTTAAATCACATTACTAACAATAATTATTTTGTTTTTAATAGTACTATATGGGTCTTTAAAAATTTGAAATGCTAGGAAATTGCATCATATCTTATAAAAAACTATGGGAAATCTTAAAAAACATCCTCAAGTAAAGGGTAAGGATGAAAATAAACTATGGGAAATATAAAACATCATGAAATACTAGGTGGCTGATATCTAAAATCAATGAGTCGTGCATCTTCAAAATTGAAAATCAAATGTTGAAAATTGTTTCTTGCATTGGAATATTATGGGAGAGCAAACATGTAATTTGATATTAAGGATATTGTCACCATTATTTTTAGATAAATCTTGAATAATATCCCTATAATTGTGAAAAAATAAATTATTTCATGGTTTCCCATGATAAAAGGAGATCAAAATAAATTATGAATGTTTCCCCCAGTCACATTTGTTTTAAAAAAAATTTAAAATATCCTTGACTTCCTCTACTGTGACTCTTTACCATTTACTTAGATTTCATACAATGTTTTCCATCACTACATTGATGGAATGGAATGTTGAGAACTAGCTCCCCATTTTAAATAGAAAACCCCAAATGTTCCTTGATCAACACCACACCCCCATTGGGGATTTTCATGAAGCGTGTTTTATAAATGGTGACCTCATAGAAAACACATATTCTAAAAAATTTTATGCATAAATTTTGACTTTTGTAGAATAGACAACATAATATAACTAATCTCCAAAATGGAGAACACTAAAATGCGATATAACCTTGACAACGAAACATCATGGTGACCCTGAGAATGGTCAAAATCTCATCTCCACCCTCCAAAATACATAAATTATCCAAATATATTATTCCAACCATATAAAAATTCATTGGTAGGGTACATAATTTTCTAAGACATAGAATTATAAAACTCTATACAAATTATTTTACATTATAACGAATATAAAATCAAATTTATGAAAATAACTGGTAAACTGTCATCACCACATCATAATAATAATCTAAAATAGAATGACACTAATAGAACATGGCCTTGTGAAACCATCATCCTCACTCATGACCAAATATTCCAAAATACTCCATTCAAATTATCCATTTTTGATATATATTTACATTGGTAATCAATTTTAATAGAGTATTTAAATCATTTTATTCCACTTGGGATGTTTTTTTTAAAAAATTTAATAAAAAATAAAAGCTAAATTTTCAAATCATTAAGAATAATTTCAAAAATTATTTTGAAATAATCAATATATTGTTAGTGAAATGTGAATTACTCACACATGATATTCCTTCTTTCCAAATATTACACCAATGAAATAAAATATACTGAAGCATTGGAGTTTCATAGTTATGGCACCATAAAATGTGATTAAATATATAGAAAAAAATTATACATAAGACTCATCAGACCAGTCATCCATTAAATTACAATTCATTCACTAACCATATCAATCCTCATTAATCTCTTCCAATATTGACATTTGTAAATTAAATATTGGTTATTCCACTCATCCTTTAAACTATATTGGAGGTATATTCACTAGAAAAATACTCTATAGTTCAAATTTTTACTCCAATCTACACTCAACCTCTCAATAAATCCAATGTTGAAAATTTAAATGAAACGATGGATCTATAAATAACTAGTCTCAAGGAGGATTCAATTTTTTTCCTCCTCTCTCTCCCTTGGTAGAAAATGTTAGAAAAATATTTATGTATATAATATGGACCCCAATGTGGCACACAACACTTATCTAATTAATAAAGATCTAGATTATGTTGGATATCAATAATAGTTATATTGATATTATGATAAAAAATTTTGTTCTTTATTTCATAATTACAATAGAGGGATGAATTTTAGTTTAATAAATTATAATTTTAATTAATTGTACTAAAACCATCCATAATTCCAATTTCAGTAATATATAGAATTCATAATTGGCCATCAGTCTTATTAAGAAATTATAGTAATAAGGAAGATTATGAGAGTATCAGAATATACAGATTGTTATCAAAATAGACACAGATATATTAGGGTGTGTGAAATTAAAAATAGATCCAATTGGTAGTTCATATTTTTTGTAGTATACCGAATAATTTTGATAAAATTAACAAAAATAATAACAATAGAATATAAAAAAAGTAAGAAACAAGTAATAAAATTATAAAAATTTAAAAATGAAGTAAATCTATATAAGAAATAATATAACTCTAATAACCTCAAGAGTATGGATAAAAACATTTGGATAAATGATTCCCTTGTTTTAAATTTACATGAAATTATGTCTTTCCTCATCAAGGAAATCAAATGATATTATTATCAATTTAGTTCTATTTCCCTATCCTTGGTAGCCCTTGATCCGATGAATAAATGTTGTCTTGCTATATCCACAAGCCCTCAATCAAAAGATGTTATTGTTCACATTTTCTATTCCCAAAATCCATTGATCATAAGCATAGATCAGCTGCACTATTATAATAAAAAATATCATAAAAATGAAATCATTAGATAGTTTCCATAAAAATACATAACCAATGACAATTTAAAAAACATGGAACAAATATTCAGGTTTTGTAATCAGCAGAGATCACACACATTGAGAATTTTCCAAATGAAATCAATCATCTCAAAATTCCTTAAAATTGGTATTTATAGGTGGACCCCCAATGGTCTTATTCCTTTCCCAATGGTCATTTTTATTGTATTTTATTACAAAAATGTTGAAAAATTTCACTATAATGGCTATATTACAATATATAGTCGGACATATTTTGGTTTTACAATATCACAATGTAGAAATATATCATTATAAAAAAAAGTCATCGCAATAAGATAATAATCATAAGATAGTCTGAAGGACTTCCTTAACATTATCAATAAGATAATATTTCAGAGCATGTGTTCGATTTTCATCTTTACCAATATGAATCAAAATGTTATGAATTTTTCTCTATTAAAAACAAAAAAAAAAATAATACATCTATTTTTTTGAGGACTATTCATGTGTAAATCAGGTCCATAAATAATATGATTACCGTAATGAAGAAATATAAGTTAAATTTCATTATTAATCATATTTTATGATAAGTATAGTAAAATATTATGTTTTACATTTAAAAAATGAGAAAATACATTTGATAAATTTTTTTATAATCATGTAATTATGATAGTGTTAATGATTTATAAAAAAATGAATGGAAAATTCATAAGTATAACCTTATACTCAGCAATATCCCCTTTTTTGGAATGAGAAAAAAAATAAAATGAAAATGACATTGAATATAATAAAATACATTTAATTTTAGTAACCTCATATTTTGGATTAAAAAAGTTCTTGAACTCCCTCTAGAGTTTATAACTCTTCTGAATAATATAAAGGGATTTCAGAAATATGAATATCTACCCCTATGGAAAATATAACCCCCAAGGATCATATTATTACTCTGAAGAGAAAAATAACATTTAACAAAGATTATCTATTATAAAAGCCTACTCCTTATAAAAATAATATTTATTTACTAAATACTATTATTTCTCACCCTTTTTTATTGTAAAAAATAATGGTGGAAAAGTCATTAATTTACTAAAAATTTATCAATGGAAAGAAAATAAAAAAGGATGAACAAAAAAATCATCCATAAGAAGTGAACAAACATTGGAACAATTGGAATTTAAAAACATTTAGGAACAATTGGAATTGGTTGAAAAATAAATTCGTATATAAAGAAACGATACAAATGGTTATCCAAAAAACCATAAGTGTATTGAAACAATTTATCCATTATTCCTTAATGCCTTAAAATTGTAATTTATCTTCATGAACTATTTTATATCCACCTAAATCATTTCTAATAATTCAGCATGAGAAAAAACATTCTCTTATTGAATATGATGTCGTTCATAAAATTCATCACAATGTTTTTTTAGACTGATGATTTCATTCTAATAGTATTTGTGTCTTTTTAACTCAATATTCAAATATTTCATCTTCATTTATTACTCTGTCACCCATTGAGTATAATATTTATTTTTATCTATATAAATTTCCATGAATTTCAAGAAGGATATTCTATATTTGGACAACTAAATAAAAGATTTTGAGGTTTCATTCTTAATTGTTTTCATATATTGAAAATAAAAGACACGAATCGTGACCTAAAAATCAATATTATTAGTCATTTTCACAACTTTATTTCATGAATTATTGTGAGATTTGGAATTTTCTTTTAAAAATTTGAAACCATCCACTTACTGAATTAGTCTATCTATTGAAATATTGTATGTTTTTTATATTTCTCTTTATTTTTCATGTATTAATTTCACACTATATTATTTTATTATAATGAATGTAATTATTAATTTTATTCTATTTAATTTCATAATGAAATAATTATATCCCTATTTGGTAATAATATTCCTAAAATCATATTTTTTTTGTATTTCATGATTTTGGGCATGACTAGTTCTAATATAAGTTATTATCTCTTTCATTTTTTCCCTCTTTTATATTTTTTTCCTCTATATATATATATCATTCATTCCATATGACAATTCAATGATCTACCCATCATCGTTATTATCATTATTACCCACATTATTTATAATTTGATTATTAACATCTTTCATAGATGACAATATAGTTTTACCCTCTGAAGATGATTCTGTAATCTATGAACATTCATAATATTATTTTTGATCCATCTTGAATTGAAAATCTGATGTTGAAGCCTTTCACGATCAAAAATAAAACATATTTGATTGATGTTCTTTATTTGAATCTTCTTCATCATTGACATTATCTTAATTCACATTTTCTTCATATGCATCATCTTCATTATTATCCTCTTTATTGCCAACCGCTATATTTTCATTATCATCCTCTACCTCTTATTCTTCTAATTAATCAATTAAATTATCTTCAATTACATAATCAATTAATTCTCAATATTTGGATAAAAAATAAATCAAAACTGACTCATATTCCATTGCTTTAAAAAAGTCCTCGTGTAACATACATTTTGTTCATAGGTTAGCATTTCTAGCTGGTGCAGATTATAATACTTTTTATGAGCTGTTGGTGTTGATTCCTGATCAAAAAATTTAATTTTTTCCTTTATTATCCACTAATGAAATATTTTCATGTACAACATTATTTTCCTTGAATGATAATCCAGAATCCATTTTTTTAGAATCAATCTTGTTGGAAGGTTAAATCAAATTCCCCTTTAATGAATCATTGTCCACTCCTATTAATAAATTTTCACAAAATGGGCTTTTATTGACATATTATTAGTCTTTTTATTTTTTTCCTTTCTTCATGTAGAGTGTCGATGGTGTTAATTTTAATTTCCAATGTCATAGTTGGATCAATTATGATAATTCTTTCTCATACCTTTTTTCTATGATATTTTTCATCAAAATATTTTATTCTTCATCAATAACCCTATTCTCTTTCATTTATTTTATCAACAATGATAAATATTATTCTCTTTTCCTCTTTTGATCACCCTGGTCATCTTTCCTTTTCTTTTTTTGTTCTCCCTAGTCAAAATTCATTAAGGGTTATTATTTAAAATCATTCTCAAAAAAATATTATAATTTTTATCAATAATTATACTTATACTCTTCAATGTAACATCAATAATTAATATAATATTAAATTATTTTTCATTGATTTGATTCAATTATTAAAAGCATCATGCATTCAACAATTAGTTTAGTTATCATAGTTGAGAACATTTAAATATTTTATTTTAATGGATCTAGTATTCACATTTTAAATGGTGCGAAAAATGAATAAAATAAAATCAATATTTTTAATGTTGAAAAGAAAATCCAATAAGAACTTTTAATACATTCAACATGACTCGGTATCCCTTCATTATAAATAAGAAAACCTGCATCCATAGAGAAAAAACTATATTATTAGGAATCTGGTGAGAAATGTTAAAAGACCATTCATAATGATCAAATAAGGAATCCTCTACCTTCACCTTATAAATAGAAACCAAGATCATCTGGTGATTTTTGTGAAGTGAAATATTATTCTCCATATTATAGACATCTAACAATAATTTATACTTTCTTATATGACATAAAATAACATTTTCCAAATATCATCAATGAATTTTTTTTGTTCTCCATAATTTTTGAAAAAGATGAATGAAATATAAAATTCTCAAACAATATCAATATATTGAAAATCATAATCATCGAATGTGTTTTCTACCCACAAATATACCACTGTTTGAATTTTATAATCATCTTAAGGGTAGAATCCTATTTTTTATAAAAGTTTTTTTCACTATCATTTCTATGATTGTTAATATAATGTTTAATTTTATAGTATTAGGAATCTTGTTTGGAGATATTATTGGTGGTTCAGACATAGAGGAAATTGATCCTTTCAGATTGGGACACATAACGGGTTACAACCACTCTAGATATGAAATACTGAGGTGATGGATGTTGTACATGTGGGTCCCCCCTTTATACAGTAAATGAGACATTTGATTCATCTTCTAATATAGATCTAATTGTTGAGACTAAAAAAACATGATCTAATATTTGAAAATGATTCTAGTTAAATATTTAATTAATTTTGAAGACATGTGGTTTTTATAAAATATTTTTGATATTGTTAGTGAATAAAATGTGGGAACATTTAATAAAATATTATGAAAGTAAAATATGAAAAGTTTTAATCAAATGTAATTGTGATATTACAACAACATTGATTAAAAATAATTGGGACATAGTGAAAAAATTAAAATAATATAATAATACCTTTTGAATTTGAAGGATTTATTTGTATGATTAAATTGTTCTTATATATTTTTGTTCTATAACATATTATGATTGTTTTTAAAATAATATTTACAAATGAATAAGAAAAAATATAATAAAATCCTTGGAAACAATGTCATATTACAATAAAATATATTCTAAAAACTGAATATGAAATCTTTGTATAACTATTTCATAGTATGGAATATAGATTAAGAAAACTTACTCTGACTGTTTTATGAAGGGATTGATTCATAAAAAGGTGAATGATTTTTTAATGTAAAAACTAATTTTTTTTAAAACCAAATGTCTTGAAATATAATACAGATATGTACTCCCCATAAGATGAGGGGTAACATAAGGTAAGAGGATGTGGATAAGTAATAATATATGAATGATTACAGTACATGAATCATTCCATGATTCATTTAAACGTATTTAAATAAATCAAATGGAATGATTTTGGTTAGAATATCATCATTTTGATTGTTAATTACGATGAATTAAAATATGATACCTCATTTATATTTGTGATCTCAAATAATGTAATTCTTAATATCGATCTGTATTTTATAGGAGTTATTTGCGGGGTTCATACTTATAGAAATGCCACTGGTATTATCTCTTATTATTTGATTAATTTTACAAATCTCAATCTATAATTAGTGAGTGTGTGATAAATCCCCACACATGAGCATAAAAACTTATAATTGCCACATATTTGGAATCAGTACTGGAATGTGTTTCTTTGAGTGGTTTCTTACAAGACTAATAAAATATAGAATCGTTTATGAATTGAAATTTTTTGAATGTTATTTTCTTATCCATTCTATAACCACTAATGTAATCTTCTGAAAAAACTATCAATTTTAAAAACATGTCAAGATGAATAAAGAAGTAAAAAATTTATAGTTCCCATTAAATAAATAAATATTCTCTTTTTAGCTATTAAATGGGATTACATTGTATTTTCATGATACATTGTACTCAATCATACCAAATACATTATATATGTATGATTAGATATTATGTAATTTAAAATTATTATCACACCTCTAAAAATATTTTCATCAACTGGTTCCCTAGACTCCTTAAGATAAAATGTATTTGATGCATCTATTGGAGTAAAAATACTTTTAGTATTGTCATATTAAAAATTTTCAATATGATTTTATATTTAATTATATTGGAATATAAAACATTCTTATGTTTTTTTAAATTATAAAAACAAGAAAATATGTTAACACACACATCATACCCAATTCAAACATAGATTTCATAAGATTCTCTAAGGAATGAGTTCAATATTTATTATTTGATTCACATAAATTTTCAACAACATAGATATGAAAAATTTTATTGTTTATTTTAACTTTTTAAAAAAAATGATTGGATCTAGAACTCCCTTAACAAAATTTGTTTTGTAACCAAAGTCGTATTGATCTATCCTACTAGGCATTAAGGGCTTGTTTACAGACCTATAAAGCATTGGTATGTTTATAAACATATACCAGATGCATTATTTTTTCAAAATTAGGTAGTTGTATAAAATACATATTCCTATTGAACATATATTTTATAAAAATAACACTTCATATCCATTTTAAAATATTCAAAATTAAATAGTTCGGTAATTGTTAGTATAATATAAGTAGATTATTTTATATCTACTGCTGTATTTGATTCTTCATATTCTATTCCTTCATGTTGTTAATAACACTTAGAAAAAGTCATTATTTATTTATATTAATAATTTAATTATATTTCACATGTTTTTATAATGACAAAATTTACTCAAATTATATACCTTTTTTAGGTTCTTTAAATATAACCAAAAAAATTTCTTCGAAAAATAAATTAGGTTTTCTTGTATAGACTTAATCCATTCCTCATACCATAAAGACTCAATGTGATTCATAATCTCAATTTGAGAAGGGGAATATTGATGTTCAAATTCATTTCTTATGGTACTTCAAGTCCAATGTTTTTTATTAACATCACCAATGATACTATCATTGCTACGATTCTAAATATACAATTTATTTCATTTGTTTTGATTATAATATTCATCCACACATGATAAAAAAACATTCTGTGGAAAAAACGCTGAAAACATTTCTCGAGTTTTTCCCTTATAAGAATAATTTTTTAACAGTGACTAAAAATCAGTTTTTTAAACAACATCTAAGGATGTTGGTTGAGATTTTTGAAAGGGATAGTTTCATAAAATTTAAGGTTCACTATTTCATAAATAGTATTAGAAATTTTATTTTGATATCTATACTCCCTATAAGTACTAGAATAACATTAAAATATTCTATCATCCGATTTAGGTCCAAATTTATAATTTTAATCTATAGTATTGTGGATGAATACGTTTTATCCAAAAACTATAAAGTAATAATCATTTGGTTTTTAACTATTCCCCAAATCATAAGATTTTTTATTGAGAAAATATGTAATAAAATCTCATTTTATCATATAGTAAGAATAATTAAAAACATTATACAAAAAAAATTATCAACTGAGTATTCAAGCAACATGTTCCCTTTTATTTATTTCCAAATATGACTTATTCCATCCACGAAAATATTTTTATAAGGAGTTCTGGGTGATGAAATTTTTTTTTCTATTCCATTCAAAATGCAAAAATTTTGAAAATCTGAATATAAAAATTTTCCACCATGATCAATAGGATTTTTTACCAAGGGAAAAATTTTATTAATTTTTAATTTTTGTAAAAACCTTTTTAAATAGAAAAACCATTCATATTTTCTTTTAAGAAAATAGACCCATGTGTTTCTTGTTTAATCATTGACTAAAACCAAAACATTATGCATTACACTAATACTTATATTTTGTGTAGGAAAATGTAAATCCTATTGAATTAATTGTAGAGAATAAATATTTGAGACTTCTATAATAGAGTTTAATAATGACTTATATTGAATACCTTATTGATAGAAGTTACAAATATTTGAAGAATTAATATTATGTTTTGGCAGAACCTAAGAAATATTTTTTAATCAAATGATATATGTTTCTTAGGTTGTAATATCCTAACATTATACACCATAAACATGAATGTTTTTCTATTTCACTATGGCAGAATATGTATTGGCTCCTACGGTATTCTATGTGAACGATATAATCATTTTCATATCATTTGTAAGAATGAATTTCTTCATCCTTGTCATTTTGTACAATAACATTTTAATTTCTAAAATTCATAAAGTAACCATAATTACATAGTTGAATTACTCTTTTTAGGTTGTGTTTATGGTCTTTAACATTTAATACACTTGAAATTAAAGAATAATTAAGAAGAACAATATTGTCAATATCGATAATCTCTCGCTAATTATTATTTCCAATGGTCACTTTACCACCATTGATCTGTAAATTTTTTTTTTAAACATATTTTTTTACTATTTATATTCCCAAGAAGATTTACAATACTTGTACTATGTATTAAATATTTCTATACTTTCTTTCTTATCCAAAAAAAACTGCATACTTTGGGAATCTATTCATTCTAGGTTCTAGTAATGTCTGAAATCAAAACCATATGAATCTACATTATGTATAGAAATAATATTTTTGAAGACCTAGTTATTGAACATTATTATGGGAAAAATCATTTCCTAGTTCCTACCATTTTTTCATTTAGTTAAACAGTTTAAACACATTGGAACAATGTAAATGTGAGTATAAAAAATTATTTAAAATAAAACATCATTCTGAAGATATTCCCATGAGGGATTGTTTTTCTAAGTATAGTTAATGTTTTCTCTATAAGTTTTAATGTTTGAAAATGACTCTTCAAATTAGAAATGAAAATTTCTGTTTTATAATCAAATTCATATCCTCTATTACAATAGTTTGGGAAATAATTATATCAAAACTACTTTATAAATAGTTTTTCTCTGAAATATAAATTACTAAATATTTATAAATAGTATATTTTACAAAAAATACTTATCCAGGTGTTTTAATAATATAGATATTTATTTATTTATACCTCAATTATTGAGTGATTCTTATCTATTTTTTCATTATCCTTGCAATGTATTATACAAACATTGTAGTTGTGATTTTATAAATGTTTTGCAAATAGAAAGAATTATTCTTATAAATGTATGGTGTTATGATCAATATTTTATGACTATTATTCATATTACGATTTATAATTCATGTCATTATCTGATTGAAAATTATTTTCACTTATTCGTATGTTTTTAATATTCTTATGAATTCATACCATAGCAATTACAAAAAGATTTTTGTTAGGTACCCTGGTATGAAGATCGATGCTCCATTTATCGGAACTATATTTATCAGAAGAATTATCTATGAAATCTCCTCCACCCACACTTCAAGATTAATTATCATCATGAAATTTACTTCCTTTTGAATAATAATTTTTTTGTGATTCCAAAAAAATATCTTTCCCTTCCATATTTCCTTTTTTATCATTTTAAAATATCCTATGATGTGTCTTTCTATCTTTTATTTGTAACAAGTAAAATCATATTTATATCACTTTTTAACATGATACCTTTATTTTACCGGTTTTAGTAACATTTCATTCCTACTATTTTATTAATCTTTCTAGCTAAATTTTCCATTTCATCTTCAGAATGATCTAATGAACTTGTGTCTAATTGTATATTTTTTTCTTTCATGAAGTTCTAAAAAAATTAATAGTGTTCAATATTTATTATGAATTGTAGCTGGTGAAAAAGAAACAAAAAATTTGTTAATTTTCTATTATATTACATCTCTTTCAAATATAATTCCTTTTTGAATTATGGTTACACTAAGGGAATCTAGGGTAATATTAATAACCATCCATGTTTCATCAAAAAATACCTCTTAGATTCTCATTAATTTGGAATCATATCCATTATTTTCATTACAAAGATTAAATCATCTATTCATAATTCAAACATACCTTCTTGAATATTTATGATAATAAAATTATATTCACATGATCTTGGAAACATATTGTCTTAGTAAAAAAATTGATATCATCATAATTATTTCTTAGTATTACTCTTCTAATTTCAATAACTTATAATGTACCAAAATTTATATCTTATTTCTTCTTCCAAACATAATTCGAAATTAAAAATATTATATTTGGATATATATTCCTCTCATTATTGAACTTTACCATGTGTTCCTTATTATGACCATTGGTTAATAGACTTTTTTTTCATAATGAGTGATAGTTGTAATTTCCTTATCAGTACTTTTTTAATCAGTTATTTGGATGAAAAAAATTATAAATACAATTATTGTTAAAAAGGGCTTCATTATACCACATCATTATTCATTAGCTAACCTATCAATATATTGGATGAATATTTGGATTGATATTATCAATGGATCTAACATTAATACTTTATATCTTTTAAAAAATAGATACAAATATTTTTTTGGACATTACACATTATTGTTACAAAAAAGTTAAAAAAAATTAAAAATAATGAAAATACATGTAATAGATTGGAAAAAAAGTTAAGAATTTTCTCAGTAGCAGAATCCATGTCTGATACAAATTTTTTTGATATCAATAGTTGTTATATTTCTATTAAGATAAAAAGAATATGTTCATGAATTATCAATTACAAGAGGGAGGTGCATAGTAGTTTAAAAACATTACATTAAAATATCTAAAAAAACAAAATTCACAAAACAACATTTAGTAATATATGATATTTAGAAATAGACCTAAGTGTGATTACCAATGTATCAAAATTTCAGGGATTCTGATAATATCAACGTATACATACTATAATATGGATATATCAGATTATATCAGAGTGTGTATGATTCAGATTAGATAAATTTAAGTGTTAATATTGTGTTCATCATATTTAGAATTTATAAAAAAACTAATAAAATCAAAAACAGCAGAATAATGACCTTTTATGAAATAATTATTACAATCATAATAATGTAAAAATGAATAGTGTTTATTGAAAAATTAATATAATCCTTTGATTCGTATGAGTAAGGCAGCCACAAACATGGGATAAATGTTCCCCTTGTTTTATAATAAAAATAAATTATATCTTTACTATGCAAAGAAATCCCACAATATGATGATCATATTTCTATTTTCAACCTATCCCTAACATACCTTGATTATATGGATCATCTCTTTATTTATGTCCCCAAAAACCTCAATTTAATGATTTTATTATCCATTATTGTAACCCCTCAATCCATCAATAATAATCATATATTAGATACATGATTATATTGAAAAGGATCAAAAGGATAAAAACAATATATGGTTTCTTTATATGAACTAAACTGAAGATAATTTCAAATACTAAGACTGAAATTATCATGTTTTGAAATCCCTATAGATCATACATAATGATAACATTCAAAATGTAATTTATCAGCTCAAAACTCATCGAATGGATATGTATTTTTTTTACATAATAAATAATTATATCTCATTTTCACCGTTCATATTTATCTATATTTGTTGCAATGAAATTGATATTTGAAACATCAGTGTCTATATTCTAATTGATAATATGTTGACATATTTTCGTACACAATCAATGATTTAAAAATATTTACATATATTAAAAATAGGTCTGGTGAATATGATAATTAACATAAGTTCGTCTGATAGAATTCCCTAACTATATCAATATGATGATATTTCTGAGTATGTTTCCAATTATCAGTGGTACTAATATCAACCATATTTTTAATATTTATTCAGTATTAAAAAGTATGAAATAAGTATTTCATCTGATATGGATAAGTTGAATCTGGATTACATCAGATCCATACACATTATGATATTCATATTGAAGAAATATAATTATATTTTCATAATTCATCAGAACATATTCTATTTATAGAAAAATATTATATTTTTGATAAAAATATTTTCAAATACATTGGATACAAAATTAGTAATCATGTAATTATGAAAGTGTTTGGGATTTCAAAAACGAAATAAATGGAAAATTCATTAGAATAAAATTTTAATCAATAGATTGTCCCATAAATGATCAAAAATATACAATTGAAAGTGGAAGTATTTGTTGGATAATTTAGGAAATATCTCCAATGGTATCTCTCTTAGATCACAAAAATTTGTATCCCATCATCATTGAGATTATTTTAAATGAATAAAAATCTAAAATGAAAAATAAGAAATCATTAAACATCTTAAATAATACAAAAACTACTTAATACTCTTCTATCCATTCCCCAAAATCCATGTTGGAGGATCCGCCTATAGTCTTTAACACTTTTTGTAAAGACCCGGAATTTTAATGTAATTTTTTTTTACTAAATTGGAAATTTTAAAGTCCACTAAAAATTGACGGTGCGTGATTTCAAGGTCCGGTGTGGCCAAAATCAATTTATGAAGTTTTGTTTGGGTACGTTCAGTAAACGTACGATCAGGTTTTTAAAAATTTTGGACCGGTGCAAAGAATTGAAATCTGAGGGCAATGTTGAACTCGCAGCGCCAATATTCTCTTAAGGGGACATTCACCTCAATGGAAGTGGGTCGAGAATAAAAGATAGATTTTGGGTTTTTTGTGGAAAATAATAAAATAAAATGAACTACACATTATTTTATTTTTTAGAAACCATGTGGAAGTTGGAGGTGGGGTCCACCAGAACTAAACCTCTTAAAGGGAGTTTATGTGTGGGGACCACTCGACCATAACCTCTGATTAGAGGTTTTGGTGGTGGGGCCACTGAAACATAACATCTCACGAGAGGTTACGGTGGTGGGGACCACCCACGACAAAACCCCCAATTTTTTTTGGGGGAAACCTCTTATCTCCCATCATTAATGAGGGGGTCCTATTAACATTCTCTACCCAAGTAATTCTACCAATGCACATTCCATTAATGTTCCAAATCCTCTACATTAATTAATTGAGCACATGAATTAATTAATTTAAATCTTTTTGAATTTTTTTCCAACAACAAAATAATAGATAACATGAATCTATTTTTTGTCTTGGCTCACTTTCTTTTTGGTGGAAATTAGGAGAGGAGAGTACTTGGGAGTCGAGAGATCTTGGGATAAGGCTTCCAATGAATAACATAACATTCCAATGAATAACATCATCTCCAGACAAAGAACGCTCCACCGACAGTGAACGATGTTGAATTTCTTCCTCATAACCTCCTTCAAAGTAGGACATTCTCGTCTAAAAAAAATCAACTACCATATTCTCACACCAATGTAGATGAACTATGATCAATGTAGGGAATGTATTTGAATGTGATAATATTATTTTACATCTTCCCTTCTAATTAAAAGAATTGTTGTGGATGTTTTCTTTGCGATTTGAATTTTCTTTTGTAGGAATATGTGTCATGTAGGATTGATTGTTCTTATATCTGACTTTCTTGTTAATTATTTGAAATTCAAGAAATAATTGAACCACATTCTACAACTATAAACAGGGATGGTGCAGGCTAATCCAACATGGCCTGATCACTCCACAGATTTTGATTGTGTTGTTCTTCAGAATGGCGATGAGGCGACTACAGGACAAATGCGATGAAGGAAACAGTTGTGCTACCCATGGCCTCTGCAACCCATGCTACCCACTAGCCAACTGGTCCCAGCCATCCCGTCCACCGGCCGAAATTCCTCTGCCTCTTAGGGACGAACCGTGGTACCCTCACGGCCACCAGCTCCACCCAGCCGAACTGGCTCTCGTCCGAGCTGGCCTCCGCCACACCAGGCCAAATTTTTGCGCCCTCCCTACCACCCACACATCATGGACCTAGAACCCCATGTGTTCCATATGGCTCTGCCAGCCGCGCGCCCCACGTCTTTGCCTTCTGCGCGCACCGTTTCTCTCCCCACCACCCGCCGCCGCTAGCTGAACCGGCCCTGGCCGCTCCGGTCACGCCGCCCGAGCCACACCACTTGCGGTGCCTAGAAGACCCAACCTCTTGGGCCCCTCATGTCAACCGAGCCATGCCGGCCTCCCATTCCCTATGGGGTGCCCTGGATGAGCCATCCTTTCATTCCCTTAGTAACACTTTGGCTAAACCGGAACACGCCTTGTGGTGCCCTTCGGGTTGAACCACCATCGAGTTGAACGGTGGCCAGTCTGCGACCCCACAACAGGTCTGTGCTCTCACAACCCCTCGCGGCCCGCATGGCGGGGCCCTGAAGGTCGGGACGAACCTAATGGGATGGCCTGCCAAATGGGCCAGGACAGACCCAATGGGACAGGATTAGTCGACCCAGACTGGGTCGGCCCAGACTGGGTCGGACAGGGTATGACTGGACCTGGGCCCACTACGACCCGGTATATTCTTATGGCCATATCATTGGCACCAGGCGTCCATTTAACGAACCATATGTGGCCTAGGTATCTTGGAGAATGGCAGTCTCTTTGATCATAACCCACAATAGTTTGGGGTATCATTGAGATGCACTCAGGTTGGATCACGCACGAATCCAATAGGGCCTCTGGGACTAAAAGGCTAATAACTCACATATCGGGCGTTCGACTGACACACCGTCTAGGGCATTGTGACCTCTATGACGTGGTAGACATTTTTAATAGATCTACATGAGACTTCATGATAGTTGGAGTTATAACCTATAGAAAATTGAAAGCATCCTTCCAATGATGAGAAGACAGAGTGTAGAGACCAAGTAGCAGGCTGAGACTTGACGACTGTGGACCGATTGAATCAGAGTGTCTCGAATAGCCCAGTATAGAGCACATTGGTGTCGCGTAAGATGCACAACAAAGGATCACCTGGTTGTGCTGGAAAAACCACATTGGGGAGAACCTTAGTGACACAACAGACCCATGGTACTCGACAAGAGCAGTACCTCATCATTCTAAGGATAGTGGGAAGTGCCTTGGTGTCACGACAGGCCAAATGTACTTGAAAGAGGAGGATTTCTCCAAAATCAGTGGTTTCAATAATGTGAATTATAATCCTTATTGAGCTGAGTTAGTAATTTTTGTGGTTTCTTCGTGGATGAGAAGGATTACAAGATAACTTAGATTTATATATGGGCATATACCTAAGTGGGGTTATCTATTGATTTCATACTTTGTGGCTTATCCATGTTGGTTTTTGTGATACCTTGAGGGTCTCGGGGTCCCTATTGAGTATCATTATACTCACGCCTACACGGGCTATGGTCAAACCTCAATGTGTTGGATGTAGACGATTGACAACTGTAACAGAGGTTGGGATCACTAAGACCGGACGATACCGATAGGTGGACCATACAACGTGATGGTACATAGAGGAGAAAGATGGACCTGGAGTGCGGAGTAGGTGATCTGTACCTACCCTTCAAGTAGGAACCTTGGAGGATGACCCAATTGTAGTTTTTCATTTCTTTAGTTGTACTTTCAATTTTTTTACTTTATTTTTCGGATTTTATTCATATAGCCTTTTACTTTCATCACACCTTGGTTATAGAGTTTTACATATTGTTCTATTTCTATCTTGTGCTCTTTTGTGTGTGTTTATAAGTTATAATGGAAATTCATTCACATTTTTTGGGAATTACGCTTTTGGTGCAAGTCGCCAGTGCCTAGACTATGGAATTTGGGCTTGCGGTAGTTATGACACGGGCCCTAAGGGACATGTCATGACACATTGTTATCAGGGGAGTCGGTTCTACCATAAAACATAGGAATATTATCTTCTATGTGAACCAATAATTTTATGTGTAGTGAGGGTTTTTTTTAGTTCTGCGAGTCCAGTGTTGGTGTGGTGGGAGACATATCCATAAACCAGGACCCTGACTTGTGATTTCCGACATAGTGCCTAAAAACACAGATTGCGTGTGTGTTTTTAAAAGTTTTCGTTAAGTCAACTAAATCAGGTTAGCACACATGGTTTAATCTTTGACCATCTCATATCTGTTTCTTTCTGGATAACTCCTCGCAGATGACGAGCTAGAGTCTCGTGAGTTGTAAGCAGAGATATCCCACTGAGCGAAGAGGCCTCGGTGTAGGGCCCTTTTCCAGAAGAGGCACCACTAGTACCACTCCCCATTGGGCTATTAATTCCACCAGCCCCAGAAGCAGGTGGTGCACGATGCTTGATAGAATTTTATGAGTTCCAGTTCTAGTGTCCACCTTATTTTATGGTATATATGGGCCCACAGGAAGATGAGGAATGGCTGGAGGCTCTGGTGAGATTTTTCTGACTGGTAGGGACACCGGACGACCACGTGGTGATTCATGCTGCTAGCCTTCTATAGGTAGCATCAGGAAGATTGTGGATCTTGATTATCCCAGTTCATGATGATATTATGCATCTCTAGGTAGTCTTGGAGAGCATGTTTCGGGTGTATTTTGTTCCATCAGCTCTCTGCTCAGTGCGCATACAAGAGCTACTTTATCCGCAGTAGGCCAGAATGACTATAGCTCATTAATTAAGGAGGTTCACCGACCTCTCATGTTACACCACTAATATGGTACGGGACCCATTATTTATGGAATGGAGCTTCGAGCAGCGGCTCATATGGCAGATCAAATCATTGATGAACTCACTCATCATCCTGACACTGGCAGGGGTGCTAGAGAGATCCCTCATAGTAGAGAGTTTCCTGGCTAAGTAGTCTCCAACTATGAGTTCCACCACAAGTCGACACGTAGAAGAGTCTTCTATAGCTATAAGTAGATAGATATCACAGAAGTATAAAAGGACCACGCCTAGAGGTGGATGAACTCATGATACAGGATCTGTTGTGCGGTGTACCTGGAGCAGCGAAATATATGCCTAGAGCAGGCATTGTTTCACAAGTTGTGGGCTTGGTCACATGGCTTGTGACTATATGACCCACCATTCATATGATCAGTAGACGGTCTAAGGAACATGCAGGTAGAGACATAGATTTGATTGAGGCAGTTTGCAGGGAGCAGGCAGACATGGGAGAAGAGCAGGCTGTGCAGCTGGTGGTGGATGCCGTTTTGAGGTGTTACCGCCACCAGCACTAAAAGGTCCACCCTGACCATAAGGAGTTGGTGGACATGGGATAGCTCAGATCTAAGAAGATGATGCATATGATCACGGTGCTTCGAATATGATAAGAGATATGATCTTTGTCTACTACAACACAGCAGCAGTACTTATAGACACGGGTTCCAGTCACTCATTAATTGCCACTACACTCATTCAAATATCAGTGATTTCGACGAAGTCGTTGGCTTGATCCTTACTGTTAGAGACTCCTAAGGGAGCAGATTCAATGATTAAGCACTAGTACTGGTAGTGT
Source organism: Viscum album (assembly GCA_963277665.1). Lineage (NCBI taxonomy): Eukaryota > Viridiplantae > Streptophyta > Magnoliopsida > Santalales > Viscaceae > Viscum > Viscum album. The sequence goes on from OY728148.1 coordinate 1,209,864,996, forward strand.
GAGCTTACTCTAGGATGCGAGAGCTCCAGCTGAGATCTTCTCGTAGTAGCGTCGAGGCCTTACAACATAATCATGTGTATGGACTGGTTATATACAGTCCATTATCAGATTGACTATATTATGCACAAAGTACAGTCTATCTGCATAGATGGGACAAGGTTTACCATCACCAACTAGAAGGGAGCCAATGCAGCACATGATGGACATAATCAGAGGAGAGTGAAACCAATCACTAATCAGTTTTCTAGACTTACCCTTAGAGAAGTTTATGTGGAGAGTCTGATATCCTGTAGTGGTGGACCGGTACGTGAATGTTTTCCCTAATGATGTCCCAGGTCTACCTCCTTGTAGATAGGTGGAATTTTACATAGGCTTGTACCCAGGGACGACACAGATATCTACAACAACATATCGAATGGCTCTTACAGAGCTTTGTGAGCTACGAGTACAGCTATAGGACATTCATTGGAAGGGAATAATCTAGCACAGTGCTTCTCCCTGGGCAGCCCCGATTCTGTTCGCCATGAAGGCGGATGGGAGCTTGAGGATTTGTGTTGACTATTAGTTCCTGAACCAGGTGACCCTTATGAACATGTACCCACTGCCAAGGTTTGACGACCTCTTTGATCAGTTGAAGGGGGCACAATGGTTCTCAAAGTTAGACCTCAGATTTAGCTATCACCAGCTTAGAGTTCGAGACTAGGATATGCAAGAAAACGGCCATCAGATGTCCGTATGACCACTATGAGTTCTTGGCTATGCCATTCGGAATAACCAATTCTCCAGCAGTGTTCATGGATCTCATGAACATGATTGTACAACAATAAATTTATTTCTTCTTCATAGTCTTCGTCAAAAAAATTCAGATCTACTCGACTAATGAGGTGGAGCATCCCTACCATTTGCGGGTAGTACTGACCACACTCCAAGTGCACCCGCTTTAGGTTAATATCTCTAAGTTCTTGTTATAGATCTAAGTGGTTTTCGTTCTGGGACATGTCATATCGTATGATATAGTTGTAGTGGATCCATTGAAGATTGATGATGTACTTGCTTGGGATCCACCCAGGAGTGGAAAGAAGTATCGGGTTTCTTGGGTTTGGCAGGATACTACCAGAAGATTTTGCTAGATTTATCTAGAGTTACAACAACACTATTTACCTTGATGAAGAATGGGAAACATTTTTGTGTGGTTGGATAGATTCCAGTAGATCCTTCAGGAGTAGAGGAAGAGGCTGACTACTGCCCCCATATTGAGGCTTCTAGAGAATGTTGTAGGGTATGTGATCAACTGCGACACATCATGGACCAGACTCGGATGTGTCCTGATGCAGGGGCGAGAAGTGATTTCTTATGGTTATAATCTCCTAAGACAACACGAGTAGTACAACGCTGCCCATGACCAGGAGCTAGCAGTAGTGGTCTTTGCCTTGATGATTTGGTAACACTAACTGATGGGTTAGCGTTTTACCTTATACTCAGATCAAAAAGGTCTCAGGTATATATTCTCTCAAAAGGGCCAAAAACTATGACAAGGACGTTTGCTTGAGTTCCTCATTGACTATGACTTTGAGACATAATATACTCCTGGGATGGGGAATGTTGTGGTAGATGCACTCAGTAGGAGAACTGGAATACAGCTTCTAGGCGAGGTGACAGAGTAGCAGGCTACATTATAGATATTCTTTGTGGATAAAGATGAAGCATCCTTCCATCAATCTCTTATAGTCACTCCCCCACATCATCAGAAAGTCAATGAGGAACAACATGAGGATGCTAATTGCAAGACACGACATGCTCAGATATCCATAGGATAGGAACATAATGTATTTTCTGAAGGTGGGGAGCACATCATCCTCTTCAAAGGACGTACCATGGTACCAGTGTCACATCAAAAGGAAGTGTTGAGGGATTTCCACACATCCACTCAAGTGGTACATCCATAAGTGGTGAAGATGTAACAGGACCTCTGATGACAGCACTGGTGTCCAGGAATGAAGAAGGCAGTTGTAGATTTTTTCTCTTGATGCATCACCTGTAAGCAAGAGAAGGTAGAGCATCATGTACCAGCAGGCTTGGTTAGGCCTTTGGAGGACCCAGTGTGGATGTGTTATGGGATATCCATGGGCACCGTGAATGGACTTCCACGTACATATAGAGGTCATTACTTGATTTGGGTGATCTTCGACCGACTATCCAAGTCGGCCCACTTCCTACCAACTAGAGAGTTGGGTTCAACAGAGAGCTTGAGACGCCTCTATGTACATGCGATTGTCCAGCTACATGGAGTACCTTCGAAAATAGTCTTTGATCATGATGCAAATTGTACTTACCTTCTATGGAAGGGGTTGCAGGAAGCTTTTAGGATGTAGCTTCATTTGAGCAACGCCTTCCATCCTCACACAGATAGCCATACTGAGCGGACAATTCATTCCCACGAGGATTTGTTGCAAGATTTTTTTCTCGACATCGGTTGTGGTTGGGAGGATCAGTTTCCTTTGGAGGAGTTTGCACACAACAACAAATATCACTCAACCATTGGATTGACATGATTTGAGGCATTGTATGGGAGAACTTCTAGATCACATTTCTGCTGGACTGTCCTAGGGGAGTCAACACTAGTGGAACCGTAGATGGTACGAGCTACCATGGAGAAGGTGTAGATCATCTTGGAGCAAATGAAGACTGCCAAAAGTAGGCAAGAGTCATATTATGATAGGAGTCAAGGACCTATGGTGTTCCAGGATAGAGACCATGTCTTTCTAAGGGTATCACCCTGATAAGGTCTACTGAGATTTGGTTGAGGTGGCAAGTTATCTCCGAGATTAATCGGACATTTTCAGGTCCTCAATAGAGTTGGCGAGGAGGCATACTGCATAGCAAATCCACTTTAGTTTCATCAAGTCCATTACATCTTCCCTGTATTTGTGCTGAGGAGATACGTGCATGACCATACCCACATCATCGACCATGGAGAGCTGGACATCAATGATTGGGAGACTTTTAAATAGGTTTTAGTTAAGATTGATGATTGACATGAGCAGTTCCTTCGTGGAAGATCGATACATATGTTGCGCATTAGCCGGCATCATAAGAACGTCCATGAGAGCACATGGGAGCCAGAGGCTCTGAAGCGTTCACAGTACCCCCACTTGTTTCATTAGTTATGAGTTGTAGCTTATGGGGATGTAAAGCTGAATGTTGGGGAGAATGTAAAGTCCCATAATTTCCATGTATTCTTTTATTAACTGGGAATTTGATGAGTCTGCAATAATTTACGGCACATGATTCCAAGGCCCGGTGTGCCGGGAATTAATTTCTGATGTTTTTTTTGGGTACGTTCAGTGAACATATGGGTGGGTTTTTAGAACTTTTGAACTGGTGCAAGGAATTGAAATCTGAGGACACTGTTGAACTCACAGCGCCGGTATTCTCTAAAAGATACTCACATCAACGGAAGTGGTTCCAGAATAAAAGATAGTTTTTGGGTTTTTCTTTGGAAAATAATAAAAAAACTGAACTACAACTTATTTTATTTTTGAGCCTCCATGTGGATGTTGTAGGTGGGGTCCACCAGAAACAAACCTCCTTGTGGGAGTTGAAGTGTGGGTACCACCCGACAATAACCTCCCATGAGATGTTATATTGGTGGGGTCCACCCGAACTTACCCTCCCGTGAGAGGTTACAGTGGTGGGACCACCCAGAACTAATCCCCCAGTTTTAATTGTGGGAAACCCTCTTAACTCCCCTAATTAATTAGGGGGAGCCTCTTGAACTTATCTACCCAATTAATTCTACCAACACACTTTCCATTAATGTTCCGAATCATCAACATTAATTATTAGAGCACATCAATTAATTAGTTTAAATCATTTTAAATTTCGTGCCAACAACAAAATAATAGATAACTCGAATCTATTATATTATCGTGGATGACTTTATTTTTTGTGGATATTGTGAGAGGAGAGAGATTCAGATAGGATAGAACATGGGAGAAGGCTTCCAAGGAAGTACTTCATCTTCCAATGAAGAACATCATCTCCCGATGAAGAACACTCCACCGACGATGAATGACTTAGACATTCATCCTCGTAACCCCCTTCGACATATGACGTGATCATCTAAAACGAATCGACGTCCACCATCTCGCGCAAATGTCAATGAATAAAAATCATGGTAGGTAATTTATTTGAATATGATATAATTCCATTAATTCTTCCCTTCAAAAGAAAATAATCATTGTGGATGGTTTCCTTGTGTTTGGGAATTGTTTTTGCGGGAAGATGTGGGGTGTAGGATTGATTTTTCATCTATCTTCTTTTTCTTGTTAATTTTTTAAATTCAAGAAAGAATTGATCCACTTGTAACCACCTTAAACATGGAGGGTGTGTTCCAAACTAACATGGACAAACCCCTCCGCTATTCTTGTTTGGGATGTTCTTCGAAAGGGCGGCGAGTCGAACAGACGGAGAATGCAACAAAGCAAATGATCGTTCTACCCGCGGCCACCGGGAGCCATGCCACCCACCAGCCAAACCTATCCCAACCATCCCATCTATCGGACAAAAAAGATCAACCCCCCTGGGACGAACCGCGGAGCCCTTCTAGCCGCTCACGCCTCCCGACCTCTGTGAGCCCCGCCCGCCCCGCGGCTTTGTCGTCTGCTCCCCCCGCAGGCCCCATACGCCTCGCATGACCCATGGCTATGACGTCCGTGCAGCCCCTCCCTCCGCATGCACCGCAGCTCTGTGTGCCCCACACCACCACTGGACGAACCGACCCCAGCCTCTCGGGCCAAGTCGCCCGAGCCGCACCCCTTGCGGTGCCCGGCCGAACCGGCCTCCCGCGCCACTCGTGTCGCCCCGTCCGGGTCAGCCTATCACACACCTCACGATGCCTAGGATGAGCTAGACTTACATTCCCCTTGCGGAACTTCGGCCGAACTGGACCGCGCCCTCATGGTGCCCTCTGGACGAACTGCCCATGCGTCGAAACACAGCCGGTCCACGCCCTCGCGACTGGTCCGCGCTCTTGCGGCTCTCCGCGACCCCTCGCAGCCTACTGGGCTACGCCCAGCAGGTCAGGCCGAACATAACGGACTCTACCACCAAACGGTCTTGGAAAAACTCAATGGGTTAGGCCGGGTCAACCCAGACTGGGTCAGACCGACCGGGTCAGATCGAACCCGGACCCACTATGACCCTATACTTTCTTTTGGCCATATCATTGGCACCGAGCATCCGTTTGATGAGCAGTCAGTGGCCCTAGTAATCTTGGATCATGGAAGTCGCATTGATCATACCCCACTAGAGTTTCGGTATAGTTGAGATATGGTCAGGATGGATCACGCAAGAATCCAACTGGGCCCTCGGACTGAAATGCTAATAACTCACAGACCGGGAGTGCGATTGACACACCGTCTGTTGTGTTGAGACCTCTATGACGTGGAGGAACATTGAGATAATTTAAAGTTGGACTTTGTGATAGTTGGATTTTTGAAAAGTATCTCATGGAACGGATCATATCAGGGATGAGCAAGCAGAGTGCGATGACCTAATTGCTGGATGAGACTGACGTCTTCTAACCGGTTGACTCAGAGTGACTCGACTTGCCTAGTGGGGAGCACCTTGGTGTCATGAGAGACCCACGATGGAGGAGCACCTGGTTGTGCTAGCATACCTTTGATACTCAATTGGAGGAGTACCTCTGTAGGATGTTAAGGGGAGCGCTAGGTTGTGGCGGCAGACCCATGGGGGGGAGCGCCCTGGTGATGTAGAAGATCCACGGTACTCGACAAGATGAGTAACTCAGCAGTCCAAGGTTAGTGGAAAGTGCCTTGGTGTCACAGTAGGCCCATTGTACCAAAAAAGGATAAATTCTTCCACTACCGTGGATTCGAAAAAGTGAATAAAAATCTGGGTTGAGCTGAGTTAGTATGGGAATACACCTAAGTGGGGTTATCTATTGATTTCATAAATTGTGGTTTATCATTGTTGGTTTTTGTGTGACCTTGAGGGTCTCAGGGTCCCTAATGAATATCGTTATACTCACCCCTGCACGGGCTATGCCCCTAAATCATTGTGTTGGTTGAAGATGTCAGACAAAGCTGACTGAGGATGAGAGCACGAGGACCGGACGGTACCTAGAGGTGGACCATACGGCGTGATGGTACACGGAGGAGACAGACAAACCTGTACTGATGAGGTGGTGATATGTACCTACCCTTGAGGTAGGAACCTCGGAGGATGACCCATCAACTATTTTACTTTTCATTAGTTGAAATTTCAGTTTCGTGTACTTTACAGTTGGGCTTGTATTTCCAGCCCCTTTTACATTCTGCACACTTTTGATATATAGTTTTACATTGTTTTTTTTCATCTTGTGCTCTGTTTTGTGTGTTTATAGGTTATAAAGGAAGTTCCTTCCCTGTTTCAGGGAATTATTCCTTTTATGCTAGTTAACAGCCCCTGGACTATGGATGGCGGGCTTGGGGTAGTCAAGGCACAGGCCCTGGGGGATGGGTCATGACATTTTCCACATTTGGAGTTTCAATAATGCTATATCCCAAGATATCACTTTTTCCTTCTCACATTGGAAGCCATTATTCCAATTGATGATAAAAATATAATCTAGAAAATGATAATGATATATTAAACCAGACAATCTCAATAATGAAATCATTAGGAAATATCAATTCATCACAAATACCACATCATGTTAATACCATCATCATCTACTAAATCATCCACCCCACTCCCTACATATTAAAATCAGTACCATCCATTTGGAAAAATACGAAACCATCTCACATAATCCAAAAGAAACACCCTTTGACATATCCATTCAATCTATCAATCAAAAATTTATAGATCAAAATCCTAAAAATAATAAAAAATCAAATGATACCACCTCATGTACACAAATTAAGGGTCCCGATCAACCTCATTATTATAATTCTCACATTGGGTGGCCTGACTCACCTACACTATTTTATAAAGTCTCCTAAATATATTTAATGATAATGGATAATATGGTTCCCTATCTTTATATTCTTATATCCATACCATAAAATTCCATTATATGATTAATCATAGAAATATAAATCAAATAGGATATATAAATAAATAAATTTTTATCAGTACATTGTAATTATTCAGGTGTGGAGGAAAAAATTATCTTATTCAATTTTAATGGTTCTTAAAATAACCAATTTATTATTAAAATTATATGTTTAAGCATTTATTTATCTTATGCAATTCCATTAAGACAACCATTAAAAATTCATATTCATAATATGGGTATAAGTTCACAAGAGAAAGAATCATCATATTAAGGGTCACACAATTTTCGTGGTAAGAACAATAAAATTTTCATGATTTAATATTCATTATGGAATGTATTATTTATAAATAAATCTTATAAAATAATTATATAATATGGAATATATATATTAAACAATGTTTATAAAAACACAAAGGCATTAAAACAACAAATAAGAAAATCACTTACAATACTAGAAATTTATAAATAATTTTTATGGAATCGTCATTCCTTGAATTTATATAATTTTAGAATGAAGATTAATTTAACATAAAAAAATTATAGAGCTAAAATTATTCATGTCATACCTAAAGTCCAAAATTGATCACTAAGTACACATTCATTCAATAAGAAGAAAACATTACATCTTACATTCACATACACCATGATAAATATTAAAACATAAATATTTCATACAAATTTTGTCATAAAAAACAGGGATTATGATTTAAAATAAAAAAACCATTATTTCCACAAATAATATTACCCATATTGTTCCATAATGTTTAATTCTTGACATGATCAAATTAAACATTATTTTACTATTTTATCATCACAGAAAAATGGTTATACTCTTTAATAATGTTAATAAATTTCAACTGAAAATTTTAATGAAATATAATAATTATATAACATTATATCATATACTAAAGAACAATATACTAATCATGTTAGATGATAAATATTTTCAACCTTCAAATTCTAAAGTACACAAACAAGTGTTTCCATCTTTATTCATTCTTTCTAAGAAACAAATCATGAATTTACATGTGTGGTAGGAAAATTTCTGCACAATAAAATGTTTATAGTCTTGGAAATAAATAATATCATTCATGTAATAAAATTAGTCTCAATTGGTTAGCATAAATAATTATTATAATATTAATGAAATTTAATATATCAATATTAACTCCCTATGATTAATCCATATCATTCTCAAGATACACAATAATAATTGAATTATAAATATGGAATAAAATCCATATTAAAATGTTCAATATGTTTTAATAAAAATATAACATATAAAATGTCTTATACATTCATGGATTATAATATTGGGTTTTTATTTGGTGGACATTAAAATTATTATTTTTTTTCACTGAGAATGTATATCATATTAAGAAGTTCATAATTATTTGAAAAATTAATCCTTCATTGAAATAAATTTATAACACATGACTAATTAAGATAATTGAATTAATTACATAAAATTATATTAAATAATAATTTTAATGGGAATTGTTTCATTTGAATGTTTTAAAACATAAATTAGTAAAAAATAATCCTGTTGTTTTTTTGAGAATTTCATAATCCTTATAAATAAAAAAATATATAATATAACTTAATAATTTTTTATTGAAATATATAATGAAAAAAACACATGAGATATCAAATTGAATTGGATAAATAATACACAAAAACACGTGTTAAAAAAAATTCATTTAATTATGATAAGATGAAATATACTTTGTGTACAATATTTATTAAGGTACTAAAAATTTAGAAACTATTTAAAAAACTGACCTTAACTATTCTTCCACAATTATTTTGAATATTATTAAAATAGGATATGATTTTATGTTCATTAATAATGGGAAAAATTATATTCAAAAAGATTAATGATAAAATATGAATATTAATAATAATTTTCATAACAATATGGTTCAAAGAAATATTTCATTCATATTCATCAATAATTTAATAATTTCCTTTATGTTATATGAATAATTAATTAAAAATTAAATTTTAATTAACATGTAAAACACATGTAAAGTCGTATAATTTAACCTATAATCCAAAATATAAACATGAATAAATCCAACAACCATGATTTATACCCCTCTTTATAATTTCAACCATTAATGATTGAACAACAAACTAAAAATTTCTAACAGGATTTCAATTTCTATTTGTTAGATCATAGGACCCCAAAATTTTAATGTGAATGATGGTATCCTTATTCAACATCACATGTTATGATTACACTTTTTCATTTCCACACCATTACCAATAACTTATTACTAATTAAAAACTCTGATCTCTACCCTATCTCCTCACTAACCCACAACAATACATCTTTTTCTCGATCCCCTCAACCCAATGTTACCTCATTGGATGTAGATGATTAATGGAAGTAATTACTCAAAAGTCTCACCCAATGGTGGTCGTAGGTTTGAAAATATAACTAAATTTATAATAATACTTAAATAGTATTCAATACCCTCTTGAATCCCATGAAATAAATTATTAAAAATCACTTATCTGACTCTATTAAACTAAAAATGAATCAAATACCCAAAAAAATTTGTTTCATAAACACAAGTTCATTAAAATTCCATAAAATATAGATAAAATTCATGAATGAAAATGACAAATACTCTATGAATAAGACAACATTAACTATGTTAACTAATAGGTAGCTAAAATACATGTTATAATCTATTGATAAGAAAAGAAAACTATGGAGGGGTAATCACTTTAGATTTCACAGTTGGATCATTCCTCTAAAAATATCATTTTTTCTTAAATAATATCCTAGGAATAATCAATATTGAAATAAACTAGGTAAGAAAAATAATAAACAAATATACATAAGAAAATATTTATAAAATGAACTAAGAAACACCATAATAAAATATCCACTATCACTAGTCCTACCATCTCTAGAATCTACTCAAGAAATATCAAAAATACAACAATATATATCAGATCTATCCACTTTCTCAAGGTTGGTATAAATTCATCTCAACTGCAACATGTAACCTCTGGTGTTCCATGATGATAACAAGAATCCTCCTTATAGAATGAATTACACACAAATTGTTTAGATGAATGTATGAAATTACAACAGACACATATCATCATCCATGACGATTTTCAATTATAGCGTGCTCCGTTTCCACTGATAATGGCTGAAACCATCAATCAATTCCTTGAAACCTTCCAAATATCCAATCTTAAAGAAAAACATCATATATTATATTATTAAACGAATCTCATGTCACTATGAATTTTTTTGGTAGGGTAATTTTTACATCAATGAAATCAACCTCATGCCATACAATTTATTTATTCATACCTCACCAATATATAATCATGTTTATTATTAGATATCTTGAATATATATAGAATCATTATCTTTCCCAATACCATGATTGAATGACACCATATATTATCATCATCCCACGAATTTTAATCACATCAATTCCAATTCCCTTGTTTTAAATCTTAATAACCATGTAAATTATATAAAAACATACATAGAGAAAGAAACACATTACATGGAAGAATATGATTTCAATAAGTAACAAAATTTGGTATTGAAGACGTCCACAAAATCTATTATTTAAATAAGACATATCATTCCTAAAACATAAGTTCTAATTTAAATAAAATTCTAAAGTTAATTAATTTGTTCACTAAATAAACTAATATAATAATTGATAAAAAAACTATAATAATCCTTTTATATCTCTTCTAAAAAAATTTCACCCACACTCATCCATAGAAAACATAAATAATTTTCTTTAAAAACTAGCACATTTTAACTTCAAACCCAAATCCAATTTATCAATAATTAATTTACCTTTTCATGAAATTAAAATATACAGTTTTTTCATTTCAGACATTATCTAATGAATGGATCTCATCAATAATTATGTGATTAAAGTTAAAAAAATAGTACATAGATTTTAAACCACATATAATTTCATTGGAAATATTAATTATACATTTCATCCAATATCTTTATCATTGACTATTTTTGAATAGTTATTCATATATAGTGGTGATAATTTTTTTAGTGAAAATGAGGGACTATAAATCAGAGAAGTAGCACACAAAACAACAACAATCAACCAATGATAATATCATGAATATAATATACCATATAAAACATCCCATACACCTTTTTAAACATTTAATAAAATTCGTTACAACTTTTATTTAACATATATTTTCTATTCAAGGTTATTTTTTATATAGTTTCACATTTAAAATAAATATAAACACCATTAACATTAACCAATTATTGAGAAAACACAAAAAATAATTATAACAACTGATAAAAGGTATTTCTCATGATATACTTTCTCCACTAGTGCATCATTGAGAACCATCATTCAAAATTGAATTATTAATGAAAAAAATGTTTCCACATTCAATTTTAAACCCATAAAAATAATCACAAACCATTATAATTTAAATCAACATTTATAACTCATACTAAATTTAAGTGCCATTCCACAATGATCATCCTAGAAGGGTGATGGATGACAATGTTAGTGGAGGTAACCAGAAGGTGTCTTAAATTCAAGGTAATCAATCCCCATAATTCATGAGGTTAACATCATCAAAATAGATTATCATGGTTATCAAAGATGTTTTTTGTTTTACCAATACAATAATAAGAATTAGAGGAATAAATATGGTTAGTTTGGGGACAATATGTACAATGGTAGCATGAATCATCTTAGAATGACATTGGAAATAAACCATTATACTATTGTGTCCCTCGGTTAAAGGATATCAAAATCCCTTGGGTCCATTTATACAATTTCCAAATGTTTATAAAACTATATTAAAACCCCAACAACCACCAAAATAAAAATTAATAGTGTTGTTACATTTTAATTTCTTTTTTAACCTCATAAACTAAAGTTCCATGATGTTGTGATATCTTTCTCCCTATGTTACATGAGTAATCCTGGTGATGATTCTTGAAATATATGAAGAATACGTTAGAGCATGATCAAGTCATTTTTCTAGAAAAATATAATATTAATCTTATATTTACATGATGAATATTTTTTCACCAATAGAATTGAATCCATGATTAATTATCTTGACAACACATGAAATAAACACAATATTATCACACTATGATTTATAACTAATTTAAACAGTTAATGAATTACCTATTTATGAAATATTTCATCATTGACTATTATAAAATTTTAATTATATAATATCCTCAATTGATTAATTAAATAATGTGTAAATTTCATCAATAAATGATCTACGTGTTCACCATGAACCATTAAAATATTCTTTTAAAATATATAACTTCTAGAACATAAGATCGTAGTGGTTGCATCATTTTTCAATGATGAACATGTGAATCACATCATTGCAATAATATCCTTATTATGTATCAAAAAGGTGGTGGTGGATATGTAATCCCCATCGCTATTTTGATCATTACTATATATTATTCTTATTGAGTTTTAGAGGATTATCCAATGTCAATGCCTTCAATAAATCAAATGGATAGAATTTATCAGGGAAATAATAAAATTGGGATTCAAATTGAAATATGATTGGAAAAAAATAGTTTAACATTCAATAATAATATATCCTTAATCAGTAGAAAACCTCATATTTGATACAATATTATGACATGAAAAAAACTAGTTAATTAATAAAAAATTATTTCTAGAATATTTTTTATATATATAAAAATAATATTTAATATATATTATTTCTCTCTATACATTTCAAATGGTCCTATACTCCTACATAATAATTCATGGGCCTTGAATAATAAAAAATAATTTCATAAATAAATATCTATAAATTAATAATCATTAAAATAAAAAAATTAAATATTATCAATTTTTATGTGAAAATGAATATTCCCTAAATATTATTAAAAAAATAATCTCTTGAATAACTAATGACTAAATATATGATAAAATAAAAAATTAATAATTATTAAACCACATTTATGAAAATATTTATTCAAAATTTTAAAGTATTAATATTGAATATTTTAGTGGTTTTAGTTTTGATTATTTTGTGGAACTCTATACCTCATTCATAGTGGCATTAAGTGGAGATTCCAATTGTCCGGGGTTATAGTCTATAAAAATTAGAAGACACCAATTGAAAATATTGTTATTTTTTAAAACATATAAATATTCATTGATGTTCATATATTGTAAAATTATACATTTTTCATGATTTTTGTATACATGATAGTTATATGCTAATGTCATCAACATATGATATTGATGTAAATTTCACTCACTTTCCAGAAATAAACCTAAATATGAAACACCATAGTCATTTATTTATTTATTTTTGTTTTATTTCCATTACTGGGACTAGGATATCTTCTTTCATTAATGAACATAAGGGAAAATAATTTATTTTATTATTAAATAATACCATATCACTCGTGAAAAAACATAACATATCCGAAATCATTAGGATTTTATGTTATTTTACATTTCATCAATACGTAAATGGGCATGATAAATAATTCCCATAAAAAAAGTTATATATAGGTCTTAGGATGAGTACAAAATTATTTGGATGGGAAAATGAGATCATATTACTATTGAAAATATTGTTATGTATAATATAATGGCACTTTTGGATTCTCATAATAATGAATAATTATAATAATAAATATTATAAATGGAATTTATAGGAAAACCACTCTAATAGACTCCCACTTTTAGTAGATCTAAATTAAAACAACATTCAGTCTATAATCATTGACTTCATACTCAATCTTATATAATTATTGGATTTAATTAAATTTTTTGATATAATTATATTCTATGGAAAAACTTCTCACCTTACATTTTTCCTCTAAAAAAATCCATCAATATGTGATACATTTACTGTAAAACCTATTTCTATTGGTGTGACCATAGATCCCTTTGAAGATATTTTATTGAAGTATAATCACAATATAATGTGTTCGAGTCTTTATTACTCAATACCTCAACAATATCATGAAAAAATATATATATATCCAAATGTATTATTTGGCTATATCTGAATCTATTATATAGTCATAATCATATATTTAAACAATTAAAACTATATCTTTGAACACTTCCATCACAAAAATACTTCATTAATACTAATTATATAAAATTATTGTGACATCAAACCATTATTTCAGTTCGAATTGTGTAATAATTATATTCCATAATGATTACCTACATGAATCCATAGGAAACAATTTTCATTTTTTATATTTCTAATGATATTTAAGGAAAACCTTAATAATATAAAAATATTATTCACATAGATCATATACATATATTCTTACCATGGTCAAGGCATTGGCGACACGAATCCAAATATATATCATTGAATACATGATTGATCATATTGAATAATAGTATAAAATCCTACACTTTTCTCAATTTCTCCTACTGTAAATCTGGAAAAAAATCCATAAAATGCAAAGTGACATTTGAAACGTGAAAAAATACATTCTTGGATTTTTATAATCTAAATTGCTACTGTATCTGGTCAATGTTTATCCCTTGACATAGTTTGAGATTCCTATTGGCTCTATCTTGTATGATATTTATCATTATAATGGTGGATGATTCAATTAATCTGTTGATGGAAAAATATTAGTTTATCTATTCTATAACTGATTATAATTCTGGAATGTCATTTCCAAAAATTAATATGTGGTTGACATAAACATCCAGGATAATGATTTCCCTATTAATGAACATATTGTAAAAACATGGCTCACTTTTTATCCTAATAAAATGGAAATATTTTAATGATTTTTTAAACCTAATGATATATGATATAGATGTTTTTTTAATCCATGCATTTATGTAAATAACATGAAAAACAATGTCATTACATGTAGTCTCAACACCTTCTAGTTGTGTAATATTATTATCATCTGATGGGTTCCCATTATTGAGATTTATTTGAAATCCCATCAATAAAATTTCATAATCATTGTATGAATCTATAGTATGTAATGAATTTATGGATTTAAATATAAAGAATAGAGGAATGTTTTCTTTCAAGTTAATGAATTTTCTTTATTTAAGTCTTTTGTCAAATGAATTAGATATATATGTATTGACATTACCATTCATGACATTTTTTATTTTGAATAATAATTTACAATGAATAATCCTTACATCAAATAAGGGAATAAAAAAACTATAACATTTTTTTCATATATGGAATCCATCTCATAATTTATGAATTCTAACAATCATGTTGATTCTAAGTATTATACATCCTCTTTTTTTGGATAATGGTTCATTTTTTTCCATCATTAAAGAATCAATGTATTTAGTTACAAAACACCATATCATTATATTTATCATACCCATATAGTACTGCTACATATTAAAAGTGTTTTAAGAAACTCATATTTAATAAGGACCTAGGATATTAATTCATATACCAACACTTATGTATGTTGATTATCGATGCCATCTAAGCCAGTGATATACTTAAAATCCTTCTTAGATATGTTATCACTCTCAATAATGATTTATTTTAATGTGAAATTAACCTAATATATTGATGTATTATATATAAATCATTTCTTTTTTTCTTTGGTATATCCTAAAAAAATATAATTCTGACCTTGGTTTTCCAGTTTTTCACCAATGGTGGCCTCAACAGATGCCTCAAAATTCATATATATTACTATGTGACAAAAACATTTTCCTTCCACTATGTAAATCAATGGGAATTATTTATTCCACATGTATTGGAAATCTAATTAGTATGTGTTTCATAGTCTATAACTCATATACAAAAAAGGATAAAGGATTATTCAAATGACACTTAGTAAACCACACCAAGAGTGGAATGCATTCATTCTTCCATTAACTAACACCACTTCACATTGGTGAATAAGGTGTTGTGAGGTGAGATTAAATCTAAATATCCATAAAACATAAATTAAATATTTGATAAGATATTATCCTTGGTAGACATATCAATGAATTAATATATACCTCTCATGTTTATTATATACTTAATTCCAAAACAATTTGATGTTCTCAATGGTATCAGTATTATTCTTGACCATGTTGACACACACACAAATACTCAAGTGAGTAGTAAAAGTAATCATATCAACCTATATATTTTACTATAAAAGGTACAAATATAATAGTGAATAATATTATTATAAGATATATGACCTGTAAAAACACTTGTAAGAAATTGTTGAATCCTTCAAATAAACTAATTAACTGTTTTATTATAAACCAAAATACAGTAACTAAAAAAACATAGAGTAGTGGAAAATTCAGGATTGATACCATTAGGAAAATGGTTTTATAGTTAAATAGCATCTAATTATTCATGATTTAATTAAACTAAGAGAGTACCAAATATTGTTATGAGTGATGGATTGACCTAACAACAAAATAATGAGGGAGAATATAAATATTGAATTCAAGGATGGTTTTTCATAAATTACATTTCATTAACTTATGCAATAAATTGAATTCATTATCCATTATAACTCACACGGTCACTATATTTTCATATCATCCTTAAATATAACTACCTAAACCCCCCATCCCCCCTTCATATTTTCTTAAAACCATCATAGAATTATGTAAATTAATATCCATCGGATGGTGGATTATGTTCATATCGTTCTCCCCACTACCCTCTACCACAATGAGGTTTATCATGTAAATCAAATCTATCTAAAAGTGAAATTAGAGTATATTGTTTTTCTAAATGAAAATGTGATACGATTAGATTAGACAACATCATATGTCTTATATAATTTGATGATTAGGTGCACATAACATTCATCATAACAATTATATCCCATGAAACATTACATCATATCCATGATTTTACAAAAATTAATTAATAATTTAAATTTCAATGAAGATGAAATGGAAAAATAATAATGAAATAATGAAAATATATATGAATTTAATAACACAACCAATTATGAATATAATATTTTATATAATGAAAATAATTAAATTAAATAATTTGTACTAACTACACCAATTTGATATATGAGGGAGATCATCCACCTTCTACCATTGATAGGGTGTTATATTATAGTATTATACTAGGACATAGATCTTCCCACCTGGGCTAGTAATTTTTATTCATTGGCTTCCCTTAAAAATATCTACTTATTCTATTTATGAAGAAAATATATTATTTGTATCAAATTTCAATCCACCTTCATCAAATAAAATATTTGATCTTTATTTTTATATTTTCTTTCCTAATAAATATTTCCCTCAACCATATCCTTCCATTATTTACATTTTAATTTATATCATTATATATTTACGAGTGATGGTAGTGGGGATTTCGATTCGACTTGACATATGTATAAATCTATAAAATCCGTGGATAAAGGTCATAATTTTATTGATAAATCAATCCCCAATAGTGTAGTTGATCTCCCGTATACTGGATACACTTCAAATCCCCAACAAGTTGTATTTTTCTAAAATAGATATAACCAATGTTTTGTATATTTTATTCATAGAAGAAACAATTTATATGATGTAGACCGAACAATGTGGCCCATGCTACATTATGAAATTCCAGTTTATGGAAATATTATATTACCATGATACAATTTCATCATCTTAATCAAAACCTCAATAATGTCATTACCATCCTATCCATGACATCGTTACAACCATAAATTGTTGCACTTATTATTCCATCATATACAATTTTTTTGGGGGAATAGATTCATGTTTTTCACCAGAAACTCTACTAATTTAGATAATACCATCACCCAACAATTTCAATGATGAAATAACTCATTTTCTTTAATCATATAATAGTATGTATACATTGTATCACTCTACAAATTTTTTAACCATTTCATTTATTGGATAGTTCGCTTGGGTAAATATGAATTATGAGAGAAGCACGTGGTGTAGGGTGATTCAAACATTTTGTGGCACTGAGATCCTCTATTTATTTATCATGGTTGTACTATAGTGCAGTGGTGATGGAAATGTGTGAAAAATATGGTATATAGTAGTGATAATTTACAAGGAGAGTGAATAATAGGAGGTCCCTGAAATGTCACTGATTTTGTTAGGATGAATAGTTTACAAGAGAACCAATCTCCCACATTGATGAATATCATGGTTGGGGATTTCAATATAATAAAATCCATTCACTTCAGTCAGAAACAACCAAAAGGAGTGACAAATTATTCACATCACCATCATGGTCCACCCTAAGCTAGTGTGACAATACTCCCTCGACTGTATGTACTGACCTGCCATGCACTTGTGCAATCCTTCACTCATGAAGTATGTGACCTTTCCATACCATCTACCACATGTGTTGGCACTCCCTCTGGGTGAATTGGCTAGTAAACCCTCCATGGGGCTTCCTTGTGGCATGGTCCCTTAGGGATTGAGATGGATAATATTTTTCCTTTTTTACCTAAACACAAATTAAACATAGATATAAAAATATATAAGCTATAAAAAATTTATTTTATGTTGTTTTATTTCATTTTCTAAAATTCCTTCCTAAAATAAGAAAATACAATGAAAATGATTATTATTTATAAATTGAAGGATATAAATAAAAAATAATTTTAATTAATTATGCTTATAAAGTTGAAAATCAAAATTTTCACACTTAAACCATGATACCCATAATCTATATATCCGAAAAAATGAAACTTTATCCCTAATGATACTAATATTTTAAAAAGAAATTAATGGAAAGATAATTTCCAGTAGGGTAGAGATAATTTTTAATTGTTTCATATTGAAAAAAATTCAATTTGTAATGAGAAACAATGTATTTAATTTTCAAAAGGAAAATGATGGAGCCTCTCCTCTCTACCTGTCATGAATCTCAATTTATCATTTTAAACAAAACCTTCAAGGTCTATCTCACCATTTTCATATTCTATCATCACTCACGGTGAAATATAAATATAATGTATTATTCACACCATGAGTACATGTATCGTACGTTGAACTAGAATAGGATCTAAATTCTCCACATTGTAGAGGAAACACTAACTAAACTTTTTAATAAAATATAAATAAGTATTATATTTTTTTGAAGTTAAATAATGATATTTAGTGGATTTTTAAATCAATTAATTCTCTAAAATGTTTTTTATATTTATGAATTATGCTTCATAATCAATGTAATGTCTAATGGGATTATACTATAAAATGTTACATATTCCCCAAAACCTAAATCTCAATATAAAATAATGAACAATGATGTCCTATTTAACATCCCCTTGAATATTTCCATTTACTATTTTTATTATGAATTTTCTTCATTTTTTTGAATTCCACTGGGAAAATTCTAACATACACCACCAGACCCCAAATGTTTGAAATAATTTGAAAAGTGAAATAAATATTTTTTTTAATTTTTTTATATGAGATGATAATATAAATACATTGAATGTGGAAATGGTCCTTCTCTAAAACCCAATTGAATACAAACATTGATTCTTCAAAAATAATTATCATTTTTTAACCCTGAATTCCTTCTCCATTGAAACATGGACATTGAAAATAATGAAATATTTTTTTATGAGTTATAATAGTTGAATAAAAATTTATTTTGTATCAATTCAATCAAATTTAATTAATTGAATCAATGGGATAATTTAAGGATAAATTTGGGGAATCACTTAATGAAAATGGATAAATCAATGAAATGACTCAATAGTCTTTAACATTTTGTCACACAATGGATTTTTGGAAAAGAACAAATACAGATGCTAGTATGTATCATTCGAATGTTTTATCAAGAATTTTAAAAATAAATTTTTGAAAAAATTTGTGTTCAAACCTTTTAATAATTTGATCATATGATATTTAAGACAATAATTCAATGAGCATGTAATAATGAAGACATTAATATACAACATCATTGTAAATCAATGAATGAAATAATGATTAAAAAATTAACCTACATAAGAATTAAAAGAAAAGTCCAA
Organism: Viscum album; assembly: GCA_963277665.1. Classification (NCBI taxonomy): domain Eukaryota; kingdom Viridiplantae; phylum Streptophyta; class Magnoliopsida; order Santalales; family Viscaceae; genus Viscum; species Viscum album. The sequence continues at coordinate 1,209,885,041 of OY728148.1, forward strand.
ATTCTTTAAACAATAACCCCAATGTTTTAATCTAATAAATAAAATCCCATATCTAATTATTTTTAGTTATAATAACATAAAATTTAAAACATGGAATAATGGTATTCCAAAAAATTGTTTGTTTCTTTGATCAAAAGAAATAAACAGACTATGTTTTGACATTCCTTATTATCATTAATGGTTAAAAAATATATCTCAAAATTTGAAATAATAAATTAATGAGGAAATTTAAGGCCTATGCCGTATTTAATTTTATTAACTTATTCATTATTCACTTACTACCATTGTTTATTGATGGAACAATAAATTAATCAGAGTAGTTAAAAAATGAGGTGCATGTAATTAAATTTCAATAATATCAGAAGGGAAGGCTTCCAAAAATCCAAAAATACAGGCCCAATGTCTTTATAATGATAATAAACTAATCATCAATAGTATCTAAAAAATCATTTATTTTGGTTTTCAAGCATATCCTTACCTTATATTATTATATATTAAAAATAAATTATTGATCTATCCATATCTAATTGTTCTTATATTTTAATTTATGAGAGGATAGTGTAGTTATTAATCTATTCCTGCACATTGTATGGTTATTTCAATGTTGAGGGAGGTACAATGTAGTGGGAAAATATTATGATTTGAGTAAAAGCTCATCGGCCGTACATACATTGTACCACTCGACTTTTTTCTTCCTTTGGTGGATGTACTTTCAAAAAATATACACATAGATGTTCTCGTTAAATAACCACAATTTATTATTCATCATCATGTTACGTTAATATAATACCTAGAGCCTAGTAATTTAATTTAGTATCCCCGATCTATTACTCCCCCTTTGGAGAATTTTTTTTACATTGGTGTGATATTCTTCTCCTCCATTCCCATCACATATATATTTTTCCTCCAATGATAATTTTGAACAAGAATCACAATAAAAACGTTAATTATATATAACCTATTATTTAAATGTGTCTCGTGTTCGATATTTATCTTTGGAATCTTCAACGGTTCCTCTCTTCTTTTATTCAGGTTCATTGGACATGTTCTCTAGGACTTTGAGTCCAGTAATGAACTCAAATACAATTATTTAATGTATATATTGAATGAATGGTTGTGGTCATAGAACTATTGGTTTATCTTTATTCTCTAATCCATATCATTTAATTTCCATCACAATTTCATTAATTTATTGTGGAAGGTTTGAAATTTTTATCACTAATAATATGTCTGCCCTCAATCTATTATGTTCATGATATTAAAAAACAAAAATAATATCACTGTAAAATAGAATAAAAATTTAAAAAAATTAATTTTTAAATATAAAATATTAATGTTTGGATAAAATTATTTCCTAACTATTAAATATATACATATTCCTATTATATTTAATAATATCTGGATGGACCCAAAATAAATCATTAAATCATCAAGAAAAATAAATTCATCAATTTTATAATAACCTATAACAAAATATCAAATAAAACATGTAGTAGTGGTATATACAGGGAAGATCCCATATATAAAATATATTTGGAATAATAATAATTAATTTTTCATGATTTAATTGTAATAATTAAATCTAAACTCTTTGTAGTTGTAATGAAATGACTCCAAAAGAAAACAAGGATAATGTAATGGGAGTGAATTTAGGGATAGTTTGTCTAAAATTATCCCATATTAATTTATGAAATAATTTGTATAATCATAGTGTATATTTATATTATTATAAAAACATTACTATAACTTCCAAAACCATTCATCTCTACTCACAATGATTACATTAACCATCATAGATACATGAAATTTAATATCAAAACAGAAAGTAGAGTTATGGTCAACTATTGCTCCATCGCTATAATCTACCCCATTTAGTTTCATCCTGCCAATGCAATTGATCATGCCAAAAAACATGAAGTTGTGGTACTGTTAAAAAACAATTTTATACTAATTAATGTTATAATATAATAATTTTAGTTGAATAACAAATTATCATTCTCATACATTTAATACACTCCACCATCTCCCTAAAAACATAACACAAAATCGTTGAACTCTAAATTGGTATTAAATAACATTGAAATCAGGGAAGTTTTAATATTTAAAAATAAACCATGAAACAAAATAAATACTTATTTAAGAACACAACATATTCCGTAATTCCATATTTACATGATTAAATGAATGAAAACAAAAAACAATTCCTAACAATGAAGACATGATAAATGACATTGATCCTCATCCATCAAATATCATGTGGGTGTCACATAATTGCATTGTAGTAGGTATTGGAACCATCCCCTTGAGAAGTTCAACTCATTTAATTAGATGACCATTCTCATATGCATCATCGTCTATTTAAAGAAGATAGTTTTTTCACATTGGCTGAAATTTCATCATTTATACTTATCTTATTAACTATTTAAGAGTGTCTGTATATGGGATTTGGATGTATATTCACTTACATGTGATTTTATTAAATCCATGAACAAATATTCTTATTCTATATATCATTAAAAAACTACCATAGAATAAGAAATCCCCCGAAGAGTTTATAGACATCAAATTATAGTTGAAAATTAGATTCATAACATGGATGGACAAGAATATTTATGTATATGAATTTAATACAAACATCATTTAATGGTATGGTCAACACCTTTTGTAATAGGTTGATTTATTTCATTCATTGCTGTCGCGTAACCTCAAAACAATGTTGTATATGAATATTCTTCATTAAACTCCCTATTCGTCCATTATCCAATTTTACAAGACATAGAGTGACCGTAATACATAACTCATATCCATACTTAATAGCCCATTCTTCTCTATAGATAACACTTTTGTTTCTCACTAAAAGATAATATGAAGACTATATTCCCATGAAAAAATAGTTTCAAGGATTTATGAACTCATTTTCATCATCCTTTGGCCAATAGGGCTATTGTGTAACACTAACCCCACATTGGAGCTTTCCCCTTCCATGGGTCAAGATATAAAGTTTCTACAAATCATGGGAGAAGACGAAAAATTAATGAGCATAGATTCTCTAGTAAAATAATGATCCTTCAATGGTGGTGATGGGCATATCATGGGGATGTTTTGATGGAAATGATATAATGTGTGTGGTCTGTAGTGAAACATTTCATCGAGGAAGGGGACATGCACATAGTGTCTGAAATAACATTATTTTAAATGAAATGATTCATAATACTATGAGGTGTTGTCCCTAATCGAATCTTAACTAGACTAAACCCCAAAATATTACAAAATTGATTTCTTTCTCTCAATATCATATGGTTGAATGTTTATGGATTCCTAAATGTTATTTTATTCCATCCAACACTAGTGAGACTATCCCCTACCTTTCTCACATTGTTTTCAATCATGCAGTCAAATTATTGTGAAATGTGTAACTTGTATGTTCCCTATAATTCTTATAATTCACATATTAGTGGGTGTTTTGCTCTAAAACCCATACCAAGTGATGCAACGTGCCTAACTCTAATGGTATGGGGGTTGAACCCAGTTCACAGGTTATTTAAAAAACCCCAAAAATATATATACAAATATATCTTAATAAATTTTTTTTAAAATTTTTCTTATTTATATTATTAAAATTTGATCATTAAAAATAAAATACCAACAAATTCTTATCAAATATAAAAAATTTAATTAATTAAATATTGGTGGCATTATCTATTTAATTTAAAACATTATATATAAAAATAACGTTTCTGACCTTCCACCCTATCAACAAAATGGTTGTTTGCATATTCTTTTTTTAGAAGAATAATGACATGCTTCAAGTGACTATTCCTCATAATATTATAAATAAACATCATGATAAATATTTATTATGGTCTTCCAATTTATGTGAATAAGACTATGATGCAACAATTTTATGTTATATGGGTCACAAACACATGATGTTTTATCTAGTTCTAACACATTTTTTCACAATTTCATTAAAAAATACTCTTATTTAGATGATTCATAAAATAAAAAAAAATTCTTCATAAAAGAACACTTTTTTAAATTTAAAATTTAAAATTACATAAACTATGTTAAGGCAATAAGTAGAGAAAATTTCCTTATTAAAAATTATTACAATGAATGGTTCTTTAAAATAGATGTCATTATTCTGGGAAACAAAAGGTGGTAGTATCATATTTCAAATCCAGTGAGTAATGCTCCATTTGATTCACAAATATCTACCCCTACTCTAGAAATATTTATAAATTTTACTAGTTATTCAATTTGGATATATATTTGAGCACCACAAGTTTTGGAAAATACTAAATGCGTTGGTATTGAAATATTAAATTCAATAACAAACAAAAAATTATCTTTCTGTATATATTTGTTTTAATTCTTAGTTTTGTATCCTTTCTTTGCACATCCAATGGATATTTCATTTTTTTCATTTTCTTAATTTCGAATTTTATTGTTCTTATAAGGATACTACTTATTAGATTCATTCTTTTTTTGGAGGGCGAGGTTGTTTTTCCTTATAGTTCCTATTCTTATTCAATATTAGTAATATGGGGTTTTTGACCCATTTCAATATCAATATGGTGAATTAGAGTAATAGTTTTTGGTTATTATTCATGATATCCATCATGATGTAATTCAAAATGAAACATGATAATGATTTATGTTGTAAGAAAATGATGACATTTTTGTAAATATCATTAGTGAAATTTATGCCCAAGATGAATAAGTTCATTATTTAGCTAATAATATTGATTACATGAGTCTTTGTTGGGGGAAAATATTTAATCATTCACATGAACAATGTAATGGGTTTCTCGTATCTCTATTGTATTTCATCATCATGATAGATGTTGTAAATTAGAGAAATCCTGAAATACACATCAATATCATCAATTTTAATTATAATATCATTATACATGGAAAATAACGTGTATCCTTAAATATATATAGAATAATTAAAAAATTATCATAGAGGGATTATTATTGAAAAGAATATTCTTGGCCCTATGATTAAGGAATGGTGTATCCATCATATATAACTTCTTTTACCGGTGTAAAATAAGGCACAGACATCTTTTCCATTTAATGAAATGATTAACTCTAATTCTTTGAAGGCCTTCATCGTTATTTTTTTGATAATCCACCTTTCAAGGGGTGTGGTGGAACCCTTACAAGAACCTTAGGTGTATGAATTACATGGATCATAGGAATTAAGGAATTAATTGCCAATAGTTTTCAATAATTACATACATCCTAGACTAACTACATGAAACTGCTCCTCACCATCAACTTCATTGTGAGATATGCTCTCTACCATCACATGGTTGTTCAGTTTGGAATTCCTAAGCGTCCACAGGATTGTCTTGATGGCATGTGCCATACCCTCTCCTTTTTTAAATCCATTTAGCTTCTACTATGGTGAATTCTCATTTCTCATCTTCAATATGAAGCTTCCTCCTTATAGGTTGTCTGGTTTGCATCGGCACTTAAGGTGGCCCGAAGGCCTTGAGGTGGACAAAAGGCCTTACTGACCCGATGGTATGCGTTTCTCGAAGGACATAAAGAAATAATTATCAAATGGAAGGTTCTACTAGTAAGGTATGAACAACAGTGATATGGGGGAATTCATGTGGATTTAAATTTATACAATTATGCAAAGCAGTAATTTGTTATGTTATCAGATTTATAAAATTAGTAAATAATTATTGTATTTTAATAATCTCCCACAATTTTATAAAAACCCAATACAACCCCTAATTATTTTTTAATATCTCATTGTTGGGAAATTCTGTTGGAATGAACCCATATTCACCTTATCATATCCTAGAAAATGGGAATCCTTATTATTTGAGGAGTACTAGGAAGGCATATTTTTCCAACTATTTAAACTTGTATATCCACGATCAGTTGAATGGACTCCCCAATATTGAAATATTAAAATTTGATTTCCTCAAAACATGCCACATAGTAATACCATATCCAACTTTTGTCATCATGAACTGATGTTAACATTGTTATGTCAACACTAATGCCAATAAGAATTACCAAAAAAATTGAAATCAATCCAAATTTGGGTGATCCAAAACTTTGATCTATGGTATGATTTTAACAAATATAGTGGAATGATATACCATCATATTATAAAGATCTGGGGAATTTTATCTTTATGTATAAATTTCCAATTTATCATTATTACATGATTTTTAAAATTATATGTATTTACATAATTTATTAAATATGACTCAGATTAATTGTACATAAAATATAATTTATTATATATATATATATATTTCATACATATACATTAAGTAATTGTTTTATCACTAAAAACATCCATTATGACATTAACATTTATTATTAATAGAAATAATATAATTAGTCTCGTATGATCATGAGAAATAAATAATGGTTAGTTTTTATAAAAGGTATAAAAATATTCACCTAACTAAAGAAAAAACCTTGAATTATTTCATCTATAATATTCCCCATTATCTACCAATGTATCTCTTGTATTGGATTTTTATAAAAACTTGAGCATCCTTCACTGTCTTGGGATATCCGTCTATTAAAATATCCACATTAAATGGGTAGGTGTGGGTACCAAAATCATGGATTTGGGGGTCTATAAAAAGAATTCATGATCCAAAATACCCATATATAATATAGGAGTACTAAGATATTTGACATAAATTTGTTAAAAAATAAATTAAATTCACTCCAATCATTTATGAATATATGGCCTATTATCATTATCATCCATTTATATGAAAATGAAATCATAATTAATAAGTTTGAATAAATTACCTACAATCATCAATAAATATATATCGCTCAGAAAGAAATTAATTATTTTAAAAATTTATCAATTCTATAATCCTAGTTTTCATCTAATCATTATTGAGATTCACATACATAAATATTATAAATAATACTTTTTTTTCTTTAAAATTGATAAGTTAAATATATGTACCTTGGAGGCAACATGATGAGTACCAATCTAAACTGAAAAAGTGTATGATACTCATATACTATTTACTTAAATGTCATTTAGTATACATGTTTTATATTAAAATTCGAAAATGTGTAATTTGAAATAAATAACATAGAGATACATGTTATTTATGAAGGTTGTTATTCTTAAATTACCATTGAGTAATTAATGTTTTAAAACTTGTATATGATTTGTAGTTCCCAATTTTATTCACATTATATTTACATATTTATTATTTATATAACCCTTAACATTGAATATAGGAGACAAATGAATTAAAAACACATGTTTATAGTGTTTATGAATAATAATTTTATAATAATAATTTTTGTGTAAAAATGTAATATACATGGTGTGTACTCACTATCTAAACATAATTGAAATATAATTATAATATATTATTTATATTAATTGAGGTATTGGTAATGATATAAACCTACACACTATAATGTATTAATAGATTTTTATAATAGTTTCATGCCAATGTTTCATTGAGATATACTTTTACAAGTCACAAATTCCTTGTAAAAAACACCCAGTTCTATTTTGACTAATGTACTACATATCATGTATGCATGTTTCATGTATAGTAATGAGGCAAACCTTTCATCATGTGGGTGGGTAAACACATGGTGTATAAAATATTCACTTCATAAAATAAAAGCATGACACTATAATTAAATTTCAGAGTAGTTTTGTGGAATTACACTTTAGTAAATGTTGTGTACCAATGTTTTAGATGTCGTTTCCTCCTATTATTACCATTTATAATACATAGAAAATATTAATGAGTTATGTAAACATTATTCATTTATAACTACTCAAATTTCATTGTAGTGGAATAATTATTATGAAGAAGAGGTGTTCCCAAAATTCAAATTTTTTGAAATATAATATTATAATTTATAATCTATTGATATATATATTCATATAAAATAATGGATATTTAAATATTTATATGTGATTATGTGATTTATCGGATACCACTTTGGGTTCAATGAATAGTTGAAGTAGTGATTGGGGAATGACCAAATAAGATTTATATCATTATTGATAAGTAACCCCTAATTAACATAAAAAAGAATTCCAAGACCATGAGAAAAAAATAAAATATGAATTGAAATGAGAATAAAAAACCAACAATACGATTGTGACATTATGATTCAGAAATAATTTTGGTAGATGAGAAATTTCAATATTATGAATTCATTCTTCAATGTTGAATTTGTCAACACATTTACATCATATCGGCATTGCATCATTATAATCAATAATAGATTATCTCAAATGGTGACCCACTAATTCAACATAAACATTTGGGAGAAGTGGTAGGTATCTCCAATTTATATATATGATGATCCTAAAACATACTTCATTCATTTATGAACTCGATGAAAATCACTTCAATAAAGGTGTTTACATGGCCTCAGTTGATTTAAGAGGTGTAGTGAAAGAAGATTTCCGTTTTCTGTTGATACAATTCTTGGATATGATATCTCTATGGAATGAGGGTATTATTTGAATTAGTTATACATAATAAAAAATAGTTATTCATATGTTTATGAATAAAATAGTTGTGTTTAAATATTGTGACAGTTATAAAATAATTATAGAAAATGAAAAATTATTATTTATGTAATCACTATATATATCGATGATAATAATTATAATAATAATAGTAATGATAATAATAATTAATGAAATTTACAGAACCTCTGAAATAATTAAATATTATTTTATGGGCAAATTATTTTAAATTTATTCAAATTATTTTTATTTTATGTTATTACTCACATGAATTTTAATCTCAGTCTGTAATTCCACTAAAAATATTATTAGGCATTGAATAATGAATACTAATTTAATTAAATAATAATAATATAGTTCTCACAATTAAATAAATAACTACATATTATAATGATTAATATGGAAATAAATATTAATTTAAATTTTTTATCATAAATTTTTTATCAAATAGCTTCTTAATTAATATAATTTGTCAAGTAATTCATAATAATAATTAGATTAAATATAAGAATAATATTTTTTAACATTTAAAATAATAAATATTATTTATTATTTTACTATAGTTATGGATAAACATAGCAGGTGTCACTCTAGGATACTTTGTCAGTGTAAATGGTGGTGCCACCAAAATTACATGGTTAGTATATTGAAATAAATGAAGCCTCCATTAGAGAAATATGATAATGTAATAAATACATACACCATCATATATATTATTAACCTCTTATATTATCAATTTATGAAAAAATATATAATGAATAACGTTCAATTTAGTGTCATCAATATATTCACTCAATTTATCTTTTTTCGACTTTATAGAAATTAACCAACCCTACAAAAAATGAGTATTTAAGATATTTTATTCACATAAATGTTTCTATGGAATCATCATTAATTAAAAAATAGAATAGGTAACTATATATTCATATTATTGATTAATGTTTTTTTAGAACTAAATTAAAAAACCTATCCTACATCACATTGAGCACATGTCATCAAAAATATTTAATATATAAAATTATATCACTATTAATACCAATTAATAATAATATTAGTTTACATGGATCAATAAACATGTCTGAAAATAGTAATTTCCAATAAAACATATAAATATGTACTATTAACAAGTGGGTTGGGTTTTGATAATCTCTTGAACAATAAATTACAATGGGTAAACACCGTTAGAATGTTACTCAATGTACAATGAGTTATAACCCCTGGTCAATTATGTAATTTTTTTCATATCAAATGATATCACATGACTATAGAACACATATTTAAAAACACTATTCTGACACTCTTGGAATTTAATCATTATGGGGAATTATTCAGATCATTTAGTGTGTAAATTACTAATAGTAAATTGTGAAATACAAAAATGTACAAAAGAGAAATCAAAATATTAAAGAGTAATTCTGTAATGTTACAAATTATAAATTCATTTATTCATAATTAATATATTGTTTTATATTGAACTAAATACAATACTAAATTAGTGCTAGTGTTGATAAAATTAAGAACTGGGATATTTTTATTCAGCATGTTTTACATACTATATCTAATAGACCATCTTACATGATTTGGTCAGATGTTTTCATTCTATAGTTTACATAGTGACAAATAGAAAATCTCTAAAATTTATGAAAGCAGTATTTGATCTAAAACACATAGTTTTAATGTTTTTTGACCACTGGGATAGCGCAAATATCAACACCATCCTCCAAAAATAATCTGTGTTACCCTAAAATAGATCCAATCCCTCATGAAGTTAAATGAAAGTGTTTGATGGGTAACCTAGATTATAATATTTATTTAAATAACCAATTAATTAAAACTGATACATATATATTCCTTAATTTATATCATGAATCACATGTGATAAATTATGTTTTTTTAACACACTATAAAGAACCCATGGATTGAAAAATTGGATTCAAAATATTTCTTGATTAAATTAATAAAATATTTGTCAATAATGTAAACGGTTTATACATGATACTCAATATCCAAAAATGAGTAATATATATGCAAATATAGTTTCTTATTCAAGAGACATAACTTTTATTGAAAAAATATTTTATAGTATAAGAGTAAATGGTAGATAAAAGGAAATTTTTAATTCAATAATATTATTATAATTCAAGTAAATGATAAAAATACCATAAGTTTCAAAATTAATTTTATGAAATAGAACATTTGAGTAACTTAAATGAATCACCAATTAATATAAATCAACCTTTGGAAATAAATCTCAATAAGAAATCCTTGAAAATACATAATATTTTTCAATGTGTGAATTGAAAACATATTTTAAACTATTACCATTGAAAAATATTTTTTAATAATGGGTCCTAGAAAATAAATGATTCTAAATGCGACGTGAATTGTTTTATGAAAAGTTAATTTTTATGTAAAACATCAATAATAATTGCATTAAATTTTTGAAATTATTTTATAAATAATATTGAGTGTATTAAAGTTTATTTGATTTTGAATTTTGGATAAAATATTTTGGTATATATTTGTTGAAAATTAACATCATAAAAATAATAAATAAATTCCCTTTTAAAAAGGAAGTAGGGAGAGATGATGGTCACATAAGTAAGCATGTAATTTTGAATCCAAATTTACATTGTAAAATTAGTATGGAAAAAATATATATTAAATAATATGAAATAATTTTTCGATTGGATGAGAATAATTTCCAACAACTATATTCTTATTGATGTTGAAAAGGATGTATGTGGAAAATTTAAATCAAAACAATCATTTCCATCCTAGAGATAAAAAATGTATGTTTAAAGTAAATAAAATTATGGAAATTACTAAAAAAGTAATAAATAATTTAAGGAAAATGAATTCAATGAAAATGTTCTCCATTGATATTACAATGTCTATCACCACTTTAGTAACCCTCAAATCAAATCTCTTTTTTATGTGGGCATTATCTAGCTCTTAAAACCTCATAAATTATATTAATATAGTAAAATAAATTGATTATTATTTAATCATACTGTATTCATGATATCATAAAGGAAAATAATATTTATATCTCTTGAAATTATGGTTTTGAATATGATCCCCTTGCATTAATTCCCAACATTGACTACTGTTCTTTAATCTCATTCAAGACATGGATTTCAAAAAAATTATTTATAAATGGATTTATTAAATAAATATTTTGATTTTGTGGGATTTAGGTAAATTTTAGTGATTATATGATTGTAATATTTATAGATATTAATGCAGAAATAAAATTTTTATAATTGAATTGGTAGGGTGGTTTGAGGCCTAGTTTTTAAGAGATGATAATGGATTGATTGTAAATATTTAAACATAATATAAAGTGATAACATGTTTCACATGTCACAAGTACTCAAAAAATGATTATAATGTTGTTGGGAATGAGATACAATTGATAATCCATTAACTATTTTTTTAATACATGTTTCCATGTCCTTTATTCCTATAATATTTACTTATATTTTTTATATCAGATTGGTGACTAATTTTTGTTGATGTGATTTATGAATAAATATAAAAAAAGGGTGTCTAATATTATATATTTTATCCATAAAAAGTAAAATTATGACATTATTTATTTCAAATATAATTTATGTCTTTAAAAATTTATTTTGACTTTATCACATGTAAAGTGTAAAATACTATTGTTTGATAAATTTTATTTTTATAATTTAAATTTATGTGTCGGTTAAAAATATCAGTTTATTTTATTTTCATGATATAAATTGTTTAATTATAATATATTTTAATTTATTTATACTTTAAAAAAGTTCAATACCTTATTTTATCAAAATATAATTTAAAATTTTAATGAGAAAAAATAATTTATTATATTGGAAATTATTTTTGAAGTAGTTAAATATATGAATTTTTAATTTATATTAGTACATGTAAATGTATATTTTTACTAATTAATAAATATTTGTTCATAAAATATATTTTATATGTTCTTAAGCAATAATTACATTAGGATATTGTTATTTATTGTATGTTTTTTTGTAAAATCTTTATTTCCACTTTTGAAAAAACATATTTCATAAAAAGCCCTAAAAATTAACCATTAAAGATTATTAATATGTTTAATTAAAAATTGAATTTATTTTTTTTAAATATAACAAATAAAAATTTAAATTTGTAATGAAAATCTAAAATATAATTGAAAATTAATTTTAATGGAAATTGCAATTTTAAACAGTTAGTGTTTTTAAAATTATGACATATCAGTTATAATATTAAGGAAAATTAATATATTATTTTATATATTTTAATATCTTATTTTATCTTAGTAATTATTTTAAATGTGTCATTTTAATTAATTAACACTTTAAATAATTATTTGTGATAAAATAAATAAATAAAATTTATTTATTATCCAATAATGGTAGGAAATTTAAATTGACTACTGTATCATTATTTACTAGGGGTTTTCAATTTTATAATTTATTAGTAGTTATCATCTAATTATAGTGTTTCTCAAGTTTCATTATTTTTGGATGTGGGGAAAACTACGGGAAGAAATTTTTAATTTTGTTAAAATATATTAAAAAATACAGATTCATGAAAAAGACCCCATCCAATAGGGATGTTCTCTGCAACTAAAATATCACCACCATCATAATTTTATAACATGATTTATCATGGAACATATTCCACATTATGGGCCCATATTATTAGGTGAGAGTGTTGTCTCCTCTGAAGAAAGGGTTACCCCACACCTCATAGGGCATAATGAAACTATCATGTTGAATAAGAACTCTTATCCACAAACCCCAAAAGGTGTAATGATGTTTGCATCACTCCTATAATGGATAAATAACACTATAAAGAGAGAAAAATATAAAACATATACCATAGTGTACCCAATCACAACATCTCTTGGGGTGAAAAATACACATTAGTAACAGGGATAGCCCATACCTCAATAAATATGCCAGATAGAGGGAGAATAAAAAATCAGTATTTGAAAAACCCTGACCTCAAAATTCACTAAAACTATAGTAATAATGATAATACTCATTGATAAATTTCTTAAAACAACTTCTCTCTCTCTCACTCTCTTATACAACTAAATATGGGGATTTAAAAATAAGGGATCATAATTATCGTTCATGATTTAGACATTCCACAAGGGTCCCCCCATAAAAAGAGTGTGTAACAAAAAATTTTCTATCCAATTAAAACTATGTAAATATTATATCTTATAGAAAAAGATGTGATAATTATATAATTTTTAATAAATATATCCTTTCATGAGTCCAATCTAGATGACTCATTTCACAGAGACACAACTGGGGACTATTATAATAATCCATATTGGTTATAGAGATGAAAATTTTAAATTTTCCAATAATATTGTGTAAATTTTAAAAAATTTACTAAATAAATTTGAAATCATGATCAATGTGGAAGAATGAATATGATATAAAATTAATTTTATAAAATAAAAAATACGTGACGAAAAAATGAGGAACTCGACACATGTGAGATGAATAAACTTGTGTAAAACCACAAGGAATTCCATGTGGAGAACTAGTAACATAATTAGAAACTATGTTCATGAAAATGTAGGGTTATACATGTGGACATCTTACATAATTATAGCTTGTAAAAATCTACCTCATGTGTAGCCAACCATATTTTATCCTCATTGGAATTTATTCCACCTCGTGATGGGATATTGTAACCATAATGAGAGACATGACCAACACTTACGCCACCCACCATCTGGACCTAAAGATTATATTTATTATGGAGGCATTGAATCATTAAGGTGGAACTATAGTTATTCCAAACACCTCCTACTAGATCTACGATAGCCACCAGAACCACTATAACATTATAATGATAGACATAATGTGGTTGACCCTCATTTTTTTTACAGTTGATAATGTGGATAACATTCCTCATAGTTATTGGAAGAAATTTATCTAAAATTTATTGATTCCAATAAAAAATTTATTATAATTCACTGTTATATCAACTACTCACCATATAAAAAATCATATCACATCAACTGCATGGTGATGAGAAGTGCCAAAATAATGGATAAAAAATGATACCACCTCATGAAAATGAGTATAAAGGGTAAATATTGTATCCTATTTTCATACTGTGAGAATACAAAACTCATCAATGTTGTGACAATAGGATTTGTATTGTGAACTATTCTGAATCATCAAATACTTTTGGTTTTTTATAATGACTATTCGTTGATTCTTTATTAACTTATAATTATTTGAATATTTTATAGAGCTCACACCACAAACTCTTATAAATATAATTAGAGATAATATATAATTGTAATTATATAGATGATGTCAGAAAAAAAATTATTTTGGATTGGAAATTAGATAATTAATTAATTAATCCACTTTGGATGACTACCTTGAAGAACCCCACTACAAAATCATGAAACATATCACCTAGCATAAACCAAACATTTTTATATAATAATTTCCTTGGAATAACAATCTAAGGATTTACACAAATGAAATATCACAATTATTAAAAAAACATTATAGGCAAAAAATATTATTTATATAAAAAATATATATTTATGGTAACCCTACCATTACTATAATTTACACTAGATTATTCATGGTGTATAAATAATAATATAAAATAAATCGATACATTGAATAATTTCATTAAGGAAATTTAATTTGGTAGATCTTCTATTTTACCCTTTATACATTTCTAGGTTCTAAGCCTCTTGTGTGAGATTTTTCTTGGGTATGACATGGCATGGGTTGCAACACCATCTTTGATAAAACCAATTTCATGAACAAATAGAATAAGGCTAAAATATATCAATGATATTTCCAAATACCATTATGATGGGAGATGATAAGATACCCACACAAGTGGTTCTTCATATTCTAATGGTGTATAAAACTATGGGGACATAAATTCCAACAATCACCCAATAATACATCTCACTATGTCTTACAAAAAATGTGTGCATAATATCTAAGACTCTCATTATTACATGAATCCTGAATATCTTTATCCATATAAGAGTAATTTATGGATCAATAATTACTCTTCATTCGTTAATATCATCTAGACATTCCATCTCCACTCATATTCCTCAAATAGTAATACACCCACTAACACCCACCTTGTGTGCATATATCACGGCTCAATATCACCAATGTAGTATTTATTTATAAAAAAATTTAACATGGGGAAATTAAACAACCTACATCTATAATGGGAGAACCCAAATACTATTATACATAAATTTAATAATCAAATTATAATCAAATACAAGGGACTATTAGAAGAGATTTTTTTAGATAAAAGGATCCATCGATGATTCCAAAGTGTATCCACAACTAGCAATAATTGTCATCAACATTATCTAGATTAGGGTATGTGGATAATATCAAAACACTCTTATATAGTTTCATTAATAAAAATAGTATAGATAATACAATAATGACATTGTCCTACATTATGTTCTATCGATTATAGATCGAATGATTCCTCCATGTCCTATGTTATGTTCGAAATTTACATAAAATAACAATTTTTGTAACCACAAAATTATAAAATTTAATGTCCTATCACACATATTTATATTTAATGAGGTGTTCCAAATTATATCTATCACCACAACACTTTATTATCCACCCATAGACATGATGGTTTACTGAAAATTATTATGATAATAAAAATAAAAAAACTCATACTACCAATCCACCACTGCCTTGTCAGATTTCAAGGATCTTCACTATAGAATAAATAAATAATAATGAAAGTTTTTATATCCCTTAACCAATGAAAAATGATAGGAAAACACAAAATATACATTTTGTCTATAGAAACCCTTAAAGGTGAAATTTTTGAAGTATCTGATTTCTAATTCTTTTATCTCAAATTGTGTTATCTCCTACAGAACAATAATCACCATATCACAAAAACTATTTAAATGATCCTATGAATCATTCATAACACAGAAATCAAAAAAAAATCAAGAGAATTAACTGATTATTTTTTAGGGGGCTTGGCATAATTCTCAAAAAAATTTACAATATATAATTTCTCTTATTGAATTTACTATGTTCTCAAATTCTATTCACTTGAATCAATGAACTAAATCGAGATACGACATACTATATGATTATTATTATAAAAACATATTTACAATAATTCCTCTTTAAATTGTCAATATTTTAGTCAGTTATAAATTAATAAATACAAGTAATAAGAGTGGTTATTGTTTTAAAAAGGAATTTTCTATAAAATTAGTTTCACATTATATATATATATAATAAAAATTTCAAGCTAAAATTATAATTTTTATAATTTGAAGTTTTTAAAATAATTGTTTTACTTCAAAATGTCAATAATAATTTATCAAATTGTTTACATTTTCAGAAATAATTTATTTTTTAATCATTATTTAAAAAATAATTATTTTTTAATACTTTTACATTGAATAAATTATCATAGTATAATAATTCTTATAAATATTCTTAAGAAACAATTATATAGAAATATGTATTTACAATTAAAAATGAAACATTTAAAAATAATATTTTGATCTTATAAAATCCATGTTAAATGATTTACAAACTAAAGGTAATATTCGACAGAAAAAATCTTTTCATTTTTATATATTTAATTTTTTTCATCAATTATAGATATTAAATATATAAAAACATATGAAATATTTAATATCCTTGTCTTTATATTATGAAATAGGATAAATTCTATTTTTTTCATTAATGATGGATTTTTAAGAATAATTTAAATGTCCACGATAATGGTGAAATAGATAATTTCAATGAATTGTTTTTATGTATATTGTGATATTTTTTTAAATAAATTAAAATTAAATATTTTTTATAGTTTCTATTAAATTTAGACTTATATATAAATAAAAATAATTAATAATAATTTTAACGAAAAATTAATGATTTGAAAAATTTAGATTACCCAATAGTTAAATAATCATTAATCTATAAACGACTTTTTTCTAAATAATATATAATATTAAAATATTTTTATATTGAAAATGAATAAATGTATACTAAATTTAGATTAAACAAATAATACCTACGCAGAGGTTTTATCTATTATTTTATGTAAAAATTTAATTATATCATTAAAAAGTAGTTACTAAGGAAAAACATAAGGTTATATTATAAAAAATTACAAGAGGAGAAACAAAAATATTTTTTTTCAAATGGGGAAACAAATAAATGGTTGAGGCATTAGTGGGGATACTTTATCCTGATTCTAGAATTTTATATTTTGTAGTGTTTTAAATTTTAATATTGTAATAATGTTAATTAAATGTAATTAGTATTTAAGAAAATTAATTTTTCTTCCCTTATAAATGAAGATCGGAAAATAAATACATATACTCCCATTTAAAATAGTCATGTCAATAGAAAATATTCATATGTATATTATAAATTCAGTCCCTAAATAAAATTATCATCGGTTTCTCCAAAATACAATGATACAGATCCTTAATATGTTACCCAAAAGAGAACATAAATAGGGAGAGCTAATGTTCACAAGAGGGATCTCTTAATTATTTTCATCATGGTCCCATTACAAATATTTTATACATGAATTTCTAACAACTTCATTACATGAAATAATCATAAAATTCCTTATTTTAGTGAAATATCAATATCTCAATTTTCTACAAAATAATTTGGAAATTTCACACCACTTTATGTGTATGTGTGGATTACCACATCGATGTATGAAAATGTCAATTTTGAATAACATACATACATAGGTAGTTCTAAAATTAATTAAAAATATTATAACACATATAACATTATTATTATTCATTTATTATAATTTATTTTATTTTATAGCTCTCTCTCACTATAAGGGAAATAAATTTGTCGTATGCCTGTACTTGAAGAGAACCATTTCCAATGAATGATAAATATTTTTTCCATTACCTCCGAAAATGGATAATTAAAAAAATTATTTATTCTATATGGTTGATGTTTATGAAAATTATCGCATTATATAAACAATAAATTATACATACTATAAGTGATGTTAATAAAATGAATTATTATTAAACTTAATTGAAAAAAATTAACATATCAAGACCCCTTTATAATATTGATTCCATTTTGGGGATTCTTATTGATCCACACAAATTTCATGCTAATATAATTTAAAATTTAAAAAAATAAAAAAATTATAATGATTATAAATATATTTTATACCACATCTGAAAACAGATAATATACATATGTTTTTTTGTCAAGGAAATAGATCCACATCTAGAAGCCACTATAAGTAAAGATATTTTAAAACTAAATAGCTTGTGATTATAAATAGACTTTATATAATAAAAATATATTTTAAATTTTACAATTATGATGATAAACATAATTTTATTATAAAAGATGATATGAAAAAGCATATAATGAATCAAGACCTCGGGTCTGGGTATCAACATATCAATATTTCATTGTTGATATTTTAAGCAAATTGGACAATTTTTTATATTTTATTGTATATATATATTCCATGGTTTTATTTTATCATAACTATTAATGCAAGATATTGGATAATAAAATTTATCTGATTCTCTACCTTTCATGGGCTCCAAATGGTAATGATAATGAAAATGTATAGACTTTTTTAAAATAATACAAATTCAATAATATATGATAATTATTTGTGATATTATTGCTTATGAGTTGGGTTTATTCAGATATATCACTTTATTAAGTGTTTATTCTCCCATTTTTTCTATGTATTGACATATATACAACATAAAACCCCACTCTATACATCTCATGAATTATTAATTATCACATATATGAGGTTTCATTAAATCATATTTTATTCACTTGAGTATAAATACTATAGTATCATAATTACTATACAATAATTGATAAATTCTGTGATCTCCGATATTATAAAATATTTTATATTTTCACCTGATGTAAAATATTTTATTTATTTTAATGGTTATTTAATTATTAATTTCTATATCATAAAAGTTTAATATATTTTTTTGAAAGTATTATCTCCATTAAAGACAATTTGCCTCTCTGTTCAAATTTTCTTATTCCAGAAAATATTTTCATTTTATGAGATGTTTAAATATGTGTTTACCCATGCGACCACTATATATTTGACAAAATATTTTCTATGTTATATTTTAAGAACTCTTTTTTTGAAGTTTCTTTAATGGTATTTCAAAAAATAAAAATTGGTTTCCATCATTTTATAATAACATTTATTATCTTCCACACAATAATACTTCTGATAAAAATTATATCCATTTAGTGATCAATTATAGTAGATATTTTTAAAATTTAATGTATTCTAATGATACCACTAAAAATTTAACAACCATATATTTTTATTGTGTTATGTATTGAATTTTATACCAACAATTATAAAAATATTTTTAAAAAACTTTTATGGTTTTACGAGCCTTATGCTTATAATTTCAAAATGTTTTATTTAAATGGATGTTATATTTCATGAAAAAACCTCCAAATATTCAAATAAAAACACTTAGGGGATGATTAAATATATTCTATTAAATATTTAATATCATGAGATAATTTTTATGATAACATATTTAATTTTTTGAAAAACATTTTACTTTTTATGGGTTATTTTTTATGTGATCAATGAAATACATCTTATTTTCATGGTATATTTTTTATATGAGGAATAATTAATTTCACATGACACCCATATTTATAAATGATTGATGGGTATGGTCATATATCACCCTACAATGTATTTATTATATGTTTATATCTTTGGTGTTAAGTATTTGTGGGTCTAATTATATGTTCCAACCAATCTGGAAAATAATGAATCATGAAGGCATGCATGTGAGTAATGAATCACGAATATTAGGATACAGTGGGACAAAATTTATGAAAAATGATCAATATTAGAAATTTTTTTAATGGATTATTAAATTTCTCTATAGTAAGTAAATGATTATACATTTAGGATCATGTTAATTATCTCAATATCACAAACAAATTTTATTTGGTTTATTTTAATAATTTATAATTATATTTACTTACATCATAACTTTTGGAAAACTCATATTATTCTATTTTGTTTGTAATAAAATAGTTATATTTGATCCATTTATTTTATTTTATGTTATATAAACATATATGACTTTTATTCATTCCTCCTCTAACTAAGAATTCTATATCATTCTGTTCTTATGATTAAATTCCATAGGTAATGATGATTTTGATAACATATGAAATATCAAAAGGGAATTTTTTTTCTCAATTTATGAAAGTAGTTCAAAAGTGGTGTAAAATGAGTTACTCATATAGCTAGTTATCAAATACAATAATATTTAGTTATTTGTATTTAGCTATTATTTGTGATATTTATTGTCATTCTTTTGGAAATAATATAAGATGAAGATTCTTTCATATGACTTCATATCAATTTTATTGAATAAAGATAATGTCATGAGTACTACACATGATGGTTTGAGTGTTGGTTTCCTTAGTTGGCATCATTGTGGTGATTAGTTATTTCAATGAAATATTTTGGTTCTTTTTTTATCAATATTATCATAGATTATTGAAAACCCTTGGATATGTCTCTATATAATACAATGCCCAATTACTTTTTAATGGTTGGTGTATTTGATTTTCTGAGAAACAACATCCCTATCATGATAATGAAATATGGATATGGGTATAAAACCTATTACCTTACTTGTAATAACTATGAAAAGTCATGATGAGTATTAACTAAATATTAACTTGGTGCACAATTTGTGGGACTAATATTTACAAAACATTCTAGACACTCTCAAGGTGTAAAAATTGGTAAATTCGAATTCTATTTTCAATACATTATGAAAGGTTTAAAAATAATTTGAGAACGTAATATATGAATATATTTGTCAGAAAAAACTATAGTAATATGATAATGAAAAACCTATAGTGAATTTAAGATGATATTTTTCAATATAAATATGTTTTTATTTGATCGAAAGTATTATATGATAAAATGATTTTGTCATTGGAGAAGATATTTAAGGATTGTAACATCCCATGTAAATAAAGAATAAGACATATTTCATTTCTATTAATATTGGTGAATTAAATATTAATTTTACTTTAATGGTATTACTATGTTCGATAGCTTACCTGAAACGCGACAATGGGTTTCTTTGAAATCTTACATTACACACTAATAATATAATATTATTATTATTAATGGTATTTAACTATTATTAATTGTATTGGTAGGAATGAACAAAACTAAATACAATATGATTATACATGTTTGTTAAATTTATTTAAATTTATCCAAAAATTTTAGAGGCTTAAAATGTGAATGAATCTAATTTTAAGCATAATTTACATTAAAAGGTCTATTTACCACCTTTTAATGGAAAACCATCATTAAAAAGTAATTGTTTCTCTTAAATTGTTTTCTTTTATATTACTTCTCCATCACCTAAACGCTTTTTATTACGTTATTTTTTAACTACACTGGTATCCTCAATATACTAGGATGTTGTTATGATAAGGATTCTAACTACACATACACATACCTCCATCTAATAGGTGAAGAACATAAAGTTTCTATGGATGGAAAACTAACACATCACGAAATGATGATTGTTCAAATATATCCAACCGCATATCATGGTGGCCATTATTATGGAACAATATTTATATATGATATATATTATGTTTATTTGTTTATGATTATTAATTTTCCTATTCATAGAAATACTTTATAGTTTCCATAAGGGGTAAATATGATTATCTCATTGGAGGAAGTGCGGACTACAGCCACCTCAATGTGATATGACTCGTTAATTCCATATGAGAGACATATAAAATGATATAGTTAATAATATTTTATATGATAGTAAACTATAATTTTAATAGGACTATTTATCATTGTCTTTTTAATTCCATTAGAATAATAAATAAAAATGGAAGTAGCGTTCATGCGTACGTACGGCTTACCGTCTCCATGAACGGTGTATTTCATTTCTTACCTCTAAATATAATGTACTATTATAAATACATGTATATACTAGATATATATTATATATATGATATATAAATCATTAATATAATTCTGAAGATAATGGATATCTTAATACATTAACAACATGTAATTATACGGTTTTCAATTTTTTACTAGAGTACAAAATATCGACAAAACGACCATTATTAACTTAAATGATTACATAATGTTTATAACATGTTAATAAGTAATATAAAAGGAATAATAAACATGAAAATGATTCTTAAAAAATTAGAAATTATCATTAGTTTTTATTCAAGAATATTAAAGAACGAACGGGTGAGGTCGAACACAAGGTAAGAAATTTTCTTATCTCACTTTTTATTCCGGGATATTTCCATTGTTTGCCACTTATTCATTGCATGCGGTGTATTGTTTACTGAAATTTGATATATATTATCATGATTCTTATTATATTCATGGTATTCTATGATTCATTTTGTGGTAATTAACTTTTGGTCATACGACTCGATTGATTACAGTGTGGTAAGGGGTTTTCATCACAATTTTTAATCCCGTGAGATTCATGCTATATTCTCTAGTATTCTCTTTTTTGCGGTTTATGTATACCCCATGATTTTATTAATTGTGTAATATAATTCAATCTATGGTTATTTACCTCTTCATTTTTTTTACCCTTCTTTCTTGGGTTGTATGTTTCGTATGTTACCAAATCGGTAAGGGAATCTTTTAACCCAATTTCCATTCCTCGGGTTAATCATATAATTCTTGATTATGTCATGATATGATTATAAGGGGAATAAATATTTATTATTTTTGTAGTAATTTCCACTCCACTTTCAATGGATATACTTTTGAGACACATAACCACCCCATTGATAAATTCTCAACTCCTCGATATAAACTCTATAAGAATAATGTTAACTCAATCTCTATTTGTTGAGTTAAACATATAATTCATTGGTGTTGTTTTTACAAGAATATGTGTGAATTTAATCTGATTTATTTACACTTAATATGCAATAATATTGAGTGTATTTATATTTTTCACACTTAATTATGTCGTTGATCTATCCTTAACTTAAAGATTCAGTCTTTATATGAGATTTCATGTCAATTTTTATTCCACTGAGACTTCGTTGTTATTATACACCAAATCACTTTTATATGGCGTATATAATTTACTTTAACATATTATATCATGAATTAAATTATTCAAATGATATTATAACATTCTGATAAAATGTTATTCCACTATTATTTCAATTCAAGCGTCTCTCTTTTTGTTAAAAAAATATTTAACTAAAATATCGTTTTAAATTTTTTATGGATTTATTATTTTAAATATTTCTTATTATTTTACATGTTTTAAAAATGGGTTTTAGGATTTATATATAGTGACATTAATGTTTTCAAATGATAATTCATTTAAAATCGTTATTGTGCTATAGGGCACTTTGATTAAAAAAACTCTTTTTAAACGATTTTTAAAATGATTTGTTAAAACATTATTTATTTCATTATCTGGATTTGATATATTGGAATGTGGAAATATTATCATTCCTTTAAACATATGTTATATGTTATGATTATGTTATGGTTATTGGTCAGTGTTTACGTATACGGGTGGGTCTGTGATAAACCTGGGGAAGGTGACCTCGAGATAGCTCCCCAATGCATTGGGTAATGAGATGGAGGTAAATATGATGTTTCTCCTAAGAGATTTAGGGAATATACTGTGATGCGTATTCCAAGTGTAACTCCCTATGAAGTTGTGATAGCTACAATGTAAGTTTGATTTGGCTACCATAATTAACCTTTATGTTTTATGATTTGTGTTTGTTATTCATAAATCTTATTATTTTGTAAGGTATGTTATGATTGAAAAATATAGTTTCATTGGTATTTATTTCTTGATGGGATAATTTTTTCCTTCCTCATATTATAACCCTTAGTTAGCTTTTTATGCTCATCCCTAATTTTTGAATTTTTTTCCACCGGACTTAAAGATGAATAGGGCCACTGATGGGATCAAGGAAAAGTAATGGTATCTAAAATATGGAACTAGACATGTTTCTTTTTAAGTGTTTTTATTTTATGAAAAATGGATATTGAGTAGTAGTGTCTACTTGTAATATTCTAGTTATTATGTATTAGTTATGTCCTAATTAACTAAAACTCTAAACCAGAAAAGATCCTCAATGTTAATAATTCATTTAATTTAATATTTTGTAATGTTATAAGGTCGGGTCCTTATAGTTGGTATCAAGGTTAGACACCATTAGGGATTATGAGTATTTGTTAGACACATGGTTTGTCACTATGTCTATTATTTTTGTTAAATCATTGTTTTTTAACTTTCTTAAATCATGGAAAGTATGTTACAAATCGAATTAGAAGGATCTAAAACGACATTCATATCTCTTCCTGATGAAAAGCATACAATTATTACTTCAAATACATATTCGTATGATTGCCAATATTTTCTAGCATAAAACTCCTTTGAAAGCGGTTTTTTTGAGATATCAAACACCTCCACTATACCTTTTTATCATCATGGATCATGGTTTGTATTTAGACAAATTCTATTTTCATAATATTTTCATACATTCATGAAAGGTAAATATTATCAGGAAATTTTCAAATTTTTTACCTTATCACGAGATTTGAAGAATATTATGATTTAAAAAAAAGTAGGTGAAGATGGATACCCTTGTTCAACAAATTCTGTCATCACATACCTTTGGTATTTTAAAAGGACCATTAATTGAATGATTCAACTCAGATTCGGTCTGACTATTTTATAGAAATCATGTTTTATCATATGTTTTGAAATTATATGTCATACATGATTATTTTCCAAAACAACTTTTCTATAAACACCCATATGACCCATATTGAACAAGGTATATTTGGTTGGAGGAAGAAAATTATTTAAAAGGATATCCACATCATTGTTGTGATGCATGGAACTTCTACCTACATGAACAAGATGACGATGAATCCAAATAGACACCATGATCATGGTATGATGTTCTTCATTTTGGGGATTGTTTTATTTTATCATATGATGGTGAAATAAGACATCAAGAATTAAGATGTTGAAAACATAATGAATTTAGATTAAAATTAGAGGTTAAGAAACCATTGAGGTTAAACCAGGTTATGGTTATTTTTCTGTTTTATAAAAAGGACAACTCGTAGGATGGGTGAAAACCCATCGCATCTGGAAAGGCTGTCAGAATTGAACCCACAAGAAAAGTGCGACAAGGGTACATCACCTACCACTAGCCTATTTGAATTACCTGGTTAGTATTACTTATTATTTTAGTAAAATGTTTTTATAGAACAATAATAAGTTGATTTTTGGAACTTATGTTTTATTAAATAGATATACATAGTATAGAAAAATAATTTTGTGATTAAGTGATAAAGGTTTTTTTGGAAGAAGTTCATTGTTTTGAGGAAAAACTATATGCCTAAAAAGATATAAAACTATGGACATCAATTGTGGAATAATGGTTGAATTTTTAGTTTGGAAGAATCTATGTTTTTATTGTGGACAAATGACTATATGGATTATTTATAAAAATGAATAACCTATCATGGAGAACATGTGATTTGGGTAATTAGTTTTCAATATGAGACATTATGAGGAACTTTTTTTATTTGCAGATAAATGTTATCTTAGAAGACTATGTAATAAAATCCTTATGAGATTGGGGTTTCAATCATTGTTTGGATTATTTTTAAGAATTTTACATAAAGTTATTTTTTTAATGGTCCTTGTTGATCTTTGGGTTTTGTTTGAAAAACATTAGAGATTAGGAGCATATTTTCTTTTTGTAAAAGAATATCCTTTTTTGGTATTGTCTGATTTCACACTATGAATTTTGGTTTTAGATGATTTCTAAATACAAGGGGATTATATAGTTCCTATTTTTTAAATTATGTGATTCTCAAGAAGATGATTCTTGCGCTTTTTATGTGACCAATTATTTTTGAATGCTCTTTGTTTGGAGAAAAGATAAGTTTTGGTTGAAACCTATTAAAGGATGAAACTCTACATGAAGGTCAGTATATTTCCTTATTTTCTTATTATATATAGTAAATTAATTCCTCCAAATTATGAAAAGGAATGTAAGACAAAAAAAATTTTGGTTTATATTTCCTTATGGGTAATCAAAGACTGTTTAACACATCATAAGTTTGTGATTTTATGGTGGCTAAAATTCTCCTAATCATGTTTTCTATCTCTATAAATCAGAACATGACCATTTATTCTCCCTTCCATATCCATTTATTCCTATATGGAATCCTAGTATGGGTTATCTTGGGTGACCATTGTACTTTTCTTTCTTTATTTTAAAGTGATAGTTTACTTACTCTTTTCTGATGTGAGACTTTTAATGAAGTTTCCATGTCGAGTTTCAAAATTGCGAGAAAAAATTTCTAAAAGGGGGAAGGATGTAACATCTCAGGTAAATAAATTATATGAAATATTTAATATTTATTAATATTTGTGAATTAAATAGGATTCTATGTTCGATAACATACCTGATACGCAACAACATGTTTATTTGAAATCTGACGTTGGACACTAATAATATAATATTATTATTCTAAATGGAAGTTAAATCTAAGTCATTGTGTTGGATAGAATGAAAAAAAACTAACTACAATATGATTAAAGATGTTTTTTAAATTTATTTACATTTATCCCATAAAATATATAGTCTTAAAATGTGAATGAATCTAATTTTATGCATAATTTACATTAAAAAGTCGATTTACCACCCTTTAATGGAGAACCCTCATTAAATATAATTTTGGACACATTAATACATTTTAATTGACCAAATAAAATAATTCTTTAGAATTGGGACATCAGAATATATGTTGTGTAATTTTTTAGAATTTTTCTTATAAATATCATTTTTTAATGAATAGTGAAAATATTGTATTTTAATTCAAAATTTAATTTTAATCTAATTTATATATATGGTTAGATTGTTATTTTACTTGGTTTTTATGTTTAGTTAGAATATATTTTTACCATTTAATCCAATTTTGGTCATTAGAATTAATTTCACTTTGAAATTGGACATAAAAAAGTGTTAATCATTTGAAAGTTATTTTTTCTTAAAAACACGCTATTTGTTTTAACAATGGGAATTAATTTTAAAATCATTAATTCCACTTATATGATTTTAATTTTGAAAAATAAACATAATTTTTGAATTCAGAATATCAATAATACCTTAGGCTGAATTTTTGGTATTTTTTAAAAAACATCAATTTTTGATGAATAGTGAAACCATTTAGTATTAGTTAAAAAACTCACTTTTTTATTTAAATCGAATTTTACGACTTCTATGAATTTAATTTGAAAATAAAACATACATGGATTTTATTAGTATGTAAAATTTGGTTCAATAAGATGAAAATAATTTTCGGTGAATAGTAAATATTGACTTTTATTTGTTGCAGTTAAAAGTAAATAGGGTAATTCAAGGTTAACAAATATTGTAATAATTAACAATTGCCTTAACACATGACCTATCCTAATTGGATGAGTAAGTACCTACCATGGTTATATTGGGGTATATTTGGGAACCCCATGGAGCCACTAATGAAAGACAATGACACTTTATATTAATTAATTTAATGTAAATGCAAAAATGACATAAACTAAAATATTTTAGTAAATTAATTTTTATATGGAATTTTATAAATTATATTTTCAACGATAAATTTTATTTGTATAGATAAATATATTTCCTACATCATGGTATTTAATTTATAAATTTTAGACATCACATTAATTAAATTAATTATGATGCAATAATTATTTAGTATTTAACTCATTAATAAAATATTTAAATAAATAAGATTATAAATATTAAAATAACATCCATACCCTGTCGAATTCCAAAAAGATGATATTATTTATACTATGAGTCATCTTATCTTAAATATTAATTATTTTTGGACTTTTAGAAACTGAATATCATTACATAATAAAATAATATTATCACACTTTCCCAAAGAGACCCTCCTCTCCCTTATAAAAGGAGCCCACTTATAACCAAGTCCTTACACCTCTCAAGACTATTAGCTCAATCCACCTCTATCCAATTAATCTCCCTACATCAATGTTCTCCTATTAGAATCCTTACCTTAGGAAGAAGGAACTTTAAGAAGTTCTTTGGTTCAAACCAAAGTGAGTTACCCAAATTAAAGGTAACCGTTTTTCTTAAATTGTTATTTTATTGTACTTATCCATCCCCTAAAACCATTTTATTCCTTTATTTTGAAACATAAACAGTATCCTCAATATACTAGGATGTTGTTATAATAATTATTCTATCTACACTTACACACACCTCCATCTAATGGGTGAAGAACATAATGTTTTTGTCGATGGAAAACTACCGCCTCACGTAACGATGATTGTTCTAATATCTACAACTTCCTATCATGGTGGAAATTATGATGGAACTGTATTTATATATAATTTATATAATTTATATTTTATCTTTACGATCCTGAATTTTTCCATTTATATAAATACTTTATGCTTTCCATAGTGGGTAAATACGACAATCTCAGTGGAGGAAATGCATACTACCGCCCCCTAAAAGTGATATGACTCGTTAATGCCTTATATGAGACTTATAAATGTTGGAGTTAATAATATTTTATATGATACTATTTTTTAATTATAATATAACTATGTATCATTATGTTTTTAATTACATTAAAATAATCAATAGAAATGAAAGTGGAGTTCATGCGTACATACTAATTACCGTCTCCATTAACATTACATTTCATTCCCTACCTCTAAATGTTATGTAATATTAAAAATATATGTATATAATAGATATATATAATATATATAATGTCTAAATTATTAATAAAATTATTATGATAATGGATATCTTACCATATGAACAACTTATAATTATATGGTTTTCATTTTTTTAACTCAAGTACCAAATATTTACCAAACGGCCGATGTTATCTTAAATGATTACATAATTTTTATAAAATTTTAATAATTAATATAAAAGGAATAATAAAATTTAAAAATGTTTTTAATAAAGTATTAATTAATATATGTTTATTATTCAGGAGATTAAATAATGAACGGGTCATGTCGGACACCAGGTAATAGATTTTCTTATCTCACTTCTGATTCTGTGCGATTTCCATTGATCGCCACATATTCATTACATGTGGTGTATTTTGTACACCCATTTGATAAATATTTTCTTTATTCTCATTATTTTCATGGTATTTTGTGATTCATTTGGTGGTTATTAACTTTTGGTCATACGACTCGATTGATTACAATGTGTTAAAGGGTTTTCATCTCACTCTTTATTCCGGTGAGATTCATTCTATATTGGCCACTATTTATTTTCATGTGGTCTATGTAATACCCAAAATTGTATTCATTGTGTAATATACCTCAATATATGGGTATTAACATATTCATTTTTTGATCCTTCTTTAATGGGATGTATGTTTCGTTAGCTACCAAATCGATAAGGGAACATTTCAACCCAATTTCCATTCTTTGGGTTAATCGTCTAATTAACGATTATGTCATTCTAGGATTATATGGGGAATTTCTATTTATTATTTTTGTAGTAATTTCCACTCCCCTTTCTACAGATATACTTTTGATACACATAATCACTCCATTGATAAATTCTCAACTCATCGATATGAACTTGATAAGAGTAATTTTAACTCAATCTCTATTTATTGAGTTAATCATTAAATTAAGTGTTTTTGTTGCTAAAATAATATGTGTGAATGTAATATAATTGATTGAAACTGGATATACAATCATATATAGTGTATTTATATTTTTAACACATAATTTTGTCATTGATTTATACTTAACCAAATGATACAGTCTTTATAAGAGATTTCATATCAATTTATATTCCATTGATAATTCTTTGTTGTTATACACCAATTCACATTTATATAGATTATATAATGTACCTTGACATATTATATCATGAATTAATTTATTCAAAAGATATTATAATGTTCTGATTAAATGTTATTCCTCAGTTATTGATATTCAGGAGTCTCTCTTTTTGTTACAAAAACTCTATAACTAAAATATCGTTTTAAATGATTTAAAGATTTATTTTTCAAATATATTTCTCATTAATGTCCATGTTTTAAAAATCAGGTTTAAGATTTATTAATATGGAAATTAATGTTTTCAAATGATAATTAATTTAAAAGCAGAATTCTGGTATGTGACACTTTGATTAAAAAATCTCTATTTAAATGGTATTAAAAATGATTTGATAAAACATTGTTTCTTTCAATATTTTGATATGATGTGTTGGAATATGGAAATTTTACCACTGCTATATACATGTGTTATATGTTATGATTATGTTATGGCTATTGGGCATTGTTTACGTATATGGGTGGTTCCGTGATAATTCAAGGGAGGGTGAGCCCGAGATAGCTCTCTAATGCATTGGGTAACGTGACAGAGGTAAACGTGATGTTTCTATTAAGAGATATAGGGAATATACTATGATAGGAATTCCAATTGTAACCCCCTATGTAGCTGTGATAGCTATAATTTATGTTTGATTTGGATTCAATAATTAACCTTTATGATTTATGATTTGTGTGTGTTATTCATAAATCTTATTATTTGGTAAGGTATGTTATGATTGAAAAATATAGTTTCATTGAATTGTATTTATTGATGGGATAATGTTTTCCTTCCTTATTTTATATCCCTCGCTAATCTTTTTATGCTCATCCAAAATTTTTGAAATCATTTTAACTTGACTTAATTATAAATAAGGTCAAGGATGAGATCAAGGAAATGTCATACATTCTAAAATATGGAACTACACATGTTTCTTTTTAAGAGTTTTTATTTTATGAAAAAAATGGATACTGAGTACTAGTGTCTACTTATAATATTCAAGTTGTTATGTAATAGGTATGGCATAATTCATTAAAACTCTAAACCTGAATAGATTTTCAATGTGAATTATTCACTTAATTCAATATTATGTAATGATATAAGGTCGGGTCCTTATAATAATAGAGTTTTCATAGCCATAAGATCAATTATTAAGATATTATTGTATAATATCTAAAAAATATTGATTTTTTCTAGGAATTGTTTCATAACAATGAAGCAGTGATAAATTTAACGGTAGAAACATATAAAGAATCATATTTTGGATAAATGGTATACTAGTCATACTAAGGAAAATGTGGTGAATATATAATTAGAAATTATAACTTTAATAGTTTTTATATTATGTTTATATAAGTTATTTTACATAGTTATTTATAATTAATGATGTAATACTACAATTTATTTAAGGAGTAGGATGTGATACCCAAATATTTTACAACATATACCTACATTAAATATATCTAATTTGTTTAATTATTTTTATCAATGGAAATAACTTAGTATATACATCAAAATAAAATTAGATGAATATTTTTAAGAATACATTACAATTATAACATCCCTAGTAAATATAATTATTTTATTCAATTAATAATTTATTTAAAAAATGATTAATGGCATACAATGTTTTAAAATGTCCTTTTTCAATAAGTGAATTTTTTCACTATATATAATATGTACATTTACAAGATACACCTATAAATTTTGTAATTTATATTTTCTAAAATTAATTTTTTTTTATAATTGTGATTGAATTTTGTTTTTAATTTTTGATATCATTAAAAAATAATAGAGTATTAATTTATTAGTTATAAAATAGATATTTTTTAAACATTGTTACTATAATGAAGTATCATAGTAAAAATATTATATAAAATATTATTAAACTTTATTTATATGAATATATATATATATATATTGTTTAATATAATCCATTTGAAAACACTATTTTGAATTTTTAAAACTGATGCTTAAAGTTTTATAAACATAAGTATTATTTTTCTTTATACATTATTTTTATTAATTAATATTTAAAACTAGTTTTCATCACTTGTAGAAATTAATTATTAAAAAATAATTTTATATTTTAGATCAATATGATCAAATTAGGTTGTAAATAAAATTCATTTTTACGTAGTAATGTTCGATTACAAAAATTAATGTTAATGACCAAAATAACAGCGAAAATGTTATTTAAATTATTTACTTTATTATTGTTTTGTAACACAACTAATAAATTAAATTCCTATGTATCATAAAATTATTCGAATGTGATTTTTACAAATATGTATACATATATTATAATAAATTAGTCGGAAATTATTTTTCCATAACATTAATATCACTTATAGATTAAAATATCATTTTTCATCAAAAATATTTTTTCTATATGTAATGTCATTTATTATATGAATATATTCCTAAATATATATATATATATATATTGTTTTTTATTTATTAGGTCATGATTTTGTTTTAAAATATAATTTATTAATATGAGGTGTTTTCTTATATATTAAAAAATATTTAATTACTTAACTAATAAATAGTAACTAAGGTAAAATCCAAAAATTGTAAAAGTATATATAATAAAAAAACCTTTCCAAAACATTGAAAAGAATTATGGTGGAGGAATTGGTGACCTCAGGTAATCCAGCATTCATTTATATTAAATTTTTTTACTTTTTCCCTCGGAATTTTATCAAAAAATAATTATAATGTAATTAGTAGTAATGTGAATTTTTTATTCACTAAAAAAATAAATATCAAGTACATGAGACAGATGTTCCCATTACAATGGTTTAGACTGAAAACTCCACTATCGGTTCTTATTTTGACCCTAACCATGTCGTAGTAAATTTTATTGGTCGAAATGTCATGCTAACGATCCTTACATTCATTCCCAAGGGAGAAAATTCAAACAGAGATGTAATGTTTCAACTGATATCTCTTAATTATTTTGTATTTTACACCATAAAAACTATTATATATATAAAATTACGATAAAATAAGTATTAATAATATTTTTAAAAACTAGTATATTAGTGTAATATCCATTTACACCATCCTCTAAAACAAATTTAAAAATGAAGATGTTGTCATGCATACTTGCATTCTACCACCACCTTGAATGAAAAGATCAGTTTTCCTAACATCCATAAATGGATGGTTTGAAGTATTTATTATATTATAAAATAAAACAATTATTATATGATTATTTTTATACAATTATTAATTATTTTATTTTTTTACCATTATATTGTATAGGAAATGAATGTGACATCCATGTATTTGTGTGGACAACAGCCTCCACACAACGAAGTATTTTATTTTCCATTGAGCAATAACATGGATGAATTTAAAAATTAAAAAATTTATTAAGAATATAATTTATGATACTATAACTATTATAAACAAATAATGGTAGATATTATAAATGTGATATTAATAATAAATTATCCTAATAACCTAACCATCAAAATTGAACATATTCCAAACCCTTCCATAATGTTATCCAATTTTGAAAAAATATATAGAAGTGATAAATATTTGTGATATGTTAATAAAAAAGATAATTACCTATACTATTTTGGATATTATAAATTTTTTTATACATTATTTTCCCATTGTTAATTTACTGACGATGTTTCAGAGAAATCAATGGAATCATGTATACTTCGTTTGTAGTTGTTTTATCTTACTGATCTAATAAAAATTCAAATTTTATGAAAAAATAAATCTGAAGTTGATTAATCAATATTTTTATAGTAAAACATATCTGTAAGTTATAAAACCATTAGATATATGAAATTTTTTTAGTGATTTAAATGATAATGAGTGACACTGAAAACACATGTATAATTATTTGAAATCAAATATGATAGAGGTGATTTCTTGATTTGAAATTCCATGATATCATGATTGTGGAGTGGGAAGATGAATTGGATTAAACAAGATTTTTGTTAGAGAAGAATTTATAATAACCCTTAGTTTTAAAATTCCATCTACAATCCAACGATCCACTATTTATATGATCAATGAATAAGTATGATTAATTGATAAGGATAGTCAATACCATGGTGAAATACCATTTATCTTTAATCATCAAATGAGAATGCACATTACCCAGATATTATGTTGATGTATTAAATTTTTCCTTTAAATATACATGTGGAATATTTATGAAATAGGTAGGAAAATATTTTAAATAAAAAAGAGTGAATGAATCAACCAAATTAATGTACTAAAAGTTGAAAATAGATTTAATTAGTATCATGACCCCATAATTACACCCTAAGGAATATGAAGAAACATCCACTCATTATATTAGTGAGAGGTTAGTAGGTATGAATTGAGAAGAAATATATAACAAATTGTAGAGATGGACTTGTAAATGACCCTTTAGTAGAACATCACCATTCTTGTATATAAAGCCCTAGCCTTAAACCTTACTTAATATTGAATTAAATGAATAATTCACATTGAGGATCTTTTCAGGTTTAGAGTTTTAGAGAATTAGAACATAACTATTACATCTCAAAAGATTACAAAGTAGACACTTCTACTAAGTTTCAATAATAAAAAAAACTCTTAAAAAGAAACATGTCTAGTTCCATGTCTTATATAGAATGACATTCCCTTGATCCCATCCTTGACCTTAACCCACTTTAAGTCCTGTGAAAAACATTTCGAAAAAAACATGGGGTGAGCATAAAAAGCTCAGTAAGGGATACACAAAGAATGAAAACTATTACTTTTTCACACATCAAGTAAACCATGTATACTCTAACAAAGTAATACCTTCACCATCATGAAGTAGTAAAAACTATTCACTGAATATAGTATCATTACTTACCTTTTTGTAACCAAAGTATTACCATAAAACCCATATAAAGAACACATAGCATATATAAAGGTAACTTGGGACATAAACATACTTAAGTGGAATAACCATACGGACGACATCCACACATATCACTTAATGGAATAGCCATATGGCCAATTTCCATACATACTTAATTGAATATCCATACAGACGACTTCCATACCCAATGCATTGGAGGTTATAACGTAACCACCCGTCCTGGTATTCACGTAACCACCCGTCATATGGTTTATCACGTAACCACCCGTCAAATGTCCAAGTACCAATATAAAATCAAAAAACATAAAACCAATATAAAGGAATGATAACATTTATACATTTCAATCACAATATATCATTGTTTCCGACGCTTTCGCCAGGGCGCGCGCGCATCCGTCCGCGGGGGAGGGGGATGCGCGGCTTTGTTGCCCCGCATTCCCGCTTTCCAAAGGCGGGCGGCATTCGTTCCTTGTTCAGGTACGTCTGCTCCTTGATCGAAACGGGATGATGGGATGTCGGTTCTTCCTCCTGTGGATTCCTCCTCAGAACTCGTCACCTAGTCCGGGTCTCCCTTATAGATTTAATACGTAGTTCGTGAAACTCTTCCCGGTGTCATGTTTCCATGGCGCCGGTTAATTACACTGCTTCTGTCGGGACATTCCAAAGGGTCCAGTCAGGGCAGCAACCTTCGGTCAGGGGAGTAATCACGTTTGAGGCATCAGTAGCGTGTCTGGATGCTGGGGTACCTGGCATGTCTGTCTGTTATCCTCAATCATAAGGCTTCTCGAGGGCGTGGAAGCCCGAGGCATCCCACATCGAGCGCAGGGAATTACATGTCATAGACACGTATCTGAGGTTTTCCTCAACTTCCCATGTTCAACACAGGGTATGTTGCAAGATTAACGTCTAGCAGAGACGGTTGAGAATGAAATGGGACCATCGCAGGGGGGCGACAGCGAAGTTGGGCTTGAGCCTTGAAGAGACTTCCTATGTATCCCCGTGGCAGGGAATCAAAGTCCGCGTAGTTCAGGATGGTGCCGGTAAACCGACGTGGAGCTGGATCTTGGTCCGAAGAGATTTGGGCTTGAACCTCTGGGAGGATTCCTACGTACCATGCCTTTACATGGATCAAAGTCCCCGTAGTTCAAATGATACAGTTTAACGTCATGCGGGACGATAATGAACCCTGACGTGAATAAACGACGGGTGGGCTTGAACCTCATGGAGGCTTCCTACGTACCATGCCTTGACATGGATCAAAGACCTCGTAGTTCAAGTGGTCACAACGGCTTACCACTGGACTGGAATGGGACCCGACGTGAATGAGCGACGGGTGGGCTTGAACCTCGTGGAGGCTTCCTACGTACCATGCCTTGACATGGATCAAAGACCTCGTAGTTCAAAAAGGGTTTGTCGGTAAACCGACGTGAAAGCAGACCATGGTCCACTAATGGTGGGCTTGAACCTCGTGGAGGCTTCCTACGTACCATGCCTTGGCATGGATCAAAGACCTCGTAGTTCAAATGGGGGTTGGGTCGCAATGGCTTACCACTGGACCGGGATGTAGTTTGACGTCATACTGGACGTAGGTAGAACACGACGTGAATTGGGTGATGGGTGGGCTTGATCCTCGTGGAGGCTTCCTACGTACCATGCCTTGACATGGATCAAAGATCTCGTAGTTCAGATGAAAGTAGACCTTGGTCCACTGATGGTGGGCTTGAACCTCATGGAGGCTTCCTACGTACCATGCCTTGACATGGATCAAAGACCTCGTAGTTCAGAAGAAAGTAGACCCTGGTCCACTGATGGTGGGCTTGAACCTCGTGGAGGCTTCCTACGTACCATGCCTTGACATGGATCAAAGACCTCGTAGTTCAGAAGAAAGTAGACCTTGGTCCACTGATGGTGGGCTTGAACCTCGTGGAGGCTTCCTACGTACCATGCCTTGACATGGATCAAAGACCTCGTAGTTCAAAAGAAAGTAGACCATGGTCCACTGATGGTGGGCTTGAACCTCGTGGAGGCTTCCTACGTACCATGCCTTGACATGGATCAAAGACCTCGTAGTTCAGAAGAAAGTAGACCTTGGTCCACTGATGGTGGGATTGAACCTCGTGGAGGCTTCCTACGTACCATGCCTTGACATGGATCAAAGACCTCGTAGTTCAGAAGAAAGTAGACCTTGGTCCACTGATGGTGGGCTTGAACCTCGTGGAGGCTTCCTACGTACCATGCCTTGACATGGATCAAAGACCTCGTAGTTCAAAAGGGTTTTTTGTCAGGGTCGGTGCTCACTCTAAGCCCACGTGAGTCATGCTCGGTGTGAGAAACAAGAGGTTGCAAGCACCTGACGATCACGTCGCGAAGGGTGCGTCTGTGAGAAGCGAAGAGGGGCTTACGCGTTGGGCGGCCCATGGTGTTGGGACTTACTCCAGGATGGAGGCCCATGGTGCGACAAAGCGCGGGAAAGATGGACCTTGGTCCGACAATGGGAGGTGCCGCGTTCCCTATCACGTTCCCCACTGACCTTGGTAGTGGGGGAGTACCGAGATGCACGGGTGCAATCATCCGTACCAAAGGTTAGGGATTTACGCTCTGAGGCGACCCTTCCCCTTCGAACATACACCACTCCGACAATGAGGGTCTCATTCCATGTGCGGAAGAGTTCCATTCCCGTGGAGACGAGCGGTGTAATGAATGCTCGAGCTGGGGGGACCCTTCGTGAGGGAGACGAGGTTGGGTCACAGTTTAACGTCATGTGTTGAGGACGTGGTGCTTGGCAGTTTAACGTCCTGCAGCTCGGACGAGGTGGGTTTACTCCACACCCCTAGGGCTTACATAACCGGTACCCTCTGGTCGTTGGGGAAGGGAAGGTACCAGTAAGGCCATGGTAAAGGGGGGTCGAGGGAGGAACCATCGAGGGGTCCACGTTAGCGTGGCTATGCGAAGAAGAAATAGTCGTTAGCGTGCCTATGCGAAGAAGCATTGGGCGAAGCAACGCTAGGGGAGGTGTTGTCCATGGGACTTTGAAATCACATCGTGCAAACCTGGAGGGTCGCACAGAAAGAGGAATCGCTAAGCAGAGGAGCGTGCTTTGCGAAGTGGGGTGCCTTGGCCTTAGCATGGGGCATAGGTGGGAGTGGGTGGTGCTTCGCGAAGTGGAACAGTGTTCGCGGAGAACTGCCTCGCGAAGGAGGAGTGGTTCGCGAAGCAGGGTCCTGCCAAGCAATTTGCTTCGCGATGCATAGTTATCCTGCCTTGGCATAGGGATTACTAGCATTGGTTGGGTGTTTCGCGAAGCACGAGTGCTCCGCGGCTGCCCGGGTTCCCTTGGGAATCCCCTTCCTTTGCGAACGCCCTTGGGCTTCGCGAAGGGCATCCCTCTCGAAAGAGGGGCTCATAACGAAACAAATCAGAGTCGTCTCGCGAAGTAGAAATACCTCGCGGAGCTCATGATTCCCGGGGCAAAGCTTGCTTCGCGATTCGGGAGAGGAGAAGCCGAAAGGTCGGATTGTCCGTCCTTTGGGACTCAGGGGGAGTCGAGTATTTATAGGGAAGGGGCGCCGCGATGCAGGGCTCGCGCGCCGCCTGCGGGGCTTCGCGGCGGCTCGCGAACGTCAAACGGATTCGCGGGGGATTACCGCCTCCGGAGCTTCGCGGCGCCTCGCGAACGTCAAACCGGTTCGCAGTGGATTACCGCCTCCGGAGCTTCGCGGGGCCGCCAAAGTTGGGGCGCTTCGCGGCGGGGCTCCGCGGACGGGCTCTGCGGCTGTGCTTCGCGGCTGTGTTTCGCGAGGCAGCGCGCCGACTGTCTTTTTCATTCCTTCCTTTCGGGCCATATTTTTGGCGCCAACAAATGCCCCCCCCTCAGACTTGGAGCCGCGGAGGGCGAAGGGTCGAAGTCTGAGGGACAATCGCCAAAAACTGTCGGTGGTTCGCGATGCGTCATCGCGAAGGGGGACCGCGATGCTCGCCGGGGCCGCCGATCCGGACGCGCCGCGATACTTCGCGCGGGTGAGGCGCGCCGCGATGCTCTGGGGTCATCGCCTATAAATAGGGGGTCCGCCCTCTTTTGTCTTCACGTGTCTTGTCTTTTTGTGCGCTCTTGATTTGGCGAAGCTCCGCGTACTCCGCGACAGCACTCCGTGAATCGAGCTTCGCGGCGAACCGCGAGTCTCCGACTCCGCGTCCGCGCCAAGCGAACCTCTGTCTGCCTTGGCCAGACATCGCGGCTTCGTCTCGCGACCGATCTTCGCGATCTGACTTCGCGGTCGAGCTTCGCGGCCGAGCTTCGCGATCCAGGGGGAAAAACTTTTCTAAGGGTCGACATTAAAGATGGCCCATCAAGAAGCTGTGCTGGGAGTGCTCGCAGATGCTGCTCGCCGGGATGAGATGGCCAACCGTCCAGTCTTGGGGGAAATGGTTCGCAGCCATTCAGACCACACTTCTCTGACAGATCTGCTGTCGGAAGGTCAGAAGGATTATCCACAGTGCAAAAAGCTACCGTTGTACGGCTTCGGGCTGAGGGATGACGTCTTCATCCCTGAGGCGGGAAGGGATGAACCAGCTTGTTGGTTCAGGAGCACACCGTGCCAACACCAATGGTTCAGGGCGGCCGATGGTCACGCGCGGGAGGAATTCACACCCGTCACCACCGATTGTCTCTACAATCATGTGAACGACATTGACGGGAGGCCACTGCAACCGGAGACGTCCCCTCCTCTCTACCGCACCATGCTGAAGGCGGCTCTGCAGGATCCGAAGAAGGGATGGTCCGATGAGTGGGACCTGCGCCAGGGCGGCAATTTTACCGACGACTGGGCCTGGGCCAACTGGGTAGGCGCCTCATGCGAGGAGTTCGAGGCTGAGCTGAGGAGAGTGGGATTGTACGAGGCGGCATGGGCCTCCCAGTTCCACATTTACCAGCCAAAGCAGCTGATGCCGGAACTGCTGAGTAGATGGTCGTCCAAGACCAACACTTTTCATCTGCATCACGGGGAGGTGGGCATCAGCCTGTGGGATGTCCACCAGGTTTCTGGGGTCCCGATCTTGGGGGCCATGTACGACGAGTTCCTCCCCGTCATCAGTGCGTGGGGGGATGCTGAGCAAATGCCATGGCTGGCGTCAGCGCTGATGGCGCTTGTCCCTGGAGAGGACAAGGAGGCCGTGAGGGACGTCCACTTCAAGAGGTGGTTCAAGTGTTTCCTGAACTTTCCAGAGAATCGAGAGTTCCCTCCAAGGCCTCGAACTTGTCCGAGGGCATCCCAGCGGGGTAAGGGGCACTCGTATTGGCGGGTTTTTGAGGACAGCCAATGGAAGACTTGGGGTTTCAGCGTCAGCACCGAACAACAGCCAATAGTTAGGCTGGCGGCGTTCATCGCGGCTCTCATATGTGGGTGGATCCTACCAGTGAGAGATACAAGCATGGGGGTACGGCCCAGCTTGTTCATCATGGCATCGATGCTGACCATGGGGCTGCGGATCAACCTGGGGATCCCGATGCTCTCCAAACTATTCAGAATGCTGCGGCGCATTAGCGAGGGCAAGAAGCCGCCAAGAATATGTGGGCCCTTCCACCTCCTGTATGGGTGGATCGCGGCGCATATCAGGGGGATTTACGAGTATCCAAACCCCATTTCGCCGCCGAGATCAGACTTTCGCCCTTCCATTCTGAACGCAGTTGGGAGCTTCCCATTCAAACTGGCCGTTCCGATAGTGCTGAATAGGGTGTGGAGGGCGGACGAGTTCAACTTTCATCCCTTTCCACTGCCGACGAGAAGGCTTACTGATGATGGACGGGCAACGGAAGAGCATCGGGCTTACCTCCTGGCCTTCCGAGGTGGAGTTTTGGTGGCTCAGATAGATCGTGAGCCGATCTGTGAACCGTACACCCCACACCGTTTTGCGAGGCAGTTCCGGTGCCTCCAGCGGCTGACCCCGCAGGTATACTGGGAGGTGCGTCACGAGGAGCACCCGTGTGTGATGAGGCAGCTATGGCTCATGTTCACACGTGAGGATGGAAAGATGCAGATCACATTGCCTCCACCCACCGCCGCCTTTGGCTTAGTGAAGGAGTACGCCATTAGCTGGGAGGCCGCTTATCCCGGGGAGATGCTGAAG
The DNA here is from genome assembly GCA_963277665.1 of Viscum album. NCBI lineage: Eukaryota > Viridiplantae > Streptophyta > Magnoliopsida > Santalales > Viscaceae > Viscum > Viscum album. The sequence continues at coordinate 1,209,926,555 of OY728148.1, forward strand.
CAGCCAACGATCCGGGTTGGTGACGGTGGGCCTCCTTTATCTCGGGGTCGGGGTCGGAGGGCAGCTAGGGCCGCCCGTGGCAGCGGGGCTGCCATGGCAAAGAGACCCGCACCGGCCGACGGTATGGCAGTAGTGGCGGATCCGGTGGTTCCAGGAGAGCAAGGTCATCCGGAGGGGCGGCCACCGAGGGGATTCCGTCGGATATCCGCTCAGGCTCCGGGGAAGCGGCTGCGTCATATTGACATGGCAGAAGATGCTGTCTTTCCGGAAGCTTGGGACGTCTGGGACGTCAACCGGAAATTCCTCAGCCCATCTGAGATGTGGGCCCACCTGAATCGCCTCGGGATGAGACTACCGGGCATAGGCCCAGTCCGGGCTGGATTTATGGTGTCTCCGGCGGAGGCGGAGCAATACTTGAACGAGCTGGAGGATTACATCCACTCCAGTGGTGTCCCTCGCCCAATGACAGACCGGGTGAGGGTACTGTTGAATCAGACGGTCCCTCCACAGCCATCGGCTGCCGATCTGAGGGAGCGCTTCCCCTTGCCGGAGGAATCAGGGGATTCTTCTCGGGAGGATGAGGCTGGAGGGGGGGACCCGCTGGAGGAGGGCGAGGTCGGAGACCGAAGCTCAGAATCTGACGACTTCGCGGAGGCTCTCGAGGTAACATTCCGAACTTCTCTTCTTACGATCTGTTTTTGAATCCCTACGGACTTCTTACCAATGTTTGGGTCATGCAGGAGGAACTTGTTCGTAGGCCTCGTTCTCGCTCCTTGGCGTGTGACGATGCGGGACCTTCAGAACCCATGCCTATGGCTGCGTCCAGTTCTGCGTCTGGTGAGACCAGGGGGTCTGAGGTGGCTCCTCTGAAATCTCCAGACCTTCCAACAGTATACGGGGGGCCTCGTCTCGGAGTCCCATCAGTACCGGCCCAGGAGCAGCGCTTAGAAGTCGATCTTCGTAAGTCTCCTCCACCGGTCTCTTCGTTTCCACACGTGGGCCATGTCGACTAACTTTTATGTCTCTTTCTGTCATACAGTTCTCCGACTGGCGTGGGCTGCTGCGGCGAGGCTGGTTGGGATGTCTGGCGGCGTCCCTCCCAGGGGCATGCCGGTGATGGTGACGATAGTCCCTTCACCTCCTCCAACTGAGGCGCACACCATCACTGGCGGGACCACCAGCAGGGTCATACCTGAAATCATCGAGGTGGACTCCGAGGAAGAGGATCAACCGGTCAGTCCCAGTCCTGTCGTGCCTGTGCCGGCATCAGGTGTTGTACCAGACTCAACACCAGATGCGGATCCCGCTGAGGAATTCCTGTAGGCATATCCTGTGTACGAGCCTGCCGACCGCGCGGATTGGGACGAAACAACCTCTGATGAGGAAGACAGCAGCATAGTCCGCCGCCGGTCGTGGAAGCTGATCACGCGCTTTATCAGGGACACTCCCCAAACGCAATGGCTGGCCGAAATGGATAGGCTCCGCTCGCGGTTGCGCGAACTGTGTGCCGGGGGAGTGGATGCCCAACGCCCTCACGCGCTCATCCGAGACCTCATGGCTGAGAAGATCCGGGAGCATGATCGTGGGCTGAGCGTGGGATGGCAGCGGAGGAAGACGACCAGCATCAGGAAGCTCCAGGAGGCTGAAGGCGAGGTCCAACAGATGCAGATCCGAGCCAAAGAGCTTTCAGCCACTCTCGATGCGCAGTCTGAGCTGGTCTTACGATTGAAGGCCCAGCTGGCAAAGGCTGAGGAGCATATGGAGAAGACCTCTGGAAGGACGGCTGTCGTCCAGGCCGAGGTGGAAAGGGCCCGGGCCATGGTTGACGGATTACGCCCCGCCGCTGCTGAAGAGGAGTGGGAGTTAAATCAGCGGCAACAGGCTCTGGACGCAGCAAGTCAACGGGTGGCGGAGCTGCAACGCTCTTTTGACGGAGTCAACCTGTCCATGGGGGAAGTCAACCCCCGAGTATTGTAGCGAACTCGAAAGAAGCTTTTATTAACACTTTTGTGTTCCAACTCTTTCTTTCTCTTTTGTTTTGAGTTCCGTAGTACGCACGATTTCCACTGTTGAATTGCCTTGTTGCATCCCTGCAATGTTTGCGGGACGTTTGACGACAATTCCCTCAAACCAGTCTAGATTCCCGAAAGATGGGGAAGGCTTGATCGGAGGAGGAACTTCCAGGATAGCTGAATTACTGTTTCTCCAACGTGCTCTTATGCACGATCGGGGCAACACCAGGGGCGCTGAAACCGGTTCAAACAGGTGAAAATGGGAAGTGTGAATCATGATGCCCAAATTCGGAACACTGTGGGGATGGCGTGACAATTAAGGACAACCACTAACCGTGGCGGACAAATGGTATCCTTACTGCGTTAGCCTGAAATGGGGACAACAAATGAGGGTCGACCATTGACCATGTTCGGAACACGGGACCGTGTCACAAATGTTGTCGATCAATCTTTCAGGGCGTTGGCCCAGGACAGTTGGCGGACCATAGGTCAGACATCCATACTGTTAGGGGGTCCTTCCAGACATGAAAGAGGACGAGAGTCCGAATAAGGGACACGCAAAGCGTGGAACATGGAGTTGTGGCTTGTTCAAACAGAATCCAACACCTCGGTAGTTGCACCACCGCTGAGGGAGTACGCCAGATGGGCGCATCGACCTGATCACGGATCATTCCTTCTTGGGACAGGGCCTCTCTGGTGAGGGGATCTATCGCTTCCCAATGGGATCTTGGGGCATCCTGAACTTGTTCAGGGTAAAATTGTAGCTACATAGTTCTCCCAGAGGGGTCAGGCCAGAGGGCTGGAAATGGGGAGGAACAGGATCTTGTGATTCCTGGGGCTGAACCCTAGGCGAAATGCCTGGGCGTCTCTACGTATCCCACGTGATGATGGGAATCAAGCCGCACGTAGTTCTGGAAGTGCAGTTTAACGTCGTACTGGACGAGGAGCAGCCTAACCATGTTGGTACACATCCGGCCAAAACTACTAAGCCCACGTGAGTCGTGCTCGGTGTGGGAAACAAGTAGTAGTGGTGGGAATTTCCCGACGCAGAGAGGGGCAGGTTGGGGAAAAGGGATGCTCGGTGACTACCGGCCCAATGACACTAACACAATCATTCAGCGCATCTAGATGCGCGGAGAGAAAGAGCCGAGTATGGTGGAGTTCCACTTGAACATGAGGGAGTGGAAATGTGTGAATCATGACGCTCGAGATTCGGATCACGATGGTGATGGCGTGGCGATGGAGGACTACTGCTGACCATATTCGCAACACATCATCCTATCGCGTTAGCCTGAAATGGGGACAAACAAATGAGGGTCGACCGTTGACCATGTTCGAAACACGGGACCGTGTCACAAATGTTGTCGAATATCCGCAGGGATGTTGGCCCGAAACGATTGTAGGGCCCTTAGGTCCAGCATTCATGGAGATCCCTTAAGCTTAGTATCCACGTCGTCCGAGGGTCCTTTTGGATGTGGAAGAGGATGAGGATCCAAATAGTGAGCTCACGAAGCTTGGTCATGGGATGAGGGGATTGTCCCTGTGAAAATCCCATGCTTCGGGCTTTTTGTCAAAACACATCTGAATATGTCAACGAAACATATTAGAGAGAGGGAGAAGATTCCTTTCCCTTGGGGAAATCTTAGTTTATGGTCATAGAATTCGGACCATGGATTGGAAAAAGGGATCAGGGGACGCATGACATCACAACCTGACGTGAATGAGCTCGAGTCGAGGGACCGAACACCAGGGTTAGGCTGGACGCGCGGGGAAGTACCCGGGCGCTCCTACGTATCTCATGAGGATGAGAATCAAGCTATACGTAGTTCTGGAAGGTGGCAGGGTAAGGTACCAGTGCCAGGGGAAAGGGGAAGTGCGGACGTGGCCCTTGCACAAAAAGAAGTGGAATTTGATGTATCTTGTTTGTTCTTTGAGGTGAATGGTTTTTTTTGTGAAGCGATAGGCCTAGAACTGTAGGTCGTGATATCGCCACAAGAATCAAGCCGTGATGGGCGTTGACAAATGGCATGGCGCGTGGCCAGTACCCAACGTGGTGTCCTCTACAGCGAGGTCACCACAATGCGGTGCCGTTTTTCGTCGTGCGGCCAGGACGATAATGTCACAGTTTAGGGTCGTATGATAGGACCAAGCATGCATTTTATCGTCATGCAGTGCAGACGTAGCAGAGACGATGCTAGGAGGGAAATGTGCGCAGTGTTTATAAAACACATTTGACAGAGACATGATCCCACATCAAATTGTACGCCATCCGGAGGTAAAACAGGGAGAGAGACTGGCTTCCTGAATGGGTTGTACCCGGAGACAGGGCGTTGGGCAGTCCTACGTATCCCATGAGGATGGGAATCAAGTTAAACGTAGTCCCGAATGGATCTTAGTTTATGGTCTTAGAGCTCGGACCATGGGAGCCCCAAAGGGCGCCAGATTGCAACTTTGTCCCCCTAGCATGCAAAGGTGCACTGAGGGATAATGCCAAAAGTGTCGAGATTCCACCTGGACATGATGGGGTGGAAAATGATGTGAATCATGCCACCAACATTCAAGGACTGAAGGAGCTGGCATGACGACAAAGGATTACTGCTGACCATGTTCGCAACACAGCATCCCGTCGCTTTACCTGAAATGGGGACTAATCAAAACGAGCATCGACCGCTGACCATATTCGCAATGCGGGATTTTATCGATTTGTCGTCCGTAATCCTGGAGGGCATTGGCCCGTATCGGTAGGAGAGCCCTTGGGCGTAGTATCCAGGCCGTTCTTGGGGGTCCCTCCGGGTGTGAAAGATAATGGAAGTCCGAATGGAGGGGAACACGAAGCTTGACAAGTGGAAGGAACTTGACCAAGTTGAATCTGACACTCTTGGTCCTAGACCAGAGTACTCTCAATACATGGGTGAACCACTACAGGGAGCCAAGGGACTCAACCTTGAGGGTGATCGAGAGAGGGCAGATTCCCAGGGGAAGGGGGGGCATGATGCCCACAACCTTGTATCATACCTATGCACCCCCTGCTGGAGAGGGATGGGCCAAGTGGCCTAGGTGACCGGGAAATCAGGAGATCTCCCCGAGGTGGGGCTGGACCCGAATTTTAGACATTCAGGTGGTCCTACGTATCCCATTAGGATGGGAATCAAGCCAGACGTAGTTCTGAAAGGGTGCCTTTTAATGTCATGCAGGAGAAGGGATAGGAGGACTGAACCTCAGAATGGGGGCGTGCGTGGTGTAGCTATTGCGTACCCGACGTGAATGAGGACGTAATCCTACACTGCGCCACGCAGTCCTGTGATCGGGGTCCTGAAGGCAGGATTAGAGAGTTAAATTCTCTGAACTCAATCCGGGTCCAAATACAAGGGGTCTTGAACGTAGTTCCAGATGAGAGTCTTAGTTTATGGTCTTAGAGCTCGGACCGTGGATGGTGACAACTCCCAAGTAGGCACAGATGTCAGCCCAATCCCTAAGCCCACGTGAGATAAACTCGGTGTGGGAAACAAGGGGGGGACCCTCATTGCAACACTTGGGGCATCCATTTAAGGGGAGTCAGCAGAGAGTTTCGAAGGACACCTTTGATGTAGCTTGTTCTCCCAATGCGCTGGCGTGCACGGAGGAAAAGTACCAAGAATCCTGAGACTCTACTTGGACACGATGAAGTGATGAAGGGTGTGAATTGTGTACCCGGCATTTGGGCTTAACGGGTTGGCGTGGCGATAGAGGAAAACTGTTATCCATGAAGGAAACACAGCGTCTGTATCGCGTTAGCCTGAGGTGGGAACAACAAACGAGCATCGACCGCTGACCATATTCGCAACGCGGGATTTTATCGATTTGTCGTCCGAAACCCTGGGGGGGCGTTGGCCCGTATCGGTAGGAGAGCCCTTGGGCGTTGTATCCAGTCCGTTCTTGGGAGTCCCTCCGGGTGTGAAATATGGTGAAAGCCCTGATGCAGGGATACTCAAAGCCTGGAAAGCGGGTGCGGACGTATCCGAGTAAAGCTTGGCATTCCAGGTAGTGAACCAGAGTACTCTTAAGCACATTGGAGAACCGCCGAAAAAGAGGGGTCGACGAAACAAATCAGCAGGGGGTGGGAGCATGGCATGGTCATCACGATACCATCGTGAATGAGGACATAATCCCACACCGCACCATATGATCCCCTCATGGAGGAAGGATAGGCCAGGGGGCCAAGATGGGATGAGGATTCCCGAGGAATGGGGCTGGACCCGGATCTTGGACATCCAGGTGGTCCTACGTATCCCATCAGGATGGGAATCGAGCCACACGTAGTTCTTGAAATGTAGTTTAACATCATACCGGACGAGGAGGGGAATAACATATCCCTAAGCAGGGTGTACAGTATGGCGAAAAACCGACGTGAGGACATAGCCCTACGCCATGCCGTACAATCCTATATGATAGGTCCTGGGCCGCGGCCTGGAAAGGCCGAGGGGCCCTGGGCTGAGCCTCGGAAGTGGAGTCGTACGACATGGTACATGATCCCGACGTGAATGAGGACGTAGTCCTACACCACACCATACGCTCCGGGTGAGGAATCCCGGGCTGTGGGCCCGATCACTAGCACCACCTGGGGGAAGTTTGTCACCTCATGATAGGGCAGAATGAATCACTGTTGACCATATTCGAAACACAGCGTTCCTATGGTGACCCGCATGGGGGCAACAAATGAGCGTCGACCGCTGACCGAATTCGCAACGCGGGACATGTTTCGATTTGTTGCTTGGGAAACCCTCGGGGGCGTTGGCCCATATCGGTAGGAGAGCCCTTGGGCTTTGTATCCAGGCCGTTCTTGGGGGGCCCCTCCGGGTGTGAATCCATCCACGAAAGGGGCAAACACCTCAAGGGGGGAATGTGCAGCCAGGTCGAGACTTGCTCGATGTGGGTCGGGGCAAAAGTGTGCACCCTGCCATGTCTTGACCCGAGGGGAAGATTTTGGCTTTTGGGCTGGGCCAACGGACGAAATGTCCGGGCGTTCCTACGTATCTCATAAGGATGAGAATCAAGCCATACGTAGTTCTTGAAGGCCATGCAGTTTAGCGTCATGCGGTGAGGACGTGGTGGGGTAGAAGAACGGGAGTGGGCGCATGGTGCAACCTTTACAATCTTTGTGTGAGTGGGGTTGCATGAGCGGGGCCAAGAAAGCCGACTCCCTACTACACAAAGATCCTCCAAGGAGACCATTCCCAGGGGGAATAGTGGAAGAAAGAAGCTTGGGCTGGGCTCGAGACAAGGCGTCCGAGCGTTCCTACGTATCCCATAAAGATGGGAATCAAGCCGTACGTAGTTCTTGACATGCAGTTTAACGTCATGCGGGACGAGGGGCATCTCGTTCGGGGATGTGTGCGGCATGGTACATGATCCCAACGTGAGAACGTAGTTCTACATTGTACCGTACGATCCCGTAAGAGGGTAAGTCGGAGAGAAACGAGGGGGGCCTGGGGCCAGACCTCGGTGGAGACGGGGCCAGGGGCCCAAAGAGGTCGAGGGGCCTGAGGCTGGGCCTCGGTCAGGAAGAACTGACTGACTTGCAGTTTAACGTCTTGCAGTGAGGACGGAGATACAGTTTAAGGTCATGCGGGACCAAGTCGCAGTTTAGGGTCGTGCAGGACCACTGCAGTTTAATGTCGTGCAGGACCAATGCGGTTTAATGTCGTGCAGGACCCTCTCGCAGTTTAGGGTCATGCAGGACCACTTTTTCCCTAGGAAAAGTATCGCTTGAGGAATCTGGCATTGGTGGGAGGGGTTACACGCTCTCCATCTGTGGTCACCAAGGAATATGCTCCATTGGGGTAAACCTTATGGATGATATAAGGCCCTTCACATTTGGGTTCTAACTTGGGCGGTTTCCTTCCGGGAATCATTGGCGCTCGCAGGGCCAGCACCAGGGCACCCTGTAGAAAAGAGCGGAGACGAACCTTCTTGTCAAAAGCTCTTGCCATCTTGTCTTGATGCCTTTCCAGATTGTGCAGGGCACGAAGCCGGTTCTCGTCCAGTGCCTCTAACTCAGCTAGACGGATCTCAGCTACCTCATCTGATGTCTGGTGATCATAAACTGCCGTGCGTAGCGACGACAGCTGGATCTCAATGGGTAGGACGGCCTCAGCTCCATACACCAGGGAATATGGGGTCACCTGGGTAGAGTTGCGAGTCGTCGTCCGGTAAGCCCAAAGGGCGTTGGGGAGCTTGTCCGGCCAACTCTTCTTGTTCTAACCAACCATCTTCTGCAGAATGTTAGAGAGGGTCTTGTTGAATGCCTCGATCTGTCCATTCGCCTGTGCGTGGTAGCGGGAGGTATGGTTTGACCGGATGTCGTACTTAGCGTACAATTTCATCAATTCAGCTGCTCAGAAGTTGGTACCGTTGTCAGTGAGGACGGCGTGAGGGACCCCAAACCGGTGGATGATGTTGGAGCTCACAAAGTCAACGACGGAACGGGCCTTGACCTCTTTGAGCGGAACTGCTTCTGCCCACTTGGAGAAGAAATCTGTAGCAGTCAGGATGAACCTACACTGGCGGGCTGTTGCCGGCGGATACGGGCCCACTACATCGAGCCCCCATACCGCAAATGGCCAAGAGTACTTGGTGGGGTGGAGGGGTTCTGGCGGCCGATGCAAGAAGTTGGCGTGCACTTGGCACGCGTGGCATCTCTTGGCGTATCCAATACAATCGTGGATCATGGAGGGCCAGAAGTACCCTAGCCTCCGGATTTGATGGGACAGCTTCGGCCCAGTTTGATGGGCGCCACAGGAACCGGCGTGAACTTCTTGCATAACTTGAGGTATCTCTACTCCTTGGATGCAACGGAGGAGGACACCATCAAAACTCCGTTTATAGAGGGTCTGCTCAAGACTAGGGCCGCTCTGGAGGGTAAATTGAAGTGCGCGGCGTCGGATTCGCTCGCGCTCGGCCCGGTTGTCCGGGAGCTGGCCATTTTGGAGATAATCGACAAAAGGTGCTCTCCAATCGGGGGTCGTTTCAACCACTGCGTCTGACGAGCCCGGGGCTCCCGATACGGAGGGTCCGGCGGTGAGATGACTTACCCGTAGGCTATCACGGTCCTCTTGGGTGACGGGAGCAATGACTCTACGGTGGGCCACGTGTATGACCAAATCATCTTACTCGGGTTCTGCGAGCGATGCGGCTAAGCCAGCTAGGGCGTCCGCTTGGCCGTTCTGCGACCGCGGGACATGGGTAACCTCTGGCCGAGAAGAGAACTGGGCCATTAAGAGGAGGGTGTACTCCAGCAACAGTGCAAGCTCTGGCTTCCAGACGACGTAGTCGCCATTAACCTGTTTGATTACCAGCTCAGAATCTCCCTTCACATGTAGATGGGGTACATGGATCTAAAGGGCCAACTCGAGGCCGGTGATGAGAGCTTGGTACTCTGCCTCGTTGTTCGTACAACCTTCTGACAACAGGAAGGAGTACGGCAGGACGGCTTGCGTCGGGGTAATGAAAACAATACCCAGACCCACTCTGTTGAGCTTGGGGTCGTTGAGCCTTCTACCAGTGGGGCTCCGGGAGGCGCCGTCGAAATGCATTTGCCAACACGGGACAGCGTGATCGACCGAGAGGATCGTCTCGTCGGGGAAATCCAGGTCCAGGGATTGATCCGCGGAGGTTGGATGGGCAGCTAAAAAGTCTGCCAATGCCTGTCCCTTAACGGCCTTCTGAGGCACAAACCTGATGTCAAACTGCTGGAGAATCACCGCCCACCACGCTAGCCGGCCAGTCATCATGGGGCGGTTCAGGATGTACTTCAGCGGATCCACCCGAGAGATCAATTGCACCTCGTGGTGTTGCAGGTAGTGTCGCAACTTCTGCACGGCGAAGACGAGCGCAAGGCAGCTCTTTTTGATAAGGGAATATCTGACCTCCGTATCGAGAAGCATGCGACTGAGATAGTAGAGACTGTTCTCAGTGCCCTCGTTATTCTTCTGGGCGAGCAGCGCGCCGAGAGATCTCTCCAGGGCAGTCACGTAAAGGACCAACGGCTTTCCAGAGACGGGTGGCATCAAGACCGGAGGTTGGAGCAGATACTGCTTGATTTCCTCGAAGGTGATCCGACACTCCTCATCCCATTCGTAGGCAGCGCCTTTCTTCATGAGCCAAGAAAAGGGCTTACACTTGCCGGCCATGTTCGCAATGAATCGGCGTATATAGGCTAAGTGGCCTTGCAGGCCTCGAAGCTCCCGAATGTTGCTCGGGGGAGGCATTTGGCTGATGGCCTTGATCTTCTCCGGGTCGATCTCGATACCTCGGTATCTGACAACAAAGCCCGGAAACTTCTCGGAGGTGACTCCGAAGGCACACTTCAGTGGGTTCATCTTCAGGTGACGGGAACGGAGGAAACCGAACACTTTCTCAAGTTCTTTGAGATGGTCCTGGCGCTGATATGATTTGACTACAAGGTCATCCACGTAGCACTCCACCAATGTCCCGAGGATCGGTTTGAATATGCGATGCATGGCCCTCTGATAAGTGGAACCTGCGTTTTTCAAACCGAATGGCATCACCCGGTAGCAAAAGGTACCCTGGGGAGCCCTGAAGGCAGTGGAATCCTCATCTTCGGGGGCCATCCGGATCTGGTTATACCCGGAATACCCATCCATGAAAGAGAGGGCTTGGAACCTGGACGTGGCGTCAATCAACAGCTCCGTCACCGGGAGTGGGAAGTCATCCTTTGGGCAGTGGCGATTGAGATCGCGGAAGTCGATGCAGACTCTAATCTGCCCATTCTTCTTTCTGACTGGCACAATGTTGGCGAGCCATTTGGGGTACTGGACCTCTTTGATGAAGATGGCCTTGATTAGCTTATCAACTTCGGCCTCAACCATAGCGCCATGGGAAGGGTGCATTTTCCTGGGAGGCTGCTTAAACCCACAATGTTTTACTTGGAGGCCCAGACGGTGGACGACCACTTGGGGATCCAGCCCTGGCATCTCATCGTAACTCCAGGCAAACACATCGCGGTGCTGTTTGAGGAAGTCTACATACTGCTTCCGCTCCTCGAGGGACATGGCCGCACTGATTAATGTGGGTCTTGGATCTGCCTCGCTACCAAGGTTCACCTGTACCAGCTCATCGACCGTGGTAGAGACGCCTTCTTCAAAGGCTGGGGGAGCATCCTCCAAGTCTTCCTCCTCAGCCGTGGGGGGATTTCCCGTGACGGAAGGTACTTCTGGGCTCTCAAAACCCGAGGGGCAGCTGGTGCCGGCTTGGGCAGCAGCGGTCATCACATCAGGAGACTCACTCGTCGTGGAGACCATAGCAATGAATTCATTTGACCCTATCCCATCCGGACTTCGGCCTAAGAGGCCACGCTTGATGATATCAAATCAGTGGTGACGTGTCGGCCAGAGTCGGTTGATTCCAGCCCGGCGAAATAGACACGTATGGCGCACCGCCGTTGTCATGAGCTTGACGTCCCGGTACCGTACAGGGGTAGGAGATCCCGGGATGACCCGAGCCTGGTTGATGTAGGAGTACGAGGTGATTTTCCGCCGTCGCTTGGACGCGGGAACATGCCTTCCTTGCGTACCCGAAACAACGAAACATTGTCCCATGTCGAGGGTCATGGCCTCCAACCGGTGGATCGGGAGGATGTAGGCATCGTCCACGCTCGCCCAGGGATCACTTGTGATTGGGGCGGGCTCATCCTCGCTGACCAGGATCTGCTTGTCCTTACTTTTGTAATAACCCGCATCCAGATAGCGGGCCTCACAAGAAGCGAAAGGGGACGCGTCTCCTTGGAGCACGCCTACTCGACCGTTGAGCGAGTACTTAAGGCACTGGTGATACGACGAGGGAACCGCTGCATGCAGATGGAGCCATGGCCTGCCCATCAATGCGTTGTAGGCGGTGTCCTGAGAAACAACCATGAACTCGGTGCTGGCAATTAAGCCACCGAACTGGGTCTTCAGACGGATCTTGCCGACCGGGGTTTGCTCTGTCCTTTCGTACCCCTGAATCCTGAGGTCAGAGGGAGTCAAATCACCTTCGTACAAACCCAGCTTTCGCAGCGTCCGGGTCGGAATTAGATTGATTCCAGAACCCGTGTCAACGAGGCAGCGACGGACTTCCACACCGTTAAAGTGGCCAGTGATATACAGTGGGCGAATGTGCCCCTGTATAGGAGGGTCTTCATCTTCACCATAGAACGAGATAACCGCCTGACATTCGGCGTTTTCAATCGTCTCGGTATGGAAGGCCTCCGCGGCTGCCACTTCCGTCTCGAACTAGAGGGGGCTCCTTAGGGCCTCGGCAAGTGCCTCGCGCATCTCGGATGACAAGCGCAGGGCCTGAAGGATGGAAAGCCTCGCCGGAATGCCGGCTAGGTGCTTTAGGACATCATACTTGCGTGCCAAACACGATCCTCTGCTTACAGGGGGTTTTTCGGCATTTGGAGGCATAGCGGGTCCTGCCGGTTGAACTGGCGGTCGGCTAGCACTGGGTTCATCCTACTGCCTGCTAGTAGAAGCCTAGAGAGTAGTTTCCGGGCTAAGATCGAACAGCGGGGGCTGGCCCGTCGCCGGGCGAGACTGGCTGTGATACGAACGAGGCGGCTCTCCCTGATCCAGCAACACGAACGACGGTGGAGGTAGAGCTAAGGGTGCTGGATGGGTCTGCGCGTGCTGAGATCTGCGCTGAGCCTGCTGCCTGGTCTCGGTAGCGTGCACGGCTTGGTCACAAGTGTCTGCTGACATACCTTGGTGACCGGCGCGATTGCGATTCCGCTGACGTTGACGCCGGCTGGAAACGTTGGGGCGGTCTGCCTGGGGTTCCCCCTCGTCGGGGGTCATATAGGGCTTTACCAGCTCCACGGTGTTAACCGAAGCATACCCTTGACTGTCACTCGAAGAGTCATCCACCGCTGGGCGGATTCTGGGGAGAATGCCCATTTCGGGAGGCATAAAGTCACCGAGATTACGGGATGATGACGGCACTGGCGGTGCACGTTGCTTCTTCTTACGTCGTCGTTGCTTGCCCTTTTGGGCAGAGGTCGACTGTGAAGACGATGTTGAGGCACCAACTACTTCTTCTGAAGGTTCCGACTGCTTCAGGTGTGCCCGGATGATACCCTGGGCACGGACGACAGTTTTTCGAGCCATCCAGTTGTCGTATTTATGGGACCCGCGGCTAGGGACCTGCTGCCACTCACCCTCGCTGTCACTGCCGATTTCTGATCCCGCAAAGACGCCTGCCACCTGCGCTGGCGCTGGGCCCAACTTGACTATGTTGTTGTTGACCTGGTCCTGAAGCCAGTCTTTAAACACATAGCATCGCTTGAGGGTGTGCCCCAGGATCTGATGATAAGGGCAGTAGTTGGGGTGATCAGTGAGATGCGCCTCTGCCGGCCTCCTGCACTCAGGCAGACGCACGATCCCTTTCTCTAGAGCACTTCGGATGTAACCAGGGACCTGATTTTCGTTAAACGAATAGGTATGGTACTTTCTTTCCGGGTAAGGAGCCCTGGGGGCCTGGTCCTGTCGAGGGACCGGAGGGGCCTGCCGAGGGGGCGGCGCCTGGTTGTCTCGCCTAGGTGGCGGTGGCGCGTTGCGCGGGGGAACCTGTCGGTTCTGAGGCGGTCGATGCTGGGCAGGAGCCTGTGCTTGAGGTGGAGGACCTCTGCGGGGTTGCGGGGGTGGTGCCGCCGGTAACAATTCCAGCTGCCTCGGGGCTTCTATTTGAGCCACTGCGGCGGGTTCAGCCCTGGCGTCCCTCCTGGTTGGGATCATAGGGGGCAGCAAACGTGCCTGACTAGCCTGTTGCAGGGCCTCCTCGAGGCGCTGGGCCTTATCCGAGAAATCTCTGAACCCCCCAGGGTAGTTCTGGGTAATCAAGGAGGGTACTAGCTCTGTCTTTACGTTCCCCACACACATCGTCAGTAATTTCTCCTGAGTCAGCGGCATATCGAGAGAATACGTAAGTCTTTTCCACCGGGCGATGAAGTCTGCAACCCGCTCATCAGGCCTCTGTTTGCACTTAAAGAGGTCCGCGATGCTGGTCTTCCGCGTGGTGGAGCTGAACTGGTACAAGAACTGCCGGCGACGATTCTCCCAACCGGTCACTGATCCGATGGGGAGCTGGCTGTACCAGACGAATGCCGGACCTTCCAACGTCTGTACAAAACATCGGAGCTTAGCGGCTTCTTGCTGAGCCGGGGTCCCCAGCATGGGGGCACACCTGGAAGAGAAATGAGCCAAGTGCTGGGGTGGGTCCCCTGTCCCGTTAAAAGGCGAGAAAGTGGGGTTCCCAAAACCCGGAGGCGCGGGCATATCATCCACCCACGCAGGATAAGGCTTGCCATCCGGTGGGACCGCCACCTGCCGTGTCTCCAACGCCTCGAGGCGGGATGTGAGTGCCGCAATAAGGTCCTCCGGGTGGGGGTCCCTGTCTTGACGGGGGTCCCTAACCACAAGCGCATTGCCAGGTTCTTCAACACGGTAGACGGCTTCTGCTGCTCGCGGGTTGACTGGTTGGACGACCTGTTGGGCGACTGGGGGAACCCGGGTTGGGTTCTTCAGATTGCCCCGTCGCTCAGGGGGGTTTGGCGAGACGTATCGCGCCCTCCTGCCATACGTTCCGGCTTCCGCCCTGTCCGCGGCAGTAGCATGATCAGGGTTTCCCGGAGGCATCTCACCGGGGGGAAATTGTTCCTGCCCCTGCTGCCCCGGCCTGGGATTACCATAGTCGGGTCGTCGCTCTACGGCGCGTTCAGCCAAGAGTTCGTCGACCAGCCTCTTCTGCTCAGCAAGCTGCTGGCGCAACGTGGCCTTCTCAGGGTCTTCGTCCATTTTCTGCACAGAGGCGGACGGGTCGGAGTGCTTGACTATCCCGACATGCTCCTTACCCTTGCCAGTGCTTCGACCGAGTGCCAGTGACTCGGTGAGTACGGGGAGGCCTAGCAGGTTCCTTTGCTGACGGGTGACTCTCCCTGATGGGTCGAGTAGTGGCGGTACGCCCTCGGATGGTAAGTCCCCATCAAGGAACTCAAGCTCATCTTCCTTATCCACAACGTCGGCCATGTGGACTGTGACCCCTCTTGAGGGCATATCCTCAATGTCGCATAGCGAATCGGGCTGTCGTTGGATAGGGTCGAAGAGGAGAGCGGCATAGCGTCCCCAACCATGGACTTGCACATGGGGGGTGGCTTCCCTGAAGATCTTGCGGAGTGCCTTGAAACTCTGGACGCATTTTCGTTGGAGGGCACTCTGGTGACCGGGCGACTCGGGGTGCTGGGCCGCAAGGAGCGCCGCTGCATCAATTAGGCGGCACTGTTTGCCAATCTCCTCGAAGTGCTCTCGACTCCTGGGGTACACTACCCGTTCCCAACGGAGGCGGAAGTGCGTCTCCCACAGGGTCCGACAAAAGCATCCCACTTCATCAGGGGTAAGCGACTCGGGTACGCGAAAATTCAGTGCCGTCGTGGGCCAGAACATCTCTGGGAAGTAGTCCGCTGCAAGAATACTCCAGAAGCTCCTGGGTTCGTCCTCGGGGTTCGGCCCTACATTTCCCCACTCATCAACCGGGGGTGGCTGAGGGACGGGTAGCGGTACCGAGGCGGACCTCTGGGATAGCAAACTCGGCGGTGGAGAATACGGCAAGCGAGCAGACTGGCCACCGTACTCTGGGCCCTCCTCTGAAGAGCGAGGTGACCTGACCACAATGTCACGATATGACGGGCTAACAGCCACTGCTTCGGGTATGGGAATTGCCGTTACCGGTGTCCGGTCATGTCGTGGCTCTACCACCGTTGACCCCCAAAACAGCTCCTCGTGATCCCGAGTAGAGGTAGAGGGCGCTTCGGGTGACGGTGGCGGTGACTGCGCGGTCGAAACCTGCGGAATTCCCAGGATTTCTTCCTCCTGGATGTACCTGCGGAGAGAGACGGGAATCCGGTGGACCTCAAATTCCGGGAGAACGAGGCTGACGCGTCTAGTTCCTGCCCCAGTCCTTGATACGGAGGAGCTAGGAGAAGGTTCCATCGCTGAATCGCATTCCGCTTCCGAATCGGAGAAGCGGGCAGGTTTGATCCCCCCCTGGGCCTTCCCAGGATTCTTCTTGTGGTGGCGACGACCCGCTCTTCTGCCACTGGGTGGCTCTTCGGGACAGGGTAGACCCCTATCAGGCAGCCCTGGGGCGGCACTAGCGCCGTGGCGGAGAGGGCCCCCACATGAGATAGCCGGGGTGCCGGGGGAACCAGGGAAAATATCAAAGGGTACATGGGGAGGACCTCCATGAACAGTACCCACGTGGGCGGGGCCTCTGTTGGAACCGGCAGGAGTATGGGGAAGGCCTCCATGGTCGATGCGAGTGGAGTGAGGCTGACCTTCACTCCATGAGTTGCTGGGGCGAGAAGGATCTTCGCCAGTCGCAGAGAGGACCTAGGGGGGGCCCCCACGTCGAAGGACCGGATGGACGGTGCCCTTAGAAGAATGGACTTCATACCCTGTACAGCGGGCGCGGGAAGTGTTTCCGCGCTGAGCATCACTGCCCCGGGGCAGGTCTTCCTGCAGGATGGGGGCAGCACGAGGCATGCCTCCACGACGAACCTCAGAGCGGGGAAGGCCCACGCTCTGTGGAGTACTGGTACGGGGAGGACCTCCGTACGGGGTGGCATCACCGCGGGTTAGCTCGCAACGATCATCACTGGGGCCTGCAACCCGGAGAGTCAACCCGGCCTGCCCATGGGGCGGCTGGGTTCTCAATCTTGGTTGGGCGAAGGGGTGCCCCTGCTCAATGTAGGCGGGGGCTTCATAATGTACGTCGGCGGTGGCTCGGGTCACTATAGCTGTCGATGTGGACGCGGCTAGGCGAGCGTCCTCAGCCCGGGCCCAGCGCTGACGTCGGGTCAGGCGGGCCGGTGCAGGTGGTGCAGGGACATAGTCTGCCTGTTCTTCCTGCGGGGCCGGACGGCGGCGCTGACGTGGCCGGACGGGAGCTCTCGCCTGGGGGTCCTGGGTCAGGGCCCTGAGCGGGCTGAGCCGGACCGCGCCTGACTCTTCGGCGTAAGGCGAAGAGTCGTCAAGGCGTTCTGGGGATAGGCTCCCGAAACGGTTGAATGTCGAGGTGGGGAGCGGGGGCTCCCTGCGCAGCCTGTTAGGGCGGCGTTGACGGCGGGGTCTGGAAGCCTCCAGGTCCAAACGGGCCATATCCCTGGTCGGGATGACCCCTTGTTCCTCATACCTACGCACGAGGCTGTTGATCACCCTTCGTTGGATGACCTCTGATGGGGAAAGGGGACGTGGACGTCCCGCATCCCGTGACGTGGCAGCCGTCGTGGCGGTAGTGGCGCCATGTGGAGTGGCCGTAGTGGTGTTGCCCCTGCCCTTGCGCGGGCGAGGAGCGGATGGTGACCGCATCTCTGAAATAGCAACCTGGTTCCTGGAAAACGAAGGGATCAACTCATCAGTACTGAGAGGAAAAGGATTGACAGCCAGTGCCCCAGCGTTCTTCCATCCTCCATGTCTGTGAGAAGGATCCACACCAACACGCTGCGGAGCGGAGCGCCCCACGTTCTACTACCCCGACTTCTGGTGAGTTCCACGACAGGCCCGCCATTTACTTGGCAGGACCAGGCAACGGATATCTGAATCTGGTGACACGTCAATCTACTGGTGTCTCGAACGCTACTAATCTCCATGCTGAGGAGAAGAATTTCACGTCGGGTTCACCATTTCTGTTTCCGACGCTTTCGCCGGGGCGCGCGCGCATCCGTCCGCGGGGGAGGGGGACGCGCGGCTTTGTTGCCCCGCATTCCCGCTTTCCAAAGGCGGGCGGCATTCGTTCCTTGTTCAGGTACGTCTGCTCCTTGATCGAAACGGGATGATGGGATGTCGGTTCTTCCTCCTGTGGATTCCTCCTCAGAACTCGTCACCTAGTCCGGGTCTCCCTTATAGATTTAATACGTAGTTCGTGAAACTCTTCCCAGTGTCATGTTTCCATGGACACATGTTAATTACACTGCTTCTGTCGGGACATTCCAAAGGGTCCATTCAGGGCAGCAACCTTCGGTCAGGCGAGTAATCACGTTTGAGGCATCAGTAGCGTGTCTGGATGCTGGGGTACCTGGCATGTCTGTCTGTTATCCTCAATCATAAGGCTTCTCGAGGGCGTGGAAGCCCGAGGCATCCCACATCGAGCGCAGGGAATTACATGTCATAGACACGTATCTGAGGTTTTCCTCAGCTTCCCATGTTCAACACATGGTATGTTGCAAGATTAACGTCTAGCAGAGACGGTTGAGAATGAAATGGGACCATCGCAGGGGGGCGACAGCGAAGTTGGGCTTGAGCATTGAAGAGACTTCCTACGTATCCCCGTGGCAGGGAATCAAAGTCCGTGTAGTTCAGGATGGTGCCGGTAAACCGACGTGAAGCTGGACCTTGGTCCGAAGAGATTTGGGCTTGAACCTCTGGGAGGATTCCTACGTACCATGCCTTGACATGGATCAAAGTCCCCGTAGTTCAAATGATACAGTTCAACGTCATGCGGGACGATAATGAACCCGGACGTGAATAAACGACGGGTGGGCTTGAACCTCATGGAGGCTTCCTACGTACCATGCCTTGACATGGATCAAAGACCTCGTAGTTCAAGTGGTCACAACGGCTTACCGCTGGACTGGAATGGGACCCGACGTGAATGAGCGACGGGTGGGCTTGAACCTCGTGGAGGCTTCCTACGTACCATGCCTTGACATGGATCAAAGACCTCGTAGTTCAAAAAGGGTTTGTCGGTAAACCGACGTGAAAGCAGACCTTGGTCCACTAATGGTGGGCTTGAACCTCGTGGAGGCTTCCTACGTACCATGCCTTGGCATGGATCAAAGACCTCGTAGTTCAAATGGGGGTTGGGTCGCAATGGCTTACCACTGGACCAGGATGTAGTTTGACGTCATACTGAACGTAGGTAGAACACGACGTGAATTGGGTGATGGGTGGGATTGAACCTCGTGGAGGCTTCCTACGTACCATGCCTTGACATGGATCAAAGACCTCGTAGTTCAGATGAAAGTAGACCTTGGTCCACTGATGGTGGGCTTGAACCTCATGGAGGCTTCCTACGTACCATGCCTTGACATGGATCAAAGACCTCGTAGTTCAGAAGAAAGTAGACCTTGGTCCACTGATGGTGGGCTTGAACCTCGTGGAGGCTTCCTACGTACCATGCCTTGACATGGATCAAAGACCTCGTAGTTCAGAAGAAAGTAGACCTTGGTCCACTGATGGTGGGCTTGAACCTCGTGGAGGCTTCCTACGTACCATGCCTTGACATGGATCAATGACCTCGTAGTTCAAAAGAAAGTAGACCTTGGTCCACTGATGGTGGGCTTGAACCTCGTGGAGGCTTCCTACGTACCATGCCTTGACATGGATCAAAGACCTCGTAGTTCAGAAGAATGTAGACCTTGGTCCACTGATGGTGGGCTTGAACCTCGTGGAGGCTTCCTACGTACCATGCCTTGACATGGATCAAAGACCTCGTAGTTCAGAAGAAAGTAGACTTTGGTCCACTGATGGTGGGCTTGAACCTCGTGGCGGCTTCCTACGTACCATGCCTTGACATGGATCAAAGACCTCGTAGTTCAAAAGGGTTTTTTGTCAGGGTCGGTGCTCACTCTAAGCCCACGTGAGTCATGCTCGGTGTGAGAAACAAGAGGTTGCAAGGACCTGACGATCACGTCGCGAAGGGTGCATCAGTGAGAAGCGAAGAGGGGCTTACGCGTTGGGCGGCCCATGGTGTTGGGACTTACTCCAGGATGGAGGCCCATGGTGCGACAAAGCGCGGGAAAGATGGACCTTGGTCCGACAATGGGAGGTGCCTCGTTCCCTATCACGTTCCCCACTGACCTTGGTAGTGGGGGAGTACCGAGATGCACGGGTGCAATCATCCGTACCAAAGGTTAGGGATTTACGCTCTGAGGCGACCCTTCCCCTGCGAACATACACCACTCCGACAAGGAGGATCTCATTCCATGTGCGGAAGAGTTCCATTCCCGTGGAGACGAGCGGTGTAATGAATGCTCGAGCTAGGGGGACCCTTCGTGAGGGAGACGAGGTTGGGTCACAGTTTAACGTCATGTGTTGAGGACGTGGTGCTTGGCAGTTTAACGTCCTGCATCTCGGACGAGGTGGGTTTACTCCACACCCCTAGGGCTTACATAACCGGTACCCTCTGGTCCTTGGGGAAGGGAAGATACCAGAAAGGCCATGGTAAAGGGGGGTCGAGGGAGGAACCATCGAGGGGTCCACGTTAGCGTGGCTATGCGAAGAAGCAATAGCCGTTAGCGTGCCTATGCGAAGAAGCATTGGGCGAAGCAACGCTATGGGAGGTGTTGTCCATGGGACTTTGAAATCACATCGTGCAAACCTGGAGGGTCGCACGGAAAGAGGAATCGCTAAGCAGAGGAGCGTGCTTTGCGAAGTGGGGTGCCTTGGCCTTAGCATGGGGCATAGGTGGGAGTGGGTGGTGCTTCGCGAAGTGGAACAGTGTTCGCGGAGCACTGCCTCGCGAAGGAGGAGTGGTTCGCGAAGCAGGGTCCTGCCAAGCAATGTGCTTCGCGATGCATAGTTATCCTGCCTTGGCATAGGGATTACTAGCATGGGTTGGGTGTTTCGCGAAGCACGAGTGCTCCGCGGCTGCCCGGGTTCCCTTGGGAATCCCCTTCCTTTGCGAACGCCCTTGGGCTTCGCGAAGGGAATCCCTCTCGAAAGAGGGGCTCAGAACGAAACAAATCAGAGTCGTCTCGCGAAGTAGAAATACCTCGCGGAGCTCATGATTCCCGGGGCAAAGCTTGCTTCGCGATTCGGGAGAGGAGAAGCCGAAAGGTCGGATTGTCCGTCCTTTGGGACTCAGGGGGAGTCGAGTATTTATAGGGAAGGGGCGCCGCGATGCAGGGCTCGCGCGCCGCCTGCGGGGCTTCGCGGCGGCTCGCGAACGTCAAACGGATTCGCGGGGGATTACCGCCTCCGGAGCTTCGCGGCGCCTCGCGAACGTCAAACCGGTTCGCGGCAGATTACCGCCTCCGGAGCTTCGCGGGGCCGCCAAAGTTGGGGCGCTTCGCGGCGGGGCTCCGCGGACGGGCTCCGCGGCTGTGCTTCGCGGCTGTGCTTCGCGAGGCAGCGCGCCGGCTGTCTTTTTCGTTCCTTCCATTCGGGCCATATTTTTGGCGCCAACAATCATAATAGAATCCTTTATCAAAACCATTTTCCATACCAAAATACTTAAAAGAGTATATGGTATTTATTTTATTTTAAAAACATTACAGCTTGTTGAGGAAGCCAAAGACCAAATAATACTCGTGGCGGCGGAAAAGGTCGTTGTCACCACGTACGTTAAAAAAACATTCCTTTTTGTCGTTTAGTAAAATGCTTCATAGAAAAAGATTCTTTTTTTATAAAAGTATAAGTCAAAGGAGTTTATACACCGTATAAAATAAAGTTGTGTATAGAACGGAAAATGCCTCAATGAAAGGAGATTGAGACGAAGTCCCTTACCTTGGGTCTGACTTGACTCGATAGTTCTTTAACATCCTGAATAATAAACTTGAGTTAATTTCTACTTGATTAAGAACCTTTTTAAAGTTAATTATTCCTTTTATATCACTTATTTCCATGTTATAAACATTATGTAACCATTTAAGTTAATAATGTTTGTTTTGTCGATATTTGGTTCTTAATTCGAAAGTGGACTTCTTACAATTACATGTTGTTCGTGTGGTCAAAGGTTCTTTATATCCAGAAAGACATTCCTGATTTGGATATCATATATATCATATATATCCAGCATATACATGTATTTATAATATTACATAATCATTTAGAGTTAAGAAATGAAATGCACCGTTCTTGGAGACAGTAAGTCGTACGTACGCATGAACGCTACTTTCATTTCTTTGTCATATTAATCGAATTAAAACTAAATGAGAGGTATGTATATTTTAATTCCAGAATTATATTAATCATTTAGATATATCATTAATTATATATATCCATTATATACATGTACTTTTAATTGTACATTACATTTGGAGATAAGAAATGAAATGCACCGTTCATGGAGACGGTAAGCCGTACGTACGCATGAACACTACTTTCATTTCTATCTCATTCTTTATTGGAAAGAAATAATAATGATATAAAGGTATATTATATTTCTAGTATAACATCATATATAATAACTTTAAATCCATCCTTTACACGTCCCACATATGGCATTAACGAATCACATCACATTGAGGGGGCGGTAGTCCGCACTTCCTTAAATGAAGATATCGTGTTTATCCATAATGGAAACCGTAAAGGTATGCCCAAAAAGAAAAATACAGAAGCTTAAAGAAAACATAAACATATTATATATCATATATAAATATATTGACATCTAAATGGCCACCTTTGAAGGTGTTAAAGGAATGATGAACAATCATCGTTTCGGGAGGCATAAATTTACCATCCACGGAAATAGTATGTTCTTTAACCATTAGAAGAAGGTGTGTGTAAGTGTAGCACGAATCCATCTTATAACAACATCCTAGTATATTGAATATACTGGAATTGTTACAAAAGAAATAAATAAAAAGAGTTTAGGGGGTTGGAGAAGCAAAATAATACAAAAGGACTAAATTGAATACATTTCCTCAAAATCGGGTAACTCCCTTTGGTTTGAGCACAAAGGAATCCTTGGGAAGACTTCTACCCAATGTGAGGCTTCAAGGAGTAAGATAATGAATTTGAGAGACAAAATGGGCAGGGGTTGGCCCAGCCAAAGGCTTTGGGAGTGTGGGTATGGTGGTAGAGGTGGGGGCCTTTTATAAGAGGAGAGGAGGGGCACTTTTGGAAAGTAAAGAAATATTACTTTATTTGAAAATGTGTTTCGGTTTTAAAAGGTCCCAAATTGATATAATTCGTGGATACGGTGATAAGGGTTCGAAATCCACCCATCCAATATGTTTTGGACATGTTTAGTTCATAGATTTTACATTATCTTTCCATTTTATTTAAATCATCAAATAATGATGTCATCACTGCATCATTATTATGTTATAAATATTTTAATTTATTTATTTTCTAAAAATTATAAAAAAATACTATGATGTAGTAACTCTTATTATATTTCCAATTACTATTTATAATCAAATATCTGACTTGTATATCCCCAATTAAAAATTGTTTTAGTAAACCATATCATGTTTGTGCCATTTTTAACATTAACATTAAATAAAAGCTATTTATGTCATTTTACAACCAAAGTGGCTCCATGGGGTCGCCAAGTTGACCCATGGTTTTTCTTGGTCGGCCATGACACATCCAATGATGGTAGGACATGTTTCTAGGTCATCTCATATTATTAAAACATTATTTTTACCATAAACTACACTAATTAGCACTAATCGCGATTAAAAACTTAATAAGTTACTATTCACCAAAAAATTATTTTAATCTCATTGAACCACATTTTACTTCTTAGTGACAACCATATACGTCGGATTTTTGAAATTCAATACACAAAGGTGGCAAAATTTCATTTAAATGGAAAATCAGTTTTTATAAGTACCACTTAGTGATTTCACTATTCATCAAAAATTGAAGTTTTTCAGAAAAATTCCAAAAATTCACCCGAAGCTATATTTGATATTCCGATTTAAAAAATGAAGTCCATTTTAAAAAATTCAAAACATATAAGTCAAATTAATTAATTTAATAATTAATTCCCACTGTCATGACAAATAGCATGTTTTTATGAAACAATAAGTATCAAAAGATTGACACTAGTTTAAGTCTGATTTCGAAGTGAAACTAATTCCAATGACCACTATTGGATTTAATGGTAAAAATATTTTTAATTTCACTCTAAAAACAATTCAAATAATAATCTAAATATATAAATAAATTAGATCAAAAAGAGGTTTTGAATTAAAATACAACATTTACAATATTCATTAAAAAATGAATTTTATCGGAAAGATACAAAAAATTTACACAAAGTAAATTTTGATGTCCCGATTCTAAAGAAGAGTTATATTTTGTCCGATAGAATTTATAAGATTGATCAAAACTATATTTAATGACGGTTCGCTGTCAAAAGGTGATAAGTGAACCCTTAGTGAAAATTAGGGTATAAATGCCTAAAATTGAATTCTTTCCATATTTTAAGCCTTTATCTTTTATTGGGTAAATATAAAAACATTTAAAAACATATATAATCATATTTTAGTTATTTCTATCCATTCCCTCCAGTACAATGGCTACATGATAACTACCATTTAAAATAATATTATTATATTACTAGTTTGCAACGAAAGATTTCAATGAAACTCATCGTTACGTAACGGGTACGCTATCGAATGTAGAAACCCCTTTTAATTAATATTTAATTCGTAAATATTAATTAATATGAAAATTATTTATTCTTTATTTACCTGGGATGTTACATCCTTCCCCCCTTTTGGGAATTGCGTCCTCGCAATTTTATTCACTTATCAAAATAAGTGGGGGTATTTATCCCTCATAGCATTTTAAGATTCCCACGTTGCCTCTTCAATCACATGGTTTTTACACAAAACCATTCCTGATGAATCACCTTATTCCGTAACACCTGCTCTCTATGGTCAAGAATCTGGACTGGTTGTTCTTAATAAGATAGGTTCTCTTCCAACTGAACTACCTCTGGACTCAAAACATGAGATGGATCTGGCATATACTTTCTCAACATTGAAAATGAAAAACATTGTGTACCTGAGATAAACTCGGAGGTAAAGACACTCGGTAAGCAACTGATCCAACATTCTCCAGATTTTCATATGGTCCAATGAAACTTCGACTCATCTTTACTTTCGTACCAAACCTCATCACACTTTTCCATGGAGAATCCTTAAGAAAAACATGATCACCTACCTCGAAAGATAGATCCATCCTCCGGTTATCCGCATAACTCTTCTGCCTGCTCTGAGCTGTTCTCATGTGTTTCTGAATCAACTGATCCTTTTCTGCCATCTCTTCTAGCAATTCTGGTCCCATCAACTTCCTTTCACCCACTTCATCCCAGAAAGCTGGAATTCGACACCGCTTCCCATATAATGCCTGAAATGGTTCCATCTGTATACTAGAATGAAAACTGTTATTATATGAAAATTCAACCAAAGAATGATGTTGGTCCCAACTTCCCTGATAATCCATCGAACAAGCTCGTAGCATATCCTACAATGTCTGAATTGTTCGTTCTGACTGCCCATCTGATTGAGGAAGAAAAGATGTACTAAAATTTAATTCAGTACCCAACGACTTCTGAAGGCCTTTACAAAAGTTAGAAGTGAGCCTGGGATCACGGTATGTAACCTGACTATCTCTTTAAGATACAAACGGGAATGTTGATCTAGAGAGAAAGTATCTCTTATAGAAAGGAAATGAGCAGATTTGGTAGTAATCAACAATAACCCAGATTGCATTATTACCTCGAGATGTCCTAGGTAATCCCACAACAATGTCCATGGATATGTTTTCCCATTTCCACTCTGGCACTGGTAAAGGCTGAAGCATCCCTTTAGGTAACTGCCGCTCTTCTTTGACCTGCTGACAAGTCAAACACTTCACAGTAAAATTAGAAATATCTCTTTTCATTCCATCCCACCAGTAATACTCCCGCAGATCTCTGTACATCTTAGTACTACCAGGATGAACTGAAAATGGAGAACTATGAGCCTCACATAACAACTCATTCTTAAACTGTGAATCAAAAGGAACACATAATATCTTCCCAAACCTCAAAACACAATCATTATCAATGTTGAATTCAGGCAACTTACCTTTCTGAACCAGCTCTACTTTTTTCACCAACTCGCTGTATTGCTTCTGTGCTTGCTTGATTCTGTCTGATAGAGAAGATTTCACTGATACCTGAAACAAAACAGAAGGACTTCCTGCACCAACAACTTCTATTCCAAAGTTCATTAAATCAAAAACCAAAGGATCTTGTTCCAAATGTAGCATGGTTAATGAATCATTACTTTTTCGACTCAAAGCATCGGCCACTTTATTTGCTTTTCCTGGATGGTAGTGGATTGTACAATCATAATCCTTGATTAATTCCAGCCATCTCCTCTATCTCATGTTCAATTATTTCTGAGTGAATATATACTTTAAACTTTTGTGATCAGTATATATTTCACACTTCACTCCATACAAATGATTCCTCCAAATTTTTAAAGCAAATACAACATCAGCTAATTCCAAATCATTTGTAGGTTAATTTACCTCATGAGTTTTCAACTGACGTTAAACATAAGAAATTACCTGATCATTCTGCATTAGGACACAACCATGTCCCTTCAACGAAGCGTCACAGTATATAACAAACTCACCATTCCTGGAAGGAAGTGCCAAAACTGGAGCATTCACCAATCTTCTTTTCAACTCCGGAAAACAATTATCACATTCTTTTGTCCAGATGAACTTAACACCCTTATGAGTTAGCTTAGTCATTGGACTACATAACTGTGAAAAAGTTTCAACAAACCTTCCGTAGTAACCTGCCAAACTAAGAAAACTACCGATCTCGGTTACATTTTTGGGTCTCGGCCATTCTTCAACAACTTTTGTTTTAGTAGGATCAACAGTTATGCCATCTTTTGAAATAATGTGAACCAGGAAAGAAATTTGTTTTAACCAAAACTCACACTTGCTGAATTTTCCATATAGTTTCTTTTCTTTTAAGGTTTTCAAGATATCCCTTAAATGACTTTCATGCTCCTCTTTAATTTTATAAAGCACCAAAATATCATCAATAAAAACAACCAACATTTTTCACCTGAGTCAACTGATCCATCACTGCAACAAACTGTTTAGTTCTGATTCTGAACATCTCAGGTTGCTGATTTGGAAGGTTGTCTTCCTCCTGATGTCGTGCCAACATAGCTTATTTGTTTCCTCTGCGAAAAACCATTCTGAACACAGAAATATCTTAGGCGAAGCAACATTATAATCTGTAAATGCTATATCATTTCAATCATATCATAAATTAACATATTATTTAACAATTTTCTAACTCCTTATGTTTTCTAAACCGACCTTTGATACCACCTATAAAGCCCCAGCCTCAAACCTTACTTAATATTGAATTAAATGAATAATTCACATTGAGGATCATTTCAGGTTTATAGTTTTAGAGAATTAGAACATAACTATTACATCTCAAAAGATTACAATGTAGACACTTCTACAAAGTTTCCATAATAAAAAAACTCTTAAAAAGAAACATGTCTAGTTCCATGTCTTATATAGCATGACATTCCCTTGATCCCATCCTTGACCATAATCCACTTTAAGTCCTGTGAAAAACATTTTGAAAAAAACTTGGGGTGAGCATAAAAAGCTCAGAAAGGGATACACAAAGAATGAAAACTGTTACTTTTTCAAACATCAAGTAAACCATGTATACTCTATCAAAGTAATACCTTCACCATCATGAAGTAGTAAAAACTCTTCACTGAATAAAGTATCATTACATACCTTTTTGTAACAAAAGGATTACTATAAAATCCATATAAAGAACACATAGAATATATAAAGGTAACTTGGGACATAAACATACTTAAGTGGAATAACCATATGGTCGACTTCCACACATATCACTTAATGGAATAGCCATACGGCCAATTTCCATAGACACTTAATAGAATAGCCATACGACCGACTTCCATACCCAATGCATTGGAGGTTATAACGTAACCACCCGTCCTGCTTTTCACAGCACCACCCGTCATATGGTTTATCATGTAACCACCCGTCAAATGTCCAAATACGAATATAAAATAATAAAACATAAAACCAATATAAAGGAATGATAACATTTCCACATTTCAGTCACAATATATCATAATAGAATCCTTTATCAAAACCATTTTCAATACCAAAATGCATAAAATAGTATATGGTATTTATTTTATTTTAAAAACATTACAGCTTGTAATGGAAGCCAAAGACCAAATAATACTCGTGGCGGAGGAAAAGGTCGTTGTCACCGCGTATGTTAAAAAAACATTACTTTTTGTCGTTTAGTAAAACGCTTCAGAGAAAAAGATTCCTTTTTTATAAAATTATAAGTCAAAGGAGTTTATACACCGTAGAAAATAAAGTTGTGTATAAAATGAAAAATGCCTCAATGAAAGGAGATTGAGACGAAGTCCCTTACATTGGGTCCGATTTACTCGATCGTTCTTTAACATCCCAAATAATAAACATGAGTTAATTTATACTTGATTAAGAAACTTTTTAAAGTTCATTATTCATTTTATATCACTTATTGACATGTTATAAACATTATGTAACCATTTAAGTTAATACTGTTTGTTTTGTCGATATTTGGTTCTTAAGTCGAAAGTGGACTTCTTACAATTACATGTTGTTCATGTGGTCAAAGGTTCTTTATATCCAGAATGACATTCCTGATTTGGATATCATATATATCATATATACCCATCATATACATGTATTTATAATATTACATAATCATTTAGAGGTAAGAAATGAAATGCACCATTCATGGAGACGGTAAGCCATATGTACGCATGAACGCTACTTTCATTTCATTGTCATATTAATGAAATTAAAACTAAATGGGAGGTATGTATATTTTAATTCCAGAATTATATTCATCATTTAGATATATCATTCATTATATATATCCGTTATATACATGTACTTTTAATAATACATTACATTTGGGGATAATAAATGAAATGCACCGTTCATGGAGACGGTAAGCCGTACGTACGCATGAACGCTACTTTCATTTCAATCTCATACTTTATTGGAAAGAATTAATAATTATATAGAGGTATATTATAATTCCAGTATAACATCATATATAATATCTTTAAATCCATCCTTTACACGTCCCACATATGGCATTAACGAATCACATCACTTTGAGGGGGCGGTAGTCCGCACTTCCTTAAATGAAGATATCGTGTTTACCCATAATGGAAACCATAAAGGTATGCCCAAAATTAAAAATACAGAAGCTTAAAGAAAACATAAACATATTATATATCATATATAAATATAGTGACATCTTAATGGCCACCTTTGAAGGTGTTAATGGAGTGTTGAACAATCATCGTTTCGGGAGGCATAAATTCACCATCCACGGAAACAGTATGTTCTTTAACCATTAGATGAAGGTGTGTGTAAGTTTAGATCGAATCCTTCTTATAACAAAATCCTAGTATATTGAAGATACTGGAGTTGTTACAAAAGAAATAAATAAAAAGATTTTATGGGGTTGGAGAAGCAATATAATACAAAATGACTCAAGTGAAGACATTACCTCAAAATCGGGTAACTCCCTTTGGATTGAGCTCAAAGGCTTCCTTGGGAAGACTTCTACCCAAAGTGAGGCATCAAGGAGTAATATAAGGAAGTGGAGAGACAAAATGGGCAGGGTTTGGCCGAGCCAAAGGCTTTGGGAGTGTGGGTATGGTGGTAGAGGTGGGGGCCTTTTATAAGAGGAGAGGAGGGGCACTTTTGGAAAGTAAAGAAATATTACTTTATTTGAAGATTTGTTTCGGTTTTAAAAGGTCCCACATTGATATAATTCGTGGATAAGGTGATAAGGGTTATAAATTCACCCATCCAATAAGTTTTTGACATGTTTAGTTCATATATATTACATTATCTTTCCATTTTATTTAAATCGTCAAATAATGATGTCATCACTACATCATTATTATGTCATAAAAAATTTAATTTATTTAATGTCTAAAAATTATAAAAAAAATACTATGTTTTATTAAATCTTTTTATCATTCCAATGATCATTTATAATTAAAAATCTGACTTGTATAACCCCATTTAAAAATTGTTTTAGTAAAACATATCATGTTTGTGCCATTTTTAACTTTAACATTAAATAAAAGGTATTTATGTCATTTTCCAACCAAAGTGGCTCCATGGGGTCCCCAAGTTGACCCATGGCTTGTCCTGGTCGGCCATGACACATCCAATGAGGGTAGGACATGTTTCTAGGTCATCTCATATTATTAAAACATTATTTTTACCTTAAACTACACTAATTACCACTAATCGCGATTAAAAACTTGATAAGTTACTATTCACCAAAAAATTATTTTAATCTCATTTAACCACATTTTACTTCTTATTAACAACCATGTATGTCGGATTTTTTAAATTCAATACACAAAGGTGGAAAATTTTCATTTAAATGGAAAATCAGTTTTTATATGTACCACTTAGTGATTTCACTATTCATCGAAAATTGAAGCTTTTTAGAAAAATTCCAAAAAATCACCTTAAGATATATTTGATATTCAGAATTCAAAAATGAATTCCATTTTACAAAATTCAAAAAATATATTTCAAATTAATAAATTTAATAATTAATTCCCGTTGTCATGACAAATAGCGTGTTTTTGTGAAACAATAAGTATCAAAAGATTGACACTTGTTTAAGTCTGATTTCAAAGTGAAATTAATTACAACGACCACTATTGGATTTAATGGTAAAAATATTTTCTAATTTTACTCTAAAACCAATTCAAATAATTATCTAATCATATAAATAAATTAGATCAAAAAGTGGTTTTGAATTAAAATACAACATTTACAATAATCATTAAAAAAATGAACTTTATCAGAAAGATACCAAAAATTTAAACAATGTAAATTTTGATGTCCTGATTCTAAAGAAGAGTTATATTTGGTCCGATAGAATATATAAGATTGATCAAAACTATATTTAATGATGGTTCACCATCAAAAGGTGATAAGTGAACCCTTAGTGAAAATTAGGGTATAAATGCCTAAAATTGAATTCTTTCCGTATTTTAAGCCTTTATCTTTTATTGGGTAAATATAAAATCATTCAAAAACATATATAATCATATTTTAGTTATTTATATCCATTACCACCAGTACAACGGCTACATGTTAACTACCATTTAAAATAATATTATTATATTACTAGTGTACAACGTAAGATTTCAATGAAACTCATCGTTGCGTATCGAGTACGCTATCGAATGTAGAAACCCCTTTTAATTAATATTTAATTCGTAAATATTAATTAATATGAAAATTCTTTATTCTTTATTTACCTGGGATGTTACACTGTAACTCTACAATCCATAAAATAAAAATATTTCAATCTCTCTCTATTTATTAAATAAATTCCTTCCTTGATATTTCTATAAATTTAAAAATTAATACAATAAATTCAGATGGTTTTTTCACAAGACTCCCTGGTCTTGTCAAAGTTTGATACCTCAATGATCATGTCTTGATTCATAAAATTCCAAACATAAAAACTATTTCAACAAATTTCATCGTGTGATAATATATTGAACATCATTAATTACTATGATCCACATATTATTATTTCCTTGTAAATGACTCTCATGATCTAAGATCAATACAATTATTTCTGTGGATATGGGTTCCAAAAAATGAAACCTTCACACCCAAATTAAATGATTATTTTCTCCATAGTTTTTATGGTGTCATACTGCTACATATCATGATCATCTTTTTTTTGAGTTACTATAGAATTAGCATCAAAATATGATACCATAAAATAAAGAAAAAATTAATTAATATGAAAATATTATATTAATTTATAAACTAGTAGGTCTTATATTAAAATAGTTATGCATAAATTAGTGGTATCAAAGTCCACGAGTACTAGATATCAGTCATGTCATTAATAATGAACTCAAAAAATAATAAAATGGGTTTTCACCCTAACATGAATTAAATTTGATGTAATCAAAATCATGTAATCCAACATTGAATAGAATTTTTGGGAATCACATCATAAAATTTTATCAACACTATACTTTTCAATGAAAAAAATAAAATATTGTATTATATAGAATCACTTTTGAAATGAGCAAGGTTTTAAATCTATCCTCAAATATTTCTCAATTAATCATTAATGTGAATAATATTTTTACATTAACTCAATTTAAAATCATTTTATGTAACGAATAAATTTATAAATTATTATTTATATTTTGACACACTTAAAATTATGACCTATACGATACTATTTATATGTGACTTGAATATACAGTCATTAATGACTGAAATCGTAATTAGTCATGATGAAAATTAAATGAGTTTCAAATATATTATAGGTTTTCAATTACTGCGTATTAATGTGTAAAAAAGTTTGATGATAAATTGGGATAAAATATTAAATATATTTCATGATAATTAATATAATCATCAATGAAATTATTCACATTAATGATTTTTTCTAACATATTTTATGCTTAAATTGTCCTTCATGAATTAAAAAAGTATAGATGACTGATACACACTCCCAATTATGTTGGGATACTTTTTATGTTTTCAATCATTAATGTCCATTCATATAGAATTGAATCCAATGATAATTTGTAAACCCACATCCCTACCCGAAATGATCAAGGCCATAGTTGAAGTAGTGTTATTATATCTACAAAAGTAAAAACCCATTTGGTTATTTACTTATTCATTTTTTTTTAAATTTTTTTTTACATGTGGATACAATGGAAATATAATGAATTATCATTATATTTCCTATATACCCATGATAACACCCCACACTCATCCTTTTCGTCATACACATTCCCTTTATACTATATATTCATATCAAATAAACTCATCTATTTTATAACCAATGAATTTAAAAAGAGTTGGGTTGTAAAGGATAAAATATACTTATAATATGGCTATTACCTAAAAATTATATTTATGGATTAGATTGTATTAAGAAGGAATTGATTCGTGATAGGTGATGAAGAAAATTCTAACTAATAAAAGTCACACAATAATATTAATTGCAACTCTATGAATTCATAGATCTGAAGAGATGAAAAGAATGTTATATGGGAAAATCTTGCAGATTTTCACTAAAAAATTCACAAAATAAAGATTGGGAAATATTGTTTCAGAAACCACCTTTGATGTAGAACATCTGATTGGTATAATCAATCATAAAAAAATACCATAAAATAAATAAATTGACATTTATTTATGGTATTTAAATATTGTGTTATATTATAATAATTTCATATAGAAAAATTAAAAAAAATAAATTTAATGATATATTGTTAAATAAATTTCTCAATTATATATCTATTTATACATTTCCACATTATAATCATTTTAATTCATTAACATTGAAATTTAAAACAATCATTGGAGTCTATATAAGGAAATATATGTCTTCCAGATCAATTATTTGAATAGAAATTCATATTTGAGACATATATTTCCAAATTACGAACTCTCTTAAAAAAATATATGAGAGTAACAAAACATAATGTAATGGAAAATAATTTTACATTAATAAATTACGTTTCCTATGATTATGGTCATGACCACTTGTGATTTCCATAAAATGTTATTATTAATTAATGAATTATGATGTTAAATTTCATATCATAATATTAATCACATGTAAAATTACTATTCTAATGCATTCAAAAAGATTACTATAATTTTGAATATTTAAAAATATGAATATACTTTTCTATTTAAATTCAACAGAATAATGACATGGGATGTTATATTTTACATAAAAACTAATAATTAATAATCCAAAAAACTCATATTTCCCTAGGATGTGATTTTTTATGGTCAATAAACATGACCTCATATATTTTCATCACATGTGATGGATGGTTGGAATTAGGTACACTATCAATATCAATGAATGGATTAATGTTAGATCATTCCATATGGATGGGTATTAATCCTTCTTATAAGAATAGTTAAATAATTCATTATGGTAACACCATTTCTAAGTCTATTGGATTAATCTATTAGTTTTTTTTATAATGAATAAATATTAATTTTACCATGTGTTATCAAAACATACTAGTTATGTTCAAATATTTATATAAATATTGATTCTCCCTCATTAGTGATTTTATCTGATATATTTATCCATTTTTGTTATTCAATTCTATCTTTTTAAAAGATAAAATATATCTCTAGTTTTTATTTTTGGGAATTAACTTCTAAGAAAAAAAACTACTATATTCCGGAAAAATAATCATTTTCATTAGAGTTTGTTATTATCTAATTGATGTTGAAGCATACCTGATCACTCAAAACTGCCATGCATTGTTTACATTTTTCAACATCAATTATACCTCATCTGTTGGAAAATAATGGTCCTACAATGATTAGTGATGTCTTCCTTTATTCATTTTATATAACTTACAAGTTCAATTAGTGGTATAATTTAGCCCCATTAACTATAATATCATCATTCATTCTTTGGGGGAAAATTAGAATGGAATCTTATAGTAGGATATTATATCATATGTTCATCATTTATTCCATGACAACGATTTGGAATGTGGTGAAGGACATTATATTCAAAAATAGACACCTATATGATAAAAATTATTTTAAATGATATAATATGTGAATTTAATTTAAATTTAATGACATGGTGGATCATGATTTATTTTGAGATAGTTATTTTATTTTGTCACTATACACTAACATATTAGTGAAATTATAGAAATCTCTTGGAGATTATTCTTATTGGAAAACAAATCATTCATAAATTCATTATATTTTTCTTGTTAGTGAGTGATTATATAAAAGTGATGCTAATATGTATCATTTAAAATTATTCATTAAATTTTACTCTTTGATTATAAATTTTCCTATTTTTTATCCTCTCTAGAAATTTAATTCCTAGATGGTATCATAGAAGAGGGGTTTTGTTTAGTTCATTATCAAATTATTGTTTGTTATCCTTCCATTTTAACTATATTCCAACATCTTCATCAATTTTTTCCTTCAATTTTTTCACCCAATGGTTTAAGTATGTGTTTTATTATTTTCCCAATTCTCATAAGGATATCATTCATGTACTATTATGTGCTGACATATGGGCTTCAACGTAGTACTCCACTCAGCCTCTATTTATGTATATTGAAAATTTAACCAAATTGAAATTTCATGTTTCTTAGTGACTTTATTGGGTATCTATAGTTATAATTTAGTTCTTTAATTTTTAATAATTAATTATTTTAATATATAATTAGATCATAGATGTAATCCTAGGTTGTAGTCATAATTGTAGCCAATTGTTTTATATAATATGTAGATTTAACTTCTTATGATGATACATATTTTGATTGATATCCTCGAGCACACTATTTATACCCAATACAATTTTAATATTGTGTCCTCTAATGGTCAAATTTACAATGAGTAATTTAGTTATTATAATAATTTTGTATTGTAATAATAATATAGAGTTGTTTTTGTTATCAATATTATTATGGAATGATAATATTGGATTACTCATAAGGATGTACTTGTTTTTGTATATGTATTGTGGTTGAGACAATTAAGAATGATAGAGAAAATGGAATCATTTCCTAGTGTTTTAAAAATTATTGTTCTAAAATTAGTGGAGTGTAATATGGTTGGTCAACTAATAAAATAATTTTCACATGTGTTTGTAGGTCACAACGTATCATGTGATAATATGAGTTTAAATTATTCTCCCAATAATTTCTGGTGAATCCAATATGGTTTATGATTATATGAGACATTTTTCTCTCATCAATTAAATGAATATGATACTAGAAATTTTAGACAAAATTATATTCTAATGATTATCACGAATTTTATATTTATGTTTGGATCATGTGATCACATGGGTTCGAATTGGGTTGGAGATCACATAAGCATAGATGAATCACATGACCATGTTTTAAATATTTTAATGTATATTAGTTCATTACAATTAAATGCGTACAATAAAATGAAGATTGTATATGATAATACAAAAAAATTGATGATGGTTGTTTTGATTAATAAGGGATCCCCTCATTTACTTAAGAATAAGTGATCAATTATTCTTGAATGGATCTTGTGATAGGGTAACAAGAAGTGAATGGATTTTAAAACACTATTAATAATGTTGTTTTCATATGATTTAATATTTTTATAAAATAATAGAGATACAAAAAATTTCACTTTCGATAGGTGTTCGGAGGTTGAAGTCATGTGAATTGAATATCAAAAAAAGAGATCGGGTTTAGTCAAAAATTAAAAATTAATGAAGAGGTGGTTTGGAAGGGTAACAAAATTTCCTAGAAGAATTGTTATTGGTTAAGTACAATAAACAAATGTTATCCACTAAAATATAATTATAATTGAAAGATGAGAAATATAATCATATTGGGGGTAATTTTATTGATTTAGTTACTTGATTGGGTTATGTGCTTGAGATTCCAATGAATGGTCATCCGATCACATAATATGAACTGAGATAGAAACTAGAGGTCTTATGTGTGGAAAATTCAAAACTAGATATTTATGAAATCCTATTGGAATTCAATCAAGGTATTACAGTAGATTTTTTAGAATCAATGTATTTATTAATTTTCATCCATTGAAGTAGAAATCATTGGGTTTATTACACTATGTCTCTTGTGTTAGATGTTATGTTCCTACTAATCATGGGTGTCATGGTTCAACAATCATGAAGTAAAGTCATTGTTCCTGAAAATACATGAAATTAATCTAATTATTGGGTTATGATCTAATTTTTATGTTATGTATATTTATATTAAAGGTAAATATTTTTAAACACTCAATGATGTGAATTCTATTGATTTTAGATAGATCAAAGAACCTCCTAATTCAACATATTATAGAATTTATTTTGGTAAAACTAAACATATATTTAATAAGGGGAAGATAATTATGATGTCATTAAATAAATATTTATGTGTATAAAGAACTATATAAGGAGGATTAAAATATTATGATATGAGGGGAGGCATTGTAAAATTAAGGAATTAATTTTCATGTTAGTCTTCTTCACATTGAGTTACAATGGAAAAAATATGTAATTTTCAAAATATATAAAATTTTAATGGATTATTAATAATCTAAGAATAATTAGTGAGTTCTCCCTATATGTATCCAATTATAGTGATCTATGTAAAATCTATTTTTTAAGATTTTGATTCCTAATAATATGTATATGGATTTTGTATGATATAATATTAAATGTTTAACAAGTAATATCAATCTTGGGAAAAATATTTTTCAAAAAAATAAATAAAAACATAACACAAATATTCATCTATCCAATCCTAAAGAGTCATTGGAACTAAAAATTTCGATCAAAGGGATGGTTCTAACCATTGAACAATTTTTAATATTTTTTAACTAATAAAGAATTATTCCAATGTTATTTAATTTCCTCTTTTTGATGGGAGCAACAATTAGATTCAAAAAAAGGTTGATATCACCCCTCACATA
The DNA here is from genome assembly GCA_963277665.1 of Viscum album. Classification (NCBI taxonomy): domain Eukaryota; kingdom Viridiplantae; phylum Streptophyta; class Magnoliopsida; order Santalales; family Viscaceae; genus Viscum; species Viscum album. The sequence continues at coordinate 1,209,963,903 of OY728148.1, forward strand.
GATTTATACGATTGTAAATTTTCATACATAAAATGTTATTTTGTTTAGTGACACATGAAGACCATTAATAATTTAAAATGGTAGAAAACCATTGTATGTGGATTCCATGGCCATATGTGCATTAAATAAAGGTCATAATGATGAAATATACATCATGTTGATGAGATGAACTATTGCAATGTCCCGAGTGAAAAATTTCCTGAAAAAATATTATGCTGATAACATGGTAAAGATGTGAATATCCATGTATTTTAAAACTAGTATAATTAATTGAAATTTCATCTAGAGGAATATATATATACTTTTATTGTTTGATACCGAACTTTATGGAGATGTCTCATTATCCTTTTCATTTTCACTTTTACAGTTGTTTTAGTTATAAGTTGCCTTGTTATTTGGGTTTTTTGGGTGGAATTTGAGAAATTTGGAATCCCATGAGTATTTTCATATTTGGTACAAATTAAGTGTAAACTATATAGTTTCCCCTAGAAAAGTGTACCCCCTTTTTTGAGAAACAGAAGGAGGCACATTATTAGCACACGGTTTGGCCATGTAAAGATGCCTCCCTCCGAAAAGTGTGCACCCTCAAATAGAGGGGATTCACATGGTGGGAGATTTATTTTTCAAACCATGTGACACATAAGGAAACTTTGCACCCCATATGTTTATGCCCACGGTAATGATTACCATTTGGGAAACCCATGTGCCTCCACCCAAAAAACAATGCATGATAGTTTTAAACGACATGAAATATTATTTAAATTCATGAACCTAAATGATTTTATCCCCATTATCCCCTCTGGAAAAAATATCTTCCATCATCATTTTAGGTCCATTATGAGATTCCATGGATCCTTGAACACTTTTATTAGAAAAGTGAAGGTCCAATTGAGTTATAGACTCTTCTAGAGTATGTAATATCTAACACATTTAATTTCCTCTACCTCCATTCTCTCTTTAATCGTGAAAAGGAATTATTTTTAATCTATTTAAAATAGTTTTGATATATGTTATCATATTTGGATTTTGTTGGATTTTGGTGCATGGTTTTGATCTTATATCTCATCCACCATTTTGAATTTGACCATTCAATATCAAATTAAGGGTTACTTTTTTTGAGATCATTTGTCAGTAACCTTTAGGTAAATGGTATCATTATATATTCACATATTATTTATTATATATTGTTTTATAAAATTTGGAATTTCAATTTATATGATGTGAAATATCATTTTGAATTAAATTATTTATTTTATTTTAAACAACAATATTTTTGAATTTTTGGATTAGTGAGGTTATGAAAATGAAGCGATAATATGATTATAAAATTATTTGTTAAATATAGATATAAAATTAGTTCATAAATAGTAATTTTTAATTTTATCCATGGAATGATAAATTTTTTAATGATTAGAAAGATGAGTTGTTTGATGGGGATTGCTTCCCTAAATAAAAACAGGTTCTGAAACTGCCTCTCTAAGCCCCCAAGATATATAATTATAGTTTATAATCAATAAGTTATTGGACTAATATATCTGCTCCAAATACCTGTGAGGTTCCAAAATACTGATCTAGGAACCCGATGTATTATTTTGAAAATGAATATAAAATGATTAATGAGTTTATGGATAGAATTATCTTTGATATGCCAGTGGTGGATGGTTCAAACTTTGAAACATGATGATGTTTGTATTACTGGTTTTGGAATCAACGTGAACTCAAATATTATTTGTTAATTAAAGAATAATTTAATAGGAAACTATTTATGTTATTATTTTTTTATTATTCTCTATACAACTGTATACACAATTATATAATGGATATTGTTTTATATTCCATTACTTGTGGCGTACTGAGTGGTACTCATTCCCTACAAGGTATGCTAGATTAGTACATAATAGACATTAAATTTTAAGGAAGGTATATATTTTTTTTCTTTTGATAGATGGATGAGTTGATATTTTGGAAGGAAAATATGTGAGGGAACCATATGTTACTTTGCATCTCACATCATAGATGTCACGATATCATTCTTTTGGGGGTTTTCATCAGACCCTTGACACATATATGACATGAAATATTTAATACATTGTTCATGGATGTTATTATTCTCTATTTTAGGTTCATCATGTGATGTGGGATCATTATTGATTTTATTAATATCTAGATTATTTTTCATTATAATTTGGTTATAATTTATAGATTTATAGTATTGGAAATATTTGATAAAGAGGGTATAGAATTATGACATTACATATTAGACCCTCTCTATTAGTCGATAGCCTTTGGCATATGATGGGGTGCCCCATAGGTCACGTAACTATCCATCTCAGGACACTGGCATGTAGAACATAGGTTGGTATGTTAAAAAACATTATCAAAGTAATATTCTCTTATATTCAGTTTTATTAGAATATTTGAATAGTATGCATTAGAATAAGATGAATCATGCATCATTCATGAGCTCATGCATTGTAGTATCTGACCCCTGTATGGGGAAAACCCCATGTACTCATGTTATTTTTATATTTTATGATGTTTTTGTTACAGTTATTAGTTATTTTACATTGAGTGATGTACCAGTTTTGTTATATTATTAAATTTAATAATATTAATATTGTCCTCATATGGCCTGGAAAATTCATATACTTGCATCATTCAAGGTACGCAAGATTTTATTTATAAGTATCATATTTTGCACACATAGAAAAAATGTTTTTGGGTAAGTGGTTGTCCTGAAAAAACATCTCCATAATTTAGTATTTTAAAAATGGAAATGTTCATTTAAAAAAATGATAATTTAAAATAATTGTAATCTTGGTAATATAAAATGGATATGAGGAGTCTAATGATATACCCTGAAATATAGCACTATTTTACCCTTTGTTAACCTTCACCTAGATTAGAGATTGTTAATGGTAGAGATGTTTCCTTGGTCTCTGGCATATGGTGAGCTATGGGTGAATAATTGATATAGATTTACATAAATTACTATTTCTAAAATATGATAATAATGTGTAATGTGGTGTGTGATACATGCTCGGAAATTAAGATATACACCATGATAAAGATACTTGTTTTTAAGAAGAAAGGAGGTCATGACTGGAAATGTGCCTCCAACAGTGGATCCAGAGGATTCAATTGTACCAGGTTTAAGAGTGAGAGACCATTACCCTTTGAAATGTTCTCAATTTATATAGTTCATGTAATGATACCTAGTGTGGGATGTGTAAAATATGTCTGAAATGACTAGGGAGTTCCAGTTTCAATACCCTCCAAACATCATTAGATATTGTTGAAATGTGGAAGATGAGTTTGGTAAATATTGATTCCAAGTAGGAAATATATTATTTAAAGGTCATATTTTATAATTTGATGAAATTATATATATATAAACCTGAAAAACTCGATGAAAAATTGTTTTTCATGAAATAATCAAAAATTTTGTAAAAAAACCTATCATACAAGAATAATGTGTAATGCTCATCCAAATTTAAAAAATATCATTAATTTTAATGAAATTAAACTATAGAAATTATAAAACCGATCCAAAATATAATGTTATGTCGTAACTACATAAGAATAATTTAATATATTCATAAAAAATTATTTTCTACTATCATAAAAAATATTCTAAAAAGTTCCAAAAATTAACCCTTTGATAATATCCAAATTCCAATTTTAAAAATAATATCAATTTCTAAAAAAATCCTTAAAATTATTGAAATTAATTTTATTTCCCATGAACAATAATTATTTACAACAATTTTACAATAAAATATATTTTTATTTTTAAAATTAAATGTATATATAACTAAATACTAATTTTTTATTAATCGATGAATATGTTATTTAATAACACATTAAATATATTTTTTCATATCCGGGTTGTTCCTATAAATTATAAAAATTTATTAGCTATATTATAATGAAATTATTTTAATAATAAATACATTATAATTCTCTCAAAGGTTGAATTTTTATATAAAACACTCTAATGAATAAAATTATTATAGAAAATAAATTTATAAAATTAATTTGTACTGCATGGGGTTTCATCAATCATAAACCCGCAAAAATTGGGGTTATGGAATAATGATATTTTTTTGTGAACAATATTTCCAAAACTATTATGATTTCGAGTGGCTTTACAAATTACTACTAAAATGAAGCTGGTCAAGCCTATGTCTACACCAAGAACCAATATATTATAGGGAAAGTAGAACATAGAACGCAATAAAAAAATTAATAGATAGAATTGTTTTATATACCAAAATCATGTTTATGGGAGCCAATAATATAGTCAAAATAATGAATATAATCAGTGAATGTTTATATATATAATAGATATAGGATTGATTATTGGATACATAATGAAATGTAAGACTATAAATGGGATAAAATTAGTGAGAGGACAATTATAATGAAATTAAATTAAAATAATTAAATATAATTCATTGTATAACATTTTAATTTCTACATATAATGTGTTAATTAATTAATATAATGATGTATATCCTGAAATTGATTAAAATTATGATATTTCATAAGATACATAAAAATCTCAGGAGTCCCAAATGATTATGATTAAGTAGAGAAAATCATTTTTAAAATGGTCATTATGTTGACTAAAGAAGAAATAGACAAAAAAGACTGATCCTTCTTATATTATTGAGGGTCATACTTCTCTATAATTTTTAATGATGATTATGAGTCTTGAGAATCCATCTCTCATATGTAATATGGATACAAATTTATAGAAAGTGGAAAAGAAATATGAATCATGGATTAAATCCATTTAAAATTAATTGGATCATATTAATAAAATACAGACTTGGGAATATGTCCAATGTTCAATTAATCACAATGTGATTATAAAAAATAGATCTTCAAGATAAAATTTTATAATCATGGAAGTGTTAATAGAAACATGTTTTTAATGGATAAAAAGGCCTTTTCAGATCAAAGGTTTCAGTTATGTAAGAATGAATTTCTCTAGTAACATATCTTGTGTTATTCTGCAGCATTTTTCTTATAAGAATTAAAAAATGATTCAATATTTTACAAATTTTTATTAAATGTGAGTTCTTCATTACAGTTCATAATAAATGTCTTTATATTGAAAATCTAGTTGTTTTCCTAATAGAAAATAATGAAAATAAATTTTTAGGTTATGGAAGACCTTATATTACATATATAAATATCCTCATGAATTGTATTAACACATTTAATCATAACAAATAATTATACAATTCAATTGAGGATAATTCAATTAAAATAATTATATAAAATCTAGTCAATTATAATATATCATGGTGAATGCCTATGTCGATGATACTATATTTAGTAGTGATAGAAATATTTACTGGATGTAATTTTCAAGATAGATGACCTCGAAATTTGAGAGGTCTCCTATTGGGATTTAAAATACATTTTTGTATTTGAAATACACTTCATGAATAATCATTCTTTTTTCACCTAGGAAATATATGCATTGTATATTTTTAAAATTTTCAACATTCTTGATTCTAAACCAATTTACACCGAAACTTATATTGCTAAAACATAAAAAGAACGAGGATGGGAAATTTTGAAATCCCAACTTATATAGGTGAATAATAAAATTATTAACATACATATGTGAAATACCATGTGAAATTGGATTTTAAAAATGTTTTGTGTCTCATTTTATGTATGATATAATATAATTATATCAACAAATATTTATTCATTTTATATAATATACTAATGGCACCCTATATTATATTTTTATATTTGATTTTTTAAAATATAATGTACTATCTACATTAAACATAATGGTTAGGGATTGAGATATGGTACATTTAATTTCTTCATGTGGTATATTACTCTCTAATGGTAGTATGGGTGATGGATAGAATAGTAAAAATAAATAAAACTTATCTCCTACCATGAAAGAGGAAGAATACATTGACTTTAAGGAATAAATATTCAAATGACCAAATAATTGGGTAAATTGTGTTCCTGAAAAATTTTGATCACCTGAAATACCCATTTTAAGGAATAATATTTTCCAATACATTATTATCTCAAAAAATTATAATAAATTAATAATTTTATTATTAGATTTATCAAACATGATTTATAATTTTTTTGTTGAAAAATTACTATAGTCTACTCCACCAACATTCAAATCCAAGAGCTTGGTGATTTCACTAGGGACATTCATTTTCCTAGGGACTTCCCATCTCAGTAGAAGAAGTTTTCACATGATACCAATATTCAATAGTTTTTAACCTCTCTTTCCTGTTAAAAATCATGTCCATAGGATTTAAAAACTCAATCCAAATATGTGCTAAAAGATACAATGATAATAATGTAGACATATATAAGGTTAATTGCATTGTTACATTTAGCTAATAACAGATGTTCAAAAACCTTCATGATAAGACATTTGTCTCCAATAATCATCTCTTGAGGTTCTTTGATTACATATGATCATATTGTGAAAACTGTAATTATTTGAAAATATTTAAAATTGTATATATTGTTTTGTATGATGAATGAATTTTCACTTATCTTCATGGTATTCATATATTTAATACATTAACCAATAATTATATTAATAAATAATCATATGAATATGAATATATTATTTTGGGATAATAAATATTGTTGAATAATTAATCTATCCACAGAAATGAAGTGACATGATTTTATTAGAGAGCTACATTATTTACCTATTGTGGAATGATCTATGATGGAATCTATCGAATAAGTAGGCTTTTTCATATTTTTCAATTCTTATTAAAAAGCCATCATTTTGAAATCATTTTTTAATTATTTAGACATTCCCTATTCTAAAATATGTAATAGAATACATTGTATAGTGATAAATTCACAACAATATTTATAAGTATACTCATAGTGATCCTCTATATGATTACTTGATTTACATATGATAAGATTTAAGAACTAGTATTCTTATAAGATAATTTGGTCATACAAATGTATAAGATAAATAATTTCATACATTATTAATTTCTACATGATTAAAGATAACTATTATATGGATTTATTTTTTCTATAGGATAATAATATCTCATCAGAAATTATAATATTATATTTATCTACCCCAAGAAAGACGAATTAAATTTTTTATTCTCTTCTATATGATAATTCACTTATGAAGGTGTTATTAATTTTATAATAGAATTGTTTGATTTTAAAAATTATATACATATATGATCATTACTTCATTAATATAAAATACAATTAATCTATAAGTCAATTCACTAAAACAATAAAATAATTTATTATGTTGAACAACTCTATCATAATTTCTATTAGGAAATGGTTGATATTTATGAAAAAAAACCAATGTTTTAACATAAATATAAATATTTTATACATAATATAATATTCAAATGTAAGATAAATTCTCCACAAAAATATACATTCTCACATACTAAGAATAGATCTCCATTTTACGAAACAATAATTGATTTAGATACATTATCCATGTAAGATAAATTCCATCGATATTTGTTTTAAAAAACAATTATAATTTAAAAATATAATAAATAATACCCAAAAACACATATGATAAACATGTCTGTAAAATAATATAAATTTATTTAATTGAAAAAATATATAAAGTTATGAGATATATTTGAAAAACAATATTATATCTAATAATCTTCCCCTTGTTCTGATAAAAAACCCAATTATAGTATAATGAAATATAAATGAAAAAAATATATATTTGGAATTTAACATTTTTTATTATATTATCTCTTCTTCGATAAATATTGTGGTATTATTATCCACATCTTCTTAGCATCCGAAAAAACATCGGTAAGATTAATAATACATTCGATATCTTAAATTATGACACTAAAACTCCTTGAATATTTATGAAAATGAATATAATTGTGCTTAAACTATCAATGAAAGAAAACATATCAAAATAATACTAAGATAAATGTATTGAAAGTATATTAAATAACCATATATAAGTATATTGTAGTTAAAACACTCAAGAAAAAAAATTATTTAACACTATAATAAATCCTTTAATATGTTATTGATGAATCCATGATAGATCATTTAAACAAAAAATATATAATAAATACATTCTATCCATTAGATTGGGAGATAAAAGATGATGTACTGGAGGTTGTTTCATGAAATATTGTGGTTTTACTTGATTTAAATAAACGGTATGTGTGGGGGAAACCTATCCCTCCCTTAAATGACTCATAATGGGGTGTTTGAGAAAATAAAAAAAATTACAACTCTTTCCTGAGGTAAAATTATATATTTATTAGATTAATTACCAGATGATTATTTCTAATATCTATATAGAACAATATGATTAGTGGTCATGATGGAAAACATTATTGATGAAATAATATATCTTATTTTGTTTTCAAACCCGACAATCAAATTCTTCTTCAAATAAATATATTTAGTATTATTGATTTTATAACTACTCAAAAGTGATAAGATGAAGTTATATAAGTGTTGGACTTATTTCATTATCATAATGGGAATGAAAATAAATCTCACACTTGTTGTTTATTTTTACAATATCATGAAATCTTGTAACAATTCTTTTTAAACATCTTTATTTTTATTATAATAAATCCCTTTACTAGTTGTTGGGACTGAATTAACCATTATTACAACAATTTTATTTCCATTAAGTTACCTGGATGATCTTTTCCTTAAAAAAATATTATAACTCTAAACAAGAATATGATATCATTTAATTCACAACCAACAGATGTATGATAATAATCATTTAGTATGAAATGGAATAGTTGTAGGACAATGATATAACCATTCATCTAAGGCATGTATGGATGAAACTAGTATCCAATCAAATTTTCATCGATGCATACAAAATCACTAGAATATTATACTTAATAAAAATATTGGAATCTATTTGAGGATGGGTATAATAATGATGGTGAATAGATTATTGATCATAATTCTCTAAATTATAGATAAAATATCTTACCTAATAGATTATAAAATTTTTGGTGAATGGAATTTTCACCAGGTTTAGAAAATTTTAGATATCATGGTATCATGTGCACAATAATCAACATCAATCTTCATTTGAATTTTATTTTGATATGAATATACATACTTTTAGAAATAAATTGTTGTTTTTTCAAGGATTCATTCATAACTTATTGAATTATATACATTATAGAATGAAATAAATTCATTGAAATAAGATTTTGTTTAGAAGTATATATTAATTTCATGTACTCAAACATATAAATAACCCTTTTCATAAGGGCATCGACATCTTAAGATGAAAATAAATTTTCTATTAGAGTATTTTCCCAACAAGGAGTGTGTGTCAAATCAATATTAAATATCTTAAATATGTTATAAAATAAATATATTTTGAATTATTCCATCCACTACATATTTTAATTTGTAATTTAGGTATTTTTGAACTGTTTTGATCATCAGTATCAAGACAAATAGATGTTATTTTACAATGAATTACTATATCTATATTCTAATCAACAATAATACATTATATTACACGTAAATATTCTTCAATTTAATTAAAATCTATAACATGAGTAATTCATTTGATTATTTTTTGAATTTTTTTGACAACTAATAGAACTGCATTACCATCTTCTTTTGTTCCACCTCTTTAAAATTGATAACATCACTACTGGAAATATGTAAAGAATATCTCTTAACACTATGTCTACTCTATGTTGTATTACACATATCAAATAATGTAGTAGTTCATCTGCTAATTTTTTTTTATTTTTACTAACACTTACTAACCTCATAATGGCCAGAGAAAAAAATTCACTTGTTGAAGAAAAAGATAAATTGGTTGAAGAGTATTATTTGTAAGAGGAGGTGTATCAAGAACCAAAAGATGCACTTTTGATAAAAAATACTTTTATTCTTCCTCATTTTTGGAATCATTTAAATGAATCACATACCAGATGTGAACATGAAATATTCTTCCCTAATTAACAATAATTATTATTTCTAAATAATTTTCAATACATATGCATATAGAAACTTCAATTGGTTCCCTAAAAATTACTAATCCATGAGTTTTACTTTATATAAACATAGAATTGAATAGATTAATATTTAAATTTGTTCCCACAGGTATAAACATCATAGATATGAAAATATCAAAAAAGACAGTCATCTTCAACACCAAATCATGTAGACTTGTTAAAACATGATAAGGGGTATCAATTTCCTAATCATAGATTACACAAACTTTTATAGACACCATATTAATAATTACCCAAAACTAGTTATTGTTGATATATTTATTGGATAAAAAACATATATTTCATTACATATCAGTCAATATTGACATTATTCACAATTTAAAAGTAGTTATTAATATGATTTTCTGAGAAATAATCTTATAAAAATCAACATTTTTTAGTAATATCATACATAATATATTTTAAAATGAGAATCAATTAAAGAACCTCATTCTTCATCTATTTTTTCTATTTTTCATGCCTCACAAAAAATGTTCTTCAAATTTATGGAGGTCATAGTTTACTGATGGAAGTTATAAAGGTATTTAAATTGAAATTTTTTTTAGTATGTCTTCCAAAAATACTATCCATCACCAATAAAGAAAAAAAATATGTGTTATGTTCAATGTGAAAAATATATTTAGAATATAGGAAGAGAAAAAAATCATATACATAATAATAAATTTTTTTTAAAGAAAAATTAACTGTTGTTAAAAAAAATTATTACCATGCCTGAAGAAAATTTTATTTTTTCATAAATATATATATTCTATCTAACATAGTAAAATCTATCATTTATACACTTTGAAAATTTCCAATGGATTTATATGTTTCGAAATAATAAATATAGTATTATATTATTACATTTGATTTCCCATGATTATAGGAACACATGGATGATTGTTTTAGTTAAAATAAGGTCAGAGAACAAAGGGTGGTATAATTGTGGATAGATATGGGTTCACATCTTTGACTAATTTGAATTTGTTTGAGATAATGAATGATCGTACAGTGTTACATGAATGATAACCAAAAAAATAAATGTCTACATTTTACAAAAGGATATGTATAAAACTAAAAAATTAGGCTCTAAAAAAATAAAATAAAATATTACCTAAAAATCATATTCAAAAGAAACAAGAAATTTGAAAATGTTAAAAGAACAATTGAAATTGAATATACATAATTATGATTTTGATGAAATCAAATATATTTAATATTATTGGTTTAGAAAAAATATATACATATTGATTTTATATTGAAATAAATTTTAAATATACAGTACCATTTCATTCATAATATCTTAATGATGGATTATTTAGGTATATGTGTGTTGTCAAAGAATATTTTATTAGATTATTTGTGTAACTTACTTTCCAGGGTGCCACTAACTAATTCACTAAGTCAGTCTATCACATTTCCTCCTGTATTCCCCCCATATGCTAGAGGTTTTTGGCTTGCAGTAAGGGACTAATATCAATCATTATCAAAATAGAATTAATAAATAAAATAACATCTGGATTACCAAATGATATCAGAATGAGAAAAATTCTAGTATAATTAGATATCAAAAACTGGAAACACAATATAAAAACAAAATAGTAGATAGTGTATGATAAAATAAGTGTCCAATGTCAAAATGAAATCTAAAAATAAAAACCCTTAGGGAACCCAAGGGGGTCCTAAACCAAATTTGGTTCCCTCATCTATGCTACATCCTGACTGAACCACCTAAATCAAAGCCTTTCTGTTTATACTATGCTAATACCATGAAACCTATCCGAGTACCGATCAGGAAGCTCGAGTAGGGTGCTAGTAAAATTTAGTAGTCTACCACCAATGGTGTCTAAAAAACATCCAGTCAATAATAAGTGTATATACTTTTATTAATAAATAAATACAATTCATAAATTAATAGTTCTCACATTATCAATTTATTATTTATTTAACCATGTAATTTATCCTGGTTTTATCGATATAAGAACATCAATACATGCTTCTTCCCACGTAAATGTCTACACTATCCACAAGGTATATCATCATCCATAATTCTATTGTAACCATTCTATCTCATCACTATCTCATAATTTCATTTTTAATATTCTTGGTCTCAATTCTCATATAAATTCCATTTTTATTATTCATCATTACTTTAATTAATTAAAAATTAAATTAATCATATATTTATATCAATGAAACTCAATAAATAAATTAATATTCCAAATCTCATTAATTAACCCAAATATAAATTAATCTTTTCAATATCATTAATTAACTCTTAAGTTAATTAATCTTCTTAATCTTATTATTATACTCAATAATTAATTCTCTTTCTTAATATTTTAAATTAGTTCAACAATTAATTGATATTTTCAATCCATTAATCAACTAAATTTAATTAATTAATATTCTCAATATCATTAATTAACTAAAAATTAATTATTCTTCTTGATATTTTTAATTTACTAAAAAACTAAATATTATTATAAATCTCATTAGTTAATACAAAAATTAAGTAATTTTCTCAGTATCATTAATTAACTCAAAAGTTATTTAGTCTTCTCAATATTATTAATTAACTCAAAAATTATGGAATCGTCTCAACCATATTAATTATCTCAATAATTAATTCATCACCTCAATTTTATTAATAAACTAACAAACTAATTAATCACCTCAATATTAGTAATTAACTAAAAAATTAAATAATATTCCATATCATATTAATTAATTAAACAATTAATTAATCACCAAATTATTATTTATTAACAAAATATTTTTTTATTCATCTCAATCCTATTAATTAAATCAAAAATTAATTAATCATCTCAGTCATATTAATAAACACAATAATTAATTATTAATCACAATCTTATTCAGTAATTAAATTAAAAAGTAATTATATACCAATAACAATACCCCACAATTAATTACAAATTTTTTCAACCAAATCAACAATTTAAATGACCCCTAATTAATTCCACAATAAGTAACTCATGTTATAAAATTCTAAAATCCCTAATTGCACGACTTGCATCAATTTTATAAATCACCAAATTAATTAATTATATTTGGAACTCAAATGTTATACATTATATAATAATTCTACAGTTATATACATGTAATTTCAATAAATAATTTTGGATTCTAATCACATATCACATTCCCCAATTTCCTCACGAATGATCGCTTAACAGAAATTCACAAAATATGAGAAACCAAATAACGTAGAATAAGATCTATAACTAAAACCCTATTTAATGATATAATAAATCATGGTTCGCTAATTATAGATCTTGAAATACTACATTATACATATATCCATTCAAAATATTATGAACAACACTTTCTAGGATGGGATAATAAAGGAATAGGATGGAAAAACCATGTGGGATAGGATTCTCATTCCGAGAGGAGTGAATATCACATATCCTTGCATAAAATCATGAATATAGGAGGATAGGTTGTCTTTTAATCCTTCTATGTTGAATTGAATTCATCAAAGAATGTGTAGGGACAAATGAGGATTTATTTGGGTGAGTATCAGGAGATCATGTGATTTAAAATCTAATTTTTTATTGAATTAAATTATTGTGCATAGCTTTTGGGAGGGGGAAAACATTTATCCCATACCATGTGCCTCTTCTATAGGGTATCACGATTACTCCTAAAACAGTGAAATATTTGAAAAACTGTTCAGCAGGTATAGAAATACCCACTATCTAGAGTTAAAAAGACGGTTGGGCTAGGTCCCATGATTTGGGAAAACCATGCAATAACTGTGGAATTCCATTTTATTACATTTTTTCAAATATTTTTTTACCCAAAACACTCCCCCTACATACAAATAAAATGATATTTTATATACACAATAATAAAAAGTTCTTAAAATCAAGACTGAGTCATCTACCGAAAAGATGATCATCTTACAATCTCTTCACCTTACAAAATCTCATCCTCAAGTTATAATCACATGAAACTCTATAACTCCAAAACAAAAACATTGGGTCAATATTGACTCATATATATTCTTCCTTCTCAAATATTACTTCTTGAAAACTACCATGTTACCAAAATTCATTAGCATGGTCTTCTGCCACAACACTTTCACACTGTGATATAACACATGTATCAGATGCTTCAAAAAGGACACATTTACCTCAATCCCAAAATCATCCACATAGATCACGTGATAAGGGTCGAGATGATACAGATAAATTTGTGACACATGAAAAACATCATGAATTTTAGCATATTTCAAGGAATGATCAAATCAACACACCACTGGTTTGATTATTTATAGAATCTCAAATTGCCAAATAAACTAATTCACCAGCTTTCCATGTCTCTGTATCCCATGGTGACCCAACAATGTTGATACGTGATGAAATACATGATCACCCAATTTACACTTTAGGTTTAATCTATGTCTATATATATATTAATTAAATCTACTATGAGCCATAGCCATATATTTTCAAATCAACTGAACCTGCTCCAACATATCCAACATGAGACTAGATCCCAACAACCCTTATTCACCTACCTCTATACGACATTTGAACAGTCTTCTGGTCCAACTAAAAGTCGCCTCATATGTAACCATATTTATAGTTTCCTTATAACTATTGTAATTTTAATCTTCTACCAATATAGATACTTTGAACAAGAGAATCTCATGTCAAGGAAACATTCCTCAAGTATATCCTCTAGTACCTATATAGTATGCTTCGATGTCCCATCAATTTTTCGGTAGAAAGATGTTCTTATTAAAACATTTGTAACTTGAATATTCTATAATATTATCCCAAAGCCTGATTTAAATCATTAATAATTGTATAAAACTATAGTTTGTGGCACCTTGTGCAGATTGTCTATCTACTGAACATAGAAATCACCTAATTTCATAACTGCTAAGTTCATCTGTATAGGAAAGAAGTGTGGTACCTTTAACATTATATCCCAAAAACCCAAATATATTTGTCAATTTGAGGTATTCCGGGGAGACACAGAAAAAATTCCACGGTCACATCATCCCACATCGATTATTAATTGGAAACGCCTTCAAAAAACAAGTGGGCATTTACTCTCAGCCTTCACCTGATGATAGTTGTAGCGTCGTGTCATGAACCCACCTACAATGTATATTTCCATTCCTCACCCCCAAAACTATCACCATAATTTACAGTAATGTTTTTTCCCACCTAGATGTACCACCCAAATTTATTCCCTATATTCTTGATACAATTCCTCCTATATACTCGAAGGCAATACATCCCAATTCATTATTTAGATGTCATCATCCTCATCTATCAACTACGATAAAGTTGTATCCAGCCATCATAGATTCCCCTCCAAGATAAATATTTCAGATCCTCATACTACAAGTCACTAACCCATTTCAAAATTTTAGACTCTCCGGAAACTTGTACTAGAGTCATATGCTCCTGTCTCTCCTGACCCACAACATGTACCTCAGAATGTAGAGCCATCATTTTACAATAAATAGTAGACTCATGAACATTATGTGTATGAGTTTTTCTACATAATGAATTAAAAAACAATACATCTACTAGGTGTATGTTCTTTTTCAAAATCAAATTACTTTATAAGCTCAACCAAACTCCACTACAGATGATTCAAATATCAATTCAAAGAAATATAATTTCTGCTCTAGTGATAGGTATACACAAATTAAACCCTTCAACTAAAAGGTAGTGATACCAAAACTGTAACATCCCAAGTAAGTAAGGAATAATATATATTTTTATCTATTCCTATTAATGAATTAGATAGTGTTTTAGAGGCTTAAAATGAAAATAAATTCAATCTTAAGCATGGAATACAATAATATTTTTAAAAGATTGTTTTACTGCCTTTTAATGGAAACCCATTTTTAAATCTATCTTTTGACAATTTTATAAGCTATTTTTGTCAAAATAAACTTATTATTTATGATTGGGACATCAAAATTTACTTTGTGTGAATTTTTGGTATTTTTCCGATAAAGTTCATTTTTTTAATGAATAGTGAAAAATGTTGTATTTTAATTCAAAACCTCTTTTTAATATAATTTATTTATATGATTAGATTATATATTGAATTGGTTTTAAAGTGAAATTAGAGTTTATTTTTACCATTTAATCCAATGGTGGTCATTGGAATCAATTTCACTATACAATTGGACTTAAACTAGTGTCAATCTGTTGATACTTATTATTTCATAAAAACACGCTATTTGCTCTGACAGTGGGAATTAATTATCAAATTAAGTAATGAAAATTATATGTATTGAATTTTGTAAAATAGACATAATTTTTGAATTCGTAATATCGAATATAGCTTACGGTGAAGTTTTGGTATGTTTCTGAAAAACATTAATTTTTGATTAATAGTCAAACCACTAAGTGGTAATTAAAAAACTGATTTTTCGTTTAAATGAAACATTACCACTTCTGTGTTTTGAATTTCAAAAATCCGACATACATGGTTTTCATTATGATGTAAAATGTGCTTCAATGGGATTAATATAATTTTTTTGGTGAATAGTCACTTTCATGTTTTTAATCGCGATTAGAGGTAATTAGTGTAATTTTTGGTAAGAATAATGTTTTAATAATATGATATGACCTAGAAACATTTCCTACCCTTATTTTATGTGTCATTGCCGACCGAGACAATCCATTTGTCAACTTGGGGACCCCATGGAGATACTTTGGAAGGAAAATGACATTAATATATTTTAATTTAATGTTAAAGTAAAAATGACACAAACATGAGTTATTTTACTAATACAATTTTTACATGGGGATATACAAGTCATATTTTTTACTATAAATAGTCATTGGAAAGATAAAAATATTTCCTACATCATAGTAGTTTTTGTATAATTTTTTGATATTAAATAAATTAAATTATTTATGACACCATGAGGATGCAGCGATGGCCTCATTATTTAACGATTTAAATAAAATGAAAAGATAATGTAAAATATAAGACCTACACATGTCAAAAACCTATTGGATGGGTGTCTTTCGAACACTTATCACCTTATCCTCTAATTATATCAATTTGTGACCTTTTAAATTCTAAACTCATATTAAAATAAAGTAACATTTCTTTATATTCCAAGAGTGCCCCTCCTCTCCTCTTATAAAAGGCCCCCAACTCTACCTCCGTACCCACAATTCCAAACCCATTGGCTCGGCCAAACCCTGCCCATTTTGTCTCTCCACATCACTCTATAAATATTATAAGCCTAACTTTGGGAAGAATTCTTCCCAAGGACGCCTTTGAGCTCAAACCAGAAGGAGTTACCTGATTTTAAGGTAATGTCTTCACTTGAGTCATTTTGTTTTATTTTGCTTCTCCAACCCCATAAACTCTTTTTATTAATTTCATTTGTAACAAATATAGTATATTAAATATACTAGAACGTTTTTATAAGATTTATTAAAGATACACTTACACACACCAACATCTAATGGCTAACGAACATACTGTTTTCGTGGATGGCGAATTTCTGCCTCACGAAACGATGATTGGTCAACACTAATATAACACCTTAAAAGGTGGACATTAAGATTTAACTATATCTATATATGATATATAATATGATTATGTTTTACTTATGTTTCTTTATTTTTCATTTATGGCATTCCTTTATGGTTTCCATTATGGGTAAAAGTGATATCTTCATTTTAGGAAGTACGGACTACCTCCCCCTGAAAGTGATTTGATTTGTTATTGCCATATGTGGGACGTATAAAGGATGTAATTAATGATTTTACATATAATATTATATTGGAATTATAATATACCACTATATAATTATGATTCCATTTCATTAAATACGAAATACAAATGAATGTAGCGTTAATGCGTACATACAGCTTACCGTCTCCATGAACAGTGCATTTCATTTCTTACCTCTAAATGTTATGTAATATTATAAATCCATGTATATACTGGAAATATATGATGTATATGATATCTACATCATGATTATAACTCTGGATATAATGGATACATGATCAAATTGTAATTATAAATAGTTTATTTTTTACTCAAGTACCAATGATCGTTAAAACGACCGTTAATAACTTAAATAATTACATAGTGTTCATGACATGGTAATAAGTGATATAAAAGGAATAATGAACTCGAAAAAGGTTCTTAAGAAATTTGAAATTAACTCAAGTTTATTATTCAGGAAATTAAAGAACGATCGAGTCAAGTCGGACCCGAGGTATGGGACTTCGTCTCAATAGCCTTTCATTGAGGCATGGTTTGTTTTATACACAACCTTCTTTTATACGGTGAATAAAAAACATTGACTTATACATTTATTCAAAAGAAATATTTTTTATATAATCATTTACTAAATGAAAAAAGGGAATGTTTTTTTCGTACGTATGCGGCAACGAAGACTTCTCTGCCGATGTGACCATTATTTGAGTTTCAGTTTCCTCTACAAGCCATACCTTTTTTTTAAAGAAAAATAATTACTCTATTTTAATTTTCATTTGTTTATGTATTGAAAATGGTTTTCATAAAATTTTTATTATATCAATGTGTTTTATTGATATCTAGTGATTGAAATGTGGAAATTTTATGTTTCCTTTATATATGTTTTATGAGATATGATTATGTTATCGTTCTTGGGCATTATTATGAAGATGGGTGGTTCCATGATAAACTAAGGGCGGGTGAGCCCGATATAGATCTCCAATGCATTGGGTAACGTGAAGGAGTGAAACATTAAGGTTTCTCCGAAGAGATTTTGGGAATATATTGTGATGGGTATTCCAAACGTAACCAAGAGGGTTACTACTTACGTAAGAATTTTATTAATGCCACAAGATACCTTTATATCTTATAATTTCTATGATTTATTCATGATTTGATGAGGTATGTTTATGTTCTCATGTTTTATGGGTAAAGTATGATTTCATTATTATGTATATATGTACACATGTTTCCTTTCCATATTTTTATATCCCTTACTGAGCTTTTTAAGCTCATCCCACGTTTTTGAAATGATTTTCACAGGTCAAGGGAAAGATTCATGAAATAATGATAGTGTCAAGGAAGTGTCAAGAAAGAATCTGTGTTTTATTTTAAATATGTTTCCATTGATGGAAAAAATGAATACTATTTTTTATGTAACCACATTATTTAAATGTGGAATGTAATGCATGTTTTATGATCTAATTCTCTAAAACTCTAAACCTGAATAAATCCTCAAGGTGTAATCTTTTAATAACTCAAGATTAAGTAAGGATTAAGGCTGGGGCCTTATAGTTGGTATCATAGGTCGGTTTAGAAAACATTAGGAGTTATAATTCTATTAAATGATTATCTGAAAGTATTTTTCTATGGTCAAATTGAAAATGATATAGAATTTGAAGATTACCATGTTGCTTCTCCTATGAAATTTTTGTGTTAAGAATGGGTTTTCATAGAGGAAACAGAACATATTTTCTAGGAAGTCATACAGAGGGAAATGACCTTTCAAATTAGTATCCTAAGATGGTCAGAATCAGAACTGAACAGTTTTTTGTAGTAATGGAGCAGTAGACTTAGGTGATAAATTTTTGATGTGATTATTGATGATATTTTGGTGGTTTCTAAAAAAAGAGGAGAATTAAAGACATTTAAGGGTTATTTTTCAAACCTTGAAAAAAAAAGAAATTGTATGGGAAATTCAGAAAGTGTGAGTTTTGGTTGCAACAAATTCATTTCCTTGGTAATATTGTTTCTAAAGATGGGATAACTGTTGATCCTGCAAAAACAAAGGTTGTTGAAGAATGGCCAAGACACACAAATCTAACTGAGATTCATATCTTCCTTGCTTTTCCAGGCTATTACCGAAGATTTCTTAGAAATTTTTCACGGTTATCTAGTCCAATGATGAAGCTAACTCGGAAGGGTGTTATGTTTATCTGGACAAAAAATTGGGATGATTGTTTTCTGGAACTGAAAAGAAGATTGGTGAATGATTCATTTTTGGCACTACCTTCTAGGAATGGTGTGTTTGTTATATACAGTGATGCTTCGTTGAAAGGACTTGGTTGTGTCCTAATGTAGAGTGATTAGGTATGTTCTTATGCTTCACGACAGTTGAAAACTCATGAGGTAAATTACCCTACACATGATTTGGAATTAGCTGCTGTTGTTTTCACTTTAAAAATTTGGAGGCATCATTTGTATAGAATAACATGTGAAATATATACCGATCACAAAAGTTTAATGTATATATTCACTCATAAATAATTGAACATGAGACAGAAGAGATGGATAAAATTAATTAAGGATTATGATTGTACAATTCATTACCACCCGGGAAAAGAAAATAAATTGGCTAATGATTTGAGTTGAAAAATTAATGCATCATTAACAATGTTGTGATTGGAACGTTATCCTTTGGTTTCGGATTTGATGAAATTTGGAATTGAAGTTTTTGGTGCAGGATCTTCTTCTGTTTCGTTTCAGGTATCAGTGAAATCTTCTCTATCAGACAGAATCAAGCAAGCACAGAAGCAAGACAGTGAGTTGCAGAAAAAGGTAGAGCTGGTTCAGAGAGGTAATTTTCCGGAATTCAACATTGATAATGATTGTGTTTTACGAGTTGGGAAGAGATTGTGTGTTCCGTGTGATTCACAGTTGAAGAGAAATTTGTTATGTGAAGCTCATAGTTCTCCATTTTCAGTTCATCCTGGCAGTACTAAGATGTACATAGATCTGTGGGAGTATTACTGGTGGGATGGAATGAAATGGGATATTGTTGATTTTACTATGATGTGTTTGACATGTCAACAGTTTAAAGCAGAGCGACAGTTACCTAAATGGATGATTCATCCTTTACCAGTTCCAGATTGGAAATTGGAGAATATATTCATGGACATTATTGTGGGATTACTGAAGGCATCTCGAGGTAATAATTCAATCTGGGTTATTGTTGATCGCTTTACTAAATCTTCTCATTTCGTTTCTATACGAGATACTTTTTCCCTAGATCAACATTCTCGTTTGTATCTTAATGTGATAGTCTGGTTACATGGAGTCCCTCTCTCCATTGTATCTGATCGTGATCCCAGGTTTAATTTTATCTTTTGGAAAGGCCTTCAGAAGTCGTTGGGTACTGAATTAAATTTTCGTACAACTTTTCATCCTCAATCAGATGGGCAATCAGAAAGAACAATTCAGACTTTGGATGATATGATACGTGCTTGTGTGATGGATTATCAAGTAATCTGGGACCAAAATCTTTCTTTGGTTGAGTTTTATTATAATAATAGTTTTCATTCCAGTATATAGATGGCACCATTTGAGGCATTATATGGGAAGCGGTTCGAACTCCATATTTCTGGGATGAAGTTGGTGAAAGGAAGCTGATGGGACCAGAATTGGTAGAAGAGTTGGCAGAAAAAGTTCAGCTGATATAGAAACACATGAGACAATCTTAGAGCAGGCAGAAGAGTTATGCAGACAATAGGAGTAAGGATCTCTCTTTTGAGGAAGGTGATCATGTTTTTCTCAAAGTATCACCATGGAAAAGTGTGATGCGATTAGGTAAGAAAGGAAATATGATCCCAAGGTGCATTGGACCATATGAAATTCTAGAGAGAGTTGGATCAGTTTCATACTGAGTATCTTTACCTCCGAGTTTATCTCAGGTACACAATGTTTTTAATGTTTCGTGTTGAGAAAGTACATGCCAGATCCATATCATGTTTTGAGTCCAGAGGTAGTTCAGCTGGAAGAGAACATATCTTATGAGGAACAACCGGTCTAGATTATTCAACACATAGAGCATGTGTTACTGAATAAGGTGATTCATCAGGTAAAGGTTTTGTGGAAAAAACATGATTGAAGAGGCAACATGGGAATCTGAAAATGCAATGAGGGATAAATAACCCCACTTATTCGATAAGTAAATAAATTATTGGGATGAAATTTTCTAAATGGGGGAAGGATGTAACATCCCAAGTAAGTAATTAATAATATATATTTTTATCTATGTCTATTAATGAATTAGATAGTTATTTAGAGTCTTAAAATGAAAATAAATCCAATCTTAAGCATGGAATACACTAATATTTTTAAAAGATTGTTTTACTACCTTTTAATGGAAAACCATTTTTAAATCTATCTTTTGAAAATTTTGTAAGCTTTGTTTGTCAAAATAAACTTATTCTTTATGATTGGGACATCAAAATTTACTTTGTGTGAATTTTTGGTATTTTTCTGATAATGTTCATTTTTTAATGAATAGTGAAAATGTTGTATTTTAATTCAAAACCACTTTTTAATCTAATTTATTTATATGATTATATTATCTTTTTAATTGTTTTTAAAGTGAAATTAGAATATATTTTTACCATTTAATCCAATGGTGGTCATTGGAATAAATTTCACTTTGAAATTGGACTTAAACTAGTGTCAATACTTTGATACTTATTATTTCATAAAAACATGCTATTTGCATTGGCAGCGGGAATTAATTATCAAATTAATTACTGAAACATATATGTTTTGAATTTTTTAAAATAGGCATAATTTTTGAATTCGGAATATCAAATATATCTTCGGGTGATGTTTTGGTATTTTTCTGAAAAACTTCCATTTTTGATGAATAGTGAATCCACTAAGTGGTACTTAAAAAACTAATTTTTCATTTAAATGAAACGTTACCACTTCTATGTTTTAAATTTCAAAAATCTAACATAAATTGTTTTCATTAATAAGTAAAATGTGGTTCAATGGGATTAAAATAATTTTTTGGTGAATAGTAACTTTTATGTTTTTAATCGCGATTAGAGGTAATTATTGTAATTTAAGGTAAGAATAACATTTTAATAATATGAGATGACATAAACACATGTCCTACCCTTATTGGATGTGTCATGGGAGACAAATACAATCCATGGTTCATCTTAGGGACCCCATGGAGCCACTTTGGTTGGAAAATGACATTAATATCTTTTAATTTAATGTTAAAGTAAAAATGACACAAACATGAGTTATTATAATAAAACAATTTGTAAGTGGGGTTATACATGTCATAATTTCGACTAT
Source organism: Viscum album (assembly GCA_963277665.1). Lineage (NCBI taxonomy): Eukaryota > Viridiplantae > Streptophyta > Magnoliopsida > Santalales > Viscaceae > Viscum > Viscum album. The sequence goes on from OY728148.1 coordinate 1,209,987,017, forward strand.
AAATAGTCATTGGAAAGATAAAAAGATTTCCTACATCATAGTAGTTTTTTATAATTTTAAGACATCAAATAAATTAAATTATTTATGACACCATGATGATGCAGCGATGACCTCATTATTTAACGATTTAAATAAAATATAAAGATAATGTAAAATATAAGACCTACACATGTCAGAAACCTATTGGATGGGTGGAATTAGATCCCTTATCACCTTATACTTGAATTATATCAATGTGGGAACTTTTAAATTCGAATCTAAATTTAAAAATAAAGTAACATTTCTTTACATTCCAAGAGTGCCCCTCCTTTCCTCTTATAAAAGGCCCCCACGTCTACCTCCATACCCACACTTCAAAAGCCTTTGGCTCGGCCAACCCCTGCCCATTTTGTCTCTCCACATCCGTATATAACTCTTAGAAGCCTCCATTTGGTCATAACTCTTCCCAAGGAATCCTTTGAGAACAAACCAAAAGGGGTTACCTGATTTTACGGTAATGTCTTCACTTAAGTCCTTTTGTCTTATTTTGCTTCTCCAACCCCCTAAACTATTTTTAATCATTTATTTTGTAACAACTCCAGTATATTCAATATACTAGGATGTTTTTATAATAAATATTTGAGCTACACTTACACACACCTACATATAATGGCAAAAGAACATACTGTTTCCGTGGTTGGAGAATTTCTGCCTCACTAAACGATGACTATTCAACACACATAAAACACCTTCAAAGGTGGCAATTAAGATGTAAATATATTTATATATGATATATAATATGTTTATGTTTTACTTAATCTTATTTATTTTTTATTTATGTCATACCTTTATGGTTTACATTGTGGGTAACGTGATATCTTCATTTTAGGAAGTGCGGACTACCGCCCCCTCAAAGTGATTTGATTCGTTATATCCATATCTGGGACGTATAAAGGATTTAATTAATGATTTTATATATTATATTATATTGTAATTATAATATTCCATTATATCATTATGATTCCATTTCATAAAATACGAAATAGAAATGAAAGTAGCGTTCATGTGTACGTACGGCTTACCGTCTCCATGAATGGTGCATTTCATTTCTTACCTCTAAACGTTATGTAATATTATAAATTCATGTATATAATGGATATATATGATATATATGATATCTACATCATGAGTATAACTCTGGATATAATGGATACATGAACAACTTGTAATTATAAAGATTTTATTTTTTACTCAAGTACCAATGATAGTTAAAACGATTGTTAATAACTTAAATAATTACATAGTGTTCATGACATGGTAATAAGTGATATAAAAGGAATAATGAACTTGAAAAAGGTTATTAATAACATAGAAATTAACTCATGTTTATTATTCAGGAAAATAATGAACGATCGAGTCATGTCAAACCCGAGGTATGGGACATCGTCTCAATCTCCTTTTATTGAGGCATATTTTGTTTTATACAGAAGCTCATTTTACACGGTGTATAAACCCCTTTGACTATTACGTTTATTCAAAAGGAATCTATTTTATATGAAGTGATTACTAAAAGAAAAAAGGGAATTTTTTTTTCGTACGTATGTGGTGACAAGGACTTCTCCACCGCTATGACCATTATTTGAGTTTCGGTTTCCTCTACAAGCAATACCGTTTTTTTAAAGAAAAATAATTACCCTGTTTTACTTTTGTTTTATTTTGGTATTGAAAATAGTTTTCATAATGTTTTTTATTATATCAATGTGTTTTATTGATATCTTGTTATTGAAATGTGGAAATGTTAAGTTTCCTTTATGTATGCTTTATGTGATATGATTATGTTATGGTTTGTGGGCATTATTATGAAGACGGGTGGTTCTGTGATAAACTAAGGGCGGGTGAGCCCGATATAGCTCTCCAATGTATTGGGTAACGTGAAGGAGTGAAATATTGTGGTTTCTTCGAAGATATTTATGTAATATACTATGATGGGTATTCCAAACGTAACCAAAAGGGTCACTCCCTACGTAAGAATGTTATGAATGCCTCAATATACCTTTATGTCTTATGATTTCTATGATTTATTCATTATTTGATGAGGTATGTTTACGTGCTTATGTTTTATGGGTATAGTATGATTTCATTCTCATGTATATATGTACCCATGTTTCCTTTCCATATTTTTATATCCCTTAATGAGCTTTTTATGCTCATCCCACGTTTTTGAAATGTTTTCCACAGGTCGAGGGAAATGTACAAGATATGATGATATTGTCAAGGAAGTGTCAAGAAAGAATCCATGTTTTATTTTTAATATGTTTCCATTGATAGGAAAAATGAATACTATTTTTTATGTAACCAATTTGTTTAAATGTAGAATTTTATTCATGTTTTATGATCTAATTCTCTAAAACTCTAAACCTGAATAGATCCTCAATGTGTAATCTTGCAATAACTCAAGATTATGTAAGGGTTAAGGTTGGGGCCTTATAAACACATCAATCACAAGACCTAAAATCCAAATCGAGTTCTTATGAAGGATAATTTTGTTCCTATGAACTTAATTTCCATGCCCGGTATTCCACGAGTTTTTAAAACTAAATCAACACTACACCACAACTGATAACAAATGTGTCACAAAACATAGTGTACTCCCCACCTAACATGTGTATGATAAAAAAATTTTCTTATGTTATGTTATTAATGAACTCATAGGATTCATTTTCACACACTCCAGAAAATTCATACATTATACACATATTTTTCAATATTGAAAGTGGTTCTTCGAATCAGAAAAATTCATTCATGATCCTTTGAAAATAACCAATTTCCCATAAAATGATACTAATATGATAAATATTCTTGTGATTATCCCATATACGACTACTTTTAAATTCAATGGGATAATTGACAAGACTTCCTCTAAAATGTTGTGTCTTAATATGTATAACTGATCAATACAAAACTGACACATAGATATCACGATGTATAGCTGATGCTTTCTCTATCTACATAGGATGATTTCAAGATGTTGGTAATGATCATAAAGAGTCTTGGATTACACCAATATGTCATCCAAAAAAACTACCACAAATTTTCCCACGTACATATATAATATATTGTTAATCTAGGCTATTAATAGTACTTGTGCATTCATTAACCTGAATTACATTATGTCAAACTAACGTATGTCATACATTCTTCTAAATGTTGTCCTCGAAATATCATATGTCTGAACTCTCAGATTATGATACCATGAAATCACATCAATCATAGATAAGATACAAACTCCTATCAACGAGTAAAAAATTTCATCGAAATTACAAACATGATATTCACTATTCACTATCATTTAGTTCATCTTCTCATAATTTACACACAATTGAAAACTCCCATCTTCATTATTTTGAAAATTCATTGGTGATCACCTAGGAAATTGAATCTGATAGATAAATACATTATTGTCAACTCCCCCAGCTGAGTTTTGAGATTTTAAGTCTATATTAGTGACATTATATATAGTGGAATATAATCTATTTCTCTTTCATGAATTATCTCTAATGTAAATCCCACACCTCTCTTAGATGGAAGCCCGGAGAAATTTTTAGGAAAGAAAACCTGAACCCTATCAAATAAAGGTGGAATTATATCATGATTTCTATCTCTTTCATAAAAAAATAAACTATAACCAAATGATATGATACCTTCATGTTTCTTTATATTTGGATATGATATCTTATCATATTATCCCACTATACATGGTGAGTGTAATGGTTACCCTTAATAGATGTAAAATTCACTCTCCCCATGTAACATTCAATATGATCTCAGTATGCCACTAACTATTCCATAAACAATATTAGTTAGTTTTTTGAAATACCTAGGATGTATATATTCAATAGAAATGATACCCAGCAACATCGTGAGAACATCCATGGAATAAGAAGATGTATGTAGATTATACTCATAAAGGTGTATGTAACGTCAACACCCCACTCAAAAACTCCTCCACCCGTATTAAACACTATAATTTTTTGTAGAAATAATTTAATGAGAGGAACCCATATCAAATAATGAAATAGATAATGTAGAATATATAATAATAATACCTATCACTTTCAATATGCCTGCCTTGATATCCTCATGTGTTGGTTGAACCATATGAAGTTGTCATGACCGTCTACCAATGATGTGGTCTGAGTGACCTATCTTATACCACTTTATTGTTATTGAAACTCTTTCCTAGAATCTCCACTTCCAAAACCTCTACCACCACAACCACTATAACACTAAATTATATCCTGATATTTTGTAAAAGATATCCTTTATACCCATTGACTCTCTCTCGCTGGACAAGCATCACCCATTTTTAAAGGTTCCATATCAACTTGTAAAGATGTGCCATACTGATGAAAAATCATCACTCAACTAGTTGTCATGAATAAAATATATGATAGTGGCATGTTTGACTGGATTAGTGAAAAACTAATACGGAATTTCCATGTGTAACTGACATTCCCCTCGGTCTCACTATTATCCACTTCTTTAGATAATGATCTCATAATGACACATCCTACTCTCAAAAGACATACCACTTGATTATCTAGTAGCCAACATATATCTTACACTGGAATCCTACTTTAGATTCCCCTTGACTATGAGATCCTTATTCACCACTTCTAAAATCATCATCATCATGAATACATTCACTCAAGACTTCATTTAACCCTGATTTCCATCAAGAAATCATTTTTATGATGTAGCCTCATCTGCATCTATCACCTGAGAAAAGTGAATACAATTTAAATCATATAGCATATTCTATCATGATACTACTCCAATTATTCAATTTCATTAACCAAACTACTCTATACTTACTCATTATATTTTTATAGATGTTTTCCAATGATTAATTGAATAACTCTTTTGAAAACATATCATCATCATCTCTAGTTATATCATGATATTTCTATCAGCGCTTCACTAATTCTCATAGAATATAATATATAGCTTGAACCTCTTCTTGGAAGGAGTCTACATGTGGTCATGTATACTCAATATGGGCTCAATCAAAGACATATCTCCCTCATTACCACCCTTTCTTATAAAAATAAATCGGTATTGAAATTAAAAATTCCTTGTTTATTCATACATCATGTTCTTGACCCACAGTAGGTCACTTTCCATTTTTTGAATTAATTGAAAACGTTCCCCCCGAAACTACCCTCTATCATCCACACTAGAAATTACTGATGCCATTGGTTCCACTACTAGAGGTCATCCGGCAACACCCCAATTTTCTGGCATGTGGATATTTCATTATTATTTTAAATTATAAAAAGTATATGGGTGAATTTTGTGAGATTTTGGAGAAAAATTGGTGGGTTTAGTTACATTCTATATTTGAATGATTACTTCTTGAATAATTAATACTATGAAACACTTATAGAAAATCGTGCAATGTTAGGAATGGAAAAACTGATGGTGCATGGGTGGGGCACAATTTTCCCAAATTGTGTGTCCACGAAGAATGAAAAATTATATTTGATAAATGTATATTTTTCATTTTTTGGAAGTGGATTTGTTATATTTGGAGATTTATTTGGATACCATGCATTAATATTGTTCATGGTTCATCTTTTATGAAGTGGATAATGCATATTTACTAGATAGTTTTCATATCCATGCAACTAAACCATGCACAGTTAAAAAACTATGTCCTTAAAAGTGGATCTAGGACACTATTGAGATTTTATGCCTTTATTTTCAACATATTCACCCCTAACTCAATATTTTCATATATAAATGGAAAATAAATGTTCTTCCATTGACCATGAGGAGATCTGAATGATTCCCTTGGTTTTTAAAAGGTGATTCCTTGTGGTATGTGACCATTCTTGATCATCATTTTTGTCTGTCAGAGATCTATTTCACCCTCTATTTAGTTTTCTTAGATCTACATAAACAGTCAGTACATCTAATGTTGTAGATTACAAAAAATTTCTTTTTTATTTTTATTAAGATACTTTATGATATCTATGGTGGGTTAATGAAGATTCCACCATGTTTTATTATGTCTTTATTCATGTTTATCATTTTTTTACAAAACACTTGTGGTAGGTGGTATCACACTGGACTCCACATTATAGAACAGATTGGCTTAGATTCAAATTCGTTTTATTTCACAGAAATTTCTTTTAAAATGTGGTGAAAATTATGTTATAAACCAACATTTGTGATGATTTATGGTTCTATTTATATTTAGGAATTTTCGTATTTGTTTTTGTAATTTACATTAATAAAATGATATTAAATTTATGATTTAAATATAATTTCATCCATTAGTTATATGGAAAAAATATTTTCTATAAATAGAGTGTTTTATTATTTTCTTTTGTTTTTTTGAATACTTGGTGTGTGTGATCATATTAAATTTACGAGTTGTGGTTGAAATATGTGTTTTTTCTCGGTGCTAAAGGTGTAATGGAACATGGGATATAATTACCCTATGGTGTCATTATAGATTTATGAGAGACTTGTCATGTGTATGGAACTGTCACAATAATGCATGCATGATTGGTTGTGTGAATATTTTGAATGGGATGCTAAAACCAAATGAAACCAGTGAAATTGGTTTAAAGCATTTATGGGTTGGTTTCTTTAATAAAAACATTTGTATTGAAAAATAGTATATATTTAACCTATTTATATTTAGTGATAATATACATTTTATTCATTTGTATCAACTATTTGATATAAATACATGTAAATTTACTATCCTGGTTGCATGAGTGTGGATGTCATTGGGATAAAACAACTATGTTTTAGTACTCCCAAATGTATTGGGACTCTAGTGCTTTTGAAAATTTCATCTACTGTGATATTGGAAAAAGTAATATATAACTTGTATTTAGCACTTCTTCATAATAGTTAGGATTTTTTGTAATATTGGAGAATATATAATTTTGAACATGGAGTCGTGTTCTTATCTTGGTATTTTATATGTTTTCCATCCTTTCTTTAACTGTATATTATTATCGTCTTTTGTTGTACATTAATGGAGTATGATTTTATAAATATCTTATTGATTTTACTTTCGTTTTTATCATGCATCATATTGTGGATTTTTATGTAAGTGGTTTTATTAATAAAGGGAAGATTTTCCCCCAAACGTATTGAAGCCATTTTATATTTATTTTCAACATTGGGTGTCTTTTGGATGTGACATGAGGCCAAGTAATGTGTTCGGTTATCTCAGGCTGATAAGAAGGAGGGTAATGATACAAATTGTATTCGTTATGTTCAGTCCTAAATCAACTTGATACTATTGGTATCAACTTATAATTTTCCTTCTAGAGCAATAAATCATCAGCTATGTCAGTCATATAGTTATATTCATTGAGTTAAGATCCTTATGTTGGGATTTTAAAAAGTAGTACAAAATTCTAAACATGGAATGTGGAGCATAAAAAGACATATTTACTTTTTTGTTGAACATCATGTACCAATAGAGTAGGGTACAAAGCTACTTTGTAGACACTTATTGTATTTGAAATCTCATTTTCATGGGTTTATCCAAGTATACAATAATTACATGCATTAGATTAATGAATTCCCACTCAGATAGAATATCTTATTTTGAATAATTATATGTGATTTTTTGAAATATAAATTTTTATTGAATTTTTTTTGAAATTGTTTTCAAATGAATGGTTTAGAACAAGATCATGGTTGTGGTATTACTGATTTTTTTGATATTTTAAATAATGTTATTCAAATTTTAAAATATTTCGGTACATGATTAAGATTGATTTAGGAAAGAATACATTTGATTGATTATGTGGAGTAATTTGAAATGGTTAATCCTTCACTTTATAGATAGTTAAACTTATGGAATTTGTTGTTTGCTTAAAAAATTTCTCCTAGTAGGTATTGTATGAATCATGTTGAAGAATATATGGATAATGTGGATGTACCTGATCCGTAGGTGTCCCACAAACTAGGTCATAGTTTTGTTGAAGCATTTCTATATGTGGACCCATTGACTATGATAGATGAGCCAATAAAAGTGGATAATTTCATCCAATTATAGAACATCATCCACTAATATTTTCAGGTGATTCATAACCATAAAAGGGAGAGGTTCATCGATATTTGATGAATAATATCATTGATTTCATTGTCACACTAGAATGGATTAAATTAATGATGAAGATGTATTTTCTAGAATATCATTCAATCCAGTGGTATGATCTATTAGTGAATTATAATGATGATTAAGGATTTTGTTTTGAGTTTATTTAGGAATTGTTCAACAAAAAATACAATCCCCATATATTCATGATTTAGAGGCAAAAAATCATCTTTAGATCAATTAAATAAAATCTCTCTATCACAGTGTGTGTGGCTAAATTCAATAATTTTGTGAGCATTGAACATGAGGTTGTGACTGGTTCATCCACAAAGATAGGAATCATTAAATTCAGATTGAGATAGGAGATTCACTTTATGATTACAATGATATTTATTAAGGACTATACATAGATCATAAATGTTTTGACGGTGGGGTAATGGAACATCTCATTAGCTATGGGCCAATTATGTATGTTGATTCCCATGGGAATTAGTGGGAACTATAATGTTGGCGGAAAGTAGAAGAGGGAGACATACTTCTACTGTGGAAGCGTGAATCATATCCAAAGGGATGGATCATTTAATCTTACACTAAGACCCACGATGAAAACTGGATGTTTCTAATGTGTTTCCTTTGACCTGATGAAGCGATATTATACAACACCACCAAGGTTATTCTATAAATGCAACAAGATGGGGAATCCATAATTAAATTTTCATAGTTCTCTGATGTCAGGTGCTCAAAACATATCTCAGGTATCCCAAGTGTTATATGCTTTTATGGGGAGAGTAAAATCGAATCAATATCATAAGAATTACAGATATAACCCTGCTGATTATTGGAATTCCATGACTTCTCAATAAAGGAAATCTTAGTAGGGTACCAATGAGCAAAGTGAAGCAACAATGAAATTATATGTAGTTTAGCAAGTGATTTTTCATGATCAGACTAAAACATATTCATTGGGAGGTTTGATTCTTATAAATTATACCCTTATGCATATTATATTTGGTACTAGTGCATCATATTCCATAAATTATTCTGGTACTATTGATCTTCTATGATTAAAAAATGACATGATTCTCACTCTAATTAATCTTCAAACTCTTCATTTTCAATGAAAATGTATAGCCTTTATGTGTAAAACATGAACTATAATAAATTTTGTAACATTGATGAAATGTGATTTCATTATCTTGTACATGGATTTATATTATGTAATCCGGGTTGTGGATTTATTTACAATGTACAAGGCTCACATCGATTGCCAAATTTGGAAGATCAATTTTATAACTATAGATAACATTAATCATCTCTTTTAAGCATACTAGAATGTAATGGAAAGTGAAAAGAACATTTTGGAAACCACAATGGGAAATATATCATTCGAATAGGTTGTTTAGACCTTGGAAACAATAGATGATAATGAAATAAATTGGTTTCCATATATGGTGTATCAGTTTTGAAATGATTTTTTGCAAAAATTTATTTCGGTTACCACATGTATGGGAAGTAGAGTTTATGTTTTATCCTCTATAGAGGACCAGTCCTATCACACTTTTATCTTATCTAACGAAACCAATAAAATTATCGGAGTTATAATTTAAGTATGAATAGCTAGAAAGAAAGGGTTTCATTTGACCAAAATTGTCACCATGGGCAGCACCAACCTTGTTCATCTGGAAGGAAAATAACACTCTAAATCAATGGGTAAACTATTGAATTCTTAACAAAGTTATGATAAAGGACAAGTATCCACTACCAAACATTGATGATCTATTTGATCAGTTTATTGGAGCTCATTGGTTCTCCAATATTGACATCAGATCAGGATATCACGAATTGCGAGTTCATGAGGATATTCCATGGACATCAATCAAAAGTATAGATGGTAATTATTTATATGTGTAAACTCCATTAAATATTAAGAAGACACTATGGGTATATATAGAATTAATAGATCGGATATATCAGTGATATGTGGATTCTGTTATTGTGGTGTTTTTAGGTGACATAGTGTTGTGTTCTAGGAATAAGGCTGAGCATGAACAAGACACAGAGAAAATATTTGAAATCTTCAGAGAGAAATATTTGTATTAGAATTTATCACATCGTGATTTTTGATACATGAAGTTTACATTATTTTTTATTTAATTTTAAGAGATATTTTTTTGGTGATATAATGAAGATAAAAGTTGTTATATCTTGTAAATATTTCATGAATGTCTTTGAGATATGATATTTTCTTGGCCTAGATGGTTATTACCGATACTATTTTCATGATTTTTCATGACTATATTCTCCTATGATTGATTTTACTACGAATATTGTTCTATTATAGTTAACTGAGGAATGCCATAACTCATTTCAAAAGACAAATATTTTCCTTATATCAGGACCAATCTTGATTTTTCCATTATTATAAAAATGGTACACATATTAGTGGAATGTTTTAGGATCCAGTATATGGTGTGTTCTCATAAAAGGAGGTCATGAGGTTTCCCATGACTCAAGGTAGTTGTGTCTTCAGTAGGAAAAAAACCTAACACCCAATTTGGATTTAGACGATGTAGGTCCGGCTTCGAAGACATGTCATAATTATGTCTTACTTGTAAAATTTACTAAGCTAACCGATCATAATAGCATAAAAACTATATTCTCAAAATAGGATTTGAATATGAGGCATTGGATGTGGATGATGTATCTCTAAATGTTTGACTTTTAAATAGTATATACAATGTGGAAAGGCAATACATGGAAGATCCATTAAGAAAATATTCATATTCTATATTTAAAAAATAAGCATCAGATGAGTGGATTTTGCTGTTAGTCCCATATTTCATTCATGTAAAATTTGAAGACCAATGTGATGTTTTGGTTTTCATTCCTATTTAACCTATTCCTGTTTTTGTATATATAGTAAATTAAGACCAAATAATTGATAGATAATGTGTTTCAATGAGTTCAAAACTCAATGGTGGGGAGACCATTTTGGGTTGGAGAGTAGATGGGAGTTTAGTTTTGTGGATCATGAATTAGATGGTTGTACCTATGGAGTTTCAAGAGATACTAATTCACATATACCACAAATTGAGATGGGTTGTTCCCCCTGGAATATAGAAGGTGTATAATGCAATGAAAGAAGTGATTATGTGGATTGGTATGAAAATGAATGTGGTTGTGTCATTTTCAAATTGTATAACCAATCAGTAAGCTAAAGCAGAGCATCAGTGACTAACATGTATGTTATAGTCTATACCTATACCTACTTGTATGTGGGAGAATATATATATGTATTTTTTAATAGGTCTGCCATGAACAGTTTGGTAACACAATAATATATGGGTGATTTTGGATTATCATACAAATTCTACCCATTTCAAAAATTGTCGAGAAAATCATATGTTAGAGGATCTATCTAATATCAATATCTGATCCATGGTAAGGAGATAGGGAATACTCATTTTGATCATATCATATAGAGATCTGAGGATAACATCTCATTTCTATAATTCCATATATGACACTCATTGAAATCTTTTGAATATTTGGACATCATATCATCCTCATATTGATATAAAATCTTAAAAGACTATATAATTTTTAGAATACATGTGAAGGCTTGTGTAATGGATTTTTGTGGCTCATGGGAGGAGAAAATTCCCTTGGTGGAGTTCTCATATAACAAAATCTATTAGGCCAGGAAACATATGGCTGCCATATAAGCAATGTATTGGAGTCCTTGTCATTCTCCATTATATTTGGTGGAATCTTGTGAATTATTTCTAGTGGGGCCATGAATTGACCAATAATAAACTGAGTTAAATTGTGTTGATCAGGAAATGGATGGATACAGATCAGATTCGTCATAAATCATACATAGATCATTATTTATATACAAGTAAATGAAACTTATATTTTGGGAACCATTGAATTTTATCTCCTCAATACAGAAATCATCATGAGGTCCGGGAATAGTTTGGATAGGTGGCATATCGTTTTGCATTTCCACCATGGTTCAGTGTGGTACACATTGTGTTTCACGTATCGTATTTGAAAAAGTATCATCTTTAGCTAGATTTTGTGATTAGCTAGGATCTTTTTTTCCAAGATACGGATTCATCATTGGAAAATATCCTAGTTCAAATTGTGTATTGAAGATATATATTCATTCATGGTAAAACCATTAGTATATGTAGGGTTTTGTGGAAACATTGTCAGATGCAGCAAGAGACGTGGGAACGTGAAATGTGAATGAATTTTTAACGATAAAAACTCATTAATAATAATAAAAATTATTCTAATATCAGTTGATAGAAATACCAATGTTTGTGAGAATTTATCACCTAGAGTTTCTAGTTTCTAACCCTATATTTAATCATTTTTATGCATAAAAATATATGAGGGATGTTTCGGAGAGCATAGTAATCTATTGGTGTGTTTGAGGTCTTATCTATAGGTGAATGGTGGTTCAGAATTTGGGAAAACTAATCAAAAGAAATAGAAATTGTACATAGTGAGGTAGGAGGAAAAGGGATGGATTATTGGTGGTGTAATGTTTTCCCAAACTCAGGGTTCACTGTAGTAAAACTGTGCTATTTGAGATTAGAATTGGTCATTGTGATGTAGTTGATTCATCACAGTTGGGGAATGGATTGGAGACTGTGAAGGGTGACCATGTGAGATTAATCCATATAGAATTGGTTATCACATGTTTTTTGGATAAATTTCCTAACTGTGTGACTAAATATTTTGCAATTAAAAAACTAGATCTAAAATAAGTGGATCTAGGCCGAGCATAAATTCTAAAGACTTTTTTTAACCATATGTGGCCCAAACTAAATATTTTTCACTTTGAAATGTCATGTAAGGTTACACCAATGATCTAATAGTGATATGATCACTTCCCTTTTTAGTTAGAAGATGATTCCATGTGATACGTGATCATTCATGATCATTCTTGGTGTTTTTCTTAGATCTACATTCCCCTCCCTCTCATTTTCATGGATCTAAATCCATTGTGTGTAGATATGATGTTTTTTATGCCATATATGTAAATATTTATCTTATTTTATGATATATGAATAGATCTAAGGAGGTTACATGAGGATTCAACCATGTTTTGGGATGCTTTTTTCCACATATCCTTTTCATAAAAACCCTCGAGGTAAATTACTTCACTCTCCACACCTCTTTCTAGAACTAACCATCATAGCATAAAATTTATGTAATTTAATGATTTTTTTGTGAAATTAAAGATAAAATAATGTTATAAATCCCATTTAGTTATGATTTAGTGTTTTGGTAAAGTTGTGGAATTATGTTATTTAGTTCTGCAATTTATATTGATAACGTTTTTAAAATAATTAGTTGTTTGGGTTGGATAGATAATTGATTTTAAAAAAAAGATTTCTATTGAAAACGTTTTTTCATGAGGTTGGCATACATGTTGTGTGTGTTGGTATTGCATTATGTGGATGGGTTCAATTATAACTTATCACGTGGTTCCAAAGTGGTAATAGAACATGGGATATAATTACCTTTTGATAATGTAGTAGATTTAAAAGTGACCACTCGTGAGTAATAAACTATTATAAATACATAGACATATTTGGTTGTGTGAATGTGTGGGATTCAACTGTTATTCGAAATTGAACCTGTGAAATATTTTTTAAGCATTGATGTGATTTTTTCTTTGATAAATGACATTTTTTCAAATATAGGTTGATATGGTACTTGTTTATGTTTACTTATAAACTATTTTAGAATTTTTCTATATAAATGTGATAACATTTCTATCATATTCACAGGAGTAGAGAAGTATTTCGTAAATCCTATTGAGTTTTATTTCTCTCCTCCGCTTTAGAACATTGGTGGTTTTGCATATTTCGTCTACGATGATATGGGAAAAGGTACTGTATAATAGCTCATTGGCATTACTTCACAATATATGGTATATTGGGTGACGTTGGATTACATATCATATGGATTCTATAGACTTTTTCATTTCATGAACTTTTACTAGTCTTTATTCTGATGTTTACATTGATATTTTTGACTTTAAATGTGGTTATTCAATTGAGTATAATTTGTTAAATGAAATGTTGAGTTATATTTTTTTATCATGCATCATATTTTGGATTTTTTGGTAATTAGATTTATTATTAAATTCATAACCATACCCCATGTGTATTTAATCCCTTTGTCATTTAACACTATCATTTAGCATCTTAGGTATATTGCTTAAGGCCAAATAACATCTCACTACCTTCTCAAGCCAATGAAAAGGGGCCAGATGTTACATATCCCTTTCCATTTAATATAATGTTCCTCTAAAATTGTTTTTTTCGTGGAGTCATAACTCTATAATCAAAACTCACAAAATATGACATTTTTCTCAACTCTAACAATATTATGGGAAAATACATTAAGTCACATCAAATCTTTTTCCCTAAACCCCACCACATGGTAAAAACATAGGCATTAACACCGCCCTTATCCATCCTATATCTTGTAAAAGTTTAATAAGGTTAACCCATTTTCATTTTTCATGTTTCTAATTTAGACACCACAATATTTTCATCTTGCATCATTTTACAACTTTCAACTTTATATTTGTTTGAATTTATATTTTATTTTAACAATCAATGGAAAAATATTCAATTTCAATAACATACCCAAACACTATTTTCTGTGAATGCCTAAAATTAGGCATGTCACTAAATCATTATGAATTTCTTGTATGATGCATGAGAACTCACCAGACATTCCATAATATTCCATGACTCAATTCTTATAAATTCTCATAAAAAATAATACAATCACACCACAATTGTGCCTCCCTAGGTAAAATAATATTGAACAGTAATAGTAGACAACAAAAATAATAATCTAACCATGGTCACATGTATTATACTATGTGAATGGGTTATATTATCTCATCAACGAGATCATAAACAAGGCGTGACACTTCATAGGGTTTTGTATACCTATCCAAAATAGTAGGAAAAATAAAATGAAGGAAAAATTTCCTTTGATACCAAATTGTAACATCTTGACCTGGGTGCCACCATCTTGTTAGTCACATGATCTCTAGCATGCCTACCCATATTTTAGAGGCTTTAGACTAGTTTTGAGGGTATAATAATGATAATGAATAGATTATAACAACTTTTAATGGACTAATATACCAGCCAAAATAAATAAAAACTAACAACATAATACTGAAATGATATCAAAACAAAACAAATACCAGAATAACAAGATAACCACAACTAGAAATATAATATAAAAACTAAAACATTTATATGGCTTACCCAATTACATGTCTATAGTGAAAAAATAAATAAAAATAAAGACATCAATGACACCCAAGATGGTATCAAACCACATATGGTTTCCTCATCCATGATTTATCCCATCTCAGCCACATATCATAGGGTTGTTTCCCTTATCCTATACTACAACGATGCAATAAATTTGAGTACAAATGAAGCTACCTGAGTAGGGTGTGAGTACAACTCATAAGGCCACCACTGACATTTTCTAAAACTAAATCATGTGATTAACATCTGTACACCACTGTAAAAAGTAATATGTAAAATTTGTTAATAAATAACTATGACATCATAAATATATTTTTTATTAAACCAAATAATTCCCTATGGTTTTTTAGGATACTATAACCTCAATAACTTCTTTAGACTATGCTATATTCATCCCTACACCCAAGGGGTATCATGTTATAGAATGAAATTTTGACATTTTTGTCTAATATCAATCTCAGAATTCGTTGGTTTCAATTTTAGATCTCAATTATCAAATGAATTCCATTGTTGCAGTTCATTATTTCATAAATTAATAAAAAAGGTAATTAATCAAATCAATTTAATTAATTAACAGAAAATACATTAATCTTTATAATATCATTAATTAACTCAATGATTAATTAATATTCAAAATCTAATTAATTTACACACAAAATAGGTAACCATCTCAAAATTAAAAATGTTCAAAATTATTAGTTATTATTATCAATCTCATTAATTAAATAATCAATTAATTTGACTTCTCAATATCATTATTTAAATCAATTATTATTTATCCATCTTAATCTCATTACCCAACTCAAAATTTAATTATTATTTTAAATATTAATATGTAACTCAACATCTAATTAATAGTATAGATCTCATTAATTAACTCAACAATTATTTTATCATCTAAATATTATTTATTATCAAATCAATTAATTAATATCTTAAATATTATTTTTAACTCATAATTAATTAATATTGAGAAGATTAATTATTAATATTTAAAAGATAATAAAATTTGAGAATGTAAATTAATTTAAGACATAATTATCATTTTATATATATATATATAAGGGATAATCTTTGAGAAGATTGACCATTCAATAACAGCATATAATGGTTAATCTTTCAATTTTCTAGGATATCATGATAGTTCAATTTTAGTTTCACTAATATCCATCCCACCAAGAGTGGGTTCACAAAAATTATTTAATCTCATAATTATTATTTTTAAACAAAAATTTCGAGATGATTATTAAAATTAAGAGGATTAATTAATTTGATATAAATAATAGGATTGAGAATTATGAATCAATAAATATATAATATCTTAAATTTTATGTAGTTATTTATTTGAAAATAATATTTAAGAGATTAATTAATTAATTATTGAGATTATTAAGCATTCAATAATAGTATATGAAGTATAATATTTCAATTATCTATGATATCTAGGTTTTTCAATTTTTTTCACTAACATCCATCCCACCAAGAGTGGTTTTACAAAATTTATTTTTAAAATCATTATCCATTAATTTTCAAAAAGTTTTTTCTTTAACATGTTTTCAAATGAATCAATTAAGTCGTCAAATATATTCATTTTATGATCAAATAGATCAATTTAATAAAATATCTAATTAATTTCTTCTTTAAAAATATTTGATATTTTCATTGAAAACACTATAATGATTATTTCTAGTAAAATAAATATGAATGATTTTCACATTATACATGGGATAAAATTTTATCTGAATATCCTTTATCATTAGAATGTTAAATTTTCCTCAAAACATGTTAATATATCAAATTTTCTCTTATATATTGTTCCATAGCTCATATAGTGTTTACATCAAAATATGTATTATTAGAACAATTTTATTGGTATAATATACTGAATTTATAGATTTAGAATAAAATTGAGTCAATGTGTCATATTCATATTACATTATTTTTGATATTTATTGTTTCTTATTATCCCCCATTTTATAAAAACTATTCGATTGAGGATTCATATTGGAGGTAAAATTATGTTTGATACCATTATTTAGTAATTTGAATTGAAATCATGTATATCAATTTTTTTTTGTATATTCCTTATTCAATGTAATAATTTCATACCCTTCTTAGTTTTGAACGATTTTACCAAAACATATAAAATATAATGAAGCTCAATTTTAAGACAAAAAAAGAAAACAATAGTACATCTAGAAAAATAATATACAGACACATAACCAAAACATCTCCATCTAACTCACTCTATTATCATTGTTCCAAAAAATTCCATGGAGATTGGTCCCAAAATCATGGAAATAGATTCATATTTTATTGACTTAAAGATGATTTGGGTTGCTTATCCATTTTTCATTGGATCACATAATATCAATTTGTTTAATTTTTTTGTCAAATAATTATTAAAAAATTTCATAGAAAACATTCTAAAATAATAAACATTAAAACTCTTATGTCATCTATTCCAAATCAAATATAAATTTATTTTCTCTATTATAAAGTTTATTTTTTTATAAACTGAATTGAAATAAACATGTAGACATTATATGTTTTATATTCTTAAAAAATAATTATTATATAATTAATAACAAGTTGTACATAATTAATCTACTATATTAAATACATCCCAATGTTGTGTGATAAATATCAAGTTGCGCTTTAATCCATCCATATAATGTCTTATATTGATGAGAAATAATCTTTCATTACCAATGAATAAAAATATAATAATCATCCCTTATATTTGTTACCAAATATGCCATATCCTCTATAAGAATTGGATAAGAAATGACTTTTTTTTTAATTAAACACTCATATTGCATGAGAATATACTATAAAGATTCAATTTTTTCATTAATAATAAATCAATATTTTTCATAAAAAATAATTAAAAATGGAATTTGTTTAGTAGTATACATTCTTCCCTCTTGAAATACGAGAAACAAATATTTTTGGGATATAAAAATACTTGTTCAGTTCCAAATTTCCAACACTAAAAATATAAAAATTACACGAAATAAATCACTCACAAAAAATTACTAATAAGATAATTTTAGACTGTAACTATTAACATATTTTCAATGTTTACCACAATTAAAAAATATCATTAAATATATTTTTCCTTGTATATTGGACAAAAATAATTTTTTAGCATCTTGATTTTTAAAATATGATTCACATTTACAAAATATCTTTTTTTAATGGATTTTTTGTTATCATGAATTTGATTTAGTAAATTTTATACTTTTTAATAATATTAATAGAAAATTATTTTAATTGATCTTCTCTAGGAATGATTTTATATTTATTTCCATGTTCATCCTAAGAAGCAACAAAATCGTCCATTTCATCTTTTTGGTTTGAAATTTAATTTTTATCTCCACTTTTTTCACATGAAACTGCATTTTATGTATTTTAGGGTGTTTATTTTTTTTCATCCAACATTCCATTTTTTATTTTTATCATGGTAATATATTAATTATATTCCTCAAAATTTAATCCATGAGTTTAAAATTAGATGTAATAATTGTACATTAAAATGAATTTACCTCAGTATATCGTTCAATAAAGAACATGTGATCCCTTTGATTTGATATTTCAACTAGAAATTAAGAATATATTACATAACTACAATTATTAGAATCAGACCATTTCAATTTGGTAGATCTTTTTGTAATATCCAATATTTATTTTTTTATATGTAATTAATCGTAGATTTATTATTTATTTTATTCTGTCGAGAAAGTAGTATGACTTATTCGGTATTCATACAATCGGATAAACATAATTATATAGAGATTCTATCAAATATTTTAAACATATTGACATATTTCTTGAATACTAGTAACTTATTGTAGTATATCTTTAACCTCCGTATAGATTGTGCATGATAAATATCCAATGAAAAACCTCATGAGGCTTCCTCATCAGATAATTCAATTTTTTTTACAACATCTCACTTTGTTACATATTTTGTTGTAGAAACATTCTTTGTAGTTTTATCTATTTTAACCAATATATGATTCAAAGTTTCATCATTAATTTCTATCAAAAACATCATATGTTCAACACTCTTTTTACTTATTTTAGAATAATTTGTATTATTTGTTTTTAGAATGGATGTTGCGATTCATTTATAATTTTTTGGTAAAAATTAAAGAACATCAAGAGGTTGATTTTATTCAGGAAATATTTACCCATCAGATGCAAAATTATTCATAGTATTTACTATAATTTCATTCACTTATGTAATTGTTTCCATAAATTATCTGTAATGTTTCAAAGAATTTTTTTTTATTATTATACCTCGGAAAACACACATGATTAGAACCTTCATAAACCTTTGATATATTATTCAAAATCTCATAATCTATATAACATTGATAAATGTTGTTGTACTCATCTGAACCATGTATACATATAATGGAATTCATACCTTTAGAGTTCATATCATATTGTCTTTATTTAGTAGGACCCCATTTCTATTGACCCCCTTCATGGATTTTGTAATGATTAATGGATTCTAAGTTGACTTTCCAAAAATATTCTTGAAGATGATACTAATTGGTTCCTTTAAAATGAACATAAATGTATCTATTGAAATTCAGATTTTGTTCTATAGGTATACCTTCTCAATTATAATCCATTTTAGTCAATTGAAGGAGATAAATATAATGTCAATATTTTATAGAAGATAACTTTTGATTCTCAACCATTTATGTGAATTGTTTCATGGAGAAAAATTTATATATGACTGAATATGGGGGATAATTGAGTGGTTGAAATTATATTCACTTGATAAAAACTTCTTTAATGATTAATATATTATGATATTTACTTTTTTATTGTTTGATATGGATTTAAAAGTGGTATGAAAAATATCAAAAATAATATATTTATAGTGATTAGGGGTATCAAGATCCCCATGTCTAATATAAAAATGATCAATTCATAGAGCACACTGATTTCACTAGAATAATTCATTTTTTTGGGTTCTACCTAGATAAGTGTGAGTCTGTGTAATTTAATAAAAATGAACAAGATATATTTAATAGGATATTACATTACAACACATATCCATGGACATTAAACACTATATCTAAAATATATCTAATATTTTTATGTCAAATAAATACACATTGAAAAATGTGTAACAGACAGTTCTAAGATGACATAAAAATATTTAGAGAAAATATTTTGAGGAGATATGTTGTAACGTCCCAGCCCGGCTCACCACCAACCCGGCGGCCAAACCGGTCGCCACATGGCCTCAAGCACGTCTCCCCATACGCCAATGGTTTCCGACTAGCAGCGAGGATCTCAGGAGGTGGTAGTGGGGAGACTATACTCTCTAATCAGATTTGCAGAGCGGTACCATCGGAATAAATAACATTCAGTAGAGGAAGTAGATATAGTTAATCAATGAACAACAACAACATAAGTCAAATAGTAATAATTTATAGCAAAATGTGGAAAACACCACTTGTCAAAAATACATGGATGATGATACAGATATGGAAAGCAGTAAACAATACAACATGCTTTTAATACAATACAAAAGAAATGAAGAAAAGACAGCAAATCCCGATGGGCGATCCCTTGATCATCCCAAGATCCCGCTTGGTCCTTCGCTCCTAACTCCTCAGGTACAAATAGCACAACAACCAACCTAGGTCCTATGAAAAAAAGGTCTACTTAGGTACCCCAGTGCAATGGAGGCCTGAGTAGGGTGTGAGATATAATCTTAGTAGGCTGGCACCACCAGTGTCTAACCCAATCCAGATAGTGTGATATCAATTATAGAAGTAAGCAGGTATAGCAGGATTAAATAAACAGACAATAAAGAATAACAAAACTTGTCCCGATTTCCTTATAGGAAAACTGACAGCTATACCAGCTTCGGATCGTTTCCAGTAAAGTAACATGATCATGTCACTATATATATATATATAATAAATTTGGTAGGACTGGGATGGAACTCACGGACATCCTTAACCTAGGAGCAGCGCTCTCAATCCTACTCCTGGCCCGACCTTGGGGAATTTATCATGGTATATCCCCAGCCCGAAGGCTTAATAATTATTCATATATAAATATATATATATAATACGTTGGGTAGGACTGGGACAGAACTCACAGACGTCCTTAACCCATGTGCAGCGCTCTCGATCCTACTCCTCGCCCAACCTTGGGGATGCTCTCACAGTCTATCCCGGACCCGAAGGCTTAAAAATGATTCAAAGGATCTCTCACAGTCTACCCTTGGCCTAAAGCCGTATAATAGGAGAGCTCTCACGATCTACCCCTGGAGTGAAGCTATTTCATTTAATTAGAGGAGCTCTCACGGTCTGCCCCTAGCTTGAAGCCGTATTATAGGGGAACCCTCACGGTCTACCCCTGGCGTGAGACATAATCATTTAATTAGGGGTGCTCTCACGGTCTGCCCCTAGCTCAAAGCTGTATAATTGGGGAGCTCTCACGGTCTACCCCTGGTGCGAGACTTAATCACATAATTAGCATAGTTTATAAGGAATACCCTTCTTATAACATTCATATCAATAAAACACTGCATTTCCATCTCACAAGATCACATAATCACATCATTTATCATATTCATCCCATTGATATAAGGTACATGAAACAACCCGCTCATGTATGGTATTGGATAACCCCCAAATCATTCTTTATTCCTTTCATTTCATTTCAATGAGAAAAAGGATTTACAAAATAATAAGATTTTTTTAGGACAACTCATAGGTAAGACCCACTCACTAGACCCATTCCATTAACATAAGCCATGATTATTCTATTATCCTATGGTATGGTCTTACCACCCTAATCCATTTCATTCATGTTTAACTAATTCATCAAAAGATTACAACGGTTATTCTTTAACCATTTAGTACAATTCAAATTAAATATGACAACAACAATTATAACCAAATCATAATAAGAATCTAGCAGGAAAGCATAAGAATCTACTTCCTACTTTTATCTTGAAGACAACGCACCTCTGACCGAGGAGTTTTATTATTATATCATTAGTATAATGACCAAGCATACATTTTATCTTATTCTTCTATTCACACTGTTTTCACAGAAGCACATATCCAAGACTAACTTGCATAATTAAAATACTAAAAAAATGCAGTATTAATCTCTTTAAAATATTCAGTTTAAATTAAATGGAAAGGAGGGGGACCCTACCTCAAGGTGAATCTATCTGTCCACTCCGGCTCTTGACGCTTCCTAACTAAGTGCCGCCTATGCTCCGGCAAAGTGAAACCTACCCGAAAGCCTAACGCACAAGTAAAAACATACCAGGATCTCTTTAACAACCTAAGACATCAAAATAGAGGATGCACAAACATTAATCGGGAAAAACCCTTACCTCAGAAACAACCCGGTGGACTGAAACAACCGCAATCTGCCACGCACATAACAAAAGACATCGATCCTCACACAAATGAGTCCCAAAGGACCCTTTGCATCTTCCTAAAACAAGAGAAATAAGTAATAGCACGAAAACAAAACCCCACCCTAACCCTAGGGTTCATCCAAACGAAAAATAGGGCAAAGATGAGCCCTAAAATTTGAAAATAAGAGAGCAGAAAGGGAAGGAGAGACTCACCATGGAGGTTTGGAGGAAGAATCACCATGAAAACCGTCCGGAGGAGCTCGATTCGGAGGAGGCCATGGAGGGGGCTCACACGCTGCTCACGTGAGAGGAGGGGGCTGTGTGCGGGTTGAGTGAGGGTGAGGGAGAGATAGATTAGGTTTTATTTTATTTTATTTTACTTTTATTTTAATTTTAATCAAAATCCTAAAACATACTCGAGTGCACGGTTTGACCCGCACGATTTTCCAAACCGTTCGCAAATCGTGCGGAGTCCTCTGTCTCCAAGGGATCTCTCGCACGGGCTAGGTGCACTGTTTGGGGAAACTGTGCGCATCCCGTGCGAACCCTACTGTCCATGAGATTTGGGCCGCATGGTTTAGGCCGCACAGCTTTGTAAGCTCGTGCGCCCTCTACAGCCCTTTAATGAACTAGGGTTCGTCCCATCCAAAAACCCTCAGGCCACCAGGGAAAATTTACTAGAATTCTCCCATGTCCAAAAAGATTTAAATGAAGGGTTCAAACCTTCAGAACCTCGTTCCGAAGCCCGATTCTATGAACGACTGGTTCTGAAATTGAAAAAGTTTACATTTCACAAACTTTTTATCTCAGTTCAAAATATGGGACATTACAACCTACCCACCTTTGAACTTTTTGTCCTCGAGAAGCCATCAGGAACAACACACACCTCACTAGACCTACAGGGGTCATGATGTTTTGTTCAAACGATCGTGTGATGTTTCCAAACATCACAAGCACCAACAAACATCCACTTAATCACACGACACTTAAGTCGTCAACACCTGAGCCAACGATCGTTTTCCAACTAAAACTACCAGACGACTATTACATGAGCCCGTCATACCAGAGACACAATCATATCATCACCTCACCATGCTACCAAACAAAGGTACTTCCCACCTTATATTTTTCATGTTAAATGGCCAAGACACAAACCACAGCTCCACCACCTTTCAAAAAGACATTCAAAAGCAAGCTCCAAGCGTTCAAAAGACGAACCTAGAATGATTTTGAAACGATCAAGTGGTAGATTTAACTATCAACCTCTAAACCCATGTCGAAAAGAGTCAAGCCACTCTGGATGACTATTCAAGAAGACACACGGCTTAGACGGCTGGCATTTTATAAGCTTAACCGCGACGCCATTTTCTGAGGTATCATGCATCCAACAGAAGGACGTTCACTGAAGCTCATACTCAACTTCCGGTGATGTCCCTTAGATCAAACCACAAGAGAAAACACACATCCCACACGAAACACCGATGGAGAACAGCCAACCAAGATCAACAGCTTTTAAAACATTAGGGTGGCACAAGACCAACGCTCTCTTAGCGCATCTAGGATGAAAGAAAGATAGGGGACAAGCTTGTCGCGTAGAAGAGTACACTAAGAGGATTGAAAATGGATTCCAGTTATTTATACCCAAAAACTAGAAAGGATAACAGTCGAACCACATCTGGTTGACTTTAAAGAAGAATCTTGGCTTCTCATATCTACACATCAATATTCTAAACCGATCAAAATGCCTCTTTCTTGCACAAGGCATTGTGTGATCATTTACGAATTACCACCGAAGTCCTCCACGACCAACAATGTTTCATAAAAGGCATTGCATACACCGCCAACCAGATCACGTCGTGCTGCCGAGCAAGCATCGACACAAAACGACACTTGCAAGCCTCAATGAATTCAAACATACCCGACCATTTCCAAATGGTCCTTCTTGACCTGTAACCTCTACCCGAAAGGACATGCTTTACTCAACCGTCAGGACGCTTCCTACCTTAGGAGGGTCGACGTCCATGAAAAGAGAACTACAAGCTGCTCATAAGAAGGATAGTTCATAAATAGCTGAACGGACGTGCGTCGCTCCTCCGAGCCACGATCACCATGTCAAAAGTACAAGGAATCCAAAGAAACAAGACCAGCGTGTCAACCAACCAAGCCTTCCAAAAATCATCCCGAGCATTGGGAAAACTTGATTTTCAAATGGTTAGGTCACTCTACAATGGAGATGAACTGAGACCAAACACATCAGCGTAAGAGATACAGCCAAACGACATATTTCCCCATACAACCATTCTCTTGGACGATGACATATAATGTCATCCATTACTGTGCAAAAAGAAAGGGTCAACCGACCAACAAGGTGACTGACCACACCCGAGGCATGTCCAACCAACTGATACAGAGCATTACCCAATGCTCAGTCTCTTAACAAGATCAAACGAAGTAAGACCACCCTTCCAAACAATGTAACAACCCGAGATTTTATGAGAATTGTTATTTTTTTAATTTCATTGATGCCTTGTGTTGTACGTTACACCAAAATTAGCTTGTTCTATACGCAACACTGTATTAGCTTGAAATATACACAACACTAATATTGGATCATGTTACACACAATTTCATGTCCGTTTGATATATGTTATTTTACGCAACATTGAGTGTATATATCTATATATTCAATGTATAAATGAAAAATGGTTAGATTCTATTTTACTCAACCACAAAATAATCTTGCAATATACACAGCCCTGAAATGCCTTTCTTTACACGCAACCAAGAACTTCCACGATAGCTTGTGTTACACCCAATACCATGTTTCACTAAAGGAGATATTATTATAATATTATTATGAACTAGCCGTTATGAATATTAATACCCACTTTTTGAAATTTTATAAATTTAATTTTTCAAAATGGACTACATTCTTGATTTGGAATATAGAAATTATCCTAGGGTGATTTTATGGTATTTTTCTGAAAACTTTTAGTTTTTGATGAATAGTGAAAACACTGGGTTACTATTTAAATCCCACCTTTTATTTAAATAAATATTTATTTTATTTAAATATATTTTAGGTAAATAATGATGCATAATACCAATATAAGTTCAATGAAATTAATTGGAGTAATTTTATAAAATTTTTAGATATATATAATTTTTATTGAACTTTTCACCGTCTTTTACCCACCTCCAAGGAGAATTTGCAAATTCACCTAAAACTAAATTGTACCGCTTTTGTGAGTGGAATTTCTAAAATCTGATAGACACGGTTAATATGAAGGACTAAATTGTGGTTCAATGAGATGAAAATAATTTTTGGTGAATATCAACTTTTTACTTTTATTTACCACGGTTAAAAGTAAATAGGGTAATTATGGGTAAAAATGAAAATATTATTACCCTAACACATGTCATAATTATATTGGATAAGTGTAATTAGACCAAAAACAACCTTAGGAATAAAATATGACCATTTAGGTCCACTTGATTAGATTAGGTCATTTATTATTAATTTATTTAAAGAAGGGTTAAAATAGTTAAAATCAATGTTTAATAACTAAATCATTTTAAATAAAGAGTTATACAAAAGATAAATTCGACTATAAATAAACATTAGAATGATCAAAAGGTTTCTTGCATAATGGTAGTTTATTTATAATTTTTAAACATTATATAATTTTATTTATTTATGACACAATGATGATGCAGTAATTATCTTATTAATGAAATATTAACATAATTGATTATATAAATACCCAAATAAATGTAATCTGAGACTTTTTATAAATTAAACTAATTTTATAGGTTACTATGAAATGTTATTATTTATTTAGTAAACTTTTTTGTAACTAATAATGCTGTTATGATTTTCAAAAAAATCAATTACCTAATAGTGTCAAAATTAACATAAAATAGTTTTTAAAACAAATATTATATTATTAATTGTTATTATATTACTAAAAATATAAGGATAATCCAAATGACTTAGATAAGATTATATATATTAAGAATGACCCTATTAGTGTTCTTTTGGATTATTATAGTATCTTTATTAAATATATAGTGTAAGAAAACAAAAACACAAGATAAAAGTTAAATTATTAAACCTAGAGTTAAATCTAAACGATAGGGTTAAAATAGTAACTTAAACATGTATAAAACATATTTGATGAGATTATATAGACTCATAACCACCTTATAATATAAATATATCAATTTGGAGCTATTAAAAATCGAATATGACTTTATTATAAAATAATATTTTATGTTTTTACAAAGGTTCCCTTCTCCTCCCTTATAAAAGGGAAACCCTTCCCTCTTTACTTCACACCCTTTTGAGCCTTGAAGATCGGCCATCCGCTGCCCATTTCTCTTCTACACTTACCTAGAAACATTATGGAGGTTCTGGTCTTCTAAAATGACCGACTCTACTTCCTTAAGAGAAGGCTTAAAAGAGCTGTGTCGAGGAAGAGGTAATCTTTTCTTCTGATTCTCTCATGTTTTTTCTTCTTCTACATCTTCTTCTTTAGTTGTATCATTATATAACAATAATATAAGTAATAATTATATACTGATATGTTATTATAAATATGAAACTACCTTCTTTCTCCTTCTATCCATCCTACAGAAAACAAAATCACCCTGCATGCGTACGTATGGAATACCGTCTCCACGCCGTGGTGTAATCTATTTTCGACCACCACTTTACATGGATGGGTATAATGGTGTAATTAAAAAAATACAATTATTATTTTAAATTGATATATATTATGAAAGATTATACATACACTTCAATACAATTCCATGGTCATTGGAATGTTATCATCGCTCCTGAGTACGTACGGACTACCGTCTCCATGATGCTATGAGATTCATTCACCATGTTAACCATTCATGAATGATTATAATGTATATATAATGAATAATAATTAAATATATAACCTTATAATGATACTGGATTTATTTATATATATATTTTTATTTCATCTACTTAATTACATTAAATTCAATAACGAAACAAAAACAGCGTTCATGCGTATGTACGGCCTACCGTCTCCATGAACGGTGTATTTCATTCCATTTGTCTATCTATCATATATATGTATATAATGAATATATATTATATATAAATCCTGATTTACATTATGGAATTATGTAAATCAGGATATATGTAATAATATCACGAACAACAAGTCTAAACACGTACAATAAATGAAACAATTTTACCCAAATCGATGCTTTTACATCGAATTTACAAAAGAACAGGTAATATAAAGTCATAAGTAAACCATATATGATATCATAACAATGAATATGATTTTGTAGTAAGTCAATGTCATTATTTAAATCATTATATAGGAGGTTCGGATACATACAAAGCATATTAGACATAAGGTAATCGATAATTTTGAAAATCTCATTTTTATCCGAGATTGCTTATGCATATGAATGTTCTGGGGTTATATTTTTCATCCATGACAATAAAATGTTTTTCATAAAGTGTTTATTATTCTTCCATGTATATTTAATGTCATGATTTCCCTTCATTTACTTTTACTTTATGTTATGGATGTAATCATTCTTTTTTACCATATGTGGTACTTTTTGACTATTCTGTTAAAAGTACGAGGAGAATGTTTTTTAACTTGTACGACATGAACGGATTTTTACGGTTTTATAAAACCTTATTTACATGAAGATTCCCATATAATATTTCATGACTATTTTAAAAAAAATCCTATTCTTTTAAAATTTCATGACATTTTGTGAAAAGAAAATAATTTTGAAGAAGAAATGATATTTTCCTCATGAATTCATTTCAAGGGTTTTATCAAAATCAATTTCCATCTAAGATGACATTATTTCATATGTTTATGTTTGAAGTATAATGTCTATAGTATTTTCATGCTTTAAATTTTCTTATTATTAAATGATATCCATTTTTTCCATATTAATTATGTGATGGTGGGATGATGTTTATGAAACCCATTTTATTATTTCTGTTATAATGAATGTTTTATGTTTATTTTGTGGCACAAGTAAGAATGATTTCCTTATGAGATGGGTGGGACCTATATCTACCTAAAATTCATTGTGTAATGATTTATATCTCATTATATAGACATGGATGGAATGGTAAGTTAATCTTGTTCTGTGTTACAGGACTGAAACGAGGAGAGAACTCGATTCAGAAAGTGACTTTGTACACAAAGATGGTCTTGCCAGTAATTCCTTGGCTACAATTGAAATAATATCATGTGCATAATGGTTTCCAAAATCACATGTTTTATTCCCATGCTATTTTATCATGATTAATGTTCCTTTATGATTTATGCCTTACCTACTTTCATGATTTATGTCCTTGCTCAATATTTTGATGTTTAGATTTTATGTTCAAGTTTTTTTATTCAAATGTTTATGGACTGTTTTATGTTCTCTATGTTTACCCTTAATAAGAATTTGAGCTCACCCTTTATATGTTTTATTTTCCCCAGTATATAAAGAAAGGTTTTAGGTAAGAAAACCAAAAAACGTGAAGTTCTTTATAGGATATGTTGAAGTACTTTCACCATGATTTTAATGATTTTTCTCTGAGTTTCCAAATACAATAAAACAATACGGTCTTTGGGAGTCTATTTTTTTCATGTATTAAGAATTCCACAAAAGTAATGTAATGTCCATGTACTTAAATCATTGGTTCTCTACAATTGGTATCAGAGAGAAGGTGTAGTTAACCATTGGAAACTAGGATGCGAGAACATTAGTGAAATCCATGGAGATATTTCTAAGGTATGTCTAGGGATGTCTGTAAGGTTAAGTATACATATAGCTTATTGTCCTTGAATAATGGTAATGATATTATAATTAAACCTAAGGTGTTATATATTGAAGGTAATCCCCCTTTATTATGCTATTTTCCTAGCATGATTTTTGCCACTCACACTATTCTTTTTGGGTTTTAGAAAATGGGTGGAAACAGGAAGATCCACAATAATGGAGGGTTTGATGTACAATGAAATGTTATTATTAATTAGTAGCCAAATGAAATTGGATTTTGAAGTCCTCATATCATTATTATGCCTAATAAAAATCTCATAATATGATTAATAATCTCATCTTTGGTATGTTTCCCGACTCGGATAATAAGACAAAGATGGAGTTTCATGATGATCATAGAGGAAAGAAAGTTAAATTTACCACATGTAAATCATGTTGGAAGACGAATCAGAGTGATTGACTCAAAA
The DNA here is from genome assembly GCA_963277665.1 of Viscum album. NCBI lineage: Eukaryota > Viridiplantae > Streptophyta > Magnoliopsida > Santalales > Viscaceae > Viscum > Viscum album. The sequence continues at coordinate 1,210,017,122 of OY728148.1, forward strand.
GTACTGGAATATGATTTGTGTGTGTAAAGACGGACACAAATCCAGTAAGTGCAAAGGAAAAGGTTCAATTAACACCATGGAAAAGGATAATGGTATTTCTATGACATCAATAATGATTAAATGTTTTCAATGTGGGATGTATGGGAATTATGCAAACCAATGCCCTAATTGAAAGTATCATAAAGAGAATCATCATTTTTGTATGGGTAGTATTTATGTAGATGATGATGAAGAGACTACAAATGATATATGAGACGAATGAAATGACGAAGCTCAGTTAGTAAATTAAGAAGGTAGTGGAATGATTTTTGTTTATCACGAGTTATGTTGTATAGTTAATGGTACTATGGAATAAAGACACATCTAAGGAATATTAAACTTTTGTTTTTCCAAAAATTATTTGAAAGTATATGTTGAATGGTACTAGTATCCATGAAAGGTTTTTTAGATATTTTTCGAAAGAAGATGATATGCCAAAAATGAATGGATAAGGATAAAATAATATGATTGATAGTATCCATGAGCTCATGATTGATATAAAGACTATGTGATATCATGGTTTAAGTATATATAAATTTTGGGATTTTGGTATGTGGAAAGTGTTAACTATTGACATCACTAATGTTTTCACTAAGGTTCTATAGTAATTATTGTTTCATGAGAATACATGATTAGGGTATTCTCATGTTTGGAATGTGACCAACAAGATATATCGTATGATAAATGATGGTATTCACATGCTCGTTAGATGACATTTCAAGTAATCATTAACATTATAATATGAGATTGGACAGAAGTATTTTGGATAAACCTAAAGATTTGAACAGATTAAGTTAGATATCCGATAGTATTTTTTATGGTTAGAAATTTTGTTATGTTATAATAGTATAATTTTAGAAAAAGGAAAACTCGTATAACGAGTGACAACCCGTCGCATCCGACAAGGTTGCAGGAATATAAACCAAAACCGAAGTACGACAGGCCTTTATCGCCTACCTCTTTCCAACAGGAAGTCTCTAGTCAGTATAAACTAGTTTTATTTTATTATGTAGGATGATAGATGAAGTATATGTCCATTTTGGAACCATGTCTGATTAATCTCACAATAGATGGGCTTATGTATATACTTTTTTCAAACTTATGCTTGACATAGATGGAATGACCTATCATTCGATCACATGACCTGCAAAAACTCCTCGAATGAAAAATTCAACTTCATTTTTTTAAGAGATGAAGTGGAAATTGCTCAAGGCATGAACAATGGTGAGATTATAACAAAATAAAGTAAGTATTTCTTATAATTAAAATTCTTAAACTTTAGGGAAATGATCTTGAAAAACAAAAATGATTTCCTAGTGCCTTTATATCTGTTTAGTCAGATGGTACCTTATATCTTAAAAAATTAATGGCTTTATGATTTTTTTCTTTTTCATGTCATGTTATATACCACTCTCCATCAGAACGTGACAGTTAGATATCTCTTCCGTATCCCTATTTTCACCTATGTTATCCTATGTGGAAACCCCAGGATAAGTTAATTTGAGTAACCGTTAAATTTCATACATTGTTTTTTTAAATTATTCTTTAGTATACTTTTTTATGATGTGGGGTTCTATTAATGAAAATTTCATGTAGTAAACAATTTATAACCATGAAAAATTTCGAGGGCGAAATTCATTTTAAGGGGGGTAGAATGTAACAACCCAAGAATTTATGAGAATAGTTATTTATTTTAATTTCATTGATGTCTTGTGTTTTACGCGACACCAAAATTATCTTGTTCTATATGCAACTCCGTATTACCTCGTAGTATACACAACACTAATCTTGGATCGTGTTACACACAATTTCAAGTTCGGTTGATATGAGTTATTTTACGCAACATTGAATGTACATATCTATATATTCAATGTATAAATGAAATATGGTTGGATTATATTATACTCAACAACAAATTAATCTTACAATACATGCAACCTAGACTTGGATTTCATTACCCATAATTGAGACCTTCCATTATAGCATGTGTTATACACAATACCAAGTTTCACTAAACGAGATATTATTATAATATTATTATGAACTAGCCGTTATGAATAGAAATACCCACATTTTGAAATTTTATAAATTTTATCACTCAAAATGGACTTCATTTTTGGATTCGGAATATCGAAATTATCCTAGGTTGAATTTTTGGTATTTTTATGAAAACATTTAATTTTTGAAGAATAGAAAAAAAACTAGGTTACTATTTAAAAACAGACTTTTTATTTAAATAATTATTTATTTTATTTAAATTTATTTTATGTAACAATTGATTCATAATACCTATATATGTTTAATTAAATTCATTGGAGTCATTTTATAATATTTTTTGATATATAAAAATTATATTGAACTTTTCACCGCCTTTTACCCACCTCCTAGGTGAATTTGGAAATTCACCTAAAACATAATTTTACCGCTTCTGTGAGTGGAATTTCGAAAATCCGAGAGACACGGTAAATATCAGGGACTAAAATGTGGTTTAATAAGATGGAAATAATTTTTTGTGAATAGTAACTTCTTAATTTCATTTCGCACGGTTAAAAGTAAATAAGGTAATTAAGGGTAAAAATGATATTATTATTACCATAAAACATGTCCTAATTTTATTGGATAAGTGTAATTTTACCAATAACAACCTTAGGAATAAAATATGACCATTTGTGTCCACTTGTATTAGATTAGGACATTTATTATTAATTTATTTAAAGATGGGTTAAAATTGTTAAAATCCAATTTTAATAACTAAATCATTATTAATATATAGTTATACATAATATCAATTAGACTATAAATATTCACTAGAAATCGAAAAATGTTTCCTACCTAATGGAATTTTATTTATAATTTTTAAATGTTAAATAATTTTATTTATTTATTACACAATGATGATGTAGTAATTATCTTATTAATGAAATATTAACATAATTGATGTTATAAATACCCAAATAAATGTAATTTGAGACTTTTTATGAATTAAACTAATTTAATGTGTTAACATGAAATTTTATTATTAATTTAATTATCATTTATTGAAATAATCAAGAAATTATGATTTTCACAAAAATCATTTACCAAATAGTGTCAAAATTGACAAAAAATAGTATTTAAAACTAATATTATATAATTAATTGTTATTATATTCAAAAAATATAATGTTCGGCCAAACGACTTTGATAAGGTTATAAATATTAATAATGACCCACTGGGGTTTTTTTGGCTTTTTATAGTAATTTTATTAACCATATAGTGTACGAAAACAGGAAGACAGAGTTAAAGTTAAATTATTTATCCTAGAGTTAAATCTAAAGGATAAGGTACAAATAGTAACCTAAACATGTCTAAAACCTATTGGTTGAGAGGATTTCGACCCATCCCCACCTTATATTCGAAATAAATCAATTCGGAGCTATTAATAACCGAATATGAATTTATTATAAAATAATATTTTATGTTTTTCCAAAGGTGCCCCTCTCCTCCCTAATAAAAAGGGCACCCATTCCCTCTTCTCTTCACACCCTTTTGAGCCTTGATGATCTGCCAAACCCATCCCATTTCTCTTCTCCACATACCTAGAAACATTTTGGAGGTTCTGGTATTCTCAGAATACCAACTCAACTTCTTTAAGAGAAGGCTTAAAGGAGGTACGTCGAAGAAGAGGTAATCTCTTCTTCTGATTCTCTCAAGTTTCTTTCTTATTATACTACTTCTTCTTTAGTTGTATCATTATAAAGTAATAACATCAGTGTTAATTATATACTGATATGTTATTATAAATATGAAACAACCTTATTTCATCTTCTATCCATCCTATGGAAAACAAAATCACCGCGCGTGCCTACGTACGGAATACCGTCTTGAGGCAGTGGTGTAATATGTTTTCGACCACCACTTTACTAGGATGGGTATAATGGGGCAAATAAAAAACTATATATTATTATTGTAAATTGATATTGATTTTGAATGATTATACATACACTTCAATACAATTCCACGATCATGGGAATTATATCATTGATCGTGTGTACGTACGGACTACCGTCTCTATGAGGCGATGAGATTCATTCTCCAAGTTAACCATCCATGAATGATTATAAAGAATATATAATGAATAATAATGAAATATATGACATAATAATGATACTATATTTATGAATATATATATATTTATTTATTTCATCTACTTAATTCCATTCAATTTTATAAGGAAACGAAAACATCGTTCATGCGTACGTACGACATACCGTCTCCATGAATACTGTATTTCATTCCATTTATCGATCTATCATAGATATGTATATGATGAATATATATTATATAAAAATCATGTTTTAAATTATGGAATTATGTAAATAAGGATATAAGTAATAATATCAAGAACAACTAGTCGAAACACATACAATAAATGAAACGAGTTTACCCAAGTCGCTGTTTTTATATCGAATTTAACTAAGAACAGGTAATATATATTCATAAGTAAATCATATATGATATCATAACAATGAATATGATTCTTTAATAAGTCAATTACATTATGTAAATCATTATATAGGAGGTTCGGATACATACCAAGCATATCAAACAAAAGGTAAGAGATAATTTTGCAAATCTCGTTTTTATCCGAGATTGCTTATACGTAAGTATTTTATGGGGTTATATTTTTCATACATACCCATATAATGTTCTTCATAAAGTGTTTAATATTCTTATATGTATGTTTAAATTCATTATTTCCCTTATTTTACTTTTACATTGTGTTATGGATGGAATCTTTGTTTTGTTTACCATATGTTGTACTTTTTGACTTTTCTGTTAAAAGTATGAGGAGAATGTTTTATTAACATATATGGAATGAACAGATTTTTAGGGTTTTATAACGCCTTATTTTAATGATGATTGCCATAAAATATTTCATGAATATTTTCAACAAAATCATTATTTTATTAAATTTCATGTCATTTTTTGAAAATAAAATGATTTTGAAGAAGAAAGGGTATTTTCTTCAAGAATTTATTTCAAGTGTTTTTTCAAAACCATTTTCCATCTATGATGTCATTATTTCATATATGTATGTTTCAAGTATAATGTCTCTATGATTTTCATGGTTTCAATTTTCTTATTATGAAATTATTTCCATTTGTTCTATATGAATTATGTGATGATGGGATGATGTTTTTGAAATCCATTTTATTCATTGGGTTATGATGAATGTTTTAAGTTTATTTTGTGTCACAAGTAAGAATGATTTCACTATGATATGGGTGGGACCTATATATCCCCCCAATGCATTGGGTAATGATTTATAACTCATGAGATAGACATGGCTGGAATGGTAATTTAATCTGGTTCAATGTTACAGGACTGAAATGAGGAGAGAACTCGATTTGGAATGGGACTTTTTCCGCTAAGATCGTCTTGGCACCAATGCCTTGGCTACTATGGAAATAATATCATGTGCTTAATGGTTGCCACAATCACATGGTTTATTCCATTGATATTTTATCATGATTAATGTTACGTTATGATATATTCCTTACCTAATTCCACGATTTATGTCTTTGTTCAATATTTTAATGATTAGATTTTATGTTCATGTTTATGCATTCAAATGTTTATGGATTGTTTTATGTTCTCTATGATTACCCTTAATGAGAATTTGAGATCACCCTTTATATGTTTTCTTTTCCCCAAGATATAAAGAAAGGTTTTAGGTAAGAAAACCAAAAAAGAGAAGATCATTATGGGAGATGTTGAAGATCTTTCACTATGATTAGAGGATTACGTTCCGAGTTTCCAAAGACACTAAACTAATATGGTCTTTGGGAGTCTATTATTGTCATGTATTAATTATCCCGCAAAATTAATGTAATGTCCATGTACTTCAAGCTTTGGGTCTTTACAAACATGGGTGTCATTAGAACTGGACGTCCTACATGGGACAACGGTACCCGAACAGTTCCAAACTACAGAATGATCACCAAACCAGCCAAGCAAATATTCCCTAAGGGTGCTACGTACAACGGGCTAGCCGCTCATGAAAAACAAGTGTCAACCCAAGAACGTTGTCACGCCCAACAGAATCCATTTGGATCAAAGACTAACATTTAACGACATTTCTAAAAGAAAATATCATACAGAAAATGCGTAAGGTTCCGTCCCAAGGCACCCCCAAGAATTTATTAACCAACCCAAACACTGGGTCTCAACTGAGGACAACACTACATGTTACATTTTCCAAGCCATTTATATTATTCACATTCATTCATTTAATTACATTAAATTATTCAAATCAAAACTCCAAGTATACTTTCAAAACCAAACAATCACTATTCACTTGATTTTTAACAAACATGTCAAAGAAAGATAGGAATGTTTCAACAAACATCATTTCAACCATTAAACATTTATCAGACATTCCATCTTTTCTAGGCAATTTAACCTAAAAAATCGTTTTTAAACCATTAAGGTGACCTACGAGGGTCCCAACAAGCCAAAACACAGCAGTTCAAAACCAAACATCTTTTACACAAATTATCATTTCACAAAGCATGCAGCCATCACATTCATTATTTGGTTTCCAGTTACCAACTCATGAAGCTCCCATATACTCCATGGGTTAAAAATTGGCTCCTAGCATACAAATCAAAATACATTCTAGAATTTAACCTACTCAAACAATCATACCATCATATGAGTGGACACCTGCCAATCTATAAAGCGCCCATACACTTTATAGTTTACCATTTGGCTCCCTTAAATCAAAACAAATTTTATTTTACAATTAAAACTGTAGAAGACCGTTTTCAGAAAACCGATCACACAGGTTAACCTTTCCTTGCTATAAGGAACAAATACACCATACAACTGAAAATTGGCTCCCCCCATAACCGCAATCAATTAATTTAGCCACAAAATCCAATTTCATTTTAACTGATCCTAGCATGTTATCGAAGCAGTAACACAGAGACTTGCTATATCACAGAAGCATAGAATAACTAACACAGTACCTATCACAACATCATGCGTCAACTAATGAATCCTAGATGTCCTGGCATAATGCATGGTATGAAATTTCTTACAAGGTGCCTATATGATGCAAGAGATGGAACACCCTCATATCCTCGGGTTGTAGAAGAAATAGAACCCAATATTGCATCAACAGTATCAACAGAAAACATGTGTTTCACCCAACATTGAAATCAAATCAACTGTAATAATCGAAATCATTAAAATAAAAATTGCATTCCAGTAAATTTGGCATTTACCTGTGCACGAGGTTGACAATCCTGGAAACAGCTCATTACCAAATTCCAATGCCTTCATATCGATGTATAATGTCTCCAAACAGTAAAACAAATCAGAAGATAGAAAACTCCTCTGATACCACTTTGAAACATCCTAGCCCAGCACACCACCAACCCGGTGGCCGGACTGATCACCACATGGCCTCAAGCGCGTCTCCCCATACGCCAGAGGCAACCGACTGTTAGCGAGGGTCTCAGGAGGTGATAATCGGGAGACTATACCCTCTTATCAGAGTTGAAAAATGGTATCATCTTAATAAATAACATTCATTAGTGGAAGCAGTAATAGTTAAACAATGAAAACAGCACCGAAAGTCAAATAGTAATCATTTATATCAAAAGGTGGAAAATGCCACTTGTCACAATACATGGATGATGATATAGATATTGAAAGTAGTAAAAAATACAGCATGATTTCAATCCAATAAAAAAGAAATGATGAAAAGATAGAAAAGCCCGAAGGGAGATATCTTGAGCATCCCAAGCTTTCGCTTGGTCCTTTGCTCCTAAATCCTAAGTTACAAACAACACAACAACCAACCTAGGTCTTGCGAACAAGAATGGTTTACTCGGGTACCCCAGTGCAATGGCGGCCCGAGTAGGGTGTGAGATATAAATCTCAGTAGTCAGGAACCACCGGTGTCTAACCCAATCCAGACAATGTGATATCAATTAAAGACGTAAGCAGGTATAGCATGATTAAATAAACAATCAATAAAGAATAACAACTCCCATCTTGATTTCCTTGGAGGAAACCTGACGGCTATACCAGCTTCGGCTCATTACCAGTAAAGTAACCCGATCATGTGACCATATATCAATATATATATATATCTATATATATATATTACGTTGTGTAGCACTGGGACGGAACTCACATACGTCTTTAACCCAGGAGCAGTGCTCTCGATCCTACTCCTGGCCCAACCTTTGGGAAGCTCAAATTGTTTATCCCCGACCCGAAGGCTTAATAATTATTCATACATATATATAATACGTTGGGTAGGACCGAGACGGAACTAACATATGTCCTTAACCCAGGAGCAGTTCTCTCAATCCTACTCTTAGACCAAACTTGGGGAATCTCTCACGGTTTATCCTCTGCCCGAATGATTAATGTGATTCAAGGGAGCTCTCACAGTCTACCCTTAGCCCAACGCCGTATAACAGGGGAGCTCTCACGGTCTACCCCTGGCGCGAAGGTGTATGATTTAATTAAGGGAGCTCTCACGGTCTTTCCCATGATAGAATCTACATAACAGGGGAGCTCTCACGGTCTACCCCTAGTGCAAGACTTAATCATTTAATTATGCGAGCTCTCATGGTCTGCCCCTATCTCGAAGCCGTATAATAGGGGAGCTCTCATGGTCTACCCCTGGTGTAATACATTATCATTTAATTAGCATAGGTTATAAGGAATACCCTTCTTATAACATTCATATCAATAAAACATGGAATTTCCATCTCACAATATCACATAATCACATAATTTATCATATTCATCATATTGATATAAGGTACATGAAACAACCCATTCATATACGGTATTTTCTAACCCCCAATTCATTCTTTATTCCTTTCATTTCATTTCAAAGTCAAAAAGGATTTACAAAACAATAAGTGGTGTTGAGGACTACTCCTATGTAATTCCCACTCACTAGACCCTTTCCATTAACATAAGTCGTGCTTATTCCATTATCCTAAGGTATGGTCTTACCACCATAATCCATTTCATTCATGTTTAACCAATTAAACACAAGATTACAACTTTTATGATTAAACCATGTCGTACAATTCAAACTAAACATGACAACATCATTTATAAACAAAGCATAACAAGAATCCAGCAAGGAAGCATAAGAATCTACTTCCTACTTTTATCTTGAAGACATCGCACCTCTGACCAAGGGGTTTTATTATTATATCATTTGTTTAATGACCATGTAACCATTTTATCTTATTCCTGTAATTCACAATGTTTTCACAGAAGCACTTATCCAAGACTAACGTGCATAATTAAAATAATAAAACAATGTAGTATTAAAATCATTAAAAGCTTCACATTAAATTAATGTGAAAGGAGAGGGACCCTACCTCACGGTGGATCCATCCATCCACTCTGACTCTTGATGCTTTCTCATTAAGAGCTTCCTAATCTCCAGAAAAGTGAAACCAACCTGAAAGCCTAATTCACAAGGAGAAACATACTAGGATATCTTTAAAAACCTATGACATGAAAATAGAGGATGCACAAACATTAAACGGGAAAAACCCTTACCTGAGAAACAACATGGAGGACCAAAACAACCACAATCTACGTCTCCCTTGGAGACAGACATCGAACCTCACCCAAAGGAGTCCCAACAGACCCTTTGCATCAACCTAGAACAAGACAAATAAGGAATAGCATGAAAATAAATCCCCAACCTAACCCTAGGGTTCAGATGAATGAAAAATAGGGAAAAGAGGATCCCTACAATCAGCCAATAAGAGAGGAGAAAGGGATGGAGAGACTCACCATAGAGGTTTAGAGGAAGAATCTCCACGAAAACCTGCCAGAGGAGCTCGATCTGGAGGAGGCCGTGGAGGGGGCTTGTGTGCGGCTCACGGGAGAGGAAGGGGGCCGTGTGCAGGTTGAGTGAGGGTGAGTGAGAGTTAGATTATGTTTTATTTTATTTTATTTTCCTTTTATTTTTATTTTAAACAAAATCCTAAAACATACCAGACCGCATGGTTTGACCCACACGGTTTTCCAAACCGTGCGCAAACCGTGTAGAGTCCTATTCCTCCAAGAGATCTCTTGAATGAGTTAGGTGCACGGTTTGGGGAAACCATGCACATCCCATGTGCACCCCACTGTCCACCAGATTTGGGACGCATGGTTTACGCTGCATGGCTTGGTCAGAGAGTGTGCCAAACGTGCGCCATCTGCATCCCTTTAATGAACTAGGGTACGTCGCATCCGAAACCCCTCGGGCCATCTGGGAAACGTTATGTGCATTCTCCCTTGTCCAAAAAGATGTAAAATAAGGGTTCAATCCTTCAGAAAATCGTTCCGATGCCCAATTCTAAGAACGACCATTTCTGAAATTGGAAAGGTTAAATTTTCCACCACTTTTTAACCCAGTTCAAAATGTGGGTCATTACATAAGTATTTTAATAAAATAGCTGAGTAATTTTCACAATTTCAAATGATAATAAATAGAAAAATTAATTATTTATAAAGAATCATAAATTTTATATCACGAGTAAGATAAATCAAGTATCATCTCTATTATTTTATGTACACATATATTTTAGGCTCTGAAAGACTTTTACCTTTTTATCACAACCTTTTAATGTTAATGTAAAAAATGATTGATAATAACAATGTTAGAGTGAATGTTACATTAGAAACAATAGATTTGACAATTTATTAATTTAGGATTATTCTTTTGTATTGAAATATTTAATTTAATAAATAATGTAAACAATCATCTTTATCATTTTTTACATTCATAAGAAACTGTTTCATTGTCAAAATCAGTTTTTTCTTAATTCAAAAACATATTTTCTAGTGTCCAAAAAATAATTTTTTAATTTTATAAAATTATAACCAATGTTAAGGAGTATTATCATAATGATACTCTATTATATAACTTTATTTCATCAGATAACTCACTATAAAAACTATTCTTCTACATTTCCTTCATAATATTTCGTTATTACATTACTAAATTTTAACAACCCTGGCTTCTTCATCAGGAAATATTAACAATATAGATTTATTATTTTTATAGGATAATTAGTCTACATAAAACATCATATTATTATGTTAAAAATTAATAAGATAAACGAATTATATGATTTTATTGTCATTTATTATATAATTCGTTTACAACGGTCCATTTACTAATTGAAAAGAGGTTTATGATTTTCAATATAACTAGGATATTTGGCATTGAATTCATTGATAGAAAATTAATTAACTCTATAATATAAATAACTTAAATAAATAAATAATATATTAAATAGATCATCCATATGATATAATCATTCAGTTATAAATTGTGATTTGTATGAAAATGACGAGTTCTCTCTAAAGGGGAATTCATTTTAAACTTATATATTTTTGACAAATAAGATAATCTGGTTATGGAATCTAAATTAAAAAACCCTTAAAATTGATCTCTTAACACAGTTAGAATAAAATATACTGATGTATTATATGTGTACGATAAATTCAATAACATTTTATTTACTAAGAAGATCATATATTTTATTAATAGTTAATATATTATCCAGAAACATCTAATATAAACTCAATATTAAAAAATATATATAATTGGATAAAAAATACAGATAATGTACTCAGACTTGACAAAAAATGTAATTGTTTACAAAAATATTATAGTAATCAATTAAATAAATAAACATATAAGAATAAAAAAATAGTGCCATGCAATCAATGAAATATGAGAAAAACAAGTGATGATCATATGTGATCATAAACAGTTTTTGTATCTCATTAAGAATCTTTTACTACACTCTCATACAATGAATGTTGAAATATGATAGTAATTTACGACTGATAATGTTGATAATAAATTTATGAACAAGGGTATGGATTTAACAAAAAAATGTGGATTATATTATTATAACCTCATTGAGAACTATTGTGTGAAGCCTCAAATTGGGAATTTTTGATTACTTTTAAATAGTAAATTGAGTTTTATATATTTATCTAAATGAGACACCAAAATAAAAAAAAGAAACCACCTAATTTTTATAACACAAAAACATTACCATTTAATTATTACTAATTTATACGATTAATCCAGTTATTAAATATTTTAAAAAATAATACATATTCTACTTTCAATGAAAGAAATTCAATTTTCCTAGATAAAACGACTATAAATAATCATGATTAAAAATAATTATTTTCTCAAATAATTGTTTTATATCAATGAAATTTTTATGTTTATATATTGTAGAAATAATATAGATGTATAATAAGAATAATATAATAGAAATAAATTACTTCTTAATTCTTAAGAAATAATAATAATTAATATACAAGTTTTAAAAAATAAATATTAATTATGAAGAGGTTTACACTATATTTTGGGTTGCTGAATATTAAAATTTCCAAAGATTACTTTCCCTAAATAAAAAATCTTTTGTAATTTTTTTTATAATGAATACCTAATATTATTTTTATGATTTCCCTATATTGCATAATTTTTTAGATAATAGTGAAATTTATCTTTTTTTTTTAAAAATATAATGATTTTTATGACGTTTTTAGTATATATGTATCAAATGTAAAACTAATAATTTTTTATTAATAAATTTTATTATTGAATAAATGAATTTATATTTTCAAAATGATTTTTTATATTTAAAAAACCACATTTAATATTATATATCATTAGTGATATATCAAAAAAAATGATATAAATACATTATAGATTTTTAATTTAAATTTTTTTTATCTATTTAATAAATTGAAAAATATTAAATTGATATTATTTTTAGAATCATTTTTTCCAAGTTATATAATAATGGAATAATTATTTTTGAAGTATATAGAGTATGTTACAATTAGTAAAAATTAGTTTCCACTATAAAATATAAAACATTAAAAGTAAAAATTCAATAGATATATGTATTAAATCATTATAATGAAAACATCTATGATATAGTCTCTATGGTGTGGGAAAACATTATATCTTTCACACATAAATATCTATAAATTTTGTAACCACATTGAATTTAATTATATTTTCCCTTTTTATTTAGTTGAAAAGATAAAAAATTTCCATTATTAGAACAAAAAAGCGGTCATATCACCAAACTATAAACATACACAAAAATTTTTTTATACAGTAAAAAATTAAAAAATTTCAATCCCCTAGAATAATATTTCACAATATCGTTCTTTTAGTCATAATATATTATCCCATCCAATTTTATTTCATGATTCTTTTTATGGAAGTCTGAAAGTGCTCAATGTGAGTTATCATTTGTTCTTATCTTTAATTTGGTATATTTTTCATCTAAAACTATAACTATCAATTAACTATATAATTAAAAACTTATTAGATGTATATTTATTATTATTGTTCTATGATAACAATCTTTTTTCTCATTATCTGTTTTTAATTAAGAAAATTGAAACTGTCAATCATGTGTTGTGGAGACCAATACCTCCAAGATGGGACATGTTTCATTTTCCATCACCCAATTAAGTGATTGTAATAAAGGGTAATTTAATTAAAAATATTGTATTAAAACCGTTTTTTGTGTTATTGAAATATCAATTTATTATTCTCCACATTTATTGGAAATTAAATTTTCAACTAAGTGTATTTGTGGACTACTACCCCCATAGAAAGATTTGTTGCCATTTTTTCAGTACTTCCTATAGCGGATGGATCTATAGATGGTAGTAAAGGATAAAAAATAATTACATGACATAATTATGGATCTAGTATGAAATATTTGAGATCATATTAATTAAACAATCTATAATGATTGATGTGAATTTGACATTTTAAAACTAGAATATTGAGAGTAAAATGATATCTTTATTATACAGAATGAAATTATGTAAAATAAATTTTTAGAGACACAAAATATAATAACCAAAATAATGTGAATATATTTTTATATTAAAATTAGATAAAAATTATCTAAACCTGAAGTAGCTATCAATTTATTTTTCTTCATGAACCTGATACACACATGATTCCTCTATTCCATTTAAAATATATATTAAATAGCATAAAAATCACATATTCTCAATATTTATCATAATACCAATATTTATATACCAAATATGATAAAAAATAATGGGTAATCATTTATTATTTGTATGTATTACTGATATCTAAACTTATCATTAACCAATAATTTATAATTATTATTATAAAATAAATAATAGAAAACACATTCCATTTAATCAATAGCTTGACCATGAAATGCATCCGTTGAAAACAGAAATGCATTAAACTCTTAGATAATAATATTTAAATTTTTAATGATTTAAATTCATAATATTGGATTTCATGATATCATACACTGTGATTTCTATAAAACTTATCATGAGTTCTTGATAGCTTAATTGGAGGCTAGGTATACATCAGAAACCAATACAATTTGCAAATCTAGTTTTTTAATGATACATATTGATGTACTAGGGGAATATCTATAACTAGGACCGATCTATCACTATATTTACCTTTAATTAATCTTTTATTATATGAATAATTTAATTCGTAAAAATATTATTTAAAAAAATTATATCATGTAAATAATACAAATTACCATTATTTCCTAAGTCTATTAAATAAAAATCAATAAAAATTTCCATATGTGACAAAAATATAAATTTTATAAAATATTAATATGAATGATACATTTTATATTTATGTTTATGATAAATTATTATAAGAATTTAAATGTTTCAAGAGAATATAAATAACCACAAAACCATCAAATCATCCATATTATAGGTTTTTTCATAAAATTATTCAATTTTGAGAATACAATGGAAGGGAATAAAAAATAACATAATAATCAATGAAATAATTCTACTTTTAACCCATTTTAAATCATACATAATTACTTATAAGGGAATAAAATAGTTTTGGCCGTATGAAATTTTGTTAACTACATATAAATTAAAAACCATTATTTTGTCTTCATTAAAATAACATAAAAATAAATCTCATATGAAACGTTATAATGATTCCATAAAAATCATTTATAAATAAATTGATAAAAAAATTCCCTTTATATGTATTTGGAGTAAATGAAAATGAATTCTCTAAATCCATTTTTTAGAATATGTATATGAAGAAAAATGTACCTGATCAAAAGAGAAGTATGATTGGATTTTATTTTCAATTCTTCATTACCTAAAAAAATTTAAAATATGAGAATCCTGGGAATTCAATTTTGAATCAAAATAAATATATATGTGGTATATAATATATTGAATTATTATTAATATATTACAATAATCATTCATGGAAAAATATGGAGATCCAACAAATTAGATCGTATAATAAATCCTTACCTATTTAGTAACATTAATATTGTAACCTTTTGAAAGAGTAGACCTGAAATAAAAAATTAATTGTCATGAAATTTTTTTATTAATGTTTAATAAATTACAGGCGATTTATATGATGTACAAAAAAATAAATAGATGTATTAGACCCAATATGTCTCAGTGCTGTAGAAATTGAGATGAAATCCCCTATATAAAGTTCAACCAGCTTTATTGGATCTCTAAAATGCTATATAATAAATATGAATATATTATTATTATAAAATAGATAAATATTAATATATATAATATCATATATTTTTCCTGTATAATATTTTATCATGTATTTATTTACAATATTTTATTATTATCACTTTTTCATTTGTTAACAACATTGTTTTTCATGTTTGTTTTGATTCGATAGTATAAATCATTGAATATTTTAAATTCTTACATATTATATTTTTTTTAATGATTTTAATTATCTATATATATATTAAATTTATAGATATTTGTAATCTTGAATATGTTATTTAGATAGACAAATTAATTACATTGTTCATGAAGATACTAGGTTGTACAAACAGATGACCACTATTTACTCTCTTCGATGTATAAAATGAATGAAAGGAAAATAATATTAAATTTAAAAGAATAACAATTTAATAATTTTTGTATTATATTATTATTAAATCAATCCATACTTCCATATATTTAAATCAAAAATAAAAACCAAAACACATCGATTTGTAGTGGGGGTTGTTCGCACATACGCACGAGCATTATTATGATTTTCTACATGATTGGAACATAATAATGTGGATATCATATTAAAATATCAGAAGAATAATTTTTTCATTGATATCCTATATGTTAATTAATTTCTCTTTTATAACTGTCATTTTAATATGGTTTTGAAAAATATGTTACACCCTTAAGTGGAGACAATAAGATGTAAGTACACAGTATGGTTTTTTTTTGTTTTAAATATGATGGAAAAGTGGTAAAAAATTGTAGTAATATCATCATAATGACATATTAGTATATTTATGTTATCTTATTTATACTTTTATTATGGGGTTATCCAATTAAGGCAATGTATAAGAATAAATAAACATGATTGAGCCATTCAAAACATTCAACTCTTATTTATAAGACAACCTTTCCTCTCTTCTTATGTGATTTTCATTTTGTATTTTATGAAAACAATATGATATAGAATGAGGATAAGGAATTGTTGAAATACATTTTTTAGGGGTGTCTCAGGCTAGGGTTATCAATTTGGTGAAATTAAAAGAGATATTGGATTTAATTTAATATGCGGGGGTAATTCTTCAAATTTTTTAATTTATTAAATTAATATGTATTATTAATCATGTAAAAATTAATTAAAAATGGATATAACATTAATATAAGAATTTTATCAGTATAAATATTATCATAAAATAAAATTTTCACATGGTCTTATTTTTTTACATCTATATATTTTAGAATTAACCCCTATTAACCCTTTTATAATTTACAACAGTATTAAAGTATTCTACAATTTTAGTAAGATATGATACCATAGAAATAAATAAGCCCATAAATATATATTGGTGGATTCTAAAACCCATTTAAAATTCACGTGGATTAAGATAATATTTCAGGATTTTTTATTTTTTTAATATAATAAATATTTTTATAAAATATCAGTATTTTAATTATCAAACTCTTCATTTATGTTTATTTTAAATACATATTGAAAAATTCATAATTAGAATATAATACATTAATACATAAATTACATGTTTTATGTATCTAATATTTTTATAGAAAATATGATTCATACAATATATCATTCATTTGATATGTTGTTAAATAATGTATTATTTTCTAATAATATATTATATAAAATGTTAGAATTTCATAATAATTTTTGATTGAAATTAAAACATTAAAATTTTAAAAAAAATTACTATAATAAAATAAATTAACTATTATTTCATATAAACATTTATAACATATCACATGTTTCATTTTCCTATCAAAAAAGTGATTGTTTTTAAAATAATGATAATGAATATTGGACAATATATAGTACTAAAAAAATTTTAAGGAAAAATTAAGAATAAATTTAAATAAAATGTCATATTTCTGAATTTTGGATTATTTTGGAAAAATATACTCATCGAATAAAATAAATTCATGTTTTGGATATATTTTTAATGCCTTGAAATGTTATTTTTAAACATAACAAGCTGATTTACCCATTAAATGGGTAATAAATGTTAGTTAAATTTCTTTTCATAATTATTAAATCTCAAAAAGACATTTTAAAAAAACTTGATAAATATAATTCCAAATATTTTTTTATATCAAAATAAATCTCTATAATTTGTAGATAATCATTTTATAATAATACTATAATGAGTGATGAATAACGGGGATCCAAAAATTACCTTGTTCAGAGTAAAAGTATTTTTACACTAATATCATGTGTAATGTTTATAAAAAAATATGTAATTCAAATTAATCTTTAAAAAAAATTATTATTTAAAAAATTTCCAAATTAGATTTATTTTTTGTTAAATAATATAAAATATTTTATTCCTTAACAATCTGTATTTTCATCATTGACCTAAATATCCTCATTTTAAATAAATTAACAAATTTAAACTTAATTTAATATTAACATAAATATTTTAAAAATTATATAATTATAAAATAATAATATTTCAATATATTTTAATTGTTCATTTTTACGTGATGTTGTGTGTAAAAAATCATAGAAGAATATTTAGTATAAAATATATCATAAATATTTGGGGTTATTAAATATTATCTTTATAAGTCATTTAAATTTATATGTATCACAATAAAAGAAACCAAATAAGATCATTTGTCATATTGTATAATTATATTATGACTAAACCTCCCCATTATCACTCATTAACGTTTTAGGATCATGTTTGGTTTGGGTTAATTAGCTACTTGAACAATGCTATGGATTTATATAAATAGAGACTATAAGAACATATTAACTACTATAATATCATATAATTTTGTGGTTAAATTTTTTTGGGTTTTTTATATATTTATTAATATTTAAATCATTATTTAATATATCACCATTTATTAATTATGATACACTAGAAAAAGATCATCATTCATTTGAAAAACATTGATTGTTACTGAAACTACCATGAACGGAGAATATCTAGTTATAAAATTCATGTAAAATATATTGTTATAACATAGATTATATAATTTTTATGGACCATGGTGAAATAATAGATACCAATTCATTTTTCAAACTACATCAAGTTCATCAATATTAAATACGAATGATGTTAAAGACATTAAAAACACACACACAAACATATAGATATATATAAATATAATGATTATAAATATATATAACTAACCCATATTAACATGATATTTCACCTAGGATTGATCAATAGAAGACCTGATGTGCATTCCCGATCATCAAAGGTTGTTGATAATCACTAGGGTATGATTATGTAAAATTATGAAATTATTTTACCATGAAATAACACAAGAAGTCCTGCAATATAAAAAATAATATTAAAAATAATAGTGAAATGGTGATGAAAACTACACATCCATGAAACATATAATTGAATTACCAAAAGTAGTACCAATATGAAATAGAAAATATGAAAAAAAAACAAATTCTCCTTTTTCTATCTATCACCAATATCTCATTCCATTATAAAGGTGATATCGATAATGAAAATGTTACATGTCATATGACACCCTTCCCATTAACTAAATTATACAATCCTTATCTACAAAATCCAAAAGCCCAATGTAGGGTGTGATCACTAAATATTAATAGGATTCCAACATTGAATATTTATAATTGTTACCACCATTAAAATTAAATTTCTATCTTGATCAGAAAACATGTTTGTAATGTAATTTCAGATGAAATACATTTTTTAGTATATACATGGATTCATTAGAAGAATCAATTATTCATAGAAGCTAAGGATATTCATAGTATATGATTTTTAATAATAGAGACCAATGAAGAATAATATATTAAAACATCGTATGATAAACATTTGAGAAATAAAATAATTAATAATAAAAATGATAATAAAACCATGAATATATAGGATCTAGCTTATGATGACTCATATTAGGACATGTGATGTAACATTAGTTGATATAATATTAATTAAATCGATATTGAGTCTTTATATGGTCTTTTAGTAACATAATGATCTAAATTCTTCCACAACAAATTGGATACCTAATCCCTTAGTAGTCCCATGAAAACTAAATGTTTCATATGTATATATGAAGGATCCCTATTGTTCTATGGATTACAAAAAATAATTATAATTCCATGACAAAATTTATAAAACAATATCACAACTAATCATTTTAACATCTATTTATGAAAATTATTTTTACAAATAAATCCATAATTTAGGAACTTCATCAAGAATAAGAAACGAAAAATTCTCCTTTTTAACAAAAAACAATTAAACACTTTTTTACCACAAAGTGGATAAAAATCAATTTTTTCATAGAATCAAAATTTTATATAGAAGAAATTATAAAAATAATGAAATCTCCATAATATATAGTTACACCTGCATCATTCATCATCTTAAACCAGTCATCATGAAAAATAGAAAGAGAGAGTGTAGTCTATAATTATCAACAGAGAAAATTCGACATCACAACTTTATATATCTCTTAGTGGGGTAGAAAAAATGAGCTAAAGGTACTAAATATACATATGAAATGGATGAACACTAAGAACTCTCTTTAATATTACTGCAAAAATAAATGGTTTAAAATGCTGAGGTATTTTCAAAAAATATTAAAAGACATTTTTATCCACAATATTAGACACCCAAATTGAATGAAAATTTTAATTTATAGGATAATGAAATATAGAATTTATCATGTTTAAATTCTTTTAAAATAGGAGTTAAAACATTCTATGTACATTATAAAATTAATTCTCATGGATTTTATTCTATAAATTCATATAAAAACATTACCAAGGAATAATGGAATAAGAAGGATGGGAAAAAAATAATTTTATCAAAATTATAAATTATTATGGGTAACATGGTATTAACAATATTAATCTTTTAGGTGTATTTTAAGGGTAAAGTGTCTCCCTTATATAACCCCTTGAAATAAAGAGTTTCATTGACACAACTTAATCATACCCTTTGACATAATAAGTTACCCTTATATAAATGATATACTGCATATACATAGTGAGGGTTTAGCAATGAAAAATATTTAGAAAAACATTGATACTTTTACATAATATTAGAAAAATCCACCTTACCATTATGAAATGCTTAACATACCATTACAATGTATTTGAAATCCCAATCGTACCTCTATAAAGCATAAACCATAAACGTAGATAATATATATAAATATATTTTTACACTTATACAACACCAAAAAACCACCTCACATAATGGTATAATGTAGTTACCTTTATATAGGAAAAATATGATGTGTTCAGGAAATAATAAATTTGAAAATTATTTATTCTCAATTTAGTGGACATGTATATTAAAAAAATGGACTCGTAATTTTTTTTGAATATGAGGATATTAAAATTATTCCCACACTACTTTCACTCCCCCTCTTGAAAGAGTCATGATTCTTATCCCTGAAAGGGATAATTACAGTACTACCTCATGAATAATTATATCTCCCATGTCTCATGGGTACCATGTATAGGCTCCAATAGTATATAAACCAAAGGAATTATTTTACCACATAGGACATTATCATGGTGATCCATAATCGGAATTATCTTTTCAATCAAAGTTGTGTATGGTTCCAGATAAATATAATTTCATTTAATCACATGTGAAGGATCAAGTTGATACATCTTTAGCCTAATAATATGATACTCATTGTGAATAGTGTGATGATAATTTCCAATATAAAACAATTTTCCAAGTCATTCGCCAACATCAAAAATGATAAAAATCATATCTACTAATATACACTACCTACCAATTAGATGATATCTGAAATAGGATTAGAATATTTTATGGATACCCAATCACATACCTAATAAATCAATAGACAATTTTGGTGGCCTAATAATTTTAATACCAAATAATGAATACTAATAGTTACTGAGTTAACTATACCAGTCCTTCTACCTCAGAAAAAGACATTGTCTTATATGTTTACTATTCACCTACCCTTTCTCCACAACAAATATATCCACAAGTTCATAAATATGATAGTCCAATGTTTATATCCATCATTTATGTTTAGGGAAGATATGAATACCAAAATATTTTAGATTCAATATTTCATTCCAAAATCATATCCTAAAAAATTGGATTATTCATATTATGTGATTATCAATATAAATACAAAGTTCTATGCGTATCATTGACTGAGAACCCTTTACATTTATAAACCGTTTCAAAAAATGAGATGCAATGAAAATATATATACTAAAAGAAGTGGTTTTGGGAATTCCATAGGATTTCAAAACCCCATTAATGTAAAAATATATAATATCTTCTATAAAAATCATATCCATGGAAAGAAAGTCGCGTGAAAAATTGATGATTCAATTTATTATTACCCAATATATATCTTCCTTCCCAATAGTTGTTTTTGATATTGTAGATAAAAAAATACACTATTCCTTTATCTATTTTCAATGATAGAAGGTATGAGGCCACATCAAACCAGTAACTCTATGATGTTCCACATCACCCATAATGGATGGTGGAGAATCCATATATAATTACGTCAATTTTCTAGCTTGAACTGGGCCTACAAAATTGATTTATAAAATGATAACACATTTTGTATCCTTAGATGGTATGAAATAAATATACGATTGATCAAGAAATAGAAATACTTATCATCGAGAAACCAGCACACCAACTACTACTAAATACCGAAGGTGTCATCTGACAAAACGTACCCACAATCACCTATCCATAAAAGTTTATTTGGAAATGGCCCTAACCATCATCCACTACATTCCCAATATGAAATTGATTTCATAATTAAGAACCAACATTCTCATAAGATAATAAAAATACCATTATATACTAAATCAAAAACAAGATCATTATTTGAAACAATTTTCATAAGGATCTTTCCTCTGATTATTCACAATTCACATTAGGTAAACACACCTGGAGAGGTCTATGATCACACCTCTTGTCTGTATTGTTTAAAATATATCAATATCAAATATATTAAATCACTTAACCCAAATATTTTATCATGTTATTGGATCTCACTATGAAGAGATGCATTTTAGTTTTTTATGATCATAAAATGTCATCAAATTCTCTTTATCGGGGACACTTCATTATATTTTAATGGAATGAAAAACTATTATCAATGAAGTGTTTTAGTGTTATAATTTCATTTCATTTGGGAGTTATTAAAAAAATGCTTATGACTTTATGAATATTTTGAAACTAAGAATTATCCAATCATTATTTTTAAGGAATTATGATGAAATATTCAACAAATGACAAGGAATACCGTGAAACAACATTGGAGAAAAATTAGCCATATTTTTAGATTATAAATGGATTTTGAGGTTCTAGATTATCTAACATGAGGATTTATTGATAATAGTGACCTAATATATTACAAACCACAATTTAGATTCTATCTAAAAAGGTTTTATGTTCGGGGAAAATATTTATATAAGAGATAATTAATAAGAAGATACACAGATCTATTTTTGGGCTATTTATACTCATCAAAGTTAAGTATTGTTTTTAAGTTTTGTACATGGTGGTCCCCACTTATGAAATGAAAACAAAAAAATCTCTAATAGATGTCTCATCAAAATAAGTAATTAAACTGAACATTGTGACATATAAAAACAAAAAATGGATCACCATCCAAGTAGTGATATTCCAAGAAACATTGTACAACATTATCCACAAATATTTCCTTAGAAGAAAAAGTATAATAGTTAAATGAAATAACTAGTACTGATAATATTGATGATTTCCACTTCTATGAAATGATAACCCTAATGAAGACGTCAAGGATATTGTTCTAATCCATAATATCAAAAAACCAAAATTGCTACAAAAAACTGAGTATGAGAATCAAAATAATTTAGAACACATATTGAATGAATCACCAAAGATTACACCCCTCCCATTAAACACAAGTGGACTTGTAAAAATACTAATTTAAGATCTCTATACTAAATTAAACATAATATTTTATCTTGTGGGATATAGAAATGAAATTTCTTTGATTCACCTCATGATAATCCATCTTTAGTCCATATAGAGGTAATATTACACATTCCACTATATTTTGAATTTGGAAAATTCTAAAACATGAGAAAAAATAGCTCTAATGGGGAAAGAATATCAGTATCATAAAAGATATTATTGAAAGACTCAACAAACCACAAAATATGAGATCATTATCCAGTAATATCAAATAAATGAAAATAAGTAACACCTACCCTTTGGAAATATAAAAGAAAATCATGATAATTAATAAATAATGTAAATTATATATCCGATTTTTCACATTCATTTTATGAATAGTTTTAAAAACTGTTTAAAAAAGGAAACATATTTCAATACATCATAACTATATTTTAATGAAAAACCTTATTGAACTCATTAATTAAAATATGAATCATCCTACCATTCATTAAAAATACTGATATTGAATACATTTTCATCTTATATTACATTGTACATGATTTAATTTCAATAAATATTTAACACCATTAAAATTATGAAAAATATTTTTTATTCTTAAAGTAAAATACTCATCATTTAACATTAAAAACTAGAAAATGAACTAGATTATATGCTAATAACATCCATGGAGTATTCCATAATACAAAACACCAAATTATTGCAATTTCATGGTGATGTATCATTTAATAAAAATCATTTTAACTATACTAAAAATATTCTTTATGAGAGGGACAATCATTCATGAGAATAATTTAAATATTTCAAAAAAAAACATTATCCATTAATCAATGGTTATGTTAAATTTTATATAAAATTTATGAAGAAAGACATGAATCTTTCAGGGCATTAAATAGAGCATAGGTTTTTAATCTAACATTATTACATCATGAGACTATTTTCACACAATAAAATGGTTATAAAATACATGAAAATATAATGTACATAGTATCTATAAGTTAAAATAATTCTTGAGATCAATATATCCAATTAAAAACATTAATTTTATTCCTATAAATAAGATTCAATGAATGAATCAAATAATCATGGGTTGTAAATAATAAAATAACGATATTTTAATTCATGCTCAACCAAGACACTTGGATAATGACAGTGTCCAATGCATTCCACAACCCCTTTATTGCATTCAAAACCTTGTATCTAGACACTAAATGGTTTGTGTGTACATTATAGGTAACTTCCGAACATGATTTCTCTATTTTTTACACTCCAAATATTGTATCACTGGAAATAAAGCAACTCATAATGATGTGGATAATATTTCATCATATCCGATAAATAAATCATTGAATGTATGAAAATGTGGTTAAATTGTAGCTCCCAATGTTAACTCATGTGGCATCACCATAGTTGGGGATTAGGAACATATTCCTAATGTACTCCTAGAACAAATTAAAGTTATCTCTCTAATATATAAACCCCTAGAGAAAAAATTTGATGTTTTATTAGACATAAGGGTAGGAAATAGCTCTAATAATATTCTTTAATGAACCATAGAAGGTTAATTTGACACGTCACCTAACATTTCATTATAGAAGACACGATGATCATATATTATCACTATGAGATTGTGATAAGAATTATGGTATCATTATAGAGTCCCTATTTTTCCCCTATAATACGTTAAAATTTTTCGATGTATATATCCAGAGTTAGGTGATGAGGAATCATGAGATTCTGTGACCCGGTGGGCATGGAATTAATTAAATAAATATAAAAATAATATTTTATATTAAATTTTTGGGGTTATTTTAGTAAAACATGATTTCTATCAAGAGGATGATTTGATCGTAAACCTGATACCATGTTTGTGTCTATAATTTAGTGTTTACACTATGGGTGACATAAAATGATTTCCTTCAGGATTTTTAGACCCTTTAATTATTGTCAGTGAATTTTAGTTATTTATTTATTTATTTATTTATATTTGACTAAATAATATTCTACATATAAATCATTGAGGATAATTCTTCGGGGTTGTTTTATTAATCTCCCGCCAATAGAGAAGCTCCCCTCCTCCAATTGACGAATCCCTTAGACGATGATAAAAAACCTCAGGATTAATGAGAATTGAAGAAAAATGAACATGTAATATTCTTATGATCAATAAAAGAGTGTTTTATTCAACAATGATTGGTCTAAAATAGTGTTAGGAGTCAAATTTTGGGGTTTTACACCTCTGTATAAAATTTTTGATTATATTGACTTATTTCATTGATATGTGCCCCTTCCTGTAGTCATTTCATGTTCCAATATACAGAAATTAATTTATTATGAATTATTTTCTAAACCTAGGATCCCCATTCTTGACAAAATGTCCATGAACACTTAGACTCAATCTTTAAAAAGTTTTCTTGTTTCATTTACCTCATTGTTCATGGTATTCTCTATCATTATACCATGGGTTAGAAATCTACTTCGTTGAGGTGGGTTCGAACGTGGTTGAACCCCATATCTATTAAGGTAGCATAAAAAACATGCAGATCAATGGTTTATGGATGGATTTATAATTGATAAATATGATGTTTGAAGAATGAATTAGATTAGCACTATTTGTGCATTTTTGTAATCATACGTGGTTTATAATTTTGTATATAACCCTCATTTTCTCGATTGGAATTCATGGATGATGTTATGTGTGAAGGGATCTTTATAAAATGAAGGTCATGTAAGAAATCTCATGGTATATGTTTCTTGTAATGGATGTGATGATGAACTGAATCAGATCTCTGATAAGTTGTTCAGATGCAGTCAACACAGTGTATAGTAATAATTCATAATAATAATAATGTTGATGAGTTGATAAAAATTAATAGTGGATTTGTAATTATTATTTCATTAAATAATATTAATGATTAAGGAATAAATCTGGGGTAAATTAAATTAAAATCAACTTTGTTAATAAATAGTAACTATTTTAAATTAAATGGGTATAATTTAATGGGACTTTCATTGTTAATATTTTTTATATTACTAATGATATTAAGAATAATTGAAATTTTAATTAAATAAATATAATAGAAGAATATGATGTGTTATGCACTAGAATGAAGGTTCACATGGCCTATTGTGCATCAAGATGTGGGGTGAAACCCTACTACATACAAAAGGATTTCTCCCCTTGGTTTCATGGAGAGAAAATAGGAGACTGACTGTTATTGTTAAATATTATTAATAAATTATAATAATTGATAATAATATTTTTGACCAAAAAAAATTAAATAAACAATGAATTCAGCCTTTTCAGTGATTCATGGTGTGCATGGGAAGACCTCATGGTCATCCCATTTATTGAGGTTGAAATAATAATATAAGAATTATTTTTTTTTATTGTTTTTGTTTTCAATGTTAATTCCGTCATAAATCCCTCAAATGATGTCAGATTAATGAACCATTAGAAGTATCATGATCTTAAAATTGAGAAAGTCATTTTAAGACTAATATTTGGTATTAAAAGTATAATAGTGGATCTAGCCAAGAAAAAATCATTCGAGCATGGTGTGGAGAAATGTGACCTTTTCAGCATAGTATACTTAAGGAATGTGAATGGTCCATCTCAACATTTTTTCAGTGAGAATTACAATAGTGGATTCTTATTTTATCTTCTTTCTTTTGAAGAATCATATTAGTGAAATTATGTTTTTTTTCATGGACCAATGATGATCCACTAGAATTCATTTTCATTGTGGATGAGAGGAATTTTGTAGCACCCTTACATGATGTGTTGTGCTACAAGGCCATAAATCCATGTTCTTGAAAGGTAATATCCAGGAGGCATACCAAGACCATGTGCTAGGTGTAACCCTAACATTCCTTGTAAATATATTTGAGGAAAATTCAATGTTATGTAACTCCTTCATTTGAACTCATATTTTATCCACTGAGTTTCTTATCCTTTGTTTTTTCTATGTAAAACATAATGGTTCCCTCAAAATATGTTTTTGAGATATGATGATATTGTTACATGGAAAATTATTATTAATTTAGTACGTTATGATGGCTTTGATTGGGCATAAACATCAGAATGTTCAGATTGATTCAGCACTCTACTATCATATCAATGAATAGGTCCTCTATCTGTGAAGATACTACTCCATTGTCATATCAGCATGCATTTCATCCACATTTCATATCAAGGAAGAGAATGTACACCATTTTTGTATCCTTCTGTAGTTAATATCTCTATGGAGACAATAATCCCATGACGCATTATGCAAGCGTCCTCTATACCCATTCTATATATTGAGATGACACTCCCCTATCAGATCTGGGCATTGTCCTTCTATCCATATAGATGGTACTTACCAATAGCATCAGTGTACAGATCCTCCAAATTCATTCTATAGATAGAGATAGTTATCATCTATCAAACTATAGTGTGGTTTTACTATCCACAGAGATGACACTCATCTGTCACAGGAGGGCGCGGGTCCTCCATACTCATTCCACAAAGAGATATGGCATACTTTTATCAAACTAGGGCATGAGACATTTATCCATGGAGATGGTACTCCCATGTAGTATCATGTAGTAACCCTTGTTTATGTATTATAACCAATTATTTCTGTTTTTTATATAATGTGTAAGGGTAATGGATGGAATAGTTTTTCAAAATTTTATTTAGATTTTTGGGCCAATAGAGATGTGCACGTGTTGTGCACAATTTTTCGAAACTGTGCCGAAAGACAAGTAGAAACCATGAGATATTTCATATTTTGTATAATATCTTTGTCATTGTGTGTGAATGGTTAGGGAGACCATGTGTGGAGTCCATTTGGGGTGATCATTAAAGAATTATATAATGTGATAGTAGCACCTGGTTTTCATAATGATAGTAACTAACCATGAACAGGTTAAAATCCACCTCCATAAAAAGTGGATCTTGGATGCACATACCCTTAAACCAAATATTTTTTACCCAAACTATCTATAAATAGGTGTTTTTATTCAATTAAGGCAATATAAGGTTCTCTATAGATCGATAGAATATTTTAGGTCTTCCCTTGGAAATTCTAATCTGTATTCGTGAGGTATGTGATCGTTTTTCATCGTACATGATCAGTTTACTAGATCTACAATGATATATTTATCCTATAATGTCGGTTTCATAGAACAATTAATGTTATGGATTGATTAATGATTTGGGTTCCAAATATGATATTATTTGATCATTCAATTGCTAGGAGAGGAGATATATTGTGTATTCACAAATAATCATCCCATTTTTTAGCATTCATTGTCTGTTATTGGTTTTCGTAAAAACCTCTAAGGTAGCAAGATTAATTTGCAAATCCTATTAGTACAACTGAATGGAATGGTCTAAAATTGATTTATTTTGTGTATATTATTGTGAGAATTATTCTTTATCATTTATTGAAACATTGTTGGTTATTATTGTAGAAATATTGAAATTTGTTTCTTGTGAATGAACTGTTTGATTCTTTTTATAAAAATGATTTGCTGAAATTGTATTATCTAGAATTGTGGAACATGGACTTGATTAATGTGTTTTCAATAATATTTAATGGTTTTACAGAAATGAAATTTTTTATTGTAAACATTTCATTTAAAGGTATTCAATAAAATAATAGTTATATAAAAATGGTTTGAATTGGTTTATTGGAATGGTTTGGCATATATGTGTTAAGTGAGTTCATGTACGATGTGATTCTAAAAATGGACTTTTACCATTAGGGTATATGTTATGTAACCTTTTATTAGGGTAACATGTCATTGGTATGTAACATGATTAGAATAGAGACTGCTTATGAGTATGTAACTGTCAAATGAACCATCCATGGGTGTGTGCGTATGTGTAGTGATCCATGGAATGTGTATGCCAAAATTATATGGGTGAATAGTTTTAAAGCTTTTATTAGTTATTCTTATATAAATATGGCTTTCTAGAAAATTTATTGTAATATAAATTCTTTACAATCATTTATAAATGGTTTTGGACTTGTTTATAAAGTGTAATAAACTATTTTGTGAAATTTTTTTATATCAACTATTTTATATGAATGATGCTAAAATTTTTATCCCAGTGACATGAGTAGAGAAGTCATTAAGAAAATCCTACTGAGTATTATACTAACACATTAATAGTAACATTATTGATTTTTTAGATTCTATCTTACAGAACATGGGAAAAGGTAAAGTATCACACATATTTAGCACAACTTCATGATACATGGATTGTGTGGTGATTGTATCATGGATCATGTGGAGCATATAATATTGTGGCTGTCTTGGAGTATTTTGTGGTTGTCTTCCACTATTTCGTTTTTATTTTCATTGTATTTTTGCAAATTACAATTTTGATTGTTTTTTATAATGATGATTGTGGAGTCATATTGTTTTTATCTTGCATCATATATTTGTTATATAGTCATGGTTTTTAGTTTTTTGTTTATTTTATAATGGTTAAAGCATCCTCCATATGTTTTGAAATACTTCATCATTTATTAACAGCCTTTAGCATCTTGGAGATTTCACCTATTTCCATGTAATGATTCATTGTATTCACAACACAATCTGAAGAAGTGGGTCATTACAAATAATGTCACATTTTTCTATCCAAAAGTTATTTGAGATAAATAGTTTCAGCCATTTACATCCATTTTGGAACAAGTTTAAGTCAATTTTCATTGTCATGGAGTTGAAATTTTTTCGTTTGTATTCCTTGGGTTTTGATCTTATAATGGAGTAAGATTATAATGACATGAAATTTTGAGAATAAAAAGTCATATAAATACTTTTTATGCAGAGTTTTATGTTACCATGGACTTTGTTACATAATTGATTTAGAGACACTTATTGGATTATGGAAATATAATATGCATGGGTTTAGACATTGAGATGTGCATGAAATGCATTGCAGGAAAATGAATTCCTAGAAGGATTTAAGTTTTAACATTGAGAAATGATTTATGATTTTTGGAAAAAGAAGTAAAGTATGAAAAAAATTGTAATATTTTTCAAATAAAATTGTTTGAACATGTAATGGTTGATGTAATTCTAAAATGGTTTGATTTTCCATAACAAAAATAATAATTTTCAAAAATAGAGGAATGTGAAAAAATAATGTTTCTGGAAAAAAATATGATAGTTGATGTAATATAATTTGAAATTATTAACCATCAACTACTTGATATTTTTGATCAACTAGTTGTTTTTTTTAAATGGCACCTTTTGGGCATCATAGAAACGAACCAGAAGAAGGTTCAGAGAATGTTGTTGAACTTGTGCCATAGGTGAACCAAGAGATGGTTCTGATTATTATCTTGGAATTCCAAGCTATGGACATGGTAAACTAGAGGGATTATCCAAGGCATGTGGATCATTAAATCTAGTTTATGAAGTAGAATAAACCCATCTTCTAGGGTGATTCTGAACCTGAAAAGGCAGAGGTGTGGAAGTGATGAATGAATCACATCATTGGATTCATCAGCACACCAATGGATATAAAGGTTTAAATATCCATGTATAATACTGAGGATCTTTCTTGATAGTTGTGGGAACTAGTGTTGCATGGAAAGGGGGATCAAAGACTATTTTGGGAGGATTTTGAATAATTATTCAATAAAAAATTCTATCCTCACACATTCAAGATTCATAAAATGATGAATTTCTTCTTCCTGAAGCATAATAATCACTCTATCATAATTTATGTAGATAAACTCAAGAATTTAGTGCGATTTTCAATAGAGGTTTTGGCTAGTTCATCCATGAACTATCAACTCCTCAAATCGGGGCTAAGGAAAAATATTCACTGAATTACTATTGTACTTTGTATTACCGATTATACAGAGATGGTGAAAAAATAAGCTGTGGTTGAATTTGATACCTCATGTGATATGGGAAGAGGTAGTATCATGATAAATATATAGAATGTTGGAAGCTCCAATTATTTGAGCAAGAGGAAGAGAGACACAAATTATCAAGGTGGGAGATGAAATCCAAATCATACAACATGATCATTTAAACTTCATCCATAACCTAATAGAAAGGTATGTTGTTTCCAATGTTCCTTATTTGACCAAAATAAGTGAGAGTGTATCAAAAAAAATGTAACATAACCTATTTACAAGGATATTCGGTGTTTTTCGCACTATTGTTTTAGTGCTCTGAGGTAACGTGCCCGAGACAATTCTCAAGTGTCGTAAATAGCTTACACTTAAACCGTATGAAGGAAGAGAATCAAACTATTCATTAAAATTGTGTTAGAAGTGGAGAATCTAAGAATACCATGACTCCTCAACAATGGAAATCTCATCAAAGGCATAATGATTAGAGTGAATGAACAAATAGATTGTATCGATATAGGAAGATGATAGTAGACTATCATCTTTGACCATCTATGGGGAGTTGTATGATTCTTCTGAATTATACCCTTAAGCATGTGTTGTTTGATATGGGTGCATAGAATTCCTTTATTTCATCTCATGTTTTTGATTTTCTATATTTAAAATTTCTTATTATATATAAAATGTTAAAATGTAAAACTACTCTCTGTAAAAAATAAGGCCCAGCCTATGTCTGCATAGAATATTATATAAATTTGGATGGAGATGAGCAGAAATGGGACTTCTTGTTCATGGAGATGGTTGTATTTGATGAATTACAAGGTATAGATTTGTTGAAAATGGTCAAGGCTCACATCAACTACAATAGTATAATTTTTAGTTTCACAGTTGATGATGGTGTTGAACGAATCTTCATAGGATAAAGGATTGTAATGTTAGATGCAATTGGCATGTTGAAACTAGTAGTGGAAGTAACCTATTACAAGTAGGAAACATTGAATTTGGAATCAATAGAATAGATCAAGGATATAATATTTTTAGTAGTTAGGGAAAAATTTGGTGATGTATTTCCCCTGAACATATTAGGCTTACCACTTCTAAGGGAAGTGATGTTTAGAATTGATGTCCTTCGAGGGACTAGTATTATTTACCATCAATAATATAGGATGTAACCAACATAATTAAGGAAATTAAAATGAAAATTGGTGGAGTTTGAATGAAATGGTTTCATTCAACCATGTACTTATCCTAGGGAAGAACTGTTCTTATTCGTAAAGAAAGTAGATGGAACTCTTTATCTATTCGTTGATTATCATAATCTTAACCATGTTATGATAAAGAAAAAAAATCTAATTCCACGCATTTATTATATATTTGATAAAATTATTGTAGCTTAGTTTTTTTATGAAAATGAATAACAATCTGGATATTATCAATTGTGAGTTTGTATGGAAGTTATAAGGATAACATCTTTCAGAAAAAGATATTGATATTATGAATATGTAGTCATGCCTGTTAGTCTAAAAAAATTACCAGTGGTCTTTATGGCATTGATGAATCAAATATTTTAGAGATATCTTGATTCTTTTTTATGGGGTTTGTTGAAAGTATATTAGTTTTTTAAAAGGAAAATGGTTGAGCATTAGTAAAACATTATGATGATTTTGGAAATAATGAGAGATCTCTATTTGTATACCAAATTATAAAAGTGTAATTTTTTGAAACAAAAGGTATTCTTTCTCAGCCACGTTATTTCATAAAATATTATTCTAGATGATCCAGATAAAATATATTCTATTATCTCTTGGTATCCATTGATGAATTTTATTGAGATACAATGTTAATTTATTCAAGATAATTTTTACTGATGCATTGCTCATGAGTTATCACAGTTATGATCACCAATGACATCTTTGAAAAAGATTAATGTTCCATTCCAATGGACCGAGGGATTCAAGATGACTTTTCAAGAGATTATTGTTCATTAAAAATCCGCACCAATCATTATTTTTACAAAATTATGACAAGGGTATGTTGTGTACTATGATGCTTCTGTATCTGGTGTGGGATGATTTCTTATGCAAAGAGACCATATAGTTGCCTATCGTCCAAGGCAGTAGAGACTTAAAAGTGAATAATTACCTAACACATGATTTTATGTCGTCTGTAGTTTCCCATCCCTAACAGACATGGTATCATTATCTCCATGATGAAAAATTTAATTTCTTCATAGATCAATCAATATTGAAAAATATTTTCCCAAAATGATATTTGAATTAGTGGAAATGTATAGAGATGTATTATCTTTAGATGATTGAAGTTGACAAGATGTACCTGTTGGGAAAAGGTAATTTGGTGGTTGATGCACTGAGAAAAATATCATATGCGCAACTAGTGAATGAAGCATAAGTTTAGAGGAAGTTGATGTCAGTCCTAGCCAACATTCCAAAGGAATGTGAAGATCGAGGTGATGTTGTAGTTTTATTTTTAGTATATATATGGTTACAAGTTTTGAATGTATGGTCAATGTGGTACAATCAAATGATGGAAAATGTTTGCTTATGAGTTAGAAACTCAATGGTGGGGAGGCCATTGAGGGCAGAAAACTAGTTTGGTGTTTGTTTTTGGGGTTCATAGATCTCATGGTTGTAAATATGTTTGGTCTAGTGAAACAAATTTATTCTTACTACTATTCGTGATGGGCTCTTCATTCGCGAATACAGAAGATTTATAAGGCATTGAAAGAACATATTTGGTGGATTACTATGAAACAGAACCTGATGGAGTTCATTTCAAGCTGATTAACTATTGAGAAATTTATGGTAGACCCTCAATAACTAGTATGTATGTTGTAATATTTTCCAATCCCATTCTAGAAATGGAAAAAAATAGTTATTAGTTATGTTAGAGGTCTCCCAAGAAATGTTTGAAAAAATAATTCCATATGGGTGAGAGTGGATCATCTTATGAAGTCATGCCATTTCATTCATATTCATGAAACAAATATATTGGAGGATATATCGAAAATATAAATCAAATAATTTGTTAAGATAAGTGGAATACCAATTTCGATAGTCAAAGAAAAAGATACAAGGTTCACATCTCATTTAGAGAAATCATTACAAAATTCCCTTGGAACACAGTTGACTATGAAGACAGCGTATCATCCTTATGTGGATGAGAAATCCGAAAGGGAGATACCAACAATGGAATACATGTTGTGGGCTAGTGTAATATATTTTAGTGGTATATAGTAATATCATGTAACATTAGTGTAGTTCTCATATAATAGAATGTATCACACATCAATAAATATTTCTCATCTTAAAGCATGATATTTATTCAATATCATTATTGACTATGTAGGCTGGAAATAGGTGAGATATCACTAGTATAAATAAATAATTCCCATGAACTAAAGGATAATTTTAAATTGATTAGGAATAGGGTGGATACATCACAATTCCATCAATAATCATATCATTATAATCACTAATGATCGTTTTCATTTGTGATGAGTGATTATATGTTCTTGAGAGTATGTCAAAGGATTTGACAACATTATTGTGGTGTATTGGAATGTTATGTCCTCGATAAATTAGCACTTTTGATATAATAGAATGTGTTTAAGAGGTGGAATATCTCTTTGAATTGCGTAGTTCAGTGCATAAAGTTTTTCACGTATCGTAGTTGAAAAGGTATCAACATGATCTCGGCCATGTGATCAGATGGAATCATGTTGACCATGAGCTATATGGTTCATTGGTAATATCACGGTGAGATTATGGATTGAAATGATGATTTCTTGAGTAAGAAAATAATTAGTGTATTGCGAGTTTAACGATATCATGGTTTGATTGTGGAATAAACATGGGATCCTGAGAAGATAATGAATGAGTTATGGTCGGAACTCTTTCATATCAAGGTTGTATTTCTACTTTCTTAGGAGGGAATTTCCAATGGTGGGGAGAATGTAGTACATCTATTTTCTTTTATAAAACTCATTCATTGTGTTTTTTTGGATATAAAGTGAAAAGGTGATTTATGGGACAGATTTGAGAATGTCGTATATGTTTTTATGGACGAAGGAGAGGTACATGGGCTATTCATAGCTTGTCCAAACTGTGTATAAATCCTAGTAAAAACTATGTCATGTTTCATATTTTGGATATTATCTTCGGAATGTATTAAAAAATTTTATAGAGACCATTTATGGTTGATATGTGAGTTGATCGGTAAGGAATTACCTAATCCAAGGTTAGTGCAGTATTTTACAAAATCTATGGACTAACCGTGCGTGGGATAAAATCTAGCTCTATAAAAGTTTGACCTATTTTATCCATTCATTCAATCCAATAAATTATTTTCTAAAACCAGTTCTAACATGGGATTTTGTTTCTCCAAATTCCAAAGAAGGGTCTCCCTCATTTTCGTAGGAAATCCGAACGATAATCCAGATTCTTGAGGTATGTGATCGTTCTTAAGTATTTTTGATCAGGTTTATAGATATACTTATCTAATCCTCATGTGTTCTGAGTTGAATAGATATATGTCTATTATGGGTATATCTATGATATTGGAAATAAAATATGATTATATTTAGTGTTTTAGTTGGTATGATATGTGATCTATGGTGGTTTCATGGACAATCAATGTATTTTTCTAGAGCATTATTCATCCATTTTCAATTTTCATAAAAACCTTAAGGGTAGCTGGATTCACTCTCGACTCTTCATAGTAGAACTGAATGAATTGGATTTAAATTGATTTATTTTTTGGGTATTTCGTTGTCAATTGGTTGATTAATGATTAATTTAGACATTTTTATGGTTGTAGAGATATGGATAATTGGTTCTTGTGAATGATGTGTTTCATTCTTATTGTTAAAATGGTGTTTTGAAATAGGATTTTATATAATTGAGGCAAATGTATTTGATTAAAGTGTTTTAAATTAAAGAAATGGGATTATTGAAATGAAACCATTGATTGGAATTGTTTCATTTAATGGTTTTCAATAAAAGAAAGATATTATTTAATTGATTTAATTGGTTTACATCAATGGTTTTTGCATATAAGGCGAGCAAGAATTCATGTTAGATGTACCCCTAGATAAGGGATGTGTACCATTGGGGTATAGTGTACACGAACCTTAATTTGGGGTGTGTGTCATTGGTAGACAAGCTGATTAGATGAGAGACCGCTCATGAGTTTAGAACACTCAATCTAATCATTCGTGGGTGTGTGTGTGTGTTGTGAACCCTGGAATGGGTGTGCCAAAATAATATTGAGAAATGGTTTTTAAATATTTCGAGGTTGTTATTATGAAAATATGACTTTTTGGAAAATTGTTTCAAATATAACATGTTTACTTTTGGATACAAATTGATTTGGAACTTGATTATATTTTTCTATAACATGTCTACATAAATTTTATTATATAATTTGTTTAAGAAAAATGTTACTAAATTGTATATCCTAGTGGTGTGATTAAGAAAGTCATTGTAGATATCCAAAAAGGATTAATACTCACTCTTATATTGGCACATTATTTCCATTGTAGATGATATCTTCTGGTATATGGGAAAAGGTAATGTATCACACGTATTTACAACCACATTGTGATAATTTGGTTTTTTGGTTATAGGAGCATAGATCTTGTGGATCAATGTGTCTTTTGGTGGTATTGGAGTATCTTTTGGTTTTGTCACACTATTTACTTGTCATAATTTTTTTCTTCTACTATAGTACACTATGTTATGGTTTTTTATAATTATTGTGGTTGTTTTATCATTTTTTATCATGCATAATATAGTAGTTATATGGTTACGGTTGTTTGGTGGGTGGTGTAATTCTTGTTTTGAAAATAGTATCCCAACTGTATTGAAACCCTTTATAATTCATTTACAGCCTTTCATTTCATAGGGATTTCTCCTAAGGCCAAGTAATGATTCATTGTATTCTAATGAAAATGAGAATAATAGGGTTATTATACATCATTTTGCAGGTCCTCTATACTCATTCTATAGATAGAGACAACACACCCCTATCACACTAGGGAATGAGTCCTCTATCCATAGAGACAATACTCTCCTTTTATAATAGTTCGTGGTTACTCCATAATTTTTTAAACAAACAATTTAGAATCCCCCAATGTATATGAAGAGTGGGTCCCCTACATGGAAATTCACCCACCCCCCCCCCCCCCCCCACATAAACTATGATAATCGATGAAGAGACATGTTTTGGAATATCTCTAGAATCATGAATAAGATGGATGCTTTCCACACCGAGACCCTTTTTGACATGACCTAAAACAATTTTGGAGAGTAAGTGACACCCTAAGGGGATATTATCATGGAGTGGGGATTGAGTCTCTTAATCATGTATGTTTATGGTAGACACATGATATGATGGGCATCATTGATGGGATTAATTTAGAACTATTTGATAGTCTTACTATTGGGTTGAGTTTTGATATGGAGATCCCCTTACTCTCTTATATATGAATGACTCACTAAGAATGTTTATATATCCTTCTTCTTCACCCACTAATTGGGTATTGGTTATTCTCCATCCTAGAGAGGAAAATATACATGGTGTGTGTGACATGTGTTTTGTGTCAAAATTCCCATGGTTGGATGATTATAATCTCTAGATATAAGTAGTGAAGACTTGAGGAGAAGTTCAAAGTCTCACTATACCCATCTCCCCGTGTTTGTATGTGTTTTCATTCACTATCTTGATGGGTTGAGATATACTATTTTTGTTACACTACCTTGTTCCACATATTTTATACATCTGAGTGGTATCTATTCGAGCTCCCCCATAACCGCTTTCAGGGTGTTCTAGTAGGTATGCATATATTCACACCTACATGGGATTCTCCCAACATATATCATTTTTTCATTAGATGGTGGATAGTTAGATCAAGACATCCGAAGAGCATTGAGATATATGGTGCTTGGACCACGTATAGAGGTCATAGCGTGGGATCAAGGAGCTAGGAAATCTCATCAATCTTACTTTTTTATGTTTTCTATTTGGTTGGGAAACATTTTGGTTTTGGATGTATGTTCACCCTTTTTACCTTTATTCTTATACTATCATACATTTTTTCCATCTAGAGGTTCATGAGTAATTGGATTACTATATAGCAATGTTGCATCTTTTAAATTATCCCTATGTACTTTTTCATTGTGTTGGTTGGGTGAATTTTTATATGTTCTATGGAAAAGGGATCCCTGAGTTAGTTGTTCCATTGTAACTTTTCTCCAGCAACGGGCCTACAGATCTATGTTTTGGGTAGTTATAACTCAAGCATCATCTTGGGTTAGGACACGATACATTGATATGAGAGAGAGTTCATTCATTTGGATGTTGTTTGAATGTTTCCCCATAAGAGGTTTTTTTTTGATTTTCTGAAATAGAATAAATATTTTTCGAGTGTGGCTTTTGGTCTAGGGAGTCTAGTGATGTAATGGGAAGTCGACATATCCATTATCTTAGACACCGATTAACTAATTTTTTTATCAGTATGTTGTGACATATCTGGATGATATCAAGGGTACATGCATCATATAATATTGAGTCATTTACTATATATCATGAGTCATATCTGCATTCTTGTTGATATATATATATATATATATATAATGGTCATCTGGTCATTATTCTCTTTGGTAACTTTAGGGATTACTCTATGACAACAGCTACCCAAGATACAATCTCTGGTTCGTAAAGACGACCCTATGGGAAATGTGGCCATAGTTCCGGGTCCATCCCATGACCCCCTTACTCTTAGAGGGCATGTAGAAGCACATGCACAATTTAAGTAGTAGATCATCCTAGTAGAACCGTATGAGAATGTGTATAGTCGAAGAGCACTCATCGAGTTCCAATTTTGGAGATCAACGAGATTTCACTGCAATCCATATACACTGGTAGCAGAGTATTAGCATGGTTTGGAGGTTGGTATTGTAAGCATGTTCAGATCCCAATAGATTAGGTTGTGGAATTAGAAGAAAAACTTTTCAATATAGTAAATGGATGTAGGTGGATCCTCATTACGAAGATGATAATTGAGTTGACGGACTCATTGGATGAATTTAATGGACCATTCTGTGTAGATTACTACCCCTTATCAATTTTCATTGTACATCCAGCAACATCTGGAGATTCATTAGGGAGGTATTTCGGTGGTACAATAAACATCAATTTTCACAGACCTTACGAACTTCTCCATATACCTGGTATTGGATGGCTACTTTGTAGTATGAATGTATGATCAAGGGCTCTGCTGAGAGACCTATACATGATAAAACAACATTATATGGAATTCATATCATACAAAAACTGGTCGGGAGTCTTAATATATATAATTGAAACATTGTAGTAGATTCCTGTCGTCAAAAGCCTCATGGTCGCCTATTGCTGGAAGCTTCAGTGAAGTTATTTTCCCTATAGATGACCATAGTTGAGAAGGAGGGTACACCATTTCATTCATCTATGGTGTTTAATTTTTCTCTTCATTAGTGTGTAAGAGATTCACATATGTGATATATTAATGGTGAGGTCTAATGGTGATCAAATATCCACATGTGACATAGAATATAAATATTTTAATGATGATAATCATGCCATCGTGTTATGGGGGTGGACAATGGTTCTAGTCACGATGTGAGAGGATGTGATGAGGGAGTTCCACACTTATCCATTATTTTTACATTTTTGTGTGAGGAATTTGTACATAAATATTTAACGTTATGGGCATAGGTTGATCACCTACCCTTGGAAGAGTCTACATACAAAAACACCTACCACTCTATAATCGGCATGACCCTTTTTTGAGTCCCTATACAGGAGACCCTATAAGTCACCCTAATGGTGCACAAATATTTGTGAGTC
Organism: Viscum album; assembly: GCA_963277665.1. Lineage (NCBI taxonomy): Eukaryota > Viridiplantae > Streptophyta > Magnoliopsida > Santalales > Viscaceae > Viscum > Viscum album. Next base: position 1,210,057,461 of record OY728148.1, read on the forward strand.
ATCTCTAGGGAGCCTACAGCTGGTGCATGCCATAATAGAAAAATTAAAGATCATCCTTGAGTAGATGAGGACAAACAAAATCAGAAATAAATCTTATGTGGATATTCATTGTAGGACCCATGTGTTTAAATATTGGAACCACTATTTCCAATGAATTTATAGCCTCCTGATAGTTTTCCAGTTCCAAATAGTTTCCAATAGGTTAACACGTGGAATAAAAAACTCCCTATTGATTTGTATCCAGATGGTCATTATTTCAAAAATTTGGTAATCATTATGGATTTTGATCAATGATTCTTATGAACTCACACTGATCAAGAGGATTGGAGTTTGGGCTCATCACACCCATTTTTTGGGAAATTCTTCCCTACTACGAGACTCTCTTATAGATTTTAGATTTGTTCATTAATCCTTTATTAATTCCCAAGTATGACGTGGTATTCACTTGAAATTAAAAATCAATCATTAGCATTTCAGGAATTCAAAATCATATGGAAGTATCCAAGGTTTTTAGTCAATGGAGATCTAAAAATGTTTTCATGGTCCTCCATAGTTATTATCCCCATATATGTTTCTTCTAGATTCTTTTATTATAGTTATGACGACGATATTTTTCTAGACCCATAGTGGGGATGTTTGGAATCTATTGCCATCTAGGTAGATGAAGGTCACTCTAGAGTTTATCATCATCTATAGAAATTTGAAGCAATCTATTTTTTATCAGCATCTAGGGAGATTGGTGTTGGTATAATGTTAGTATCGAACCCAAAGACAGGCATACTATATATCATTGTGAATTTAATTAGAAACCATGTAGTTTAGTGCCATTTAAATGGGCACATCACACCTTTTATCATGATGAGATTAGGACCCAATTGTATAGTTTAACGTAATTTGGATTGGATGTATGGGAAAGAGGTACCTAGTTAAAGTTTGTTATGTGACTTATACCAAATCATCCCATGAAACATATAAAGGATATTAGTTTCAATGTTTAACAATACCCTATTGAGAATATATCCCAAAAGAATAATGTTGTTTTGGAGTTGCATTTGAACTACAAGTAGGCTCCCTATATATATAATTTTGATGTTAATAAAAGCCCACATAGTTCTCTAAAAATTGTAAGGGATTATGGTTAATGGGAGAAAAAAGTTGGGGTTTACTCTTAAAAAGTATTCCTCTTAAAAGGAACAATGAGTGATGTATTGTCTTGTGATGGTTTGAGGGTTTTATTCTTGATGTGATTTTATGGAGGATTCCCATATTAAAGGAATTTTGATTTGGACTTACTCCTAAAGAGGATAACTCAAGATCTCCGGCCCTAAATTGGATTCTTATATATCCTGATTTGTTTCATACATTTAATAGCTATACTTATAGTCAAATCCAACACCAGGATCATTAGTGTGGTGATAATCACTAACCTCCAAGACGACGTGATTCATGATCCGTGTTGGAAACAATAGGAAGTGAATTATTCAACAAACCAAACAATTTTACTATTACACTAGTTGAATGGGTTAGGGCTATGTTAGAAGAGGTTGGGGAAATGGTGAAAGATGCCAATACTTGGATGGAAGAGTTTGGGGCTACAGATCTTCCCTCCCATCGCATTATATTAGATGTGAGTCCAAGGTAAAAAAAAATGATGTTGAAGGATTCATTGGTAGATAGGAGAAAGGATTAAACATCCTACATGAATGTGTAGGGGATTACTTCGTCAATGTTTTACTAAAATTGCTTCCAAGTTATGAATATGATATAATTCCTAATTGATGTTAAAATAATGTGTTATCCTTACCCTCCCAACTTGGAACCAGAGGCATTGGGACTCAGAGACAGGAAAGGATGGACATGGTCCTATCACCAAAATATGAGACTGATAACACCTCAACATTGTCCCTAGGGTAATGTTTCATGTGACCGTAGGGATACAAACCCACTTGTACCTAGAGAATCCTGACCAGAAAACATGAAATGTGTTGGAAACCTGTCACCATAGGAATATGACACTATATTGAGGATATTATGTTTTTAAACATTTCATGGTTTTGTATTTCCAAAAGTCATGGTGGAGGTTGCAAAATGGTCCCTTTAGACTATGGAGTCAAAAAAGGAGAGGCCATTCCATGTGTGGATAGAAAGAGGACCTAAAGGTTGACTTGCGTATTTCATGGGCATAGGTACTCGATGCATGTGTACCATTTTAGGCCAAATAGGAACTGAAAGGGATTCACATAGGAGGAAAATTGATGCACAAACTAAATATGCCTCGGGTAATAGACCACTTTGGTGAAAACACTTAGATGAGGCTATAACACAATTACCCTGGGTCTCCTTCTGGTGTACTTGGAAGAGGATCTCATAGGACACTGCATAAGGGAGTGTCCTCATGTATGCGAATCATATTTATGGAAGAAGGATCAATGAATAGGTATCTTAAATTTTATACCCTCAAAAGATGTTTATCAGACTTATACCATTTAATTCGCCATTCTCTCGTGTTTTAGAGAGCTACAAGAGAAATTTTTGGGGACCTGGGTGAAGGTGATGCACATTGAAATCATTGGGGATTCATTTGAATTTTCAATTGATTAAATGTGTATCCCCACTGTAATATTAATAATAAAAGACGAAACCCTGGGATATTGTGGTTATACTCATGGTCCAATGACATAGGTCCATAGTGATGATGTGCTGCATCAGGAGGGACATAAAATTTGGTCGTGTAGGACCTTGTCATAGGTATCCAGCATTGGTTTACCATTTAGAGAGGATAATCTTTCTGGACTACAGGTAATGTGCATGTGATACCATCATGGTGCATGTGTGGTATGCATGTAGGCCCATTTGGACGGGTTTCTTTGCATAAATTACAATTACTCGATGCATTGACATACTCAAGGTTCCCTTCATAAGGTTTTTTCCTTCCCTTACTAAAAGGTAGTTTCAAGAATGCCCCCCCTAGCTAGATTGGATGTGAAATAAAAGTGGTGGGTCTAGACTAGAGGTAAATATAATGGGGTAAAGAATATGAAGGATTAAATTCTTGATCACACAGCTGGATCATAAATCTTTTCTAAATATTTTCTTGTGTAGGTCATTGGAATAGGCGAGTGACGTCGGGTGGTGGTTCCTATAAGGTCACACTTTCCATTTTCATATTCTTCAAATGATGTTTTGATTTTCTATTTCACTATTTATATCATTTGTTGAGATATTTCACAATGTAAATCTATCTAGATTCATCACGGTGTGCTTATGTGCGGGTCTCACAAGGATTTTCTGAAGGTACTGCCACCTGATCGATGGGCCTGCATTGAGACACCTAAGTCAAACGAGCTATGCATGGTCACCTCATCAAAAGGGATATGCAAGGAAACTAATTGAGGGACATGGGCGAGGAAATTCCTTTTTAAAATTTGGGAATTATTCAATGTTATACTTCTATCTTTTATAAGTTAATATTTCAATATATTGATATAATTCTATATCTTCTTGTAGTTTTTCAAATGCGGTATTTAATAAATGAAATTGAGCAAGCTACCACACGTCAAACTGAAATGATCCAATCCATATGAATAAAGTATTATGACATTGTTGTCATTATCCATCCAAATTAAGTTATTTTTTTGATTTCATACCAACACATGTATTCACATAGAATCTCTCTTCCATTGTACAAGCATGGGTTTCAGAGGGGATCAAACATTTAAGTGATTCAGAAATACTTCATGGGGACTTGATTTATGAAATAAATCAACTACCCCTATAGAAAAGTCTCTATGAAGGGTGTTGCCATCATGGAAGAAATAGTTTCTAATGGCTTTATTTGAAATCATAGTAGTTTCACTCTTGGTATGATGGAACATGTCATGGAGATAGGACCTCATTTTTGACATGATCATTCAAGATTAGATGATAAATCAATATTTTGGATGTATATATGATTTGGATATCCTATATATAGTGGGTGTAAAGTCTTAATGAATGTGGGTGTTATGGTTGTGCCAAACATATGCAAAATTTAGGAAAGAGATACAAGATGTCCATATTTATGAGCTTCTTGGGATTGTACATAGGAATGTTTTCAAGTATTTGGATATCATTCATGAATTATTGGGCCGATGGAGACTTTATAGAAATTATTTTCATTTGATGCATGGTCTTTTCGACATAATTTTTTTGGATTTCAACCAAATCATTACGGCTCAAATTCTTGAGGAAATTTAATGATGAATTTATTCCACCAAAGGAAACGTGGGAATATGCTAAGTGGACTCCATAATTATCTGATGGGATATTCAATATAGATTGGAAGCTATAATAATAAACTATCCTCATCCCATGTATTTTCTCCATGAAGAATAATGGTTGCGTTCTTCCACGGAAGTACAAAAACTAAAGGGTATTACTTGCATGAGTCCTACTACATACCACACAATAGATAATCATGTTGATTCAAGCATATTTTGGCCCTAATTAGAGGAAGGTGAGTATAAATATTAAGGTTACATGGTCATCCTCATAATTAATGAAAATAATCACTTGGATGGCTTCCTTTAGGCATGTCTTAGCATTTATTTTCCCCCAATCTTTGAGTCTGGTGGTTGTGTGAGTCCAATGCATTGGTTATTACCTCCAAATTGATAGAGGGGAAACATATAGGGTTAGAAACTACTATTTTAGCTATAATATAACAAATATGTATTCATTTATACATGGTATGGACCTTTATAGACATATTGGTCCGTTTTAGGTATTGTGTTGTTCAATTGAAGCACAATTCAGTTCATATTAATTTATGAAATCAGTTAAAATCATAAAAGTATATTTTTCTATTTTTTTAGAATTTCACCAAGATTTAGACTATTTACCTATAGTTATATGAGATGTTGATGTTTCATAATGTATTTGGTGACATTATCTTCTTCCTATATAGTAACCCACCAACCAGATCCTTAGTCAATGATTGTAAAGAAATGATTTATAAGGGAAGGGCATGCAGGATAGCATTCATGGTCAATGTATTGGTATCCCGTATTGTTAGTGTGATTATATTTGAGGCATAAATTCCTTATATGTTTTCTCTATAGTTTTGATTTCATCAAAAATCAATCACATTTCCCACATGTATGAAAGACATGAGAATCATCCAATGGTAGCTAAACAATTATGGATCTATTTTCTCTAGAGGTATTGAAAATGTTTACAACACTACCTACATAAGAGGAAACTATCGGAATAGGGGAAAAATTTTCCACGGTCTGGATTTCTTTATACCCTCTGGGGGCATTGAAAAAGGTCACACATCTGTCAGAGTCTTTGAAATATACCAGTCATGGAATACCTAAGAATACGGCAAGAACCAAAGATGATATAGTGGCTCCACAACCTTCATGTGTTGGGTTTCTGGGGCCTGTAGCAGAATCCAGTGGGCCGGGGATTTTAATATTTTCGTTAGTGGAACTATGTTACTTGTCATCATCGATGATCCGAGCCCCGGAGAGGTCCTAGGATCTCGCGTAGATTATTCAGAGCACAAACACAAACAAAAAACATACATGTTTTATATCTGAAGCCATTTTCGACCACTAATTGTTGAAGGTGATCATTGTACAAATGATCCATAAAAGGATCCCTCTAGATCGTCCACATGCACTTCAAGAATCCACTAGAATGCCGATTGTCGAATTCTGGGTGCTAGAGCGGTGATCCGTTGATGCTTTTGACGTCATGACGATCACCATATCAAGAAGCCTTCAATGCAAAAGAAATATCATGATCCAAGAATCTTGGATCGAGTGCTTCTCTCTCTAATAAGTGAGAGGAGATAGAGGCTCTGAATATTCATTCTATGGAAATAAATGAATCGTGCATTGCACAAATAAGAGAGAGATCCTCGTCTCCTATTTATAGAGTCATTGAGAAATACCCTGTTGGGTTCCCTGACCCCCGTAAATTTCAATATTGACTAAATAAATAATATTTGGGGAACTTAACTGCACCAATATTATTTATTATTTTATCGCATACTTTTAATTTATATATATATATATATATATAATATATTACGTGATAAAACCAACCCATTTAACTCGACTCGCTACCCCGCTTAATATTAAACGAACCTTGAATATTAAATATTATTTGTTCGATTAACATTTTTCTTATATTTAATAAACTCGTAAATACATTAAATAAATTCATTCCCAAATATTCATAACTTGAATATTAATGAATTTATTTAATTCATTTGGTGATCGACAACTTCGACAATGCTCATACCCTGTGGAAGGGCCCACTATGACCATATTCCAATTACACTGAATATGTGCGGATTCTTGAATACAATGTAGTGTGTGACCCTCTAGGCCCATATTACAATAGTATTGAATAAAATTCACAGGCCAAGAGAGGGGTCTAGAAACCCGTCATGGCCCCTAAAGAGATAAGGCTAGTCATTTCAATGACTACCATCCTACGAACACTACTACGTACTATAGTCTCTTCATCATCAAATATCTCATAAAGCAGGACGCACTCCAGTGTCATCATACTTATCTTGATTTATTATTTGTTGATCTATCAGGAAGTATTTTTCTTTCTACTACTTTGGCCAATGATGTATGAAGGTGGCACCATCCGGATCAACCGGGCCTGAGATATAAAACTTCCTAAACGTGGAATCGACAAATCCTTTCTTGACCATTCAACCAACGCCATACCACTAACGACCCACCCGACACAAACTAACTCACCACAACATCACTACCATGGTTTTCTCCTTGCATCAAAGTACATAATTAAATGATATAAATTGGTAATGGTCTCAAGTCAGGAGACCAATACACATGTCCATATATTGGAATGACAAATGACACCAAAAACATGTTGTGTTCCTAGTGCCGGGTCTGTCCTCATGATCTCACTACTAGAGATCACCCAGTGAGAACTTCATGGGAAGAAGTATCAATGCTTATGAGCCCCCACCACCTGATAGTCAGAAATCTATTATGTCCAATCAGTATGATGTATCTAGACTATAGAAAATATATTTATGATAACTGTCATTGTATCTCGAGTTTCTCATTATTGCTTGGGATCTGCTATAACCTCTTGACATAATAGTTAACCTTTGGACATTACCATTATTATAGTGGATGAAAAAAAGTCTAAACTATAATGGTAATATATCATCATGCATATCTAACTATAAAAATAATACTGTAATAAAAACTACTACATAGTTTGGTCTAGGGAACCCACTATTTGAACATCAATATTTTATCATACAAAGACCAAAAATCAAGATAATGTTAAAGGGATAACACCTCTAGTGCCAATGTATTTGAGTCACCATCATCAAGAAGAATCCATTGCCATTTCCCCTGATTCTTCTAAAGGTGAAAGGATTCCTAAAAAGGATTTCGAATCAAAGGGTGTTTATTTTTTTCCACACCCAGCCGCATCCGGAAGAAAAATTTATAATACAAAGAAATCCAATTCTGGTAAATAATTAATTGCGATGATAGGGATGAATGGGAGTTTTTCCATGAAAATTTTTTAATCTCGAAGTAGGGTGATACTATATAATCCTATAATATTAATAATTATAATAATTTTTCTAAGTTAAATGAATATTTCATAGAGGTGTAAGATATAATTTATGTATCTAATGATCAATGTACTAGACTCTATGTGAGTATCAGATTGGCAATACAGAGGAGTACTCAATGGGGAAACATCTAATCCTATAGAGAAAGTGGATATTTAAATTAATCTAGCTGGTGTATATCCTCTTACATATTTCTATTTTCAACTATTTTATACACAATAAATAATCATGATGGGATATTACGTTGAAGATTGAAGGAGGAGAATTAAGAGTGGTAGAAAACCCCGTTGAGTCTCCAACGTAAGGGCCTATGGGAACCCCAATTGGGATGGATTATGAATCCCTTGGTTACCCAAATCATTCTCCTAGTGTGTTTGACTATTATAGAGGTGATGTTGATAGAAATTCCACATTCATTACCTCAAGAATCCATTTCTAAAACTTTCATGACAATCATCTCATGAGAGGACGTGAAATATCTCATTAATGTTGTTATAATGAGTACTTCACCATGAGTATTAATGTTATAATCTAATATTAAATCTATCTCGACACACACTTATAAAAATGATCATATTTTTTTAGAATATCATTGCATTAATCCTATAAATTATATGATACAATTATTTCAACTCTTGAGATGTATACACTTGGGGCGGTACATATTCGTGATGATTAAACTATATCCTAGACAAATGAAGTGTCAAGGAGTGTTGTTACATCTATACATTCTTCTATAAATAGGTAGGAGATTCATTTAATTTCTTATTCAATTCTTTTAGGTTTCATATGATATTCATAACATTCCACATTTAAAAATATTTCATAACTTTTACTTTCACCAGAGGACTCAAAGGTAATCGATTTTGATACACTTGATTCCATGTAAAATAAAAATAATGATTTAAGGTAGTTCGAGGAGGGATTTGGTTCTAATTCTGACTTTGGAAGGCATGGAAATATAATATCAGTTGAATTGTTGGTGGAGGTAAATGTCAGAAAAGCCAATATGGGTCCAAATCAACATTTCAAGGATACCTTAAATGGTGAGGATGATATGATATAGAAAGTAGTAAATAATAAAATTACGAATTCTCTTATTTCCATACATAGATATTATATTCTCCATAATGGATTTTGTTGAAATTTTTAATCAATTTGATGGAGGTATGTTTCGATTTTCATAAATTTTCCATAAGTGAATATTTTTATTTAATATGATATTTTCAATAAAAGTTCCACCCATGAAGATTTGAATACAGATAAAATTTCTATGTTCCATAAAGACCAAGGGATTAAAATCCCCCTTACCACCACTACCTATGTATTACTAGTTGAGAATCCCCAATTGGGAGGTCCTCGAGAACATTTTGTCACAATGACTGAGAAGGTTTAGAAGAGTGTCCCACATCAATATGTACTCATTTAAGCTATTGAAGATCATAATGTTATAGAGTAATCTACTAAAGTTTCCAAAATATCATTATGTTAATTTATTCAGATGTCTAGATCATGTTTAATTATTTATACTCTTTTGAAGCTAAAAGATATTGTCATTCATCATTTATAATTATCCTATTCCATGGCTCGTTCTAAGGGTAAAGATTCTGCCTTAGTTCATCTAGCAATGGAAGGTGAGTAGTTGCAGTCTCAGAGGGAGTAGAACAAGGAACTTCTTTGATTTCATTGATTCCAAAATTAATCCCACCCCATGATGGTCGATTCTAATTTAGACTAATTTTAGCAGATTTCACTCAGTATCACACATAGAAGGACTTAAAAGATCATATGGAAAATGATCTCTGAGTTGTATCTAGAAGAGATAACTTCACATTTTGGTCAAATTCTCTCCTTGGTTAGTGAGTTAGGATTTTATGTATATTATTATTATCTAATATTTAATGCTATGTAGGAGGCCATTAACTGCTGGAATTAAGAGCATAGACATTAGAAAGACCATATAAGGTAAAAACTACTCACCAATATTGATGGTTTTCAAGATACAGTATCCTTGGAGGAGGCCAACCACAATATAAAATTGGTGAAATTTATTCAACAAATCAGCGAGAAGATGGTTGATGTTCCTCACCATCAGCAAGAATTAGAATCCACTCAATAGGGACTCAAATTCCTCCAAAATTCATTAGAATAGCCCCAAAAAGTACAGGAAACTACCATTACAACTACTGTTGAAGCACATCGTCAGTCTGAGGAAATAGAATTTGGTCGACTAACAAGGATTCAACGAGAAGATGGTGGGGATAAAGAGTTTGTTCAATAGATGATGAGATACATTTATGACCTCTTGTAATTTTTAACAAACATACCCTAATTTCTGTATGTTCCTATGATATATCTCTATAAAAAAAACTTCTTCCAAAAAACATTGACTTCATCTATAATTTTTTCCCTTTAATCATAAAATAAAACCATTTTTTCGTTGCCTTACATATTCATACCCGCTAATCATAATTATAATGATAGAGATGGGGGTTCTCTAAAATTTTACCTAATTGAAGGGGACTAGTGAACATAGTTCAACAATTAATATGGTTATATGGATAACCCCACAAACATTGTGTATTTTGCGTCCTCAACACAATTATTTCTAAATCATCATATTGATGAGACATAGTGGCTAAGAATAGGTCTTGTTAGCTTCACCTATAAGGGCTAAAAATCTCCTCTTCCCTTTAAATTTAACAATGCTTGGGCTTCGGTCCCAGAATGCTTCAACATGATTAAAGAATTCTGGGATGGCATGAGGCATCAAAAAGAATCTTTTGCTTGCATTTCCAAATTAAAGCTTCTGAAACAACATCTCAAGGGGTGGTGTTTCTCTAAAACAAAGCAGATCGATGCAGACATATCCTCTTTGGATAACGACCTTATTTGTATTCAAAGCTCCAATACCAGTTCTGATTTTTCTCTAGACCCTCAAGCTGATGTTTCTATCACTTCAAAGAATATCTCTCTTATGAAGTACAAAGATAACATGTGCAAATAAATATTCAAAACTATGTGGATTTCAGATGGTGATCGAAATACGAAATTCTATAATGCTCTTAAAAGAATCAGGAAAATCAGTAAGACACCTTCCCTTCATAAATTTGATGACACTCTTCTTGACACTGAGGATGGCATTGCTAATCACATTGTTCATTAAATCCATAATCTGTTTAATGGTCTGGAGGTTAATAAAGATCTCCTCCATGACATCATCCCCAATATGGTCACTGCTGAGGTCAATGATCATCTTTTAAGCATTCCTATGGACCATGAAATAAAGGACACTATTTTCAGCCTTAACCCTAACAGTGCCCTGGGACCAGATGGGTTCAACAATGGATTCTTTCAACAATACTGGGATCTCATTCACATGGATGTTTGCAAAATGGTTAAATCCTTTTTCTCTGATGGTGTTCTACCGCATGGGATAGATGCCCAATTCCTTGCTCTTATCCCTAAAGTGAATAATGCTGATGAAATTCATCTTTTCCGTCCTACTGCTCTCATCAACACTGTCTATAAGGTTATTACAAACTCTTTGCTAACCGTCTCACCTCCATCATGAATAAATTTTTTTCTTGGAACCAATTTGGATTTATAAAAGGATGAACTATTCAATATTGTATATGCCTTGCTTTAGAATGTACTAATATGCTGAATAAAGTCACTAGAGGAGGAAATGTGGCCATTAAATTAGACATCAGAAAAGCCATTGACACTATGGACTGGAATTTTATTTTTAATGTTCTTAGGAACTTTGGGTTTAATGACTCTTTTAATTCCATGATATGCACCTTATTCAAATTAGCTTCCATTTCCGTGCTGGTTAATGGATCCCCTAAAGGTTTTTTCAATTGTACCAAGGGGGTTAGGCAAGGTGACCCCCTCTCTACCATTCCTTTCTCTATTGCCGAGGATTATTTAAGTAGGCTTATCATGAGCCTTGTGAATCAAAATAAAATCATCTGTATTCAAGCTGCTAGAAACTTAAATGTTCCTACTCATCTCTTATGCACTAATGATATAATTTTATTCCTAAAGGGAGATAAACGGAACATTAAAAATATCAAAAATGCCCTGGCACATTACGAATACATTTTGGGTCAAGTGATTAGTAGGAACAAATCCTTTTTTTTATTTTGGAAACAATTCCCCCCTAGAAGAAAAAATCACATCATTGACTACTTAGGTATCAAAGAAGGCTCCTTCCCTTTTACTTACTTGGGTGTCCCTATCTTTTGGGGTAGACCAAAATAAAGATATTTTCACAACATTGTGGATAAAATTATAAACCAACACTATTCTTGGAAAGGTAAATCTATTTCTATGGCTGTCAGGGTTTGTCTTTTAAAGTCTACCATTGTTTCTAAGATGGTTTACTCAATGATGGTTTACAATTGGCCTACCAGTCTTCTTAGAAGAATTAACACCTGCATTAAAAATTTTGTCTGGACTAGTAGTACGATTGAAAGAAAACTTGTCACCATAACATGGGTCACTTGTTGTAAACCCCTAGATAGGTGTGGTCTTGGTAATAAGAACCTTATGCTTTTTAATGAAGCTCTTCAAGCTAGAATGACCTGGAATTTTATTCATAGTAACTCTAATTCCTTCGATTTTCTTAAGAAAAGGTTTGTTAATAAGCTTCAGAATGGTAATTATAGTTACATTAGTTCTTCAATCTGGCCTTCCATTAGACACTCTTTCCTTACAATCATGAACAATTCTAGATGGATGGTTATCACTGATTCTTCTTTGAATTTTTGGTTGGACAACTGGACTGGTACCCCCTTAATATCTATTCTTATGTCCACTACTAGTTCTGAGAACACCACCTCCACAATTAATGATATTGTCAACTCCAATGACATCATCCTTCCATACCACATTAGTCACATCATTGAAAAGTATCATTTTTCTGATACTAATGATTTCCTCATTTAGGAACCTACCTTTAATGGTGTCCTGGATTCTAAAAGATTCTACAATAATAACATCAGTAACTATAATTCCAGCTTTGGCTGGTTGAAAGCCTTTAACAAACCTTGGATCAAACCCTCAAGATTTACTCTCATTTGGCATCTTTCTCATAATTGGATTCCCACTTATGTGTGTCTCTAATCCTTTGGGATTACTCTTAGCTCTAGATGTCATATTTGCAACCAACATCGTGAAGATGCTAATCATTTGTTCTTATCTTGTGATATAGCTGCTGCTCTATGGAACTACATTTCTGACATTTTTGGTTGTAGATTGTACCTATTTGATTCTTTCAGCTCTCATCTTTAACTTTGTGTTATTTTGGACTCTTCTAAGCAAATCAAGAATCTTTTTCTGGCTGCGGTTGCTGAGCATCTGCATGTGATCTGGTATGACAGAAATAAGTTTTTTCATAATAACTGCTCTTTCAGTCTCAATGCAGGTAAAAAGCATATTCTCATTGCTATTAAGGATGATGCCTATCTTCAGAAGGATCATTGTGACAACTCTGTTGGTGATTTTGAGATCCTTCATCGTCATAGAATTGTAGGCTGTTATAGGCTACCCCGTCACACCTTTGAGGACTTCTGGAAAGCCCCACTACCAGGATGGATTAAAGTGAATGTTAATGGCACTTCTAGAGGTAATCTGAGTCTACCGGGCTGTGGTTCCATATTCAGAGACTCGCATGGCAGATGTCTAGGCTGCTTCTTCGGTGTTTGTGCCACGACCTCGGCTCTGGAAGAGGAAATGTTGGGAGTCACTCATGCGGTGGAATTTTCCATGCAGAGGGGTTGGAACAACCTGTGGATTGAATGTGATTCAACCTTTATTGTCCAAGACAACTAGAAGGGCTTGGTGCACCATTCTTGGCCACTTACTTCTTGATGGATGAAATGTCTTACATCGCTCAGGAACCTCAACTACATTGCCACTCATGTGTTCCATGAAGCGAACATGGTTGCTGATGGTCTTGCCAACAAGGGGGCTTATCTGGCCATTACCTGGTTGGATCTTTTTCCTGATGATTTGCTCCATCTCTTTAATAAGGATTGTAATAAGATTTGGTCTTTCAGACTTTTGTAACTACTTTTAATTTATGCAATAAATTGTTCCTTTCTATAAAAAAATAGTGGCTAATAATTGTATTTTTCTTTGGATGAAAATTTTTTGTGCCTTAATTCTTAAAAGTTTTGTGCATTCATATTTTTAATTACTGGATATGACCTAGACCGTACAGAGCATATGTCTAATGAGATGAGGGTAAACATATGTCAGTAGTTCCTAATACTTGTATTCAACTTTTTATGTAATATGACTTTTTTGAAAATTTAAATTAATGCATGTCGTAATAAAAATCTAGTGTTTTAGGTTGAGCAACATCGACCATGAATTTAGAGATGATAACATAAAAATGGATTTTTGAATGGTAATGTTATGATATTCATCAAATAAATATAAGGGGAATATTTATTCATGATTTTTATTGTTTAAAAATCCAAAATCCAAAATATGATAATAGAGGAGGTGACTTATGTGAACAATGCTACATCTCAGTGAAAAAACCTATTGTGGGTGCTACTTTTTTCAAGGATATCTAGGGTGTATACTGTATAGAAAAGTAGTAGTATCCTATGGATAATAGGACCATTATGATTGATAAATATGCATGTCCAACTGGGGACCATGATGAATTATCTTGTAAATTATTTCATAGAAACATTTTATTGATGATAGAAAATGTAACATTAATATTTAGATGTATCAAGACTACATTGGGTGGTTTTTTCAAAGAATGATTTTTAAAAAATGAAGGGAATGTATGTGCTAGTATATGAAATGAATAGAAATATGATCCTACAAGAATTTTGTTTGTGGAGGGGGTATACATTATTAGATAACTAATTTCAGGGGATAAGGACCCCTTATGAAAAAAGTTGAAATCATCATGTGTTCAATTATCATGCAACAAGTACATTCTGCTGTGTAGATTAAATTCATGAAACAATGAAATTATTTTGATTAGTTTAAATTCAAATTTGAAATAAATTCTTAGAGAAGTTGTTTACTATCATTTATATTAACTGAATGTTCAATTATTCTCAAATTCTTGGTAATCTATCAAGAAATTTGTTACTATACATATGAATGGGTGGAGAATGTTTTATACTGTATCATGGTGATTCCTGGATCTATGTAATGGTATGGTAAAATTTATTGTGGAGTTAGAGTATGTCTCTTAGAAGAACAAAGTTAACATTTCTTGAAAATCCTATTATGGGGGGCGATTTATGAACGAAAAACTTGGGAATGTAATTCATTGTCAATATTGGAATCCTTTATATGGAAGAACAATTATGGGGGAAACTTATGAAAGGAAAACTGGATCATGTACTCTATAGTCAATAAAATTATCTCGCAATGAATTCAGAAAATTTATTTCTAGAAGTTGACGAAGGTGTATGGAGATTCAAATATCCCCAAATAATGATTTTAGTTTGTGGAGGGATGTACCTAAATAAAGAATAACTATTTCAAGTCTGGCCATGAAAATAATTTGTGTTAATTTCTTTCTAAGAAAGTATAACCCAAGTGCAGGATGTATGAATCATGTATTTATAGGTCATTTAACTAGGACCATAATATGATTGAATCTAATGATGATATTTTCTCAAATAATACAATTTTTTCCCATTATGATTTGAAAAAATGAATGGGGTATGTCTAAAACATGGTCTTAGAGAAATTTATGTGAGGAATATGGATATGGTATAAACATGAAATGGATGATAGCTAACTTTTAATTATAGGTTCTATCATTTTCTCTTCAAAGCATAAAGGGACATAGAGGATTCTCCCATGGTAGAAATTTCAACTATTTGAAAAACCTATTATGGTGGTTGTATTATTCAAAGCCAACTGGGAAAAATACTACATAGTAAAATAGTGGAATCCATAGTTTCGATGGCCTATTATGGGGGAAACTTATTCAAGGTCAACTTTAATGTGTACTACATAGTTAGGCAAAAGATATAATGGGTTTCAGATATTATGTCCCCAAAATCAGAATAAGGACTATGAATACTTAAAAGTATTAAATATTAGGAGTATTAAATGAAAAATGATAGTTTTTCAATGTATACATAAAATATTAGGATTAATATTTTACTTGATTTTTGGGTCCTTTGTATATATCTTCTTAATAAGAAAATGGGGAACATATCTTGTTTCCTTAGTGAGATTCCAAAGGAGAGGACCAAAGTAAAATAGAATCTATAGAATAAATTTTTTATTTAATGTAGAATTGGTGAAATTTTCCATTACTCAATGGTTGGGACTAAGACTTATCTCATAGTCTTTACCACATATCTCAATAGGATGTGAATAAATTCATACATAGTTCTTTGGGTACTGTGTAGTTTAAAATCACAATTCAAGGAACATTTAAATTATTACTAATGTCATGCTTTAAGGAAAAATGTGTATCAATATGATAGGAACAATGAAAATGTTTCTATACTAGGGTATAGGGAAGAAGCATTACTACATATGTTTTCAAAACAAGAATCAAACAACAGGTTGTTATAATAGATAAGGGTTCATGAATAATGTGAGAGCTATTATAGGATCTCTAAATGTAGATATTATTGATACACATGAATGTGGATAATTTTCAATGTTTTGAAGTGTTTGGGCCACTGAATGAATTTATATATTTCATTACGTGTCTCATTGGGATGATAATCATGTCATGCATAATTTTTGAAGGACCACATGGTTTATCTTCCTACAGTAAGGATATTGTGTGTGTATTTAATGGTTTGTATCCCATACCCTGATAACCCCAATGTAATTATATTAACCTTACTATTGAAGGGAAATTCGTTACTAAACACTTATCCCTACACGAGTAGTGCTCATTGTGATGAACAAGTAATGATGAAGGTCTCTCCTACAATGCAATAGAAACATAAGTGAATAATAGGGGTATGCTAATTATTTGGTGGAGGAGCCATGATATAGTAACCAGACCTCGTTACATATCTAATTTGGATGATAATCATATTATACATAGTTCTGGATATGTTTTCCTACACCAATTGGGTTATTATGTAGGGAAAGGGGACTTGATAATTTCTAGACGGATGGTTCAACAAAATTCATAAAATCTAAGTATCCCCAGGCATCTCATTATAATTAAAATGAATTCTTAAGTATTGTAATGGTTCCCTGTGAAAATATGATTCATGAATTGGGAAAAGGGGGTATCTTTTCCAAAATCATTACTTGGACCATGATAATAGATCTATGTGTCACTACATATCTAACTGTAATGAGAATAAATGAACACATATTTATTGAAATTTTCTATGTGTGGGATTGATTCACACACAAATAAATGTGAAATTGTTTATTTATAGTCATGCTTGGCCCTAATATTATAGATCTGGGTGTCCCTACGTATCTCATTACAATGGTATATATGACACACATAGATCCTTAAAAATGGTTCAGATGTAGGTATGATCCAAACTTAGGGAAAAATTGGGCTCAAGTGCCACTAGGGAATGGTAATTATTTGAGTGATGCTTTATGCATGGAAGCTACATATATTTTTGAAGGACGACAAGAAATAATAATTTATGGTATATCTTATCCGGGATTTTTTAATGTCAATAGAGGGAGATGTTAAACAGATAGTTTAATGTCATGAGGTGAAGAAAAGTATTGTTTTATAGTTTTAGTTCGTGTGATTATGACCTCATGTCATGCTGTTTATCATCATCTGACTTGGATGATGATGTTACATGATTGAATGTAGTGAAACTAGGATATTTTTTGTTCTATTTATTTTAACATCAATAGCAATAAAAAATTCAATATGATTACATTAACTACTTCTTCAGGAACAACACATTAGTTGGAGATTAAGTGAGTTCTCCATCCATTGAGACAAAAGAATAAGATCCAATACTGATTGTTTATGTATTGATTAAGGTCCTTACCACATTGTATAATTATTTTGTACTATTATTCCCTAAAATTATTGGAGTCCTACGGACCAATACCAGTTCTTGTTGAAGGAATGAGTAGAGGATTAATTTATTATTGAATAATAACTCTTTCAGATTCTAAGAGAATTAAATGTGATGGAGGGTATTCAAACTCTCTTTTATCCAATCACTACAAGTCACTCAATTTTTTCATATATTTTTCCTCTCTAGATAGATGACCAAAAATTAAAACTCGGTGTGATGGATATTGAACCTCAATAGGTAAGACTTCATTTGTCACATATGACAATGAGAATGAGTCTACTGGGTTTCAGTGTCAATTGTAGTTTTATCGGTACATAATTCATGCAAGATAATATTAGTGAAATAATTCTAATCTTTACCCACCATCATTATGATTATTTTTTTTTTGTGACTTTTTGAAAGCCTCTATCTATCGATTCACTGATGCATAATGCTTGATTTCAGGATGAATTTCAGGATTTTATATTGTATTCATAGTTTATATTTTTTACATTAGTAGAATAGAAATTGTTGATATTTTCAATCAATAATGTATGAGGGATAAAAATATGGTAATGATATTGGTTTTTTTGAATCTTTCAATTATTTTATCTCTTAATTCATTGATATGTATTGCATTATATGTTGTGAAAAAAAATCATTGTAGTAAGGATGTACATGAAATACATAACCATAGCTTGAGGACACAGACCAATTATATCCATTTACCTTTTGTTAAATGGCCAAGAGGGTTTAGTCATATGTTGAAACTCTAGGGGGAGGTGGATGAAATTTTCATGAGCATGTTGGGGATGAAAATCTATAGTGAAATATTTGAAATCCTGCATCATATAAGGGAATGAGTGTCCATGAAAAATTATTGGATGAAAAACATAATCCCATGTTGGTGGAAACCACTAGCTCATGCCCGTACATATTCAATGATATCCACATTCTCTTCCCCATTGATGTATCAGAAGTGGATTCCCTTGAAGCCTCTTTTATATAGACTATTATTATAATTTTTGGATTTATAAATAGTTAAATTGACCACTCATCACTTTATTTGTTCCTTATTAGTTATATCTAGTTGAAGGTATCCATCTCGAATGTATTCTGCAATGGGTTTCATCCATCCCGTGGCTGAAAAATGGATTGGGAATGGGGCTAATTTCATTAATTTAGATAGATTGATTTTGTGAAAATATAAGGCCATACAATGGTCGGAAATGTTTATAATTGGTTCATCCTAATCCAGATATATGAAATCAATGGATTCATTTTACAATATATAATCATTGGTGCTTTACTCTAACGGAACAAAAGAGAACATTGGATCTAAGGGATATTGTACCATTAACCCTCAATCAAAATCACATTGGGGTATTTTGTCTTCTTTTATGATTATGTAATCATCATTGATATGTTTTATTATGAACTCTGAATACCACATCCCTTCTAGGTTTTTCAATCATAGTTGGAGTGACACTTCTATTCCAGCATTGAGAGCCTAAAATTACACCTCATTATTAGTACCATCTTTTGAAATCAGAATGGATTATGGAAAAACTACGTTCCTTGGGAAGATAAGTACAATTCATAACCAAACATTTTTGTGTTTAGGTTCTTCCATTATCTTCCCCATTGGACTCCTGGAAGCACCTTCAAAATATATTTCCCATTTTATGGGAATATCCTAATTAGAGATGATTTATTCCCTAGAAAATTCAGTATATAATGATGTATTTTGTACTAAAGGGTGTTCACAATGGATGTATGAAAATACCTGGCCATTTATTGCTTCCAAATTCACAAATTTTATATCAAACTATAGTCTAATAACCACCCATGATGCTATAAATTATGTTAGAAAAAAATAATGATAATAAATTCAACCCGCTTATTTCAAGAGACTAAGTGGATCACAAGATACTGTAGATAGTTCCCCAACTATTAGAATACAATGATAAATGGTATGAATCACTTTTAAATATCTGAAAATAGATTATCTATATCAACCATAAGTTGAATGAGAAAATAATGGATTTTTTTCCTTCCTAATGTCATTCTTTTGAGAAAGGAAAGCCCTCAATGATCACAATAAGTCAATCACATTATTAAAGATCAGATTTAAGTCAATACGTGACATTAAAATTGGTGGTCTCAAGAGGTATTTTTATGGGTGTCAACTGATTATTTACAATCATTAGACAATTGATATGTGATCTCCTTCATCATTAAATTTGTGAAGGGTAAGCACTTGCATACGAGGATTCCTATAATGCGATGGATGTTGGCCACGTTTCATTGATGTACTCACAACTCATTCATGTTTCAAGGTGGTAAATTGAAAATGATATCTTAAGGGTTTTTACAATCAACCTCGATGACACGATATCATATAATTATGTGGATAAATTTTCTTTTTGTTACCTTAATGGAACAATTCAACGGGTTTATCTTCAAATTTGAATATCAAATCATTCTGAATATATTCTATATGTCTTCCAAGTGTTCAATTTTTTTTTCATTTTACCACTAAATCATCAACATAGAATTAAAAAAATAATCTTAACAAGCAATTGAAGATGTTTTTTCAATGTTCATTGATACATCGAACCAAAATTATTCAAGAAAAAGTTCCTTACCAGATAGAAAAATAATCCTTGAGGGTATATCAAGGTTTTTACTTATTCATCTTCATGGGCCATCTAGATAAAGTTATACCCAAAGAAAACATCCATGAAGAAGAAGGCTTGGTTACCAGTTCTTGAATCTATCAAGAGTTCCGTGATTGGAACCCGAAATTCATATTTGGGACAATGCCAGTTGAAATCAATGAAATTAATGCAAACTATGATTTACCCATATTACTTTTTCATTGATTAAATATTGGGAATACATTTTTGATATTAAGACTCTTTAATTATGATGACCTTAATGAGATTTTCTACATCTATATCAATTTTAAAGGCTTGAGTCAGGTGTGTTCTTCTTGCTTCCTTTTTGTATCCCCAATGATTTTTTAGAAAACCCAAATAATGGGTGGCCACATTAGGGTCAAGGCCAAGAATCGTTATGAAATTATAAATAAAGTAAATCCTAATGTTACATAAGAAATGATTTATATACTTTTTTTCATCCAGGGACTTAGATTCACGAATCAATGTGGGGTGTGTATCTACCTCTCTATCGATATTTATTTCTTTATGTTCATCCATAGTTTTGTAGACACCTTCATAAATAGAGACTATAGTCACCAATAGATTTTCCACTTCATCCACTACATCATGTGTTACTTGTTCAGTATAATTTTAGAAGATATGGGATGGAGTATGAATATCAATGTTATAGGAGGAGTCAATATTTGGACATCAATAATAGGAGGCATCCATTTTTGACCCAATTGATAAGTAAGGTTCATCTATAAACTCTAAATTTATTATGATGGGTTGAAAATCAAAATTCCATCATTTTCCCATCACTGTAAAAACATCTCCAAGATTGTTTTATGAATATGAGATTTACATAATCATGGGTATAGTATTAAGATATTTTCACCCAAGATTTCATCAATGTGTGGAGAATTAATGACCTCTCATACACAGTCGGATTCATTTTACACAACTGACACTATGGAGTCCATTAGAAGAGTAATCCGATATGATACTATCCATTAAATTTGATTAATTTTTAGAAAATAATATAACCTGGTATTCATGGATTGGGTAGCTGGGATCCTTACCAGACTATTTGGGGAATTTATTATTATCTGATCATCTTCCCTAAATTATTTTTCAACCTGTGATAGAACATTGCATCAATTTTCTAAGATTCCCTAGATTTTTATGGGGACTTTTCTCCACGTAATGTCCCAATTTGACAATTGATGAAATATTTGAGAAACTGGTTGTATGATGCAGTAATGGGTGTATGTTAATGTAGCCAAGGTCTTCCAAGAAGAAAATTGAAAACAATGGACTCTGAATCAGTCATAAGATCCCAACATAGCTCTGAGTGTAGACATTCCAAGAGGCTCTTCCTCGTTCTCTTCATAAACTGGTAACATCATATTGTTGGGAGACAAGTGGTAATCAGGGAGACATAGTATGGGAATTTTTTGAACCATAATGGGATTGAGAACTAAACCATTTGTAGTGAATAATCATCTAAAATCAATTTCATTTATATTGTCGGATCTGTAAAGGGTTATGAGGTTTTATTTTACCACAAAATCCACATCCTATTCTATAAAAGATATGGCCATGAGGAATAATGCTGGATCATTTTCTATACAATAAACATCTGTGAATTAAATCCTTCAGTTCCAACAATTGAGGTCATCAAAAATCCTTAATAGGTGCATCTCATTTTTGAATGAACAGTCTCAATGAATCCAGAAATGATAACTTGATGGGTACATGGTCCAGATTCTTAAAAATATCATAATTTTGATAGAGAATTTTATGTTTCCATACATGATGATTCTCTATTTTTTATTCCCAAGGAGATGATGTTATGGTTATGGATAGACCATCTCTTTGGGTATGAGCATAAAGTGGTTCTTTTCTTTGTAGATTAGGATGGCTAGGTCTACCTACCAATAGAGAAGGTGATGGAGTTTCCTATAAATAGACATCCAATTTGGTTATATCTGGGGAGACTCATTGATGTGTGGATAGGACCTTTTGATACTATTGTTCTCACTGTCGGTCTCTCCCATATTTTTTGGCTGCATAAACAGTTTGTTCATGGGTTTGGCTGATGTCGTGCCTCCCAGTTTGACCTCGTCTTCTCATGTATCCTTGACTTTGACAACATTTTCCCCTTGGTCCCTAAACAAATGATGGGGAATCAGAATCCAAATTAGAATTATCCTCTATGAAGGGATATGTTATGTGAAAAAAATTAGGGGAACCAAAAGTATACTCTACATTAGAAGAGTACTCTTCCTGGGGATCATCTCTTATTGTATTATATGGAAAGGTGGTACCTATCAATTAGAAGTGTTTTTCATGAAATCTACTAAGGTCATGGACAACTATACCCTCAAGACAATATCATATCCTTCTGTTTGGACCTTATAATTATAGAAATGTATCTTCTTTGAGAATTGGCCTTCAGAGGACTGGGTTTTTGATAAAGCTATCTTTGAAATAGTGGAAGCGAAAAAAGGCATAGTATTTTATTTCAATTATGTCCATAGAATGGAATGACTTCAGTTGATTTCTTTCGAACCATATAGTCATATATATTCAATAAACTCTTTATTTTGTCACCATTTCCCTCTCCATCATTCTAAGGATTGGTAGAAGAAACATATGCTACCTGGCGTAGAGAATTTATTTGTTTCACGTTCCCAGAATCATTTATCTTTTATAGGAGGTATTTGAAAACTAGATACAAATGGACATGTTGCCCGAATATTTTATGGAATGGGATATGTTTTTTAAGATCTTCATCACCTTCTTTGATAATATCCATGGGCTATGGAAACTATATTATGTTGATTTCCAATGATGAGAAGATGTAAACATGGACATGGGTATCCCAAAAATAATAAACCATGATTTTTAAATACTCAAACAGTTTCCACCTCAGATATCCTCGATCATATTTTCAACGAAGCTATTGATGTTAATGCTCGGTAGGTTGGTCAATATAGTATTATGAGAGCTTCAAAATATTATCAGGTCTTGGGGCCTTCATAGGTGTAATTTTAGTGGCATCTACATATCATGTTATTATTCTAGGAGATGAAAAATTTACATGGGACATGTATTTGGTCTATATAATGGAGTTCCCCACCTATTTAACAATTGATGAATGGTCACAAAACCATCCTTTGTATATCATAGGGATCAATGGTGTTCACAAATGGTCAAAGATATTTTCTACAAAGATGGGAAATAACTCATCTAAAGGGATTGTTATATTTATTGAGTATATCAATCCCTTCTACTGAGTAATTAAATATCATAATCTGTCATTGTCTAATTATTTTTATTTAATGATAATAATGTATGTTTTACTCTACAATTTTGTGCAGATCTAGAAAACAATCTTTTTATGGATATCATCACATCTGTTGATTGATTAAGATTAAAAGCATGTCTACCATACAATGAGTGGCCCTTGCAATGTTTTCACGATGAATAAAAGTGTTATTTGTTCTTTTTTTTCATGGGACCCCATTATGGGATCAAGGGGAGAGAATAAATGTTTCATGTGCAGGTCTAGATCTCTAGAGAGATTGAAGATTCTAAATGTGGGATTCCCAAAGTATCGAGGGGGGGATATTAGCCTATAAATTCATGGTATGACTTCTTTTCTCACACTAATGGGGTGAAAAATTCATCCATATCTTCTAATCGAGTCATTAATGAATCAATAGTGTTCATAATAATTTGAGAAGAATATAGTTGAGTAAAGACCTGAACATGTGTAAAGGATAGAACCTGAATGGGTGGATCATCTAGTCAAAACAATGGTAGCACCAATATTGGAATTCTTTGTGGATAAACCATATGGATTGGAGTATAAGGATGTTCTTGACCTAGTTATTGTTTCACCTGTATTGGATGGAATTCATTATCTAAATCATTTTTTGTAGAAAAAAATCTTTGTTGATAGGATCCCCCTATATGTGCAATTTGAGTTTCTTCTTTTTGTAGCATATAAGGTAGGAATACTTTCTTAGAGTAACAATACATTGAGTCTTCTCTACTGTTTCATTTCCTCCTCCTGTTGAGAAAATACTATATCTATTTAAATGGATTGATCCTCTCTTAGGAGAAGGTGAGACATAGTTTGACTCTTACATTTTACCTAATAGATTCATATTGAACAGGTAGAGGTGGATTATTCATGGTGATGCCCAAATTCTACGAAACCCTCTATTCGGTTAGCCACACCTCCTTTGATTATTTCAGTGTGGAAAACATCATGAATAAAAAATTCTTCTTGGGACTACTCTTCACTAGACTCATGATCTATATGTGTTTTATAGATAATAATGATGATATTCACCAACACATAATGAATTGTGGGAATTCAATCGGTATCTCTATGAGATCACCTTCTACTAGATCCTTCATTAGACCTCGTACACTACATTTATGGTTTCTTGAGAAGTATTTGGCAGATTGTAATCTAATGGGAATCTATTCAATGTTCATTCATGTGGGTTATAAGTGAACGTATTCAATAATAGTATGATACTAATTGAAATGATCCATTTTTTTCATTATTCAGTAATCCAAGGAAAATATATTTCTACTGAGGAGGATATTAACAATGTGAAATTTCCTTTAGACATGTTGGATGGGGGTTTTCCATTTCTTCTTTCAAAACCATTTGTTCTATGTTTTCTATCATTGAGGGATGGGTAAAAAATTCTCCCTGACCTACAGGCTGGGCCTACTCCCAAACTATTGTAGTTGATATCATTGTAGATTTTCTTCTGGTTTTATATATTTTGGTCTAAATATGAGATGGGTGCATTATTTCACACATAGATAAATCACATGTTTCAAAGAATGTTGTGTTATATTATACATTTGTTCCACATGAAAGCTATCCAACTCTACCTGGGATTACTCTTCAATGTCCTCAGATGCATGATGAAAATGTATCTCAACAGCTTTCTCTGTTTTGTCCTGATGTCTAGGAGTGTTTTTCAGGGCTTATTCTAGTTGATCATATCATCGGTTGTTAAAATATTATGTTATTTGTAGCCATCTTCGGGTAATTAAATTTCATGAAACCAAATTTTGTGGGAATTCCTAACATGGGGGTGTAGATAAATTCCACACACCATGTGGACCCCATCATCTAATTGAAACACAATATGGGGTATCTTTAATTAGAATTTTCAACTTTACTAATCCACTAACAAAGGATAAATTAAGGTCTCCCTATTGCTTTTCTATCTTTTTATGTCGAGAATCCCATAGAGATTACATGTCAATTTGGTGATGTCACCCTCCTATCACCTTTACATGAGTTTTATAGTCATCATATGGTAGAAAATATTACATAAGGTGAAGGAGAGTTTTATATTTGTTTAGGATAATTTAATTCACGAAATCATCCATCAACACCAATGGAATGAAGTAATGAGAAGTGGAAAAATGCCAAAACAAAACAAGTATTTTGCCTTTACCCTATTATTTCCTCATTTTGAGCATATCTTCTTCATCTTTTTCAAGTGGATCCTTAACCTTGTCTAACAAGAGTGGACTCTTACAAATTATTATACCATTAGAAATTGGATTGGTTGGTATTCCATCAGATATGTTGTATGAAAAATCAACCAAGGGTGGTTCTAGGAATAACCACAACGTTGTGGTGTCTTTTTATTGAGAAAGGATTACACCTACTTGTGAAAAAAATTCATTCATTACTGGACTGGTATTTTCATGCTCCTCTCAATAAGAGGGATTTCTCATCAAAACATTTTTAATTGAAAAATCTTTTGAAAATTTGAATCACATTTGTGGAGGGAACATTCACAATGACAAACATCCTGGGGAAGAGCATCATGGTGGATTATAGAAATTGGATGATTACCTTTCTCCATGGTCTTCTGGACACATTGAGGGTTGATTTATCTCTCATCAAGATATATGCTCTTGATATCTAGCGAATGTTCATGAAGAAATCCTTCATGAATAATTGTTAGATAGGGAACATAAGAATTACTACTATCAACCCATAAATTGTGTAATAGGAGGTTATAATTCTGAACTACAGAAGATAAATGTTTGAGGGATTCAAGAACACCATCATTTAGTAGTGCTATGTATTTGTGTATATGTTTATTGCCTAATTTTGTTTTGTTGAGACTTCATCTTGGATTTCTTCTTGCATGTAATTGGGACCACTTTCTTGGAGAAGTAGTTGTCATTGGTAGGTGTATGGTCATTCCTTGGAGATTACATTGGAATAGGATGAATATATCTAGTTAGAGAAAGTTTATATTATATATACTATATTCTATATGATATGGGGGAATTTTTTTACCAAGAACCTCCTAAACATGTGATGTGGTGTGTATCTTCTTTGCGATGACATGCTGACGATCCACCACACACGTGTGGGAGAGAGCAATGTGTTGGACCATTGGGTACTATTTTCATATGCATTATGATATTATGGAGGGATTCTAGGATATTTTGAGGTATTTTATTCTTCCACTTAACC
The DNA here is from genome assembly GCA_963277665.1 of Viscum album. Classification (NCBI taxonomy): domain Eukaryota; kingdom Viridiplantae; phylum Streptophyta; class Magnoliopsida; order Santalales; family Viscaceae; genus Viscum; species Viscum album. The sequence continues at coordinate 1,210,084,293 of OY728148.1, forward strand.
ATTTCTAATATGTGTTTGGTGACATTAGAGACTCAAATAGGAATATATGTCAATTCCATGTTTGGAGGAGGTGTATATGCCCCCACTTGTCCTCCCTTTAAAACAATTGGATATTGATAGTACTAATGTGTGGGGGAATAGATTAGATTATTCCCTCTTCTCATCATCAGTAAATTCTAACTGACATCGATAGGTGCTACCAAAGAATGATGTTGGCAGACATTTTCGGTGTTGGCAGGTGTATTTTACTGCTTGAATTTCAGTATAGAATTTTTCTTGGGAAGATTCTTTGTTTTCGACTAGATCATTCAACATGATGGATGAATGGGTTTTGGAAGGTTTATGTTTTTTCTTATAGTACTCCACTATATTGTATAGTGGGATTCATTGGATGCCACGAGACAAGTCAAATGGATCGATAAATGAAGGTGGATGAGTGTATGTTCCCACTCATTTTCCCCAAAAATTCTATGGTGGGGTTCATTGTATGAGTCAAAGATGTGAACCCTCTCCCTATTGGAATGGTTTCCACCCTAAAATCCCATCATTTATTCCTAGGATTTAAAAACTTGGGTTATACTATCAAAGGTGATAATAAAATCTTGTTGAGGGATTACTACCACATGGAATTAGTGATGGTGAATGTTTGTAGGATCCCTTGATAATGTCCCATGTGTCATTTGGTTTTGTCCATATGTGGCCTCCTAATCCACCTCCAAAAAATATGGGAGGGATTGGTTTTTCAGTTCAAGGATGTGCTTTTGTAATCATTGAACATGGTATTCAACATTGTCTACTTCAGGAAAAATGGTAATTACTAGCCAAACACATTGTGGTGATTGTTGAGATAGGGTGCATGTCGGGTATCCCCTAGTGTCGGGATGGTTCTGTGATGATGGTACTCTTGATCTAGTTTAATAGAGACCATTTTTAAAGATTCAAAGATGGTTATTTCATACTTAATGGGAACAAAGTTCTATATTATGTATCATTTGTGGAATTCATGGGTTAAGACATTATGGAATCCATTGAATCGAATGTAGTTTTAACAATGAGTATTTGTATATATGAAAAATAAAAACAAATCACATTGGTAAATAAGCATCACATCTGAGATAACACATGTGGGATTGAGTTCCTTATTTTAACCATATTCATTTTGAGAGTAGAATGGTCCTCATAAGTTTATGATATTATCATATTGGTTAAGGATTCATGTTGGGTTTCCCCTTTTCTATTTCCCTCATATTCTAAGCCCCACTATGGTTTTCAGTTTGTGAAAGGATTCCAACATGTTAATTTTTGGAATTGAAAACACCCAATGGTTTTGTATCAATTGGGTAATTATTTCCAATCCAAGGCTATCATTAGAGATTTTGACCCACAATTCATGAGAACACACATTGGTTGAGGTGATGGAAGGTCAGTCGCATTAGACTATTTTGGGGAAAATTTATTATGTTTTCTGGGATTCTCTTATAGATTTATTATATGTTCATGAAGCCTTTATTAATTCCCATGTATGATGGGGGTTTCCCTTGAAATTAATAATAAATTTATATCATGTTTATAATTTAGATTCATCTATATATATTCATGATCCCCAGCAAGGGAGATATCTTTATGGATTTGTGGTTCCTTATCATTTATTTCCTCTTATACACTAATTAGTGGTTATTTGATCGTTATAATGAAAACGTTGTTTTTTTGTCCAAATTAAAGGTAAAATTAGTGTTTATTACCATCCAAATAAATTTTGGTTTCGTTGGATTTTATTATCATATAGGGAGACAAGATTCACTCTATAGTTTATTTGCACCTAGGGAGATGGGTGATGGTTTGATACTGTGATCAACCCCATAGATGGGATTCCTACATATCAATGCGAAAGGAATTAAATCTGATGTAGTTTTATTCCAGGTTATGGGTTACATCATAAATTTTAGGTTTATTTGATAAGGACCCAACCATATTGTATGATGTAATGCGAAAAAGATATCTGTGTGGTAGGTTCTTAATCAGTGATTGGTGATGGAATTTTTTCAAAAATCCCAATAAACCTGTAAATTATATGAGTTTACAAGATGGAAAATACCCTACTGGGAATATTTTCTAGCAGAACATAGTTTGATTAGGAGTTGTATTTGATCCTTAGGGAGGTCTCCAATGTTTCCAATTTGTATTCGAAACAATTTCCATGTAGTTATGTATGTCTCGTAGTGGAGAATAACCATTTGGGAGAAATATGTTAGGGCATAATCATGAAAATGATATCCTATAATAGTATCCATGAGTGAGGTATCGATTCATGATTGTTTTATGTTTTAATTCTGGGAATACACCATTTCATGATTCCAAGATTAATGGAATTATGATTCGGTCTTCCTTCTAAGGAGGAGGCCTCTTCAGCTCGAGCTTTTAGTGGGATTCATACGTATCCTAATTCATTTGTAAACATTAATGATAGTTTCAGTATTTCAATCATTCACGTGGATCATGCAGGTGTTGTGATCATCATTATCCTCTATGCCTATGTGTGCCAATCTTGTTTTGGGAAACAAGGGGAAATAAAATATTCAACAATCCAAAAATATTCCTCCGCTGGTGGATGTGACTAGTTTTATGGCTGAATAGGAAGGGTCTATAAAGGAAGAGGTCAAGGATGCAATGTAAGAGTTCCCTCTCTTAACATTACATTGTATGTGAGTCCATGGAAATGATGGAATTAGGGTGAAGGAAGCAATGGTAGAGAAGAGAAATTTTTTGATCTCATAAAAGAATGTCTATGGGATCACTCCAAAAAGGATTCCCAAATACTTGTTTGGTGGTGGTAGGATGATCTAATTATTTGTTGAAGTGAAAATAAAGTGCGATCATTACATTCTCTATTGGGAACTATAATCTTCATATCTTAAAGAAGATAAGTGATGTACATGGACCTATCCCTAGAATCTATGATTCGAAACACCTCAACACTATCCATGGGGTAGTGGTTCTGATGACCATAGGGATAAAAAATCATATACAACCTGAGAACACGGATCAGAGGACTAGAAATGTACCAGAATCCTCTAATCATAGGAATACAATCCCAAATGGAGGGAACACTGGTGTTATACTTTTTGTGGTTGTGTATATTATAAGGACATGGTGGATGATTCAAAAAGGAACCTTCCAGACATTGTAGCCAAATGATGGGACCTACCTTGAGTGGCATGGAAGAGGGATTCAAGGTTGACATTTACAGTTCTTGGGCATAGGTAATCAGTGTAGGTGACCATGCAGGTGTCCTACTCATATCCTAGGATGAATGGAAAGAGATTCATGTATAAGGAAAATTCTTATATGAGCTAAATATGATTCCATAAATAGACCACCAGGGTAAAAAATACTAGGAGAGTCTTTAAACTAAACTCCTTTGGTCTCTTTTGGTATCCATTGAATATTCTAGATTAGGTCTTCAGTTAATATAGGGGCCTAGCGTATGTGACTTCTTCTTAAGGAAGAAATATCCTTGAACATGTATCTTGTATTTTAATACCAAAATTGACATTGATCATACTTATCCCCATTAATTACCTCTTCCCTCATGTTTTATAGAGTTACCTAAACAATTTTGGGGATCCAGGGAGAAGATTTTGCACAATGAGAAGTGTCCTATTTATAGTCAAAGAAGGATCCCTGAGTGAACGAGGTTAGCGAAACAGGTCTACAACATAGCTATTCAACTTCAGTATGGACAAATAACTAATCCATGTATGTCATCGACATAGGATCATAGAGTAGGATTACCACATTGGGGGTATATTCCTTCTTGACTTATTGGGCAGGCCCTGTGTTGGCCTTGTGGCATACATGTGGAATATGCATAGGTTAATATCAAGAATTCTCTGGGATTATCTTACTATTCCATGATACGGTAACATACTCATAGTTATCTATATAATCATTTTATCCTCATCTATTAAAATGGAGTGTAAACAACCATGATTCCTTTTGATTCTCTCCACGATGAAGAATGTATAGGTTCATTTGGGGAGGCATGATATCCCCGAGGATCGTTGGGAAATTAGAGAGCGTGAAGAGGCCTAGGAAGGTTTCCTACCACCTCGCCCGACCGCCACAACTAGAATGGGTTCATGGCATCATCCATGTGTCACAGTTGAGGAAATATATGCATGACCCTACACATGAAATTGAGTGGGTTGAGAAGAACATTTTGTATCAAGCCACCATTACAAAGCACCTGGTGGAAATTGGGGACTGAAAGTAGAGGACCCATTTTTAATGGATCATCCCTTTTTTCACATGTGGTGGTATCATAGAAATTTGTAGGGTAGTTCCCGGGAGCGAGAGATCCAAATGTGGTCCCAGTATCATGAATTTCCTTCTTAGATATTATTTTCAGGGATGAAATATTGAATGTGGGAATGATATAGGTAACTAGTTTTTTCCTTGTTAGCCATTGAAATATTTTGAAATATATTTATAGAGTTAGAAAATGAGATTGTGTGTGAATCTGAGGATGGTTTTTACTAGAACTGTTTTTCGAAAAATATAAAAAATATTTTATATTTGATTCATGCTATTAATTAAAAATTATGATAAATCATAAACTGTTTATTGGATCATAAATCTGAGAATAAGGTTGTCATTGAAACACAATGTATACTTAAGGTGAAACATAAAATTATTCGGTGTAGGAAATTTAAACCCCTCACTCATTGGAAGTGTGTTTATGTGAATATATAAATAAATAAATTCATTACATATATTTGAACTAATGAAGGTCTATAAATATGTCATTGTGTAGAATTTCCTAATGTTGGCTCAGAAATCTCCGACCACTAGTGAAGCTCACAAACTTTTCATTTTTATGAATCCCTTTGATGAAAAAAACACTCTAGATATAAGAAAATCAAATCACAAAGAATAAATTAACTTTGTGAGATTATTATGTGGGGACATTCTCCTCCAATGATTGATTATAAAATAGTGGTAGGACTCACCACATTGTGTTTTAGGCCTTTGGAATAAATGATTGAGTAGATTGAAATTTTTTCGTTTATATATGCCCATCTCTTCCGTTTTTTACCACCCTAATACTGAAATTAATTTATTTTCAATTATTTTAAAACCCTGGGATCCTCCTCAATCAGATTGCTAAAAATTCTAGTCCTTGATATTAAATTTTTAATGTATATTTTCCCCCATCGTTCTACTGGATTATCATCATTGGAACATAGTTTCAGGATTCGACTTTGACAAGGTAGGATTGAAGAATGTTAATCCCCAAAATTTGTTGTGTGGAATGATCAACATTTGGATTATTAGTATGGGGATATATTGGTTAACAAGCAGGATGATGTCAGGAAAATATATCATATCGACAACACAATTTCATGTTTTGAATCAGAGGTGGTTCAGGATCGGGTAGATAGCCGACATTTTTTTAGTTGGTGCACTATGATGACGTTGAGTTTGATAAGACCAGTATCAAGAAAAGATCATGTGTGAGATCTCATGGTGGAGGATATTTGGCATGAACTTGATGATGACTGGGCTCCAAAATCAGATGATGTGCTTAGATGAATTCAACACAGTGAAGGATAATTAATAATAATAATAATAATCATGACAAGTTGATAAATATAAAATTATTATATTTCTATAATTCTATTAAATAAATATCATCATAGTAGCCTAAAAATAAGTTGTTAAATAAATTAAATTGGATTAATTTAAAAATTATAACCGTGTTCTAAATTAAATAATATTAATTTAATTTCAGTTTCATTATTAATATTGGCTAGAATATTAATGACACGAGAAATAAATGAAATGTGATATAAATATATATGATTGATGAGTAGGTCATGCTGTGATCTAGATTGAAGGTGCACAAAGCCTGTTGGTCATGAAGAGTTGGCGACGACACCCTACTCTATGCACGAGGATCTCCTCACCCCTTTGGTGCATTTATAGATAATGGGGGAGGAGGTGTCAATATTAAATGTAGTTATTAAATTATAATTAATAATAATAATATTTTTTATTGAAATAATTTTATATAAAATGGGGTTTTACAGTTATTGGTGGTGCATGGTGAATATGGGATGTCCATCATGGTCATCCATTTGAGTGAGGTTGAAATAATAATATTAGAAAATATTATAAATTATTATAGCCATTATGAAGCATAAATTCAATCATAAATCCCTCATATTATGTCATATTGAAAAAACATCAATGATAACATGATCCTAAAATTGAAATGGTAATTTTAAGTCTGATTGTCATTATTTAAATCAAATTCATGCCTCGGGCCCATGAAATTCCAATCGAGTGTGATGTGGTGAACTGTGACAGTTCATCAGATTTTTGATTGAGGAATGTGAATGATCTATCTAAAGTGTTTCATCAAGATGATCAGGACAGCGTGTTCCATTTGGCCTTCAACGTCCATTTGGAGAATAATATTAGTGAAATTACATTTTTCTCTTGGGGAGGTAATGAGCCTGACGCGTTCGTCTAGAATGTGGTCGAGACACATTGTGTACTCCATGTACACACCTTATTGTCATATATGGGTAGAAATAAATTTTATAAAGATGAAACAGTGAGGAATAAGAGAAGAACAACATGACATGTGAGTCCTCGACATACCATATAACACATTTTAAGAAAACATCGATTTTTTAAATCTCATTTGTTTAAACTATGATTTTGGGTCACTATTTATTAATCCATTTTGTCACATAAAATATTATATTCCCCCTGAAGTGGTTTTAGAGATATGATGTGAGATATTTCGTGAACGAATCATCATTAAGTGGTTCTTGGTGATGAAAATGACCATGGAGGATCATTAGAGAGTTTAGGTAGATATGGTACTTCGTTTTCATATCAGCGTGTGAGTCCTATATCTATAGAGATGCTACACCATTATTGTGTTAGAAAAGATGTCCTCCAGATTTCTTATTGAGGTATAGATGGTACTCCTTTTTCATATCAGCATGTAGTTCATCTATATATGGAGACAATACATCTCTGTTGCATCATAGAGTGGGTCCTTTATACTTTTTCTAATGATATAGACTATACTTCAATGTCATTCTAGGGAAAATGTCCCCAATCCATGTAGAGGGTACTCCCTTGATGCATCTGGGGGTGGGTCCTCCATGCTCATTATAACGATTGGGATGGTACTATCCTATTAAACTTGGGATGTGGTCCTCTATCCATAGATATGGTACACCACTATCTCATTAAGGGTCCTCCTTAATCATTCTACAAATACATACGGTAATCCCCAATCACATGGAGAACATGTCCTCTATTCATTGAGAATGTACTCTCCTATCACATCAAAAAAAAGTTCGTCTATATTCATTCTATAGATTTAGATGGTACTCCCGTATAACACAATGGTGCGGGTAATCTATCCATGGAGATGGTACTCCCCAATCATACCAGGGTGTGAGACCTCAACACTTGTTGTATAGATATGGAGTGGAATACCCCATAGATATAGTTTGTGAGTCCTGTACATTGAAATTTTACCCCCTTGACTGTGAGGAAAAGTGACAAGATATGGATTTCCATATCTCAAAACTAACGAGGTGGAGAGACTCATTCTCTACTGGTACATGTTTTTATTATGCGACCTAAATCTGTGTGGGCAAGACAGTGATGCCCAATGTGGATAGTGTCAGGGTATGGTGATTCAGAATCATGGACATGTGTATTTAGTACAGACGCATGAGATATTGGGCATGATTGATGGAATTCATTTGGAAATGTGAGTTACAGTTATTCTTAAGCTGACCTATGGGGTAGTTATCCCCTAACTCCCTCATTTGGGATTCTATGACAGATAATGTAAATATATATCATTTTTCAGTACCCACTATTTGGGATTTGGTTATTCTTATTACAGGAGAGGTGAACACGTGTGGGGTATGCCACATGCTTTCCATTCCAAGATTATCATAGTTGGATTAGTCTATTATCATTTTGTTTGTAGTGATGACTCGACAAAAAATTCATATTCTCACTATTTCAGTTTCCTTATTTTTGGATGTGTTTACATGCACTCCCTTGTTAGGTTGAGATGTAATATTTTTTATTGTACATTGTTCTATCTACTGCTTTCGTATTTAGTTCTTTCTCTTTCTACACACCATTCACCCACTTTTTTCATTCTAATGGGTATATATATACTCTCCCCTACATGGTATACACCAATCAAGTGTCATTTCTTTTGTAGATGGAGGATAGAATGATCGTGAATTAATAATATGTTAGGTATACATGTTTCTTGGATCGTATATTATGGTTGTATCATTGGATCCAGGGGACGGTATCTCGAAGCTATTTTACCTTTCATGTTTTGCATCTTATTTGGACCCATCTTTGGTTGGGCATGTATTTTTTCCATTCCTCTTTTTCAGTTCACCCCACCATAATTTTGTAATGTCTAAGGCGTAATTCATGTTTTCATTATTTCATAAATGTTTTGCATCCATTACTTTCTCCATATAAAATAGTTCATTGAATAGTATTTGTGTGTATGAATAGGCTCCCAGGAAAAGGCCTCCATATGTTAGTTATGAAATTGGTTCTTGTTTCAACCCCCTATCCTATGGAGGTGGGCCTGTGTTACTTGCAGCTCATGCCTCGGCATGGGGTCGGGTCATGGAAATCAACATGTAAAAAATTGGGAAAAAATTTACACTAAAAGATAACACGAATTTTCACATCTATATTTAAAACAATATAAATTATAAGAGTTAAACATGAAATGAAACTACAAAACCATGAGACATACAAGGACAACATAAAAGGTTAAATCTAAATGAAAAAATATAGCCTAACCAAGTATCCTTCTACTATCCATCACTAATATCCTAGTCTACTAAAATGGGGATATCATCTAATAGGGGATTCCATTCCATGAAGTAGTATATCCATTTACTTGATTTTTGATAAACCATGGTGAAAAATTCAAAATGACCATTGTACGGTGATAGCACCAATGAACCACAAGATACCACTAATGTATGAATAATTTTTTATTTATATGAAAACATTAGTTCATTATTTTTTAAAAATCATGATAATAATAAAATTTAAAATGAAATTCATTTTTGAAAAACATCAATTGGTTTAATTAAAGGAATCTAAAATTTTTATAAACTGAGAATGTGTCATGTATTATAATGGTGGCACAAAGTATTCATATGAGTATTCAACGATGGAAACAACTTATGGTAATCATGTGAAAAATTAGCTTGAAAATAATACCAACATGTATAAATCAAATAACTAACTAGGAATGTGTATATCAGAACACATACTATCACACATGAGGGGACACAATCCAGCATAATGTGAATATTTTCAATATTGAGTCCTTATATAGTCATTCTGTATCAGGATTATCTAAAAGATTACAATAAATAATGGATACCTAATACCCTTATAGTTCCACACATAATAATTGTTCCATATATCCATACACAAGGTTCCCATTATTCCATTTTCTTCAAAAATAAAAAATAAAAAATGCCATGATGTTCTTCAGAAAACATTTACACATTGATGGTTCCCCAATTTAGTGAATGAAAATCCATTTATAAAAATAATAAATTTTGGAATTTAGTTAAACACATTTACTATTCATATAATGTTTTAATTAAATCATCTTTTAATTCACTTTTACATGAAAAAAGTGAAATTTCAATTTTTATCACAAGAAAATAAATGAATTTGAATGAATAATACAAAAATCTAGTGGTGTAACTAATGTAATGAGGAACATAGCTCCAAAAAAAATATATATATATACTTATCATGAAAACAAAAAATGGAGAGTCAAGTATAGAATAACCATTGATGAATATCCTCAATCACTATTTTACAAATTTAAATGAATTTCATATAACAAAATGTTCTAATGGAATTTTTTTTCTACCATATAATAATTAATAGAATTCTCCTCAAGATCATTGAATAAATTATTGACATAAAAGGATTAAAATTATTAATTAATAAACAATTCACTTTGGTTCTCAATATTAAAAACCCATTATTAAAAATACCAATTTAATTTTCACTTTAATTGAATATTTTAAGTGTAGTGATTTATATCATTTAAAAAAAAATATAACCTTTGATTAACCATATAGAATAAAATTACCATTTTTTAATCCATTAAAATTATAAAATGCATTACAAGAAATTTTTCAGAATAAGATGAAATGAAAATAGCGGATTTAATTTTTATAAAAAATGATAGCCTCAAAAGGGTTACATGGTTTTACACTTAGGTAGCTCTTATGTCTCATGTAACGGTAATATGTTACTCGTACGCAACTCATATAATTAAAGGTTAACTATTATGCTACATGGGTAATCCATTAAAAAACTTTATAAAACTATATGTTTCCATTACATAGAGTCTAGGTGATAATTAATCAGTGAGGTCTTACCCTTACATAACACTTAGATAACAATTTTACCTTTACACAACTATTAGATGATCCTCCATAGTATTATATTGCACATAATAGACATTTAAAAATGATTTAAAACCCCAAGGTTATGTTTATACAGAAAAAACCTTACCAATTCACAACAATTATAAATAAGTTATTACCATTATAAGAATCCCAAAAAACAACATTTGTAATGGTAGAAAGAACAAACATTTACGAAGGCTCTATTTCGTTTCTTAGGGTAAAATTTAAATTTATATTTTTCAAATTTCCTCATAATGGATATATATATTAAAGATTAAAGGTATATTTATTAATTGAAAAATTGAATGTTACAACATATGAGGATTATAAAGTGTTGTAATTTTGGATAGGATTATCTAGTATGATATAATTAAATAAATTTTAATTTTAGAAAATTTAGAGTAATTGAAGAATGAACCTTGACCGTTGTAAGGTGTTTTATAACAAATTCATCCATTTCAGAATTATTTTGTATTATGCACCTAAATTAAATTATATGGGGTATATAAATCATATATAACATAACATATCATGAATGATGTTATAATCATGTTGTGTATAGTTTAATTATTATATATTTAGTTCTTATGGATTTAATTTAAATATTATGTAAGACACAAGGGGTTTCATGTTCTAATGTCATACTATTTGAGATAAGTTAAATTTAAACACAATGATTCCTTTTAATGGTATTATATTAATTTACTATAAAATTAATTAAATATAAATTATTTCCCCAATAGTTTAGATTATTAACCATTCCAAATTATTTTTATTAAAATATATTTTTAATCAAGTATTACCCTAATCGTATGAGCTTTTGGTAACACAATTTCTATTCCTCTTGTTATGTTTCTTCGCATGAACATATTGAATATATTATGTGAATATTAAACTGTATGAAATTATTTTGTGGTATTTTTATATTTTATTCATATTTTCCAAATAAAACTCTGTGAAAAGGTTTTTTAGTTTCTTGGTGTCAACTGCTTATATAGTGTATTGATAACTAACATCACATTTATTTAAGTAATAGTGAACCATAATGAACATTAATTTCCCCTTCAATGTTTCTCTATACATTACATATAATTACAAGATTTATATAATATTTTTTTTTAGAATTAAGTTTTAAAATAAATGAATGTTTTTTTACCCTTCCTACGACATGAGTTTTAAAAAGTGGTATTTTTAGAATAAGAAAATAATTAACCATTTAACATTAACATGTTTTCACATAATTTGATATTTTCTCCATGATAATGATTATGTTTTTTCAATTCCAAATTACTGGAGAATATTTTGTGATGTACCTTTTTTTAATTCCATTAACTCCATCTTTTAAAAATCTACATTCGAAATAAACTTAGATATTCAAATTTTATAATATTGATAAAATTGATTTTAAAATGATATGTTAATATTTGAAAACCATTTTCCTTATCATTATCATAAATATTTAGTCGTTTTTTTATGACATATCCTCTTATATTTAGTATATTTTTGTAAATCAAATTCAGGTTAAAATCAATAATATTCATGATCCCTTCCTTGGTGATATTATTTTAAGAAATAATTTTTTTCTTCATTTATATAAAATTTGTTCTATGTTTAATTTTTTACCATTATATTTTCGTTTTCAATTATATATGTTCTTTTTGAGGTTGATTTGGTATCATGTCATCCTTTTTATTAATAGGTTTAAAAGTGGTAGTGTTCCACATGGTGTTATTTAAATATGAATGATTACATGAGTGTTTATTATATATTGAATAACCATAAACATTCTTCATCTCTATGGGGTATAATAATATTATATCATTTTTTACATGGTAAAATGTATTGGAGTTCTACATATTAATTTTAAAATACATTTGATTATTTCCATGTTGAATATGTATTGCTTCCTAGTACCCATTCATTCTCAATTTGGTTTGTGATCACGTTATCCATTTTAATGATATGGGAAAACGTATTGAAATTATTTATTATTACTATGTGATAACACAATAAATTATATTTTCATATTTTCATATTAATTATTATATGAATTACTATGTATTTAATCTGGAAATTTTTCATTATGGAATGGGTTAATTTTTTTTTTATGATTGTTATAGTTAATGGATGAGACCCAAAAAAAGTGATGGGATAGGATCTAAATTATATAGTCTTATAGTGCATTGATAGGTCCCATGAAAAAAAATTTCTATTATTTAAAACTCTTCCCATAATACTATTGTGTCTTGTAATAAAGAGTTTACCAATTGTTTTCAGGTTCAACAAAATGTTCTCAATAAGTATGATGTCATTATTAAATATATAAATTTTTACATTTATTATAATGGTTACTGAACACTCTATGTTAATTTTTATTATGAAATTGTTCATATTTTTTTTGTATTTCCATATAATGGACACCATGAAATTTATATTGATATTAGCATATTTATGTTTACATTGATGTGAAATTTTGATAAACCTTTAATATGTTTCTATTTATCCATGTAGTTCAGAAAATAATTTCACTTGATATGGGAAATAAGATATCATATTTAGGGAATTTACAGAAGATTCTGAATAAATAATTTTATTTTTGTAGATTCTTATATATTAGAAAATAAAATATCCATTATTTGACAAATAATTATTCATTATTGGTTTATATTTTTTGATAATTCCCTAATTAATTAGTCCATAATCTTATTGGGGATGTTTCCAATGAAATTTGTTCCTTATGGTTTGTATATTTCCATAGTTATATATGGGAATCTACAATTGGTATTAAGGCAATTATTTGTAGCCCGTGATCGTGGAATGATATATGAAGGTGTGGTTTAAAGGCATCACTATCTATATCATATATTGTATTACATATGTTTTGAAATTAGGAGGTTTTTTAATAATGATTAAAAATTTGATTATTTAAAGTTTATCATTATTTCAATGTAGAACATGATCATAAAAGGGAGAATATTATTTAATGTAAGTGTAATATATGGAATTTAATATTGTGTTTGGTGTTAGATAACATTAGATAAATCAATGGAATAAATCTATAAAATAATTTTATTTATTGAATAACATATCAATGTTTTAGTCCAGTAGATATTGTGTGGTTCCTCTAGATTCTAAGACCTTCAATAATACCACATGTAGATACCAAATCTAGAATATTTATACCTAGGGGTGGTACCCCAAAAGGGTGTATTTTTAATTATCTCAATAATCAAGTAGTTTACAACAAATATGGATTTATGAACACCAATTTCTCACTCTCCCGGAGTATATGATTTGGTAAATTCACATTCATTTTATTAATCATTTTTAGGGATTTTTATTTTTTATGTCAGAGAAACTAATATGAATATTACTATTGATTTCAATGTCGATATAACTATGTTATAGTACATATTAATTGATATGTTGTTACTGGATAATGGGTAAATTAGTTTTTTAGATCACAATTTTTTTTAATTAGAGTTTATAATATTTCAATAAAGGGAATTATAATTTGGGGTCTCTAAATTTGGTACTATGTTCAGAATTACTAGGAAACCCAAATTATGGTTACCGAGAATGAACCAAAAATTATATATGTTACACTTAGAGTGATATATTTTTAATAGAATCTAATAGAAGTATAGTTTTATAAACTACTAGCTAACACAATAGAATACTATAGTGAAGCATATTGTGGTTAAATATTCAAATAGTATTTTATTATAATTGAGTTTTAATGATCATAAATTATTTAATATATATTTTTAGTAATAGATTAATGTAAATTGAACCATTATAATAATTTTTTAGATGAAAAATTTAATAACTATCTCAAAAAACAGTGAATTTGAATGGGTGTTGAGGTGAGAAACATTATAATTAAACTAAATATTCTACCTAAAATATTACGATCAATGTGATCATAGTAATTTTCCCAAAAAATAGAAAAATAATTATTATATTTAATGTTCAAGTGGTGATGAATTAAATGTAAGAGGATTTAATTTAGAACATTTGAAATATATGTGATGATTAATCTAGGAAATATCCCTAAAGGGATGTCTAAGTGATATAAGTGTGGAGATGTAGGTATTCAGGGTAATAATTGTATGTTAATGGAAGAAGAAATTCAAATATTTAGTGTATGTTGAAATAGATTATTATATTACTGGAATCAAGGTCCCAATCCAATGGTCAACAAGTAAAATATTCACTGACATCATTTTGATCCCAATAAATACTAGAACGATGATAAGAATGTATTGGATAATGAGTTTTAATATTATTTTTATACTATCCTATATCACATATGTTACAATGAACTATTGGATATTGAGCTGGAAATGGAAAAGGATTGTCCTATGATAACTTTAAATATTTCTTGTAAGGTTCATGATAAGTTATTCGTTATTGATAATTATCTTATTCAATTAATATACTTTTGTGGGGAAACATAAATGGGTTACATATCTTTATAATGAACATATAACAAACTTTCATATAGTGAAATCCCATTCCAATAATTAAAACTTCCTTGGTCAGCATGAATTGTATAGTAATTTTTTAAGTACTAATTAGAATAAATCAGATCATATCAGAAAATATGGTGGATGAAATTTATATTAGGTAGTAAAAAATGACCCACCAAAAAATTAATATTGGATTACCATTAAAATGGAAATAATATTGATATCTTGCACTACACACAACATAAATAAAATATTATAGTTTTATACCATTGATATGTAGATATTTAATTAGTTGAAAATAATTAGTGCAGTATAATTTTGAAATATTCATTTGAATATATTAAAATCTACATTCAATTAATGATGATCAATGAGCGTGAGTAAAAAAAATAGAAAATCATTTTTCGCATATATATATATATAATTTTTATTTTATTTTCATGAGATATTATAAAATACGATTAGATAATAATAAGTAATAACTATATTATGAATTAAATATTAACCATATATTATTTATTAGTTGATAATAACCAAGAATAAATAATATTAAATGAATAAAAAATTATTTTCTTAGGTGAACAATTTCCCAATATAATTATGGATTTTAATTAATGATTTGGTTATATAATTTTAGAAATTTAATTTGAAAAAATGAAATTAATTTTTCTTCGAATCATATTAATATTATTTTTGGAATAATTCATTGTATATTTTTTATTCTAAATTAATTATTTTTAAGTGTTATTTTAAAATAACTTTTTATAAAAATAACATGGATTTTCGAAATTATTCATATATAAGTATGATTTTAAAAATCATATTATATTTTTGTAACACCAAATATGTACTTAATATGGGAATTTATAATTTTACATTCTTTAAAAATATTAACAAACCAATATTTGATATTATAGAACATATGTAATATAATCTCAAAATAAGAATTTATACAATTTAAATTTATTTTTTAAATAAATTTCAATCTTATTTTGAAGTTGAAATAAATTAAGCAGATTTTAAATTTATATTATTTTGTTCCAACAAATATAATCATTAAAAAAAATTTAAAGTATAAAAATTATGTTATCATTGGTATAAATTATTATCCAAGGTAAATGCAAAAGTATAAATGTTATAATTACAATGATTAAGGTATTTAAGACTGATAGAAACTAGTTTATACATGAATGTAAGATGTAAATATGGTAATTATATCTTTCACCATTATTTTTATTCAATTTTAGTGACACCTACCATGTTAAACCTGTTCTTTATTTATAATAAGATGATATTTATAAGAAATGCATTTCCCAACATTTATAAAACATTTATTTCATCACTCTAACGATGATGTCTAAAAGTTATCTTACATTATAAAACCTTACTATTCATCTTATTTTATAAGAATATATCAATTTTTTATCTTCTATTAAAAATTTATTAATCTATTTGATCTATTTCCTATTTTATTTTATCAAAAATCTCAATGAGTTAAACATTGTAAATTATTTTCACTTATTTACTCTGTTTTCTATTTTTCATTTAAATTTTAAATTTTAAAATTCATTTGTAATGAAATCAATATTAAAAATATATTTTTCTTTATTACTCTATAACAATATGAATTAATAACATTTTTCTTTTACTATTAAGTAAAATTATATTGTTTTTCATGGGTTGTGTGGACTACCGCCTCCATGACGTAACATGTTTCCTCATCTAAAATCACATTACAAGGCTATTATATCAGAAAATTTAATAAATATTTATTATATTTAAATAATTTATTTGAAATAATTAACCGTATCTTTTCCTTCTCGCATTCCTTATAAAAAGAAAATTTCAATCATGTGTATGTCAGATCACCCACCATTATAGTGAGACTTTTTTTTATTTAATTACAAGAATTAATGGGAGTATCTAATGATAGTATTAAAAAAATTAATTTTTTTTGATATTATTAATGTTCTTGTTTGAAACAATTTATTTCTCCACAACGATATAATATATAAATGATTAATTATCATTCATGTGTTTAAAATTAGTGTAGTTAAGAGACTGTGATATCTTCATTGCATGTGATGAATTTATATAAAATTTATTATCTCTATAATTAATTTTAATTATGATATATCACCATAATATTTACCCCATAATAATATTATTCTTTTTATATAATAATATAAATTCTAAACCACCTTATAATCACTGATTAATGATGTCTGGTTTATGTTTGGGCTAATTTAACCATAATCACAAACAATACAATACATTTATAGCATTTATTACTGTTATAACATCATTTATAGTATTATATTTTATGAATAAATAAATAGTGGTGTTTTTATAAATTGAGGATTTATGGATATTAAAAATTTTAATAATGAAACTACCCTTAATTTATTAAGGAACATTGAAACATGATCGTAACTAATTTAAAAATCATGGAAACAAAACAAAAACTCATATAAAATGATAACAAATAATTAACAACATATTTTAAAAATATATTGGCAATCCTTATATTATCTAATTGTAAGGACCTGACCCAAGTCACTCGGAGATGTTGTATTAGTTTTTAACATTGGCATATAATCAATGAATATGGATCCTTAAGGATCATTTATTTCTGTATCATTGAAAACAATATACATACATTAGTTAAGTATTAAAACTAGAAATGAAAAACAATATAGAAATTCATTTGACAACATCCATAACTCCTGGGTTATTCAACATGTAATTGATAATAAAAATCATCAGGTCCTTTGAAGATGAAACATAAGAAATCTATGAGCTCAACCACTCAGTAAGGGTATGAAAAACAACAAAATATATCATAAACATAATCATTAGGCTTGTTTAATAACAAAAAACCCATTCCTTTAACAATAAACTAGTACATATTATGGAACAAATTTCAGCTGAATAAATAATGTCATAGTAAAACATAATCATAAATATTCTACTAATAGAATAACCACGTGAACCATCAAGTTTATTTTCATAATGATATAATACATAATGTTGGACATCGTAACCATACTATCAGGGCCTAGTTCTAAGACAATAAATAATCATTTTGGCCAGGGCTTGTGCCAAGATTGTAGTTCATCCCATGAGACCTATTAATGCACTCATGGGATATAGAGGGGACCTATCGAAACATACTATCTCTAATGAAATACTAAAATTAATGGTAATAAACAAAAACAATATTTACATTCAAATTGAATCTAATATATGAAATACAAATATATTACCCCAAACATTATGTATAATCACAAACCATTAAAAGTAAATTGGTTAATGGTTTTAAGAAAGAGCATACATATAAAATCATAAAAATCCATTAAATTAAAAATTTTATATGATATCTTAAATTATCAATCCCGATAATACATATGAATCAATAGGAGTGTGAAAATATATGAATATACTCTTATAAAATTGTCGAGTAATTCTTTAGATAAATAATAAACAAAATTCAAAAGAATAGTTCTTTTGGAATTATTTTTATAAAACCACAAGTGAAGTAAGTTAGTATTTATATAATAAATTTATTTAATATATAAGTATAATTGTTTCCAAAAACATATTAATAGGGTCCCCTTGAAATTCGGTATGAATTTGAGAAATTCCCTTGAAACATGATTGTTTATCTGGAAGGATTTTTTAAAGATCCTTTTGAATCATATAAATCCCCATAGATGAAGAAATGATTCTTATTGGAAAACTAATATAGTAAATTAATATAGAAATTATTAGTATTACATATTAATTTTTAATTATGTAGTTGAGGTATGTATATAATAAAAGTAACACAAATTAAATTGGTGGTTCGGGTGGAGACCATTTACCTTATGTTTGTATGTTATGTGCTTGACCTTATGGTCCTGAAATTTGAAATTAGACGAAATAATAAAATAATTATGAACCTATTAGAAATTTATTTGTTAAATCATATTTTTTAGTTCATTTATTTCCATATTGATAGGTTATGATATTGAATTCTCCCATTCTAGAGTTTTTGTTTTCTTTATTTTCATAATTGGTTTACTTGTTTTTAAATAATGAAGTTTGGAGGGAATGGATGTAAATACCCATAACTGAATTTACATATTATTTATTAAAATATATAGTTTTTAATGTTTTTTTATAACATTTGTTTACATTTAATTAAAATGATTCATTAGAAGAAATATTCATGAAAATAAGATAGATAAATTTTGCAGTATTTTCGATTATGAGAAACTAGTTTTGTCATATGATTTAATATTATGTACATATACTAGTTTAAAAATATTAAATATGTAATAATAGATATATTATATCAGGGATCAACCATAAAATTGGTTTCATGACTATTATTGATGGAGAAAATGAAGAACTAAACTTCATTATCCACAAATTTTGTAAATTGGAACATCCCAGATGATAATTTCTATTAAAAATTGAAAGAGGGAGAGAGAGAGTATGATTATAGATTATTGATACACCATTATCATGGATAATTATAGTATATAAACCATTCTACATTTATAAGGATAAATTTTACATAAGATGTTCGGAGAGAATAATAATAGAATATAAATTGAAATGAAACTAAATAGAAAGTAAAGATACTTCACCTCTTGAAATTTTCATATTGAGATTCTTTTTAAGGGAATAATATTTTTTATTTTGTAAATAACAAGAAATATTTGATGTGGGGAGTGACTAGGGAATGGTATTTGTGAAGAACATTATGGAACTTTAGGTATTAGATCAATGAATAGAAGATGGAGTGGGGGTGCTATAGTGGAGGAGAGGAGGGTTTTCCCATTATTTTACTCATTATTTTAGTATTCTCTAAAAAAACAAATAGTATTGATTCATGTGTCCAAGACTAGTAATATATAAATTTTATATCATAAGATGTTTTATTACATCATCCATGATTCAAGGAATATTGAATTTTGCTAATAATGTATATATACGGTAAATTATCGTATTTTACTATTCATCAATAATTTGAGTATCTTAGCAAAATCTCAAAATTTCACACTATCCCATTTTTGATTCATACAATTCAAAATTGAACTTCATTTTATGATAATAATATTCTTAATATGATTTATTTAAATTTTAAACAAAATAATATTTATTATAAAATAACAATTTCAAAACAATAATATGTTTTTATCACATGGAAAAATTAATCAAGATTTCATTATCTAATATCCTTATGTCAATAAAATAATACTGATTTATAATTCATAATGGTAATATAAATATTAATATTAATATTAATAAGGTTATGGTACTATTCATAAAAACAATTATGATTGTATTATTAGACTCTAAATTTCTTACTTAATGCAACTGTGTATGTCGGTTTTTCAAAATTCAAATAAAAGAGATAGAAAATTATGATTACTGGCTAGGTTATAATATAAGTGATTTTTTATAGACACTTAGGTATTATTGAAATAATTATTAAAATTATGTGATGAATCATGTGGTGTTATATTATCCCCTCATTTAAAATATTTCTTCCTCAAAATTTCAACAATGTAACATCATAAATGATTTGGGTAGTTCTTTTCCACAAGATCCTTAGGATCCCATGTTCCCTCTTCAATATTTATGATTTTTCCAATTTACCTTTACTATTCAAGACATCTCATTCCTAAAAACATTTTATTTAGTTTCTTGAATCTATATATTCTCTTCAATATAAAATAGGTCATGTTCAAATTATATACCATCATAAGTCAGGACACGCACTGAGTCTATCATGTAAATTTTTAGCAATGAGACAAGGAACACGTTGTGTAATTTAGATAGCCTAGGTGGCATAGAAAAATGATATGGAATAGCTCAAATTCTCTTCTAATTTTCAAAAGGGCCTTCGTACCTAGGGCTCAGTTAATATTTCTTCTCAAATATTATAACACACTTCAACAGAGATAGATTTCGGAAAACATTATATCCTACTTGATATTATAAATCCATTATTTGGTTATCTATAGAAATCTTTTTTCTGCATTTACCTACTTTTATATGGCCTAGAATAGTTTTTACCTATGGTGTGGTTTACTTCACATGCTTTGGGCCCACACGCTTCCTTTCCTCAACTCATCCCATCATGTTGGTATACACCATCTCCTTCGCTATAATTCTTCATATGGTGCCATTTAAATGCTTTATTTTAATCTATTATTGTATGAAAAATGAACCAAAGGTAAATAGAATTACCACATTCCTTGAAAATAAATTGATAATGATCTCAAAATGGTGTCTAGAGTGTGGATCATAATTTCCAATTTCCCATCAGTTAGTGGATGATAAGAAATACTCAAACGAAGCTCCATATCCAATGATTTGTGAAGACTTCTCCAAAATTACCAATGTTTAATCATTTATTCTGATATTTTTTGTTATTTTAGTGAAAATAACCATGGTTATGTCATCCAATTTCCATGATGGGATCTGTAGAGGTTTCATTACACAGTAATGATGTTTTCATTCATATTATAGTTTTTGACAGACTAATCATCTTGATACATAATCATCAATTTCCCTCTTCATGTTGTTCCACCAGAAATGATCTATCAAATATCATTGAATATAAGTTGTACTAGTATGTATAAGTAAATTTCATTTATGAGCATCATCCCATAACTCCCTCATCAGCTCAGGTTGATAGGGAACACATATCCTCTTCCCAAATATCAAAATTCCATCTTTATACATGACATCATCCAATTTATATATTTCACAACAATTTTTTTGATGATTGTCAATATCTGTCTATGACACAATAATTCAATGAAATAAAGATGTTTGTGATGAAATTTTAAAATTTATTTATGATTCACCTTATTTTATAACAACCATATTAATCCTTAGTAGATCCATGAATAAATGATCATTTGAAATCATAATTTTTTTTGAACTCCATAATCATTCCTTCTCAATGCTTCAATAACCTTATTTTCCATTCTTGTGCGGTACTGCATTGATCAATCATAATATATTATTATTTCATGTCATCACATTTGCCTCATGTGGAGTTCTTTTAATGAATAGATATATTTTAGACTCTTCTGATTCATATATATCTCAAATCATTAACTATAGAGATAGTGTCTCATAAATATTAGAGAAAATGTAAAAACATGTAATTCAAGGTCATTGGTATGATTATTGTTTTCATTAGTTTTTATCTTCCATTATTAATAGACAATAACTCTACAATTTGGCATAAGGAAATAACCAATTGCATTTATTGATGCGTCACTATAGACCACAAACCCATCGTTATAGAATAGTATATTCGTGTTCGGATTATTCACTAATATCCTATTCAATTCTTCAAAACATTACTCAATTTACTTTTTTACATATGAAAATAACCCATTTACATATATCATGGTCATTGGGATGAAAAAATGGGAGATTTTATGAAAAACACATTAATATTAACCTTTTAAACATATAAAACTATTTACCCCCATTATGTTTGGTAGTTTAAGAATTCCTCGAACAACATTGTCTTCGTAGGATCAACATATATTCCAATATTAGAGAAAATGTGGATAAAAAAGTACACTAATTGAATAAAAAATTCAATGTTGGTAAAAATACCATATAATTCATGTCTTCTATGATTCATACGAATAATGTGCATGTGATATTCATGATCCTCAAAGATTTTCAAATAAACCAAGATATCATCAATAAATACCACTATAATGTTATCACAATATTAGTTGAAAACTCTATTCACTATAGCCATTAAAATAGAGGGTGCATTAGGTAGTCCAAAAGGCGTTACTATAACATGTAATTCCCATAGCAAGTTATAAATGTTGTTTTTTAGTGTATTCCATCTTTATAAGAAACTAACTATTTCGAAATCAATTAACAGTATCCGAAAAATATTGAGGTCCATGAAGTAGTAAAAATAAATCATCAATGCAAGGTAGGGGATACTTGTTCATTATTTTTACTTCATTGCATGTGTTTAATGCACAACCTCATATATCCAACATTATTTTTAATGTCAAAAACAAGTTAACCCCAAGGAGATACACTAGGGAGAATAAATCATTTATCAGTCAATTACCCTAGTTGTTCCTTCAATTACACAAATTCCACATATGGAATTCTATATGGGGTATATCATAGGGGACATGAACCATGAATTATGCCAATGGAAAACTCAATTTTTCCTCTCTAGATGATGTCTAGGTGAATCCTCTGGAAACACATTGACATGTTTTTCATAAAAGAAACGTTCTCTATTTGAGAACTCGCATCCTCACAAATTGTTATTGCATAACCTTCATACCTAATAATTTAAATCAGAATTAAAATATGGGTTTTATCATGATTTAAATTAGATGGGAATGTTTATGCGGTAAAGATAAGGGATTCCACATCGTCTTGAAAAAAATAACCTGCTTCTTCATCAAATAAATATTTGAATCATTGGTCAAAATATAATAAATAGTAACTATTATTTCAAAGTCAATAATGTGTATGATAATAAATTATGTAGATAAATAATGTTTAAATTCCATAAGGGGTACTTCCTGACATATCTTTTTTCAATGATACTTCCCTTTGGAGTGTTGACTAACAACACCAATATTAAATCTAATTGGAAATATCTATTTTGGTTTGAAAACTTGGATGATATGAAATATTGTGATGATCCTGAATTTATTAATGTAATTTATAAGATCGAGAAATCAATTAATGTGTCTTCCAACACATTGTTAGGAACTTCAACCACCACAGTTGTGACCATATAATATCACCATTCTTCTATTTACCTTCTTTGGGGAATGTTTCCCTAATGCTTAAGACATTTATCTTCATATTGTCCCATATTCTTTCTATTTTAACATTGATTATTGGTAACTTATTTCTTACACTTATAATCCCTAGATAGGTGGCCTTTTTCTCAGCACTTTTAATGGACTCTCATTCACTTTAGAAAATTCCCATGTTGTTTCTTCCCACAATTACTAATGAATGGAAGGTCAACTCATCCCTTCTTCCAAATTTCTTTATTTCCTTTTAATGTGTCTTGGATAGACCTCCTATATCTTTATTTCAATAAAATTAATAATACATTGAAAATTTATATTCCTTTTTTATAGAACTTTAGAAAATATCATCAAATGATGAAAATCTTTGTGATATTAGATCCCTTCAGGGGAATGGTTATAAACCATCGATGAATAGATCTCTATTTTTCATTAGATTATGAATGTAATATGAATCATTCCTTTATAAACTTGTGAGGTTAGGTTCATAAATTTCAATATTTTCATCATCTTTATGCCTCGAATTTAGGAATTTCCTACCCATTTGTGCATGTTGTTCACCTGAAAATTATTTTTTAAGACAATTTCCTTAAAATCCCTCCATTCCATCTCTTCTATTTCTCCCACCTACTTGGTGTCTTTCGTTAAAGACTAAAACTAATCTGCATATCGTATTATGTGATAATATTCTATGAAAATGTTCACAATTTTGATAAATCCCAAAGATAGAAATGTCTTCCCTATGGTATATATCCACAAATTAAACATAAATGGGTTTTTGTCCCATTGAATGATAGAGGTTTTGGCCACATAATGTGATATTACATAGCTCCTCCACATTGTGGATTAGGATGCTACACATAGTTAAGGTTATTATTAATAACTTGAGTTATTTCTCCAAGTATAGTTGTAAGGTTCTCAGCAGCAGTCACAGATCCCAATCCAACATCATGATTATTCATTGGAGGTAAATCTATACATGGGACACACGGGTTCATGTGGTTTCCATTACATCCAATAGGCTCAATTTCTAAATAATATAATACACTAAAATAGTATATGAATCACAATGAATATTCTCAATGTTGAAAAATAATTATCATAAATAAATTATCTAATAATAATAAACATTTATTCATTGAAGAAAAATATATATTTAAATCCATCATGATGGCTTTAAAATAAAATGTGAATCATCCTAGAAACATCCCCCCAGGACTATCCAACCAGGTGCGCAGTAAGGCCCATTTTCTTGTACCAGGATACCTTAGGTCAAGCCAGAAACTCCCTTTCAGAGTTTTTATAACTAGGTACATATATGGTAGAACCACATCAACATGAAGTATCTATACATGGATTCATTTTCTATAAAGTCCCACATAATTAATTCATTTACCATAAATTCAGTATGACTTTGTGTGTTTTATCCTCATAGTCTATCTTAGGGTATTTCCCTAATATTCATTCTCTAAATCTTGTTTATATGTTTTTAACTAAGCATCCTCTGATACCAACTATATGTACATGGTCCCAGTCACCCGAAGATGGTGCCTTATCTTATTACACTGGCATAAAAGCATGGAATATTCATCCCAATCGACCATGTATTTTAGTATTACTGGAATTAATATGTATACACAAGTTAACCATTAGAACATGAAATTAAAAACAACATTGAAATTCCATCGACAAATTCCATAAATCATTGGTTATTTTATCATGACATTCATAATAAAAATATTCATGTCCTGAGAAAATGTAACATAAGAAATTGATTAGATAAACCAATTCTTATGGATATGTAATACAATAGGAGATATCAAAAACACAAACATTAGTAATGTTGAATAACAAAAAACTCATTCCATTTACAATATACTTGAAAAAAGTAGAGTAGTAATAAGAGGGGAATTAATAATTTCGTTATAAAACACAATCATTTGTATTATACTAGTAGAATAACCACATTAACCATAAATAATATTTACATAATTATAGAATGAATAATGTGGGACATCATAAAGATACCATCAAGGACTCGTTCAACGTACATTGATAATGATTTTTTCAAGGCATTGTGACAAGACTTTATTTTATCTCATTAGACCTACTGATACTCCTAGCGGCAATAGAGGGCCTCACCTGATACATAAAATTTCCAATTCATTCTTCATCTGAATATTTATAAACATAAATAACATGTATATTCATATTGAAAGTAATTTATGAAATATAAATAATTTTCCCTGAACACTAAGAATAATCTCTATCCATTAAGATTAATAATAAGAATCATCTTCATTATTGAAATTGATTAAGAAACTTCTATTAAATCATCAAGAAATTCTAGAGATAAGTACTTTTTTACATTGAAAAGAAGTGTTCTTTTGGAAAAGTATTTGTATAATACCAGATGTGAATTAAGATTGTATTATCATAATAAAATGAGTGATTTTATAAATATAATTCACTGGAAAAACATATTTATAGAGTTCCCCTAGAAATAGGAAAGAATTGTAGAATTTCCCTTGAAATGAGTCTTTTTATTGGGAAGGATTTTTGAAAGATCATTTTAAAAAATATAACTATCGGTAAATGAAGGTGTGATTCTTGTTTTAACACATATATATACCATTAAAATAGATATTATGGGGAGTAGATATGAATGAATAATTATTAAATTGAGGTATGTATATAATAAAAGGTACCCGAATGAATATGGAGGTTTAGGTTGAAACCACTTATTTTAAGTACGAATGTTCTTCTTTTGATCTTATGGTCTTGGAATATGAAATTAAACTCAATAATATCTTAATACAGAACCTAATTGATATTTATTTATTTAATCATAATTTTTTTAGTTCATTTATATCCTTATTGAGAAGTTATAATATTTAATTCTATAATTTCAGTCTATTCGTTATCTTAATTTTCATAATCGGTTCACTTGATTTTTAGTAATGGAGTTCATGTGGAATGGATTTAAATGTCTAGATTTGAATTTAAATATTATTTATGAACATTAATAGGTGTTAATAGTCATTCATATCATTTGGATATATTGAATGAGGATGAATCATTAGATGAAATATAAATTACTATCAATTATATTGTCTTAGTGGTTTTTTTGATTATTAGGAACTTGTTTGGTCATATGATTTAAGATTATGTACATATACTGGTTTATAAATATTAAATTGGTTATAATACATATAATATAGCCTGGTTCATACATAATAACTATTTATTTACATTATTGAGTTCTAAAATGATGAATGAAACATCATCACCCACGAATGTTGTAAATTGGCACGTCATAGAGGATGATTTAATTTCTAGAATAAGAGAGAGGGGGGGATTAAGAATATAGATAATTATTTTTAGATTTACGTGCTATAATTATAGTATGTAGATTATACTAAAGTTGTATTGATTAATTGGACAGGTGATGTTAGTAAATAATTAAAAAAGAAGATAAATTGAAATGAAATTAATGAAAAGGAAAAATGATTTACCTCTTGAAATAACATCCTTGAAAATCACTTTAAATTAAGAAGATTTGAAATTTTTTAATGAAAAAGAGCACCTATATGTGGGGAGTTTTTATAGAAGGGTATTTTGGTTGACTTTTGAGCAGATTCAAGGCATAGAGGAATGAAGAGATGAGGGAGTGGAGGGGGGGTATAGTGGATGAGAGGAGGTTTCCCCATTATTTAACTCAATGTTTTATTATTTTGGAAAGAAAAACCAATAGTATTGACTCTTATGAGAAATAATAGTAATATCTGCATGTGATTTCAATCCATGTGATCATACATCCTCGATGATGCTAGGAATATTTACATTAAGTTATAATGTATATATTTGTTAAATTACAAGATGTTACTATTTATTATAAATTTGAGTATCTCCGAATGATCTCAAAACATCACGAAAAAATTTATTTATGTGTGGAATTCAAAATTACACTCCATTTTTTAAAAATAATATTCTATATTATATTATTTTAATTTTTAAATAAAACTATTATTTATTAGAAAACTATCAATTTTAATGCATTAATTCATTTATATTTATTTGGATATTTAATCATTATATTAGTATCTTTTAAAAATAAGACAATAAAATAAAAATTTATTTACTATTCATAAAGGTCATATTAATATTCATATTACTACTGAAAAGATTATGTTATTAGTTACAAAAATTATGGTTGTCTTTTGATACTTTGAATCTCTAATATAACACAATTGTGTGTGCCAGTTTTTCAAAATGCAATTCACATAGGTGGAAAATTATGATTAATGGCTAGGTTATAACAAAGTTGTGTTTTTCAAATAATCAGTTTTTCATGAATTCAATATTAAATTTATGTGATAAATCATGGGGGTTTTCACAAATATTCTTTGATTTTTCTAATGTAATAGATACCTACACCATTTTTTGAAACTACGTCCACGTGATAATGTATATATACACTCGATGTGAAATATAGGTACTAAATATATAATATATAAGATGATTGAAAATGATATGTATAAGGGGTTATAGTTTTTAATAAGGTTATTGAGAGTGTAGTTAATAAAATTAAATTAAATATATTGGAATCATGGTGGACGTATATAATGAATCATAATTATAGGGAAGGTTTTCATCTAAAAATCATCTATAAACGAAATCATTGATATCATACACCCAATTTCATTTAAATGGTGTTTAGTCAACCTATTTGAGATATAATATATAATATATAATATTGTTTATTTTTACTTTTTTTCAATTACCATCACTCTATTTAATGGATTTTTTATTAAAATGATAATCAATCCACAAGAGATTTAATAGTCTCTATTATGATTCATTATGGAAGGTTAGGTGTTATAAACATGGTTTTATTTTAATACATTTAATTTATATATAATCCCATTAATTATCCATCCATTACATCCTAGTAATTATTTGTATTAACTATTCTAAATAATTTATTTTCATTCAAATTTATTTTGAGTCATGTGTTTCCACACTCATAAGATGTTTTGGTACCTCAATTTTCATTCATTGATGTATGATTGTTCACTTGAACATATTTCATATAACTGTGTTAAATAATGGAATTTTATTTTATTATGTATCATAGACATATTTCATATATTTTTATAACCTAAAACACCATTTTTTACTTCATTTATTAGGTTTCTCATTAGTGATACTGATAACTCAAATCTCATTTCCTGGAGTTATAAGATTTCATTTTGAAATTTTATTCTCCCTGATTGGGTTATACAATTTAATATTTCATTATATGGTTATTTATAATATTCTCAGGTAAAATTATGTTTTAATAAAAATGAATATTTTTTACACTTCTAATAATGTTGTTTTTAATAAATGATATTTTTTAGAATATTAAAATAATTTTTCCTTTCAAATTAACATGTTTTTTATCATATCATAATTCCCAAAAATGATATGTATTTATTACGACGGATCAATTATTAGGAATTTTATTTAAATTTAATTTTAATAAATATATTTCACATCACCTTTTATATAGTTATATTTAAAAGATAAATGTATATTTTTATTTTTATTCAATGACAGAAAATTTATTATATGTGATCAATTTATTTTCTTATATTTTCATTATAATTATCAAAATTATTTACACAAATGTTGTTTATGATTTATGATATTTCCGATAATATGTAAATATATATTCATTTTGGATACTGAACAAACGATGTCATACAATTTGAATCGCAGTCCCATCTATTGTGATTCCAATCGAATCATTATTTTCTTCGTATTAATTTATATGTTAACACCCATATATGTTTCCATTATTGAACTAGGGTTATGTACATTGTGAAAACATCCTCCTTCTTTATTTTGATATATTTACCATGTAATCCCATTAAAAAATGTGGGTAAATTTTTGTAATTCCATACATTTTAATTATAATAATGATAGTTACATAAAAGTAGACTACATATTGGTTAACCATCCACCTTCTTCCTCATGATGTGTTATGATCATGATATCCCTTTTATTGAAATGGGTAAATGTATTGAAAAGCTATGTATTAGTATTCTAATGACAATGTTTTTTGAAATTTATACTATATATTTTTTGACAATCCACCTTATATTTAATGATAGGTTATGATCATGTTATAATTTTTAGTTACATAAATAAATGTATTGAAAATAATATTTATTATTGGATACATATAAAATATGATAATGTATTCATATTATTTATATGGATTATCATGTTTTCATTTAGCCATTGTTTCCATATGGAATTCTAAGAATGGTCTTGATGAATCTTATAGTGAATGAATTTGATATAAACAAGTAAAATTGAAGGACAAAAATTTTATTTAACCTCAGTTCACACATTTTTCTTATTATAAAAAATAAACTGGGTTTTTTTATATAACACAACCCATAATAGGATTATGTCTTTGAACAAGGCCATTATTTTTTAACATAAGAATATATGAATTACATTAGTATAAGATCAGAATTATTGATATCTGTGTTTTCATTTATTATTGTTGGAATATAATGATATCATTTTTAGTTGATTATGTGATTATTTAGACTAATTATTCATTCCATATTAATTATTCCATGCTTCTATTTTTTACAAATTTACATACATGATTTTCTTATAGAGTGTTTGAGATCACCCGATATTATGGAATAATTTACCGTAATTATATTAAAAATACATAAACATGGTATGTCTAATAGGATTTTCTATGTGGAAATATTCTGGGAGATATTTTAGTCTAATTATGGATTATTTATGATGTAATTTATTGGAAAAAATCACAATGTGATGAAATATATAGAATATATTAGATTATGTTTATTAAAAATATCTAGAGATATAAAACCGAAAAGTTTTTTGAATGTATTTGATGATATGATTTCTTTATGTAATTTACATTCAAGATACTTATGAATTTAAATCAATATTTTTTATGCAATCCAGTATGTAATGTTTGTGTTTGGGGGACTCGAACTATCAGTTCTAGTTTGAGATGTCAGATCCATTTTTTGAGAGGAATCAACTAAATCTCAATGAATAATCACCTCCCACATTTTGAGGAGGTCTAGTAACTCCATAAAAACGTTCTTTTATTCTCATTGTATGTATACATATCAAAAATGTCTTTTGTTGTTATTACAATCCTTACCGTTGGGTTTACTATCAATATGGGGAACATTATGAAAATTTCAATATTTAAATGTTTTTTCATTGAACATGCCTTTGATGAGCTTCAATATTTTTTTTTATATTTGGGTGGATTATGGAATTGAATTCATGAAGAGATAAAATCCATTAAAATATGATTTTATTAGATGTTTCTGACATTATTCAATGAATTGATACATGAAAAGTTATAGAATGTATCATGGAATCACTATCTATAGTGAACACTTGTTTTCTATATTGGGAAATGTTCACATAGACCTAGAGTGGGGGAATAGTAATTTTATGTTCATATAATTGGTTAGATGATGTGAATTTTAATTTTATTATCAATTAATGTAATTGGATATAATTATATAATGAATTTGTTTTGTGATAAAAATATGGTTTTTTTAACATCAATCGGAATCTATTATTACCATTGTCGTTGATTCATATATAATTTGGTATATATGAAAAATATTTTTTGTTGAGATTATGAATATTTTTAGAGTGGAGATAATATTAAATTTATGATAAGTCTAATGGGTTTCCTGAGACCATACAATGGTCACATTATCACATATTTTATAATGGAATATAAAATCATGTGAATTTAGATAAACCCATCAATAAGGTCTGATGAATCACATATATATAAATGGTTTTCATGATTTCATTTTCCCATAAAATAAATAATGTTACAATAGAAATGGCTAAAAAACATTTATTATAATCGTTTTCATAGACCATATATTCTTATATATATCATTTTATTGTATGTGTTTAAAAACGTTATGTGATCACATATGCTAATATGGATAATGTGACAAAGTATATAATTTAAAAAATGTTTCTAATTCGATAAATATACTCATCATTATTAAAATATCATTCGTAGATGAATCATTTGTAGAAATATATTCTAAAATTAATATACTTTATTTCTGGTTGAAAAATGTGGTCCTACATTTCTATAAGAAAAATGTATTGCATAATCATAATGAATTATTGTGATTGGGATCATCAAAAGTGAACAATTTTATAGAATTTTAATTGATATTTTTTGGTGCATATTTATTATATTTCTTATGTGATGGAGTTATAGGGATTATGTATTAGAAAAACATTAAAAATAAAAGGGTCATGCACATGGTGTCTTGTGATTGTAATTATAGTTTATGAAAATCAGAAAAATAACAATGATAGAAATTTTGATTGTCAAATATGTTTTTATAGAATATATATCTATAGGATACTCCATTAAATTTTAAATCATCACATTTATAGAATGTTAATGAGAATATTAAGGACTTATATGAGTTTGGTGTATCTCCAGGAACAATTTACATGACCAATTTAAGAACTCGAGAATCCAAGAAATGATCAATAATTAATATGAATGCATTGGAGATGGACACTATATATCATTCTATCCGGAGTTCATGATTAGTTATACACACTCTCACGATGAAGTAATTCAATTCATGTATTCTCATAAACATTGTGACCATTATTTACATGATATATTTCCTTCCGAATAAGATATGTGTTGGGGGTATTATGTTTGGGATCCTATGAATGGGGTAATATGATTTATGATAATAAAGAATAATATTGAGACTAAATGAAGGTGAACAGTTTCTGGAATTTGAGGATAAATGTTATATATCTCCTACATGGGATTTGTACATGGTGACCTGGGTTGTATAGTTATTTTTTGGACAAATCTATTTTAACTCAAATTGAGTTGAATTTGAAATATATTATAAAGATTAAGGAATATATTTTTGAATTATATTATAGAGTAAATGATCAAAAATTATCAATATACATTAACAATGAATATATGTACTTAATATTTTAAAATTAATGAGTTCATTATCCCCTATAGTGCATAAGGGGGTCTCAACAAGGGCGATAAGTGAGAGGAATTATGATATCCAATAATAAATTGTAAAGGAATTCTTTTGTCATAGATTTAAAATTAATACAATTTATAATCCAAAAAACTAGTGATGGTTTGTGGATTTTTTCTTATCAAGTCATCGTGAGAGTGAGCTCTTAAGAGAAAACAATTTTGGTGTAATATATAAAATCTATTTTGTTATATATTCCCTATTTTTTACTTATTTTTTGGTTGTTTTATGAAAACATCATTGAATTTTAACAAAATATTCGCGTCGTGGGGAAAATATCAATAAAATGAATATAAAAACATTAATCCATGATTCAACTATCTCATACCAGTGTGTCTTTTGCTAAAATTGTAGTCAGAGTAACATGCCACATTGGAATATGTATGTTGAATTTTTCCCCATCATAGAGTCATTAATATTATTAAAATATTATATTAGATCTTTTATCCTACTATTTATGTTAATAATTTTATCTCCCATCCTTTTTCATTATTCATATATTCACTGAATTAAGTATCATTCCACCTTATCTACTAGGTTGTAGGTTAACACCACTATCTTCACAAACATTGATATTGCTATCGTGGCATTAAAATGTGACCTGTTAATCTATGAACAATACTTAAAAAACATTTCAGTTATTTACCATAGTTAAATTTATTTTTTTATATTTTATATTTATGTTTATGATATTTTATCCTTCATAAAAAACTATTCATTTTTAACTCCGGAAAAATTAAAAAATTTATGTGAATATCCATTTATTTTGATAGGGGAGAGAATTATGTTAATATTTTTTCCAAATTAATATTATGTTGAAATTGAATGATGTTCCAAGCTTTGAATATTGAAATTTTTACACTCTCAAAATTTATATCTCTGCATGAGAACATACCACATAATTTGAAACATAATAAAATTTAGAAGTATTATTGGGTTTTTAAAAGCTGTCTAAATGTGTATTTGGATTTGAATGCGGTAATTATAAAAAATAACCAGATTTGTAAATGACATATATTTTCTTCAATATTATTTGGAAATGTATTTAATCTACGAGTCAAATTAAAATTATAGTATTCACTACTACGATGGTGGGATCCCCATATTTCATGATCACCCAAAATCTCTTATTTCACTCTGGAACATCAAAAAGACAATGTTAATTATAATTTTCTATAACCATCACATCCTACAATCTCTTTATCATCATACATTCATTACTTATATCAATTTTTAAGATTTAAATTCAATTAAATTAAATATCATATATATTTATGACCAAATTCCACAACATAAGGACATCATAACATAAATAAATAAATAAAATAAAGGAAAATAAATAATTCGTAAATCTAAATTAAATCTATCCATAAAAACACACTTAAGAATTATTTACACATAGATCATCATTTCTTTCTTCAGGGATAATAAAATTAAAAAAATTATAAAAAAATAAAATTAAAAAGTATAAATTAAATGATCATATTAATGATCATAGATGAATGCCAGTCCCATGTGACTCATATATTATATTTTTGGAATTTTAATGATATTGTGTGCGATTATGAAATAAAATAGATTGGTTTTATATATAATATGATATAATACATTATATTTTTAATGATTTGGTTCATGTTCTAGTGTATTGAGAAGATATATTTGTTTATCCAAGTCTGTTTTTAGAGTGAATTTTAAGAGAACTATTGGTCATTGAATTCCCTAAACTATGAAATGTCCCCCATTAATATGGTCCATTAATTTTTCTGATTTATGTATTAGGTAACTCAATACCATGTTTATAACGAATTATTTATAAATTATGAAAAATTATTTCATATTCCCTTGATAATAAGAATATGTAAATAATTTAACTTTTTAAGGAATGTTGGAAGTATTCATTCACATGATATAAAAATGGATTTAAGAAAATGATTCAAAACATAAAACCAAATAATTGAATAATTAATGAAAATATAATTCACTTGGAAAATTTTCCCATCCTTACATAAATTTAAAAAAGGGGAAACTACCCCCACATTCTATGAATGATAGGGTGAGGTAGGTGGAGAGGTTAAAACTATTATGAAAATTTTGGGGATTGCTTCATGAATGAATCTATATTAGTGTAAAAACATTCTATGAAATATAGGCTCTTTACCTTTACAGCAACAATATAAAATTTATTTTTAATGAAATGGTTGTTCCACAGGTTGTCTATATTTCCATATATTCATCCCTCAAACTCATTTGAGTCAATCTCGAGAGTCCCTAGTTGAGTCCATCTAAGATCCCAATATGATCCTATCAATATTATGAACAATTTTGAATAGAATAGTTGTAGTTGACTAGTTTCACATAGTGCCAACAAATTCAGAAAATGAATTTTCATTCCTTAATTCCCAGGATTTCCTTTAACAATGTCATCTCATGATATAATATCAGAATAATACAGACATGGAATTTGGGATTCATGGTGTGAATCCTCATAGTATAATATATTTTATTACATTTTGTGTCTTATAATCTAGTATCACACTATTTATCCTCATTATTAAATTTTCTTATTGATTTCCCACTATATATAATTTGAAAAAGTCATTAAACTAATTGTTGAAACCAATAAATAAATAATAGTTATTTTATTTATTTTTATTATTTATTTCTTAAATAAATTAATCATATATTCAAATACATATACATGAATTACAATAAATACAAATCCTATGAAAACAATAAGTGAAATTTTTTTATAGAATAATAATATTATATAATTAATATCTAATACAAAATATTATATAAATATATATACAAAGATGAATATAATGGTTTAAAACCCTAATTTTACTATTAATGATGTAATGTTCATGCACAAAATTAAATTTGACTACTGTCAATGGTTTTAGAATATTAAATTTTCATAATTGAGATACAAATCATATATCCCCATATTTTTCTTTTCAGTGTGTAAATATTTTTTCCATGGATTTCATTAATTATAATATTTTTCCTACCAATGGGATATAAAAAAACCCAACTTATTTTCCATAATCAAGAATTTCTAATTAAAAATAAAATAAAAAGTAAATTTTATTTGTAAACACATTTCTCATTCAATGATTTCTTATTTTTATTGTAAAAAATATTTCATAAATGTTGTGTACATTATCTATTTGAATGTATCATGTTTTTTTTCTATTTTTTCATTACATTTAAATTTATTTCATACATTAACTAGTTCTAAATATATATTTCTTATTAAATTTTGATATTTATAAGGAATGTTTTTAACACAAATTTATAATCATTTCATTAAAATATTACACATAAAGAATCATTAATTAATTTATGATAATTTATACTATTTCATATATACTGTATAATATTTGACCAAATATAATTTGGTAAAATTAAGTTTTTAACTCAATTAATTCACAATAAATTTGTTTCTCATAATAGTTAAATGTTTTTAAAAAATATATAATATCTGATAATAATATTTTCACTCCATTTCAATGTAAATTATTATAAAAAGTATTTCCGTTATTAATTTGAAAAAAAAATATGTCAATAATCATGTGAAATTGAAAATTTCCATTAAAACATTTCGTAGGGAATTTGAACTACCCTTATTATGATGTGGGTATAAATACAAATATTTGTCTAAATATAAAAAAAATTATAGTTTTTTATAGGAAAATATTTTACCATAAACTCCATAATACTTTTGATAATGTTAATGTATTGTAATGTTAAATTATTGATTATTAATTGTAATAGTTAAATTTTTATGTCATTTTCACTTCAAATTTTTTAAAAATAAATCTATAATGTTATCATTAACTAATTAAAGTATGAAAAAGATAAATTTATTCTCAAAATCTATTTTATAGATTCAATAATTGTTTCATTTTATCTTTATAAAATTAAGTTATTTAGAAATTACAATTCATGTATCAATGTAAAAATGTTCTTATGAATAATTATTTTGAGGTGATTGATTTTTTTTGTATCAACTATATACATTCATGGTGTGTGTTTTGGTGAAACCATCCAGAAATGTTGTGAAACCCTTTTTGATTTCCATGGATTATTTATGATGTGTTTAATGAAACACATTTTCACTTATTCGATTCTTTTGGATATTATGAATGAATTATTTCAATTCGTATACATATGTATGTATTATTAATGTGTGTGGTACTACATCACATTCCAATACATTGGTGGGATGTATATATCTCCTAACACATGTATACAGAGGTGAAATAATTTTTTTTCTAATAATCAGCTCATTTAGTTACCCATAATGGATGGGTGTAAGTAGTGACTCATGAAAGATATGATACCCTATAATTTTTATTTCACCAAAATGATTATTATTCTATTTTTAAAAGGAATTTTAAACATCCATTCCATAATCACATGATATTGACACTTGCCTCGGGTATATTATCTCTTGAATATTTACTATTTTTACAATGGAATATGTATATTCATTTTAAATTATATGTTATTTCATGACTTTTATAGAACTTATATTATTCCACATTATTATTTTATATATTTCATTAGTGTGCATGTTTTCATACATTCATATAATATAAACCTATTAACATGACATTATTATTTCCCTCATTGTATTTTGGTTATCACCCCTTCCATGTGTTGAACTTATTCAATTTATAAAGATGAATATAATTTATGATTATTACATAGGGGATTCTATTGTGGGATAATTTTATAAAAATGTTCCCAAGTGTTGTAATTTAATTTAATTGTATAGCTAGTATCAAAGAAGATAATCCAAAAACAATTGGGAATTTGTGATTATGTGTGGTTTGAAATATTTAGATCATGGAAATGATATATAATATAAATATGTTCATTTCAGTTTTTATGAAGAACCAATTTAATGAATGTTATTTTTAGACTAGAAAAAAATGTTGGAGTTTGGGGTTCATTAGTTGGTTTCATACATGGGGTTTTTATTATTTTTTTTTGGAATATTTTATTTCCTCTAGGGCTTAATATTTGAGAACATTGGTCAAATCCATATAGATAAATATAAATATGGTATAAAATTATGGTTATTTTGTAATGTTTAGAGTATGTGGCTTTCTAAGAAAATGCACCAATATATGAATATTGGAATTTTGTTTTGGAAAAAACCCAGATTCATATAAAGGTAGTCACCTGGAAATTGATAGATGAGTAATAAATAAAACATCACTCGATGCATGGTGAGTGCGCCTCAGACAATTTGACTTATTAAGAACTCCTCAGGGGTGTGATTTAGTGAACATGAATTATCTTTGAGAATAGTTATGGAGAACGTAAATTGAATTTTAGGATGTGATATATAAATAGTTTTTTTCAATAATGAAATAGAGATACGACAATGTATAACTTATTCTAAGATGAATAAGTGACATGTTGATTCAACTATATCATAGTTAATATTATGGTATCAACAGTTGAAATGAAAATATTATTGGATAATATGTTATAGTATTGATTATTCACATTAATTTTATAATACGACATTCATTTTGGATTTATTATTTGGTTATAAATTGGTTCATGAAAATGAAACTACAACGGAATGAGCCTTATAATTCCTAATAAATAATATATTGGACTATTAGTTTATAAAATTATGAATGAATGATTGGTGGATATCAATTTAGAATTTACATCTTGAATATTTCTATAATATGAATTAAATTGACAGTTTCTATAGAGAGTGATAACTGACATTCTAAGACTGCAATTTATTTAGGGGGTTGGGACGAATTTAATACCCCAAAATTTTGCTATATAGTTTACTTTTAATTATATATTATGTTGTTAATATATTGTTTCATACAAAAAATAAAACTAAATAGAGCTTCAACATATTAGATTAATATTATTTTGAATTTTGTGGAACAATAATACCACATTTTAAAAAATTTATAATCAATTGTATGTAAATTTAAAATAGGATTATGAAAAAATATGGTATTAAAATGGAATTCTTCAATACATGATATTTTTAATTACATTTTTTATGTTTAAATAGATGATAAATTTTTACATTTTGTGATTATTTATTTATATTGAACTAAATTTTTGAATTATTCATGTCAAAATAAGCCTAATGTGATGTTTTTTGATATTCTTAAACTAATTGATTTTTTTGGTGAATAGTTTAAAAATAAAAATTTATCTCATACCACCATATTATTATATATTTATATTTAAAAAATTAATTAAATTGTTTTCAAGAATTTTTATGTAATAATATATATTTATAATGTAAAATTAATAATTAAGCAATATATCATTTGTAATTTTATGAACTGATGTTTAATTTTTTTTCAATTGTATGTAATATTTTTAATCGATGAACTACTTTTATTCATTAATATTTAAAAATAGTTTTAAAAATTAATGAAATAAAATATAAAATAATAGTTTTCATATTATTCAATAATTTCATATTCTTTTGTATTAATAAAATTAATATTACTAATATTAATGTTAATAACATTGGTAATAGTGAAATGATAATTTTCGGTGAATCGTTTTTTTAATAATTTTTAATTTCAATATCTGAAGATAATTGTATATGTTTTATTTAATGAATATGATTTTATTTTTACAATTATATAAAAATATATTTTCACCCACTTAATTAATAATTAATGTTATATAATTTCTAAAACACATAATGGTAAAAAGATGGCATTTTCTATGAAAATATAATTTTTATGAATTCTAATTTTTTATTATATGAATAATTTTAAAATATTTATAAATAAATTTATATTAAATATAGTCTAAAAATCGGTCAAATAAGTATAACATTTATTTTAGGGGTTATCTGGTTTTTTTTACAAATTTAATTACATAGGTAAAAAATAAAATGTAAAAACCCAACTATTTAAAGATGAAATACTAACGGTGGGAAACTAATATGAATTTTTAAAATAAAGTACCCAAATTTTTTTGGATGAATTCTTGGATTTGACACAATAACACTCAATTATATTCCATTTTTGTTAATTTTATCTTCAAACACTTGAAGGAAATTCTTGTTAAGTAATTAGTAATTTTAATAATTCCACATTATTTACTTATTAAAGGAGATAACATCAACAATATTTCATATAACACAAATAGATTTATGGATGATACTATTTTAAATCTTTTATTCTGAGTTTTGAGGTCTTGGGTTGAATATCAGGATATTATGGAAGCAGAAAGTAGATAAGAAACAAGAATTATGGGGAAAGATTAATTCACATCCTAAATGGATTACTCATTTAATCATTTATTTCGGGGAAGCCTCAATGAATTCTATTAAATGGGTGAATGATACTTAGTGATTGTAAGTGATTTGAAAAATATTTATTCTTACATTTAAAGAAAACATATTCAAATTGTGAATTATTATTTCTC
The DNA here is from genome assembly GCA_963277665.1 of Viscum album. Taxonomy (NCBI): domain Eukaryota; kingdom Viridiplantae; phylum Streptophyta; class Magnoliopsida; order Santalales; family Viscaceae; genus Viscum; species Viscum album. Next base: position 1,210,124,679 of record OY728148.1, read on the forward strand.
ACCATGATCTCATCCATCTTTGGGACTCGAATATTTTTCCATATCACTTCAGTTATAATTAATTTTTCATCTTTTCCCTAAAAATCTAATACCAATAGAATAAAAATTATTGATCCTACTCCCCTATGATAAAAAATATATCTTATATCATAGCATTAGACATAAGAAATAAATGATAAAGATTTTGGTCATCGTGCAGTTATAATATACATTGATTTGATTTTAAATTTATTGGATTTGGGTGTCTCCCACAAAATTATTGAATAATTTATATGTGGGGATTTTTAATAAAATAATAAATTTAGTTGTGGCAACATTGATTTATAAGAGTTGGTGTGTATTCTAGTTACATAAAAGGGTATACTTTTTATACTGGAATTGGTTACCACTCAAATTGGGGAACACTATATTTTTCTTTGATAGAGATAATATTTCCAACATTTTTAATGTCTTTTTAAATTATTTAAACCTCACAAATTTAAAAATTTCATCTTATTTGTATCAAATTTGGATTTAGAGTGTTTTTGGGATAAAAAGTTTAAATTGCATAATTCTAGATTTTTAACAGATTTTTATCACGTGGGATATTTTTGTCATTTATCATAAAATAAATTTCCAAATTATGTGAATCTAATTTTGTTGTCATCCTTATTTTATTTCCATAATCTTAGTTTTCAGGTCCATGAAAATATTCATTAATCTTGATTCCCAAAAAAATCAATGAAGGTGACAAATGTTTCGTGCGGACTGTGTGAACCTCACTAATGTAACGGAATCATAATTCGGCCTAGACTTTTCCAAATGATTTTATTCAACTTGTATATTAAAGGTAACCCCCAGAATCATCGACACAATTAATTTTTAACCGTTTGGAAACTTTTATGATGGTAATTGAGTGATAGATTTTCGAAGGAAGCTTCCAGGAAACTTCATCCAAAGAAAGATATTTTTAATAGAAAACTCATAACACCTTAAATACGAGTACAGGTAAACTGAAATTTGGAGGTTAGACGGAAAACACATTTATGAACAATATTTATGGATACATCCATTCGAGATTCTTCCAATTATGGTGTCGAAAACACGATACCGTTTTGTTGATGAAATCTGCATATAAAAGGAGAGGAGATCCTACCTCTAAATCATATTCCATTCACCACCACACCATCCGTCACAAAGGGATTCAGCTTGAGAGAGTGAAGGGGAAGGGGGATATTTTGATACTTAAGAAGATGAAATCATTTGAAGATTAAATAGTGAAGATGAAGGCTTCTCAAGTGATGGAAGGCTAAGCGGTAAGTGGTTGCGGATGGCGACACCCGACATACACTCTCTTCTATGTATTGATTTTAATGTGACAAATCTTTTTAAATTTCTATTGAACCTATATTTCATAATGAATCTTGTTGTTTTATTTCATAAATATATTTTCAACAAAAATTTTGATCGATGTTCCATCTATAATGTAGAACAATTGATTTTTTAATTTAAAATTAATTAGTGTGTTTTTGCCATTGAGCATAGCGAATTCAATTAGGGTCAATTACTTGGAGGGATTTATGTAATTGAATCACATATATACGTGGGACCAAAATCATATTGAAGTCATAAATATGATTTCTTTTAAAATTTGTGTGTAACCTGGGGGTCATTGGGGGTACATATAGGAATTTAAATTATGAGGTATTTGTTTATATACAAGGAAGAGGGGAGTGTCTGAGAGGGAGAAGCTTGTTTGCGACTGCTATTTGTATTCATTATTTCAAAACCAAATTATTATTCCTTTAAAATTATTTCACTTTAGTATTTAATTAATATATTATTTTCAAATTGTTAATCAAATACCCATTTTCATTTCTGTAAAAAATATTAATAACAAAAGTGACAATTTTGCAACTCGAACTGCAACCACCTTGAGAGACAACCATGTGGTCACTACTGTGCTACATTAAAAGGGAAAATATTGATTGTGGTTTTTACGACACAAAAACACTCACATAAACTAGCGCTGTTGCCGGGGAGGTTACAAAGTTGATTTTATTTTAATTATTATTTTTTTCATGACCTGAACTTCTCAACCGAACATGTTACCTTTAGATTATGAAATTAATAGAACTTTTCACACTAGGTTTAGAGGTAGTAATCCACAAGTTGCAAGTTGTGAATCTTCTACCAATACACCTATGAAAGACATAGTTGAAACTGAAATCCAAATGGATGAAAATAGAACATTGAAAGAACTGGCTTCGCCCTATGATGAAAATCACGAGAATACTGTAGAGTACCCTGATGCCCCTGCTAGAATTGAAACCAAGTCCGGTTTCATCCACCAGCTTCCCAAATTCAATGGATTTCCTGGTGAAGACCCACACAAACACCTCCATGAATTCAGCTACTTGTGTGTCAAAATGAAACCTCATGGAGTCGATGCTGATCAAATGTAGCTGGGGTCGTTTCTTTTTTCTCTATATGGAGTTGCTAAAAAATGGTTTTTCTATTCTCACATAACATTGATCAGAAATTGGAATGAATTAAAAAGGATTTTCCTTGAATTTTTTTTCCATGCATCTAGAAATTCCTCCATTCGAAAAAAGATTTGTGGATTTAGGTAGACACAAGGAAAAAAAAATTCATGAATACTGGGAAAGGTTCAAATTTCATTCTTTTAGTTTCCCTCATAATCAAATCAGTTACCAGATTATCATTCAATAATTTAATGAATGACTGTGTCTCACTGATAGAAGTATGATCGATGCTGCCACAAGAGGAGCTTTAGTTGATAAGACACCAGCTTCCGCTAGCATTTTAATTGCTAACATGGCCTAGAATTCCAAACTATTTGGAACCAGATGCCTTTTTCATGTCAAATATGGACATGAAATCTCTACTACTATTCCCGAAAACAACATAATTTCAAGTCAAATATCAGATCATACAACCATGGTAAGGTCAATAATGTTGTCTAACACCCGAAAAACCCAACCCAAACCTGAAGAAGCATTCCAACTACATATCCACTGTGGGATTCTGTATAAGATGGAACATTTTAGTGACCAATGCCCAAAAATAAAAGAGCCTCCTGATAATTGTAATGCAGTGTTTCCTGGAGGACCATTTCAATCAAACCAGCAAAGACCATTTGAAAACAACCACAATTTCAATCAATGATGGAACAACAACTCAAATGAAATATTTTATCAACCTAAACAACCGAGAGGATTATTCCAAGGTCAATCAAGTAATTTTCAACCAAGATATTTCAATGAGCAATCCATTTCCCATTCTGGAATCAATTTTCACCCTACCCGTACCACTCAAAACTCTGATAAGAACCTTGAAAAAGAAATTAGGATACAACAAGAGGAAACGAGGGAACTAATAGAATACACAAAACAAAAATATAACAAAATGAATACCTTTATTAATCAAATTGATCAATTTTCCTATAGTATTAATTGCATAAAAAATCAAATGAGTGGTGGTTTACCCTCACAACCACAACTAAATCCGAGGAATAATGGGAAAGAAAATGTGAGTGCAATTGAACTTAGGAGTGGAACAAAATTGAACAACCATCCGATTGAGAACACCATGCATGCTGCTGACACTGTTGATGAGAATCCTACCCTTGATAAAAATGATAAAAAATATGATGATGATAAAAACTCAAAATCAATAGAGGAAATCTTGTTTGAAAAAACAAAGAATGATTTGAAGAGGACGTATGGTTCTTATGTTCCTCCAAAACATACTCAGAATACCCCAGAAACATTAAAACCTCCACTAACTTATCCAAGGTGTGAACCCCCACCAAAGTCATGTACTGAAAATGATTTGGATAAGTAGGTTTTGGAAACATTCAAGAAAGTACATGTCAATATTCCATTTCTCTATGTTGTGAAAAAAATTCCATGGTACGCTATGTTTCTGAAAGACATGTATACCAAAAATATAAAGTTCAAAGGAGGTGAAAAGGTAAACTTAGGAAGGAATGTTTCATTGATGATTCATCAAGCCCTTACTCTCAATTGTAAAGACCCTGGGACATTTACCATTCCCTGTACCATTGAGAATGTGAATTTAAATATGTGATGCTTGATATAGGGGCCTCCATCAATGTCATGCCACATTCTGTCTACTCATCTCTTTAGGATGGAGATATGAAACCCTCTAAAATTATAATTTAACTTGCATAACGAAGTACCACAAAACCTACTTTAGTTATAGAGGATGTTCTTGTTCAAGTGAGAGACATGATTTTTTGTGTTGAATTATATGTTTTGGAGATGGAAGATGATCGGTTCAGCACACATGCTCCACTCATCCTTGGGAGACCATTTCTAAAAATGGAGAATGAGATCATCAATGTTCACAAGGGAACACATTCACTAGAATTTTGAGGAGATGTTGTTCATTTCAACATTTTTCATTCAATGAAACACTCAGTTGAGGATCATTCAACTCGCCATGTAAACATGATTGATTGGCTTTCCTCTGGAATGTTACCTGGTTTTTTATACGATGAAATACCAAATGATGTGGAAAAAGAGGGAAATTTTTATGATACTGAATCAAATAAAAATGAGGATGAAATTGGAGACTGTGAAGAGTCTTGGGGTGTTGAGACTGGATATTTGAGCAATGATGAAGATGAATTTCTAGAAACCACTGAATTGATTAGTGTTATTCTAGGAGAGGATTCCAATTTTTCAAATAAAACAATTCTTGAGATCATAGAAAGAGATCACCATGTTGAACATTGTGCTTCACTAAACAATCTAACTACTGAAGAGTTCCTTGTTATCAATGAAACCAACCCACCTATGGTAGAATTGAAACCCCATCTGCATAACCTCATGTATGACTTCTAATGTCATATTGAACTATTCCCTATAATTATCTCAAAATATTTGTCAGATGTCTAGGAAAACCAATTGTTGGAAGTTATCAAGTCCCACAAGGAAGAAATAGGATGTACTCTCTCTGATCTATCAGTAATCATCCCCTCAGTTTTCACGAATAGAAAATTTACTAGAGGAGAATTCTAGACCGGTAAGAAAATTTCAAAGAAGACTGAACCCAACACATCTGGAGGTTGTGAAGAATGAATTCACCACCATGATGGATACTAGAATTATTTTTCCCATATTTTATAGTCAATGTGTTAGTCCAGTCTATGTTGTTCCTAAAAAAAGCGGATTTACAATCTCATGGAATGAATTTGGTGATCTTGTCCCCATAAGGCTTCCAAATAAATGGAGAATGTGCATTGATTACAGGAAACTCAATTTGGTTACATGGAAATACCACGTCCCGTTACCATTACTTAATCAAGTCCTAGAAAGAATAGCAGGGAAAACCCACTAATATTTTCTGGATGTATTCTATGGATATTTACAGATTCAAATTTTACCTGAGGATTGAGAGAAAACCACCTTGACATGCCCATTTGGAACTTTTTCATATAGAAGGATGCCCTTCCGTTTATGTAATTCCTTGGGAACATTTCAAAGGTGCATGATAAGCATCTTCTCTGAAATTTTGGAAACGTGCATGGACGTTTTTATGGATGAATTCACTATGTATGGATCATCTTTTGAAATTTGTTCGAAATGCTTGGAACTTGTCCTTAAAACAAGCATTGAAAAGAACCTTGTTCTAAATTATTAAAAATTCCATTTCATGTTTGCTAAAGGGATCGTTCTTGGACATGTTGTGTCCCATGATGGAATTCAAGTTGATCAATACAAAATTGTGGTCATTTCATTATTACCATACCCAAAAACCGTGAGAGATGTGATACCCTTCCTTGGGCATGCTGGATTTTATAAGAGATTCATTAAATATTTCAGTATAATTTCACTTCCATTGTCCAGATTACTCCAAAAAGATGTCCCATTTGACATTGATGACAATTTAATAAATTCATTTCATGTTCTAAAACAATGATTAATTACCCCTCCCATTGTTCAACCTCCTAAATGGGATATTCCCATTTAAATAATTACTGATGCATCTGACCTTTGTCTTGGGGCAGTATCGAGTCAAAGGACAGAAAATAAATCTCATGTGATTTCATATGCCTCCTAAACTCTTGATCAATCCCAATAAAACTACAAAACAAATGAGAAAGAATTTTTGGAAATTGTCTCTGATCTAGAAAAATTTAGAAGTTATCTTCTAGGCACCAAGGTGATTGTTTTTATTGATCATTCTGCAATCAAATTATTGATGAAGAATCAAGATGCAAAACCAAGACTTCTGAGATGGATTTTTCTTTAAAAAGAGTTTGATGTTGAAATAAAAGACAAGAAAGGATGTAAAAAACTTGTTGCTGATCATTTGAGCTAGATACCATCTAATTAGAATAGAAAATTTCAGATGTGTTCCCTAATTAAGGAAACCTTTCCAGATGAGGATTTATTTGCTGCTCAATGTGAAATACCTTGGTTTGCTAATCTTTTAAACTATTTGGCTTCAGATGAAATCCCCATTGGTTTCCCAAAAAATAAATTGATAAACATGTGAGTTATTCAAAGAAATAAATTTGGGATGATCCTTATTTATGGAACATTTTAGGTGATCAAATGATACGATGATGCATTCCAAACTCTGAATTTCTATCCATCCTCCAGTTCTACCACACATTAAACTATGGAGGACACTTTGGACCACAACGAACAATACATAATATTCTGTATTCTGAACTGTATTGGCCAACCATTTTTATAGATGCTTTCGAATTCTGCAGAACCTATAAAAATTTTCAAATCCACTGGAACATTTACAAGAGGAATGAGATTCCACAAACCTCACTTTTGTTTTGTGATGTTTTTGATGTATGGGGAATGGATTTCATGGGGCCTTTTCATAATTTATTTGGATATCTCTATGTCTTGATGGTTGTTGATTATGTGTCCATGTGGGTAGAGGATATCCCCACCTGAAGTAATGATGCAAAAATTGTGTCCAAATTTTTGGAAGGAAATTTCATTTCAAGGGTTGCATCTCCAAAGTTTCTGTTTACAGATCAAGGTATGAATTTTTGTAATAGGTCTTTGGAATCACATTTAAAGAAATACGGTGTCAATCATAGGGTCTCTATGACATTTAATCCTCAAACAAATGGAATGGCTGAGTTGTATAATAGGGAGATCAAACAAATCCAAGAAAAAAACAGTGAATCCAAATAGAATGGATTAGAGTTTGAGGCTTGATGATGCTATATGGGCCTACAAAACTGCTTTCAAAACCCCTATTGGAATGTCACCATTTAGATTGTTCTATAGAAAATCTTATCATCTACCAGTAAAGTTAGAACAAAAATCCTTTTGGGCAGTAAAAACATGTAACCTGAACCTATATTATGCCGGGAAATAAAGAAAATATTGATTGTATGAGCTGGAGGAGATCAGAAATAATGCATGCGAAAGCTCCAGGTTATACAAAGAGAAAAACAATGCCTTTCATGATGAGAGGATTCTCAATAAAAACATAAAAGAGGGAGACAAAGTTTTGATGCTCGATTCTAGATTGAAACTCTTCCTAGGTAAATTTCATTCCAAATGGACTGGACAATTCATTGTTACTCATGTTTTTCCTTTTGGTGAAATACAGATTAATGATCCAGAAAAATATACATCATTCACTATCAATGGGCATAGGCTGAAGATATTTCATGAAACTTTTCAAGATCCTCCAGGGGAGGAGATTCAACATCATGACGGAGAATATAATTAACGCATGATTGTGTCATTCCTTATCATTTATTTTTTCTATGTCTTTAATTTACTGAATATCATTCTAAAAAAACTACACAAAGAAGACATTTCATAAAATACATGTGGGGGGGACACAATTCTGGGTAGAGTATATTTTTATGATATTTTTCTTGAAATTTTTTGTTTTCAAAATTTCTTTCCATTTTTTCATTTTTTCATTCTTCGTGTTTTCATTCATAAAAAAAGATGTTGAATTTCTTGAATTTCATTTGAAACTAATGCCAAGGAGTGAACCAACTGATCCTTTGAAATTGAACATAATTGAATGTTGAAAATTACATTGTTTGAAGTTCAAAAATTTGGAAAATTCTTGAAATGACGATTGATTTTTAAATCTCATGGCACATATCACTGATATTGTGATTGAAATTCTCACTCCAGTGAGGCCACTAGACCCATTTTTACATCTTCATCACATTCACCTCTTTCTTGAGAGAACCAATTAATGTTTTTTTTAACCAGAACATTATTTATTTCTACCAAAACATGAGGGCTGAGATACATGAGGATAAAATCAATGGGGAATTTTTTGGATATTGGAGACCCCTTTTCATGATTTTCCTTTTCATTTTGGCCTTCCTTGAACATTTTATCTTTCTTGTGCCCTTAGTATCTATTGTATAGCCTGGTAGGGCAGCCACATAACAAGCCAAATTTCTCTTACCAACCTTCTCTAGTAGTATAAATGCATGATCTTGTTGAACATCAGTGTGGGGGGGGAAGATGAGTCTTGATGTGATACCTCATTTTTTGTTACTTTGGGAGGACATTCAAACATTGAAGACATATTTGTGATGCTGGAATATATTTTTCTGAGAGCTATGCCTACTTGGAGCTCTCAAATGAAATGGAGTTGTGCCTGTCTGGAGCTCGCAATGGAAATAAGTTGTGCCCAATCTAGATCTTTCAAAAAAAAGTCATATTTGCTACTGAAATATTGATGGAATGTGGTGGAAAACAGAATATCAGAGCTGATTATTTTTTTGGTTTATATGGAGGAGGCCATACTTGAGTAAAAATTAGAATCATGCATTTATGCTTCAAAGAGATCCAAACCATCCTTATTCAGCCACAAAATTTTTCACATTTGGACCCTTCAAACCTGAAGCAAGAGAAAAACCCTGTAATGTTTTAATGATAATCACAAGTTTTTTGTTAAAATCGAGTGGAGATGTAGAATTTTATCAAGCATATGGTAATTATTGCATGAGTTGGATGAGAAAAGACTTATAACAAATCTATATTGTGTGCTGAGAGAAAATGAATGTGAGGTATGTGTGTTGTGTCCATGAGAAGACATAAGAAGTGGAATTGGATTGAATGATTTGAATTTATAAGTTTAAATATTTGTCATTAATGAGGCATGATATCTTTTAATTAATTGTGGTAAATTAGTAAACTCCATTGGTATGTGTTTTATTTTTCTTGATTCTGTGCTCACTTCTCTATGGGTCAAAGAGCCAAGTGTGGGGGAATTGATAGAGCTAATATTTCCAGTATTTTAAATGTCTATTTAAATTATTTAAACCTCCAAAATTTACCAAATTGATCTTATTTCTATCAAATATTGATTTAGAGTGTGTTTTGGAATAAAAAGTTTAAATTGCATAATTCTGGATTTTTAACAGATTTTTATCACCGTGGTATTTTTAGTTATTTATCATAAAATACATTTTTAAATTTTGATATTAGAATTTTTTTGGAATCCTTATTTTATTTCCATTATCTTTGTCTTCAGGCCCCGGAAAATATTCATGTATCATGATGCCCAAAAAAATCAATGAAGTTGACAAATTCTCCGGGCGGACTGCGTGTACCCCACCATAGTAATGGAATCATAATTCGACCTAAACTCCTCCAAATGATTCAATTCAACATGGATATTAAAGGGAACCCCCAGAAGCATCGAAATAACTAATTTGAAGCCGTTTAGAATATTTTATTATGGCCTTTGACTAATAGAGTTGTGAAGGAAGCTTCTAGGAAGATTCATCCAGAGAAAGTGATTTTCAATAGTAAACTTATAACTCCTTTAATAAGCATCCAATTAATCTTAAATTTGGAGGGTGGACAGAAAACACAGTTATGAACAATATTTATGAATAGTGACATGCATGAATCTACTAATTAAGGGGTAGAGAAGGCGACAACTCTTTATTGATGAAATATACCCATAAAAGGATAGGATCTCTTACCTCTAAATCATATTCCATTCATCACCAAACCATCTTTCACAAAGGGAGTAGGCTTGAGAGAGTGAAGGGGAAGGTGGAGACAATGATACTTTAAAAGATGAAATCATTTGAAGATTCAATAGAGAAGTTGAAGGCTTCTCAAGTGATGGAAGGCTAAGCGGCAAGTAGTTGCGAACGACGACACCTGACAAACACTCTCTTCCATGTTTTGATTTTAATGTGTAATCTCTTTTTAAATTTCACTTGAACCTATATTTTTTAACGAATCTGTTTGTTTTATTTCTTAAATTTATTTTCAACTAATTTTTTTATCGTTGTTCAATATATAATGTGGAACAGTTGATTTTGCTATTTAAAATTCATTGGTGAGTTTTTGCCATTGAGAATAGAGAATTCAATTAGGTTCAATTACATGGAGGACTTTAAGTAATTGAATCCCTTATATAGGTAGGACCACAATAATATTGAAGTATTATATATGATTTATTTTCAAATTTGAGTGTAACCTAGGGGTCCTTGGGGGTACATTTATGAATTTAAATTAAGAGAGATTTGTTTATATACAATGAAGAGGGGAGTGTCCAAGAGGGTGAAGTTTGTCTGCGACTGCTATTTTTATCCATGATTTCAAAACCACATTATATTTCCTTAAAATTATTTCACTTTAGTATTTAATTAATATTTTATTTTCAAATTGTTTATCAAATCCCCATTTACATTTCTGTAAAAAAAATTAATAACAAAACTGATAGTTTTGTAACTTGAACTGCAACCTACTCCAGAGACAACCATGTGGTCACCACTGTGCTACATTAAAAGGGAAAATATTGATTGTGGTTTTTACGACACAAAAACTGTCACATCATTCCTCCAAATTATATAAAAAATAATTACTTTCAATAAATTTATCTGATTCTAAATTAAATGATCAATTATAAACTATTAAAAATTTAAAAAACATAATAAATCTTATAAAAACAATACATAGATTTGAGAAGTATATAGTTTATCTTCTTTAGGGACAAGATACATAGGAATATTGTTATATAAAATTTCTAATCATTTCTCCATAATCGAATCATACTAGAATAATATAATGACTTATTAGTGGTTACACTCCACATCATAACCTAGGAAGTGGAAACTTCATAAAGTGGTGATCTCAAATGATCATTAAGTGTAAATATTTTAAAAAAATGAAGTCAATGGTTGAATATTAAGAATGAGAGAATAAATTATCAGTTATAAATTTATTATTAAAAAAACAGTATACAAGAAGAGATATTAAAAATCAATGACAGAATAAGATGTTATATAAAATGAAAAGTTTTTATAGAAATAATTAGTGTGAGGAATAGGTTTATAATAATAATTTGGAATTGATCATAAGTAAATACATAAAAATATGTAATATTTAAATGATTTATTGAATAAAAAATTAAATTTGAATATTAATTGGAATTTTTAAATTATAAATAATTGAATGAAAAAAAGTAAGTGATTTATTATGTGAAGAAAATATTATACCCACTTAATATTCTTATCAAATAATACATAATCTTAATAAAATGTAATTTTGGGAATTATGGATCCAAACCTTCTTAGGGATTCATCAAAGAAAAACGATATTAGAGATTTATCATTCCCAACACATCTCAAGGATTTATTGAACCCAAATTCTCTTATAGAATTATCCGACAACAAAAATATATGGGATTTATAAGTGAAAAACATATAAAGGACTTATTATACCCAAAACATCTCCTATATTTATCAAACCAACACCATCTCAAAGGTTTACCAGATCATAATTTCTCAAATATTTTACCAATCCAAAACATTTAGTTGTTTTCTTAATCCCAAACCATTTTAGAGATTTAAAAGATCCAAATCAGATTATATTTTTATATAACCCTATTCATTAATCATTCAAACATATTTTTCCTAATTGAAAACAATGATCCATATCTTCATAATAAATCAATTGAGATAAAATTTATTTTACTTCATTTCCCAATGCATTCAGAAATATTCACTTGAATAATTAAATTGATTGATACCCAAAATGTAGTAATCCAAAAAAAATTATTTCATAAGAAACATTGGAGTGTGTTTATAAGAAGATATATTTTATTGAAAAAATTCATTGATGATAAAGTTTTGAATGTTTGTGAGAACCTAAAATCAAATTTAGAATGTTTTTTATGATTTTATAAAACAAGATGTTAAAATAACATTAAAAATTCAATTTTAGAATGGTGAAGCAAGGTATTTTCAAGAAAAAAATATTTTTAAAATAAAAAATAAATATAGGAGACTTGAAAACTAAAAAGATAATGAAAAATTGAGTTATTGAATTTCTTTTTAAAACTGACTTTTTAATATACTCAATGATACTGTATATATTAAAATATATTTAGGTTATAAGAAATGAATGTGTAGTGGGAGATAACACATTAAATTTTAAAGATATATAAATGATAATAAATATATTTAAACTCTAATATTTAAAACACATAACATAAACAAATATTTAGGATTGGCAAAATGAAGAGGGAATTATTTGGGTACAATGAAATTAAAATCGATTAAACCCTATCTTTAAATGTGATGATATATTTTAATAAAATTTCACATTTATGAGAATAAATATCCTTTTGTATATATATATTAGATAAAAAATTTATTTTATCTATATAAAAAATTATATATTTTGGTGAAATATGAAATATATGTATTTATCAATAATAAAAGAATTATTCAATAGTTTTATGAATTTAAAGTAGTCTTTGTAAATTTTGTTAAATAAAAACCCATATGAAATACAAAATTTTGAAATTGAGAGAAATTTATAATTGTTATTATATTCTAGGAATATAAATAAATTTTAATGAAAATAATATATAAAAATTGAAGAGTATATTTTTCTAAATTATTATGATATAATTTCCTGAAGAACGTTGATAACTCTAGAATGGGAAATGAGTTTCCCAAAAAAGTTATTATAATTATAATATTTTAATAAGAGAGTTACTATGTAACGGAATTCAAAATATCATTAAAAATGATATTAATTATTCGTTAATACAATAGGGTAGTGAATTATCTATATAAGATAATGTATTTGGTGCTATATAAATAATCAAAAATAGATTTTAAAGTGTTATAAAGGAACCCATATATTAAATCCTACATCCACTAATGTTAGTGAATATCCTGTCTAAAAAAATATGAAACAAAACACCTAGTTAGAATCCCTATTTATATCTATAATATTTTATACACCACATTTGTAATTATTTATATATGTATATTAGTATATAATTATCTATTTCCAATATAAGTTGTAGTTTTTTTATTATTTTGTGATAGTTTCTATAATAATTGTTTATTATTCATTATTATCCAAAATATTATCATTTATAGATCATTAAAAATATTATCATTGATAAATAATTTCAAATAATAAATTTATCTTCTCATTCCACATGTGTATTTGTTATGTTTCAAAAAAATTAAATTAGTGTCCTCTTAGTTTGGTAATTTTTATAATCAATGATGATATTATAATCTGAAACTAAATACATAGTTTCACAAATAAATAAATATTTGATAAATATTATATAATTATATTAGTATTTGTGTTCTATTTTCATTTAATAAAGAGTTTCATTATCTTATTCTAGTTGGTGTATTGTCAAACCAAACAAAAACATATAATAAATAATGGATTATTATGGTTTCGAAAGTAGTTTATTTTGGAATAATATCATTATTACATAAGTAAAATGATATTGTTTTAATATTTTTAAGGTTTTTATTCAAAAATTATTGAATATGAATAAAAAACATGATTCAAAACAAAAATCATATATTAGTTGGAGGTGTTTTTCTACACAATTTATGTTCGATGTTCAGTAGTTTATCTATGTGGTTGGTAAAGAATATATAATGGTTGTTCGATTATTATAATTAAACATATATATGAATATAATATTGATGTTATTATATAACAATTTTTATGTTAGGCTTCACTGATAATGAATAAAAAATAAAAGATTCTTGAATAATTTATAATGAATTTGTGACCATGCACTATATCTTGAATTAATCATAGTATTTGAATGGCATATGCTACGTAATATAAACCAAATGAATATGAACGTGATGAATGATTAATGTAGGTAAAATCTACAATGTTTTATTTATAAATTAAAATTAAATGTTGTGCCGTAAATGTGTATAAGTTTCCACTTTTATAAATGAAGAAAAGATAATATTTTTGAACAACCATTATTTCTCTATATTTAGGTGACATTATTAAATAGTCAAAGGATTAAAAAGAGATAAATAATTTATCTTTGGAGTGGTATTGGTTTGATAAATCTTATATATATATATATTTATGACATTACTCATTCCTGATTGATTTATTTGACTCTTCGGTTTTTTTATTTTACCATTTTCATTTTTTTCCAGGTAATAATATATTATCTAGTTAAATTATGATTCAATAAACATTTAAAATAACCAATATAACCAAATTTTATTAATATGAACATATGATTAATATATATTTAGTCAAATTAATATTACAAATAATATAAAATTATTTATTAATTAAAGAATATAATATTAAATATCACATTCGTAGGAAAAAATTATATTTTTAACATTAATTGATTGTTGTTATATTACTTCGGATTATAAATTTAATGATTTATAATGTTTTATAAGAATTTTCTATCAAATATATTAAATATAATTTTTTGAAAATATTAATTTATTCTATTTTTTAACAAATAAAAAATATTTATAAAATAATTAAATGATCATAAATATTTTCCATTATCATATCTATAAAATTTAATCTCGATTTTCATATTCTAGTGTAAAATATTTCTATTTATAATTTTAAATAATATTTTTCCATTGATATTAAACATGAATTCAATTTTTGTATATTAAATCATATAAATAAAATAAAACTAATTTAATATATAAATGAAAAAAAATAGTTTATAGATTTAAATAATAATATAGTGTCTATAACACCACATATATACTTAATAGGTTTAGTAAAGTTTGTTTAAATGATTTATTTACCTTTATATGTATATATATTAATATTTATATATAAAACATTTAAAAAACCCTTAATTATTTATTATATTGTTATCATTTCATATATAAATTTTTATTACATAAATCATTATTTTTTATTATTCCCATAAAAACAAATTATTTTATAAAAATATTAAAACTTTTCATTTAGATAATGTTTTATATGGAAATGAATTCCAATTTTTAAAATTATTATTAAAATATTAAAAAAGTGATTGTTTAAATGTAACTTTCGCTTATATAAAAAGTTATTTTATTAAAAATTCTATTTTGAAACATTATGTTGTCAAAATAATATTTTATATGAATTTTTTGGTCGATTAAGATATCATTTAACTTCTAACAGAGTGATAATTATTAATATAATTTAAATTTATTAAGTATTTCAAAAAAAATTTATTGTGTTCCCGGTAGCGAAATATATCTATGATAATTTCAATTTAATGGATCCCAAATAAATGGTCAAGACAAGATACCCAACGTAATCAAATTGAATCATAAAAAATGAAATTATCATTCGAAGAAGATTTTAGGTGATTAAATTCCCATAATAATTATCATTTGTGATATAAAATATAATATTACATTTATCGTACTCTATTAGTTACTTATCTTTCCTAAAACAATGTTTTTGTTAGGAAATCAGATACTCAAGTATATATACACCAGACTAATTTATTATTATAAATATAACAATACCAATACAAATCGAAACTCCAATAAATTATACCACATTGAAATCATGTACTCCCATGGAAGTTAACTCTATCATTTTTCCTTTTTTATTGATATCTTTTTAAAAAAATCAAACACTAGTAAATATATTTCATAATCATATAAAATTTGATAAAAGAATCTAAAAATATCCTATATATATTTTTAATAAATTAATAATCAATTATAAGGATATTAATACTATCTAACTCACATTTTTCAAAATCAATATATCCAATATTAACCAAAAAATAACATATATTGAATCTTTGATTTATCCATTACTAAATAATTTGTTCTCTAATATATTTCCCCAAATATAAAACATTGTTATAGAATTAATTTTCATAATTATTGATAAACATAAATATTTATTTCCAAACATATAAATGAAAAAACTGAATGATAACAAATGGTGTTTCACATTATCCTTCTACAATGTAGATTTATCCTGAATATCATCGATAAATATCCGTCAATAATGAATATAGTAACATGTTTAATTATTTAATTTCAATTAATATATCATCCTCACAATATATGGTAACACTATGAAATGCACAATTTATTTCAAACACATAACATACAGAAATTTTCATTTATTTTATTTATGATCGAGCATTTTGTGATAAGGTATTGTGGTTTCTCAATTTATACCATTATTGAAATTATTTTCATGTTATTGTTTTAACAAAATACTAAAACCAAATATGTAATGATCATATCAAATAAATTTATCAAAAAAAAAAATCAATCCAGATATGAATTTCTTGTTTCCATGTTCATTATTAACTTATTATAACATTGATTCAATTTATGACTCTATTTGTTAAATCCATAGTTATCCATGATAATTTCTCCATGATATTCTATAACATAATTATTTTACATCATAATTATTTCCTTTAAAATTATTTATAATATATAGTTGTAATTAACCAGATTATATTCTTGTAGAGTGCCAAATAAGGTGAGTTATTAGGTCACTTAATCACATATAATGTAGTGATAATGAATATACCCAATATTACATTTTCATAGTTATTACCAACATATATATATATATATATATATTATAGGAAATACGTACACTTTTTGTTTCCAGAAAGGGATGGTAATTAGAGGAAAACCAAGATCCTTTAATTTTCTTGAATTTCCATGATATTATAATATACATAGATTTATCAATTATATATTACTCTAGGGGTTTTAAAAATTTCACTTATTCACAATATCCAAAAATATCTCAAACAATCTCATAAAATAATTAGGCACTAATTAGATACAAAAAAATGTTCCACAAGATTATAAACATATTTTCAGTGAAAATAAACATTATAAATAAAATTAATATTATACAAATTGGGTCGATCGAAGGAAAATGATCATTAATTTTATATTTGTAAAACATAAATCATAAATAATACATAATAGAAATAACCATATTATTTAATTCCATTCAAGACCATTTAAATATGAATGTTATTTTTCCAAACTTTTGAATGATTCTAAATAATCAAAAAATACTAATCTCTCATTTATAGTTCTTAGAAGATACATTCATCTTCATAACCATGAGAATAAAACCAAAAGAAAGGTAAAATATTGTATTCTAAATAAGTCAAAATAACACACAAAAATGTATTCATGAGTTGGATGATAGTCATGTGATAATAAAATAATAAGGTTTAATAACAATTAAAAAATCATTAAACAAAAATATTTTCAATGATTGTTGATATTAAGAAATTATCTACCAAATTAATAGAAAATCACAATAAAAAAAGATATAGAAACAAGATATAATGAAAAATATCCACAAATCATAAAAAATATTTCAATAGATTTGTAACAAAAAGATGAAATATAGACCAAAATGGGACATTGGAACAGACATTACCCTATAAAAATTATAACATTGTGAACAAAATAACCCAATGCATCATGTTATGGAACTAATGGCAATTATTCATGTTATTAGTAAAAAAAATCAATTTTTGAATACTTATTTCGTTATATAAAAGGATAAAACAACATTTTAGGGAGATTTAACTGACCCATTACTATCTCTTGGAATTATCTAATATAATCCTTATCACGAATTCATTAGAACAAACCATCTCAGGTATTTTTCTAATATAAATTTGATCATGAATTTAACAATCAAAAATTGTTTCCGAGAGTATTAGAACAAAAAAATACATATGTATCTATTAAACCCATAAAACCTATGGGATTTATTATAACTAAATCATGTCAAGGATTGACCATTCCCAAACTATCTTAGGCCCTTATAATACATAAACCATCTAAGAGTTTTATAAGTCATGACATATCATGTGGATTTATTAGACCCAACCCATCTCATGGTTATATTAGACCCAATCCAGTAATTTTCTACACACATGTGTGTAACAAAAAAATTATACATAACAACATAAATACCCTAGGAAATGAAAATGTGTTTCACATCATTTATTAAGGAATAAAAAAATGACACCCAAAATGAAAATACTTCATACACAAGATGAAATCACCCCATAACAGTATATCATAAGAATGTTTTGGGGTTGGTTCATAAAAATTAAAATATAAACAAAAACCATTAGGGATAAATAGAAAAATGGTAGTAAAATTTTTTTTCTTAGAAATCACTTTATACTTTGTCATAAAACAATATGTTGTTGTCATATTAAAATTTTACACTATACATGCTGAAGAAAAAATGATTGGAAATATATTTAAAATTTATAGAAACATCCAATTATGGGGACATGAATATTATATAAAATTATTAAAATAACAATGTGTAATCAATTTGATTTTTTTTTATTTTAATAATAATATTACATATTAGACCATTGAAAAGATAGAAAGTTCATATAAATAAAACATAGATTGGAATAACAAACCACTGTATTTTAAAAGGATGTCAAAATAATCATTTTTTAGAAACTATTGTAGAAAAACAATATCATTAAAATAAATGGTTAAACATTAATTTTAAAATAGTTGAAATGAAATATGGATTTTAATTGAGTGATCACATATTTGAGTTCTAAAATGTAGATAGATATAATTATTAGAAATAAATAATATAGAAATGGGTGAGAACTCATTTATAAATTTATATTTATAATTTCTTTAAAACATTGAAATTTTATGAGAAATAAATTTGATGAGAACATATTCCATTGATAGAAACAAAATTTTTCCTTAAGATAAAATAGTAAATATGTAATGAAATATGAAATATAAATATTTATCAATCATATAATATTAATGTTAATGGAATAATATTTTACCATAGATAATGTATGTATGAGTTAAACAAATCACTTTCAGATAATATGATATATGTTGCAAGAGGAATTTTGAAAGGTTTTTTTTCCTTAAAAATATAAATACAATGAAAAATTCGAAAAATCCACATTGAAATAATTAATACAATGTCCCTGAATTTTATAAAATATTTTTATTTGGAACCACTGTATCTCAATGAATGATAATTGATATATGAAAAATATTTATGATAAAAGAAACATAATAATATTAGGTTTTCCATGAAATATTCATTGATATATCAAGAACATAATGATAAAAATTATAATCGATTGATAAAGGAAAGTTAATGCATCAAATAAGATATTTTTTTAAAGCATCAACAATTTCTCAATGAGATTAAAACAAGGAAGAGAAATATATACCATAATTCCTAAATTCCAATTAAGTAGTTTAATCTTATTTAAAAATATAATTATCTAATTTAAAAATTTAAAATAATTATATATATATATATATATTAAATTTTATTAAATTGATTTATACATATTCTCTACATTTATAATAATTATTTATTATCTACTATTAATATAAGGTGTGAGTTATCTTTATTGTTTTGGACATGAATAATAATATTTGTATTTGTCTTGATTATTCCATAAATATTACTAATTTGTAGAAAAAATATTCTGTAATAATATATATATTATACAAATTTATATTTATTTTATCACATTCCACTAGTTATTTAGTTCTGTTAAGGGAAAATGAAATCAGTGTCATCTTAAATTTATAATTATCGTGATCAATGTTAATATTCTAATAATATGTTATATACAAAATATTTCTCTTTGAAAATTATATAAACGAAATTATTTTAAAAGATATATAATATAATATTATTATTTATTTTCCATTTTTTACATGATGTATTTTTATATCATTGTTCGAGTATGTGGTCAGATTGTCATAGATAAGGAAATAAAATAAATAATGGATGATTTTGGTTATGAATGTCGTATATTATTTGAATAATATATTTGTTACATAATCATAATTATATTATATTGATATCTATATATAGGCGAATCATATTTTATGATTTTTTAATAAAAAATATAAATCAATATAAAAAATGAATGTATTACAATTCCTGGACTGTGTAGTCCATACAACAAATAAATGATATTATTTTGTTTTTTTAGATGGGAGGTAATAGATAATCAATTATCCATTTACAAAACAATATATTATTATACTAAAAATAATTATTACATTATACCCTAATTATTAATTTAGTTTAGAAATATGTTGATTATGAATATAAGTATATGGAATAATGAGTAGTGACAATAGGACCATGAAATTTCTTAGGAAATTTTCCCTATAAATGAATAAAATATAAAATCTAACTAATACTATTTTATTATGAATGTATAAGATTATTATAGTAGAATAATGATTTTATAAATTAAGGTAGAATTTTTTTTTGTAATGGTAATGGCATGAATGGTTGTAATAGTTAACTTTTATAATTGATGAAAATAGACCATTTTGGAAACACCTCTTATCATTTTGTAGTGGTGTTGTAGTTATGACATGAGTTGATTATTTTCATTGGTTGTAATATTTATATTAATGTTTGACATTAATATACATCTGCCATCATTTTATAATTTATGTCATATTTTATGGGGTTCTATTTTTTTCATCCAAAAAATGATGACATAGATTTCGTATGTTGTTTCTGCTCATTGAAAATGGAATTTGCATGGGTCTATTCAGGATTGAAGTGATTTATTTCATATTTTTTGTAGTTTTTTTCTAAAAAAACTAATGGCCTATGGATAATAAATTCATTGGTACTTCTATGATTTTTTATTATTCATCATTATTGTGTTTAGTAAGATGTAGTTATATGATAGTTATTTAGATTAGGAACTTTGGATTGAGAAGTTGATTCTAGTAGAAAAAGTGTGTGAATTGAAATTGGTGGATGGATTCATGATGATTATTGTAGAACATGTGAAATTATATCATAGTTGTAGTTATTATAATTAGTCCTCATCAATTTCTATGTTCTAAGAAATGTGATTTGGATTTAGTTTTCTTTTACGAATAATGAATATTATTTATTTGGGGTTTATTTGGTACCTGCTCAACCACAAGATGATTATTTTAGAAAAAAAATATATTGTTTTGAAGGTTGGTATAAGAATAAAAAATATTTTACCAGAAAAAATAACATATTTTTTAATCATGTTTCAAGTCATTTAATTTCACTTATATTTAAACATTTTTATTTTAACATGGGTAAATAAATTTTTTGCTATGTTACTACTGTTTTAATAACTAATTAATTAAAAAAAATTATTTTATATTTCTGTTTTGGAAATACAGAAATAAGAAATTAGTAATATTTTATATTTAAATAAATGATAATTGAATCCGTAATGAGAAAACATTATATAAATATTTTTTTTAAAAAAATTTTTTTCTCATCATTAGGTGGTATTAATATTATATAATTTTTAATAAAAATTTAATAAGTTGTAATAAATTTATATATAAGACTATAAATTATATTATTATTCTTCATAGGAAGATATTAATTTATTTTATTATATAAAATTTACATAAAAAAATTTATCCATATTTTTTAAAATATAAGTTTTAATATCATCACAGTCGTTACATTTCATCGTAGTAATCATAATTTTATACACTTAAATGATGTTTTCCAACATTCATATTATGATCACGTTGATATAAAATAAGAAATAAAGTTTGAATGATTTATTTTATATAATTCATGGAAATTAATTTTTAATATACTTGAATTTTTTTTCAAATAAAATATTACACACGTTTCCAAAAACATTACATATGGGTTTGATTAACTCAATATAGTTATTTTAAATGAATTATTTCATATTATAAATTTATATTTTCATATAAAGATGTCTAAATAAAATTTTAAATAGATGGGCTAAAATGGGAATCATATGGATCACCCCAATATACTATAATCATTTCCCACATCGAAAAAAAACAATTGAAATGAAATAATTCTATATCAGTCATAATATTGTAAAATATAAATATAACATTTAGAGAAATTTTAATGCTAATTGAGTGAAAGAAGGAATTTTTTTTAAAAGGATCAATCTGACTGTTGTAATAGTAATATAAACATTGGTCAAATATGATTGTTTTTTAATGTAACCATTTTTCTATTTGGCTATAGTAACTATAGAAAATGGTAATATTTTTACCTTTATAATAATTTTTATAGGTAGTAATGAAAAATTATAGTTTTTGAACAATGAATAAATTATGGCCTCAACAAGTATAGTCATTTCATTTGATCCCCAATCATTTGAACATAAGAGGGGATAACATCAACGGTGTCCTGTGATGACCCAGACTAAGTTGATCTTCAACAAGTGAGTATTTATCATAATAACAGTGCTATAATTTCATTTTATTAGATATTTTAACATACTCAATACTAGTCTAGACACCACATGAAACTACAAAAATATCATATAATACCTATAGCGAGTACATAGGATTATTAATGGTTTACTAGTCTAGGGATTAGTTACATTATGTTTAAATTTGTTTTTATAAATAAACTAATTCCTTAATCAATCCATATTGACAATAATTTAGATTAATATAATATATGTTTAAGAAATACCAATTTGATAAATGATTGATGTAAAAAATGAAACACAATTATATTATTAGAAAAAATATATACACAATTATAACAATCCCAAGTATTTTAAATAAATATTTTATTAATAAAATATTCTTTTCAACACTCTTCTTAAAATATGACTGATAAAATATGATGATAATATACTGCGAATATTTTACAAGTGTTTGAAGATTGAATGTGTCATAAAACATCAAATTTATCAACTAAAAATGATATTCATATTTAAAAGATAAAATAATTGTGTTTAGGTATTTTCTTGATAAAATAAATGTTTAATTTGACACCATCTCTTCGAAATTAATTTAGGGAATCTTTTTGAGAGTTTAATAAAATATATTATTTTTTATTGAATGGTAACAATACAGTTTCAGATTTTTTGTATGTTTTATCTATTGATGTGTATTTCATGATTATATAATAATTAATTGTACACAATACGCTACTGTAAAATATAATATTTTATTCATATTATGTTTTTAATATTGTTTATTTAATTTCTAAACATCTAAGATACCTATAAACGACTAAAATAAAAACAGTACTTTTAAAAACACTATATTATGAATAATCTAATTTTCAATGTTCAAAGAAGTATTTAAAAAAAATTATGTTCTATTATTTTAAAATATCATAATATTTGACCAAAATTTATATATCCATTATAATCATTCATTTGTAAGACAATGGTTTTTCCATTAACAAAACCAATATTTCCATGAACTATATTTGGAAATTATTGAAAAATTCTACCACATATCTTAAAATTCAACCCATTTATCCATTCCCATCACTACTAATAAATTAAAACTGATTTTATAGACACCTTTCTTCTCAATGAGTCCCACAGGGGTGACCTTAATCCCTTTTTGTTCAATAATAAATATTTAGGAGCAACTCATGAAGGTAATAGAATTCTCATCAACATCATTTCCATTGAAGTAATTGTTTTTTTATAATATATGAAGGGTAACATGATTTATATTCTTATTATTTTTATCATACCCATAATTATAAAATATTTTTTTTTGGTGGGATTCAATTTTCCCTCTCTTTTTCCCATTTATAAATCCATGTTTTATACCCATATGGATGTCGAAGTTACCTTTCAATATCTTTATTTTACCTAAAAAATTATTGTATTATGATTATCTAAAGATCATTCCCATACAAGGGTATAAATATTGATATTAAATATGAAATATTATTTTTGTATTTACATACATCAAACCAAAATTCTATTTTTTCTGGGTTAATAAATGATTTAATGAAAATGTAATTAAGCATTTTTTATTCCCTGATTTTGATAAGAAACTAGTTCTATATTCCCTACAAGTAACTAATGAAATAATATATTAATAAATTTTTGGATCACATTAAATGAATTAACATAAATGGGGTTCCATGAAGAAACTCCCATGAATTAGGTATTGAATTTTTATCTAGATATGACTTGTTTTATGATATCAAAATGAACAAACTATGTATGTTTTATTTATGAATCCTTGGTGAAAAAACATTGTGATATTATTATAAATGTCTCATTTAAAGTTTTTTTATATCTTTTTATGGTTTTATTCATGTTCAATTTATTATGATATGCATCATTTTATTTTGATCATGATATGTTTTTTAAACTCATGTTATTATTGATATGCCTCATGATCACATGCTAAATGTCTCCCATGCTTATGACCATTCTCTGAACATTATCACCTGTTTCAATTGATTTATGTCCCCAATATATGATATATATTATGAGTAATTTAATGTAAAATATTGAAGAATAATTCCACATGGATTATAATATATATTTTATATTTTTTGGTATTATGTTCCTAATTACAAGAAAATATAATTTAAATGATAAAGTGTTTTGTTCTAAGTAATAACTATTTTATGCAATAAAAGGAATGATTCCATTGTACATAACATAAGAAGGTTTAGTTATTTGTGAAAAATAAGAAATAAAAAACATAGTAATGAATATATGGACAACTCATAATATATGGAAAAGTACATGAATTTCAGTTATGTATTCAGAGATTAGTTTCCATTGAATGAAATCCCTATCTGAATTCTTTAAGTGGACAATTTTCTGTCCCAGATATACTTTGGTAAAATAATTATAATTACACCATATTGATGTTGAATCAATTAAAAACATGTACATGACTACTTTTCTTATTTGAATCTTATTTTGGTACTCAGATATTTTAGTATAATCATAAGTTTTTATGAATCAATATATTTTATATAAATTTTATTAATTATTATTAATAAATAAAAAATTTATGAATTATGTTTGATGACATAAAATAAAAATATAACTAAAATAATCTAGAAGGTAACATGATTTTCAATAACTTTTTCTTCTTATATATCAGTAGTGGGAAATACGAATTATTGTGTAAATGATGAGTGAAACGGATGATGAATATATCATCATCCAATATAATATAAAATGGAAAGCTACATGGGGATCATGAATATATAATCCTTATTGTTTAATACTAGTATTTATATTATTGGGAGGCTAGATTCACCTCTCATGAAAATAAATTATGTTGAGTCATTCATGCATCATAGAACAATTTTTTTTGTGGATCCAATAACCCATTGATTATTGAACAATATATTGCCTCTATAGAAAAGATCATTTTTAATCTATTTTTTGGATCTTGCGAAGTTCACTTGGGAATAATTCCACTTAGATGAATAATCTAATCAGGGGTTTACGATGATTAAAAACAAAATTACAAGAAGGGAGACTCATTCTTTTATGTGTTAAGGGTTCAAGAGAATCATTTTCAATAAATATTATTCCTGTTCAGTGAAAAAAATAGAATAAATTATTTATAATGAACCAACCATAACATACATTGAGAATACATCAATATTTTGGATCATTTAATACACTACACAAAAACAGAACCTAATCATGTATTAGTTTAGTAACTTTAGATTATTTTATTAATTTTATCATTCCTTTATGATTCCTCCAAACGATATATTATATTTAATGATTTTCAATTCATTTTACTAAAGTGTGACTGACCTCCAAATAAGTGAGTGTAATTTTTTATTATTTTTTTACCATTCAATAATTAAATATTTTAAAAAAGTCCAAACCTTGAAGAAAAACATGGGAAAAAACTTGGGAAGGATTTTGGTTTTGAATATTTTAAAATATGCAGTCTAAAGGCTACCTTCGTGGATTCTTATAAAATTTATATATCATTTCCTATATTAACCCATCCATCATCTAACTTATCATTAATAAAAATACTTGTAGAACAACATTAATCTGACCTTTCTACTCTATAATCCTCCAAAGTAACCCCATGCTCTCACGAACTCCCTTTTTAAGATGACGAATCCAATCATTCAAGTAAGGTTTCTTTCCTTTCTTTCTTTATCTAAGTTTATTTATCTTGTTATTCCATTTTATATTGAATAAATAATGATGGGGTATGTTTTATAACATCCCCAATACTAAAAATATTATTCAAATATAACGATAAATCCATTAAACTCTCATTAATCCCTCCCTTGTACACCCATTACCATACCAATATTTCATAAATATAATTTCATTCCTATTTTTATTTATGAATATTTAATATCATATGTCTTATTTTTTCTAATAATTTTTTTGTGCACATGTACGTAAATGTCCATATTACTATAAAATTAATTTAAAAATTATTAGATACCCACTACTCTCTCATAATACCAATTTATGAATAATTATATGATGTGGTTTTGATGTCAATATTCAACAAATTTTCCACACCAAACAAATTGTGTAGTGAATATCGTACCCATTTTTTATCAAGGGTCATTACTATTATAAACATATATCAATTTTTTTGTCTTATATGTATTTATTCCAAACACGTTGATGATGTAATAAATTATGAAAATGAATGAATCCATGTTTTCTGACCTATGTAGCACAATTAATCTTGATATTGAATATAACGTGACGTGTGCACCAATATTTATACCGCCCACCAAGGCAATTGGTAATGTTTAATATCATGATACGTCTTTTTTGTACTAGAGTGTACCAAATTAAATTAATGTAATTTTTCCATCTTGAATCCTTGGATGTTTATTCTTGACCTATGTTTAGGATGCAATATTTCATGTTGGGTCCACATTTCCCATGTTATTATTATCGTGTTATATCATGTCTTATTATTCAAGATAAATTATGCCTCATTGATATGATATGTCTAACAAGTATTATTATCATCGTGTTATTCCCTGTTTATTACATTCCTAGCATTTTTTTATCACCCCTTTTAAATGTATTTACGTTATCCAATGTATTTTTTATCACAAGCATGATAAAAATGTTTCCAATAAAGATGTTTTAATTCATTTTTAATGTTTCCAGGAAATGTATATAATTCCTAACACACTTGTCCTAAACATTTTTTTGTGTAGTATTTAAATTAATATTAGTTAATTAAAAAATTTACTAAAATTTAATAAGTAGAATTATTGTTATAGTAATTCTCACCATGATGAGTGGTATAGGTCAAATGAATTATCATTATTTCATGAGACAGAAGTACGTCATAAAAATGATATATATGATTGTTATACATAATATTTAGGTGTTCTAATGTGTACATATAAATATTAATATAAGAAATATCATAGTATTTTAGGATATTGAGTTTATTATATAATCATGAAATAAAATTAAATAAGGGTGTTCAAAGAATAAATAAAACAAAAATGGTTGTTGATGAACATTTCTTCTTATTTGGGTATATCATTCTAATTTGAACATAATGACTTCATTATTTGGATTTATTCCCGAATCAAGTATTCAAAGATGAAGCTAATAATGTTAGAAGGATGGTATGTTAGTTATTCACCAAGAAAAATGGAATTAATGGTCTCTTGAAAAGAGATGGAGTGGTGTCCTTTTATAAGAGAGTGGTGGGTAACTTTGAGAATTTGTCAAAATATTATTTTTTTTAATATAATAAATCTCAATCTGAATACAACAGAAAGGCCATGGCTTTTAATTTAATATGGGTTATATTTTTAATCTCCTCCGCAAATAAATTTTAGATAGGATTTAAATTAATTTTAATCCTTTTCTTTTTTATTAACATATAGTTTAAAAATATAAATTTTCTTTTTGCAAACAATTATTTTATATTAATAAAACAAAATTACGAATAAAGGTTATAATAGACTCTAAATGGTAAATTTATGATATTATAGTCCATATATAATCGACATTTTATTATTTAATAATTCTTTGTTTTTTTAAGTAATTTAATAAAATTTTACATTCATTAAATATCATTAGTGTCAATTTTGACACAATTCATTATTTCTATTATTAAAAATATCATAAAAACATGATACCTTCTAGCCAACTATAATAAACCATCCCTAACATGAAATATTAATAATAAAACTTGTTTATTACAGTAATTGTAAAAAATTGTATTTATTTTAATAGTTTGAATAATTTTTGTTTGGTATTTCATTAATTATATTGTTACTTCAACATCATTGTTGGTTAATTTATGGTATTTATTTATTTAATAAAAATTAATACTAAAATTAAATGACAATGGAAAAAATTTTCATTAAAATTACTATTATTATCTAAATTTATCATTTATATAAGAATATATTTAAAATGAAAAAGTTATTGAGAATTTGAGAATGAAATTTGTAGATATTCCTTAAATAAAATAAAATAAATTCTTCACTTTCATCTATGTGGATATTTTTTTCAATTTCAAATCATGTTTCAATTTGGATGACACTCTATCATAAAATAATATTAGGTCATGTATAAGGGTAATTTTATATTTTTTTACCTTAATTACCTCATCAACATTTTAAATTATTTATAAAAATTTAATGAAGATACTTTTCATAATTCCCAAATATAAAATAAATTTATTTACATTACTTGGATCCTCTTATTTCAAATATAGTATGCATTTTTTCAAATTAAAAACACAGATGATTCAGTAATTAACTTAAATGTAATCTAATTGATGGAGTGAGATAACATTTAATTAATGATAAAACATGAAAAATATTGAATCTATTATATATATAAATTTAATATAAAATTGACTCCATTAACCACATTATATTAATGAAAAAAATATTATACATTTTTACATTGGAAAAAAAATAAGAAACAAATTTATTATGACATATTATTTTTGTGGAAGAAATTTGCATTCAATTAAATTTTAATATTTGTTACTACTTATCAAAACAAAAAACGTAATTGAAAATCAGAAAAAATAAAACCAAAATATTTTTTAATATTACAAATTGAACAAAGAAGTGTATTTTTTTCAATTAGAACATATTAAAGTATAATATTTTTATTCAATATAGCTTCCACAATAATAAACTATAAAATGACTATTTTGAAAAAAATAAGGTTTTATGTGATAATATAGGTTGGTTATTATATTCTTCCAATAAAATATTTTGCATAAATATAAATTGTAATGAATATAACTGTTATAAAAAAATTTCCCCCTTTGATTTAATTAAATGCCTTATTATGTGATATGGGAATTTAAAAACATGGACTTCTTTGGGATTATCATATTTAAAATACCATTATGTATAATTATCATTGATAATATAGTTGTTAAATAGTGATCACATGATTTGTATAAATATACGGAACTAAAAAATGTTATTAACAAGGAAAAAGGAAGTGATGGCCTCAAAAACTAGGACAATTCTCTATGAAGACCATTTTTCTGATCTTCCAACAGATATAGCATCACATGAATTATCTCTTAGCAAAGCCCAAGATGAGATATAATAACTTCATATTGATAGAAACCATTTATGGTAGATGTCCAAACCCATCAAGACCATGGACGAAACCATTTATGAAGATCCAACCTATAGAAATATCACTATCGTGAACCTTATTCTAAGTGAATTTTTTGGTGTATTAATGGGTTATGTGTCAATACCCTAGAGATATGAGTATCTAAATTATTATTTATATAATACTTGAAATGTTTTTAACATTTTATTGTCTCTTTATAATGGTGTTTTTATTTTGATACAATAGAACACACAAAGTATTTTTGGGTAAAATTAAAAGTCAATTAATGAATTTATTTTAATGAAATAATTGATTTTTAAAATAATTAATATATTAATAAAATAATATTACTTAATAATTATTATCAAATATAAGTGATCATATAATTTTTATGAAGTCAAATATAATATTTATAAGGGTTTGGAAACAATTATAGATAAAAAAAGCAAAATTTTCAACAAAATGTCAATTATATTTTAATTGTGAAATTTTGAAAAATTATAAAAATATTTTGATAAACTAAATATTATTTTCGGAAATAAAACGTTGCTATTATCAAAAATTGATTTAATCATAATTATCTAAGAAAGTCAAATTCTCCATTAAAAATTAAATACCATATAAATATTAATTGTGTACTAAGACATTAATTGAACACAAAAATAATATTATAAAATTTATAATTGGTATGTGTTACCAATTATATATTGTCATTTATGCTAATTAAATTTTATATTTATTTGGTTATTTATATAAACCCATTATGAATTATCTAAAAAAATTAATATATTATATGGTTTTCAAATCATTTAATTAATAGTATGAATCACCTCCTTATATAAAACAATGTTATTGTGTTATCATCATTCCTTAAAATTATTAAATTATTAAAAAATTATTTTGGGATGAATACCATCGGGAGAAACAATATGTTGTTTTGAGGTTTTGGTTATTTTATTACATATAGTCCGAAACATATGTTTGATAATTAATAAAGAAATCCAAACTCATTTCCCAACTAAACCCACCACTGCTCCCATTTCCCATCACTCAAAAATCATTTTGTAATTTCCGTACTCTTCCCTCCCCTCTCTGGAGTCCTCAAATGTCACCCCAATCCCTCAAGAAGCTCCTCCCATGCATTTTGAGACACAAACTCAAGTAAGGTATGTAGAGACTTGGAAATTCAGTGTAAACATTTTTTAATTATATAGGAATATTACAAGTCTTCAAAAATTGATGGCGCATGATTATGATGACCAGAGTTCCCAGAATGAATTTTTTAACTTTTTTTTCAGGTGCGTTAATTAAATGTGTGAGTGGTTTTTTATAACTATTGAACTGTTGATCGGAATGGAAATATGAGGACACCATTTAGCTAGCAGCGCCAATATTCTCTTAAGGAGACCTTCACCTCAACTGTAGCTGGTCAAGGGTCAATGTTAGTCTTGGTGCATTTCATGGGAGAAAATAAAATAAATTTATTTTATTTTATTTTTAAAATTCAATCCTCTCAAGTTGAATTTGGTGGTAGGGACCACCAGATCCTTAAACACCCACTTTAATGAGGGAGGTGACTCTTTGGTTTATTCCCATTAATTGTGCCAACATCAAATATATTAATTTTTCAACATTAATTGTATTAATTAACATACATTTATTTATTTTTCATTTCACTTCTTCGTTGGGGGATTTGTTGGAAAAGGAGAGCTTGGGATAATTGTAAAGAAACAAACTCTCAAACGAAGAACATTTTCCATAATGAAGAACTCTGTTGAAGGATCCCCAATGAGGAACGTCATCAATGAAAATGAACAGACGTCTGTCTTTACATCGCCTTCACCAACTTAATCTCGCAACATCATCAACTTTCAATCGACATAGGGAATGTTGTTTTGAATACCCATTACCCTGTTCTTCTCAATCTTCTTGATTTATGAACAATTATGTTTCTTTGTACTATTCTAATGAGGAGGGTTAAGGCCCACCAAACACGGCCCAACCACTCCCCAAATGTTGTGGTTTATTATTGTCTTGAATTGATGGTGACATTTCGTGTCGAGTGTGGGAGTTTTCGGAAGGAATAACGGGCCACCGAGGTGAGCATATTGCCCCGAGGAATGCCGCCAGAACATCCTGATCATGATTGGCACTGGTGTGGCTCGGGAATGGTGGTCGGAACTCTAGCCGGCCGCGATGACGTCGGCGGCTCGACCACGCTGTTGGAAAAGGGGTGTGGCCCCTCAGCCGCAGTAGAGAAAGGGCGGAATCCGGCGCACAGTAGGCTGCTCGAAGGGGGCATTAGTGGGAGAACATGCTACCAGACATTCAAGAGCCGCGACACAAGGCTGCGGTGGAGAGGGAGGATGGTCAAATACCCACCAGCCACCAGCGGTGGCACGGTGTGCAACCGCGGCATGCGGGTGGGTTGGTCGTCCGTCTAGCAGGTGACCCGAGCGGGACCCCGGGTCCCGCGTGCCAGCAGTCATTGCCATGTGGAACTGGCCAGTCGACTACCCAACCTGAACGTCCTAGCTATTTGTGGTACCCAAGGTGTTCATATCCCTTGGTTGGAGGTTAGGGTGGACCCCACCACAGGGCCACCCAGTGGCAGACCAGCGTAGGCTAGTGGGCCTCCTATTCGGAGCCAGGCCGGTTGCTCAGGCCATAACCAATGGGCTGGACTGACCTAGCGATCCGGGTCATACCTAAGGCTGGACATGAGTCGGCCTAGGAAGGGTCGGTCTAGGTCGGTCTGACCGAGTTGTACCGGACCCAGACCGACATCTACCCCTTTTCACTCATTCGGCTGTAACATGACCTACAGGCGTCTGTTTGACAAAATGTCTGCAGCACTAGAATGCTTGGATTGAGGTGGTACTTTTGGTATATCCCACTTGAGACTTGGTTAAGGCTAGAGTATAACTTGGTTGGATCGAACAAAATTCTAACCGGGCCCTCGGGACTAAAAGGACAATAACTTATAGATCGTGCGTCCGATTGCCACACCATTTGTTATGTTGATGCTCCTATTACATGGTTGTCCAATGGGATACATATTCCTGGGACTTCATGGCAGTTGGATTATGGACATGTGGAATGAGGAACAGACCCTCCTATAATCAATCAAGCTTAGTGCGAGAACCCAATGGATAACTAAAAATTATAAAAGAAATCCTATAAGGGTATGTGCCTTAGTATCCTACGTGAGTGTGTGATTTGGGATCCTACATGGTTCTGTATTCCAGTATCTCAATGGATCCACTTTAGGATCACACTTGTGATTACTCTAGGATCCTACAAGGGTCTGCTGTACTAGGATCCTACGTGGGTCTGATGATTTTGGATCCTACATGGGTCTTCCTCTTTACAGAGTAAGATGATTCAGTAGTAAAATATAATCATATTTTCTTTCGTACCTAGGTTATACCAGATATGAGCTGGGTCTTTACCATTTTGGTGATATGTTTTGTGGTATTCTTCTATGTGGTGTTACCTTAGTGGTACTTACCTTCCTAGTTATACCATTGTTATATTCTTCTGAGTGGCTTTACCTTTGTGCTACTTACCTTTGTGGTGTTACCTTCATGGTATTCTTTCCTCCTTGTTATAGTTGAGCTTTGGGCTTTTGATTTGGGCCTTGTGTTTCCTCAAGATTAATATGGGTTTACTCGATAACTTTGGTTAATATATGGACATATACCTATGTAGGGTTGTCAATTGACCACATGCAATTTTGTTTATCTTTTTTGGATTTGGTAATTCCTTCAAGGGTCTCTGGGTCCCTACTGAGTAGTGTTATACTCACCCCTGAACGGGCTATGCCCGCAACATGTTATGTTTGCTGCTGACGATAGATTACATTGATTGAGGCAGAGGGTACCACGACTAGAGGTATTTCAGAGGTGTACATTAGACTAGGCATACGACAGTGATGACCATTCGAGATATGGACCTACCATTCATGTATGATCCATGACGGGTGTTCATAATAGCTATTCCATATTACGTGTACTTCCCATTTATCTTTTACTTTTTAGTTGGACTTGTATTCTGGCCCATTTTTATTTCTTTACACACCATGTTTACTATATAGTTTTATTTTGTGCTTGTATCCTGCATTGTTCATTGTTGTGTGAGATTACTGGTTATATAGGCAATGCCTTCCCATTTTTATGGAATATGCATTTTGGTGCTACTTTCCAGCCACTGGCCTAAGGGATGCGGGATTGGGGTAGTCACGACATGGGCCCCAGGTGACGGGTCATGAAAAATTGGTATTAGAGGAGTCGGTTAAAACATATAAAATTGGACTCTGATATTTTTTTAATGGAAATAGTTTAAAGTGTAGTGAATATGGTTATCATTTTATGGAATATAGATTTGGTGCGACGATCGATGTATCCATTAACAAGGACCCTGACTTCTGTTTTCTGATTGAATGCACAAAAACAATGATTGTGTGTGTGTTTCAAAAGGTTTTCATTCTGAATTTCTTGAGTCAGCTCACCATGTATAACTCATTTACCATGACACACCTGTTTCTTTTCAGGATGCATCTTTGCAGACAGCCTACTACGGATTCAGGAAGAGTACGTGATGATAGCCCACCAACCGATGTGGCCTTGGTGCATGGCCCTTTATAAGTAGAGGAACCAGCGGAGGCAACAGCAGCACCATTACCCATTGGTCCACCGATGCCACCATCCCCAGCAGTGGAGAGTGCTCACTGCTTGAGCATGTTGCATGAGTTCCAGCACTATAGGTCACCCACGTTCAGGGGTGAGACAGACCCACATGTGGTAGAGGATTTGCTGGAGGCTATGGTGAGAGTCTTATGACTAGTAAGGACACCAACTAATCTCATGGTGATTTTTCTTCTCATTATTCTACTATAATCATGAGGTATATGGTGGAGCATAATGATATAGGTTCATGAAAAGGTGACATTTCTCTAGGCAGACACTGATAGCCGATTTCAGGCAAAGTTTGTCTCAGCGACCCTTCACATAGTGCACATATAGGGTCTTCTTCAGCTGCAGTGGGGCAGCATGACTGTGGAACAGTACTGATCAAGGTACTCCAACCTCCCACAATACTCCAATTATATAGTGCATGACCCACTCTTTAGGGCCTGAACCTTTGAGAAGGGACTCGGGAGGGATATTAGGGCTTTGATGATTTCTCTCGTCATCATGACGCAAACCGGCGTGATAGAGATAACCCTCTTAACGGAGAGTTTTCTTGCTGATTCATCTCCAATAGTGAGACCCACCACTGGGCGTTAGGTATAAGAGTTTTCTATAGGTGGCAGCAGACAAATGTCATAGATATCCAAGAGGAATAGACCTATAGGTGGACGACTATAGGATTTAGGGTCGGTTTTCCAGGGCACCCGAGACAAATCCAGTCATGCGAGGATAATGTAATGTTATTCATGCGGCCAGAAAGGTCACATGGATCATGACTCCCCGACCCACCATCCGGATGATCTGCAGATGGTCAACGAACCGCCTAGGCAGATACATAGGATCTATTGAGGATGTCTGCAGGGAGAAGGCAGACATGGAAGAGGTTCTGGTCATGCAAATTGTGGTGGGTGACGATTGAAGATGTTACTACCACTACCACCAGGTGGTCCACCCCGACCATAGGGAGCAGGTGGACAGGGTTGATCTCTGCTCAATCCGCTGAGACCTATAACCAAGGTGCTCTAGAGATGATATAAGGTATGATCTATGTCTACTCCACCTTAGTTGTATTACATATAGACATAGTTTCCAGACGTTATTTTATTGCTAGTGCCAGCGTTTGGAGCTCAGTGATTCTGGTGGAGCCGTTGGCTAGATCCTTATGGCTAGAGACTTTTATGAGAGAGGATTCAACAATTACAAACTATGGCTGGTAGTGTGAGCTTGCTCTAGGTGGCGAGAGATTTGATTGGGATCTCCTAGTAGTGGACTCGAGGCCTTATGATGTAATTTTGGGTATGGATTGGTTATCTACAGTCCATGTCTAGTTTGATTATATTTGGTGATAAGTGAGGTGTGTATTCACTGATGGGATTAGGTTTACCTTCACTGTCGAGAAGGGATCCTTTTCAGCACAGGATATACATTGCTGAGGGAAAGTTCAGCTAATAAATCATTAGTTTGTTGGTCTTACCCTCAGAGCGGTTGAAGTGGAGAGTCTGAGATATCTAGTAGTGGTGGACCAGTACGCGGATGCCTTCCATGATGATCTTCCAGGTCCACCTCCTCACCGAGAGGTGTACTTTTACGTTGACTTTTACCCCATGATGGAACCGATATATACAGTAGCGTATCGGATGGATCTCACAGAGCTTCCTGAGCAGTGGGTACAGCTGGACGACTTACAGGGGAAGGGGTTCGTCCTACCCACTGTTTCTCATTGGGATGCCCTAATTGTGTTTTCCAAGAAATAAGATGGGAGCTTGAGACTTTTTGTTGACTATCTATGACGGAACCTGGTGACCGTGATGAACAATTACCCCTTCTGAGGATTCAAGACCACTTTGATCAGTTGAAGGGAACACAGTGGTTCTTGTAGATAGATTTCAGATCAAGTTATCACCAGCTCATAGTACGAGATGAGGATGTGTAGAAGATGGCCTTCATATGTGGGTAGGGACACTATGAGTTCATGTTTATGCCGTTCAGTGTGAAAAATGCTCCAGCAGTGCTCATGGGACTCATGAACATGATATTTCAGTCATTCCTTGATCACTTTGTAGTAGTCTATAACGACGACATTCTACTACTCGGCTACTAAGGAGGAGGATGCCTATCATTTGTAGGTAAGTCTAAACACACTCTGAGAGCACTAGCTCTATGGTAAGCTCTTGAAGTGCTTGTTCTGGATCCAAGAGGTTCAATTTCTGGGAAATTTAATCTCGGAGGCTGGAGTTGTGTTGGATCCAGTGAACATTGATGCAGTACTGGATTGAGATCCACCCAGGAGTGTGATTAAGGTACAAATTCCTTGGGTTGGCTGGATAATACCAAAGATTTATACTAGATTAATCCAGAGTTCTGTCACCTTTATCAACATTGACAAAGAAGGGAATGCTCTTCATGTGGTCAGAGATATTCCAATGAAATTTTCAAGAGTTGATCCAAATATGGATTAGTTCCTCTATCTTGAGACAATCGTAGGAGGGCATTCGGTATGTATTCTACTACGACACATCAGGAATTGGGCTTAGATGTGTCTTTATGCAGGAGCGAGCAGTTATCGCATATGGTTCTCGATAGCTGAGATGACATGTGTAGAAGTAATATACCCATGACCTTGATTTAGTAGAAGTGGTCTTCACTTTGAAGTTGTGGCGACACTATCTAATGGTTGATCATTTTACGTTCTACTCTAATCACCAGATTCTCAAGTATATCGCCTCCTAGAAGGACCCGAACCATAGTGAATGACATTTTCTTGATCTTTACTAGGACTTCGACTTCGAGATATTCTATACTCTTGGGAAGGGTAACATTGTATCAGATGGACATAGTAGGATATCTCATACATGACTGCTAGGTGATGAGACAAAGAAGCTGGCCTCGTTGCATATATCCTTTGTAGATCGAGATGGAGAAGATTTTCCTCAGTATAATACAGTCACACCCCACTCCATTAGCGAGTGTGGGAGGCGTAGCATATGGAAACTGACTGTGAGGCTCGACATGCTCAGATATCCACAGGACATGAACGTGATGGATTTCTTGATGGTTGGAACCATGTCATCCTTTTCAGAGGACATACCATGGTACCAGTGTCACTTTTGGAGGATGTTTTGATGGAGTTCCACACATCCACTATAGTTGTACATCCAAAAGTTTTGAAGATGTACCAGGACCTCTGACAACATCACTTGTGACCAGTATTGTTGAAAGCTGTAGCAGAGTTTGTCTCTCGGTGCCTCACTTGTCTACAAGTGAAGGCGGGGCATCATGTACCAGTAGTATTAGTTAAGCCTTTATAGGTCCCATAGTTTAAGTGGGACGGGATATCCATTGACTTTGGGACAGGACTCCCACGTATATTCAAGGGTCATGTTTCTATCTGGGTGATCGTCGACCGACTCACCAAGTCGGCCCCAGGCTACCGATCTGAGAGAAGGGTTCAGTAAAGAACTTCAGACGCCACTATGTGTATAATATTTTGAGGTTACATGGAGTACCCTTGACGATTGTATCTGATCGTTAAGCACAGTTCACTTCCCCGCATTGGAAGGGGTTGCAGGAGGCTTTCGGGACATAGATTTGTCTTACCACTCCCTCCCATACTCATACAGATGGACATACTGAGCAAACTATTCAGACCCTCAAAGACATGTTGTGTGCGTGCGTCCTCGACATCGGTCACTGCTGGGAGGATCACTTACCCTTGGTGTAGTTTCCATACAATAATAGATATCACTCCACCATTGGGATGGCACCAATCGAGGCTCTTTCAAACCGACCTTGTAGATCACTTTTATGCTGTACTGACCCATGGGAGTTAGCAGTCACCGGACCAGATATGGTATGTTCTACCATAGAGAAGGTTCAGATTATCTAGGAGAAGATGAAGATGACACAAAGAAGGCATAATTCTTATGCCGATTGAAGACGAAGACCTCTAGAGTTTGAGGATGGATAGCACACCACTCTATGGGTCTCACCCTGACGAGGTTTGCAGAGATTTTGATGGGGTGGAAAATTAGTTGTGATGTTCATCAGACACTTTCAAGTCCTTATTAGAGTTGGTGAGGTGGTTTATCGAATAGAAAATACCCCTCAGTTGCACTGGGTGCAAGATTTTTTCACATATCACACATGAGGAGATATGTAGATGATGCTTGGCACATCATTTACTAGGGGGAGATAGTCATCGACGATGGGGAGACATTTTTGGAGGATCTGGTGGAGATTTAGGATCGACAAAAGAGAGTCATCGTGGGCAATAAATACCTTTGGTGCATGTGTGTTATCAGCACGAGAACCTCCAAGAGAGCACATGGGATCAGGAGGCTCACATTTGTTCTCGGTACCTCCACTTTATTTTTTATTTTATGTGATGTGGATTTTGAGGACACTAATACCTGAGCTGGGGAGACTATAAATACCATGAAATTCCAGGATTTTTTTATTTATATGGGAATATTAAGCGTCTGTGATAATTGATGGTGCGTGATTAGGTGGCCCGTAGTGCCCAAAAATAATTATTGATCTTTTTTTCAGGTACGTTCAGTAAACGTGTGAGCATGTTTTTTTAACATTTGAACTGATGCTCAAAATTGAAATCTGAGGACACCGTTGAGGATGTTGTGCCAGTATTCTCTTAAAGAGACCATCACCTAGACCGCAGTAGGTCAAGGGTGAAAGTTAGTTTTTGTGATTTTAGTGTGAGAAAATAAAATTAAGTAACATTATTTCATTATTGAAATTCAATCATCTCAAATTTAATTTGGTAATGGGGACCAACTGAAACTTGAACACTCTCTTTAATGATGGATTTGACTCTTGGGTTCTCTTCCGATTAATTGTTCCAATATAAAATAAATTAATGTGAATACATTAATAGTATTATTTAAATTAACATTATTTATTTTGAATTACACATCTTGGATGGGGGATATGATGGTAAAAGAGAGCTTGGAAGAATTGTGAAGAAACAATCTCTCCAACAAAGAACACTTTCTCCAATGAAGAACTCTATTAAAGTATACCAAACAAGGAACAAATTCAAAGACCACGAACTGAAGTCCATTATTACCTCGCCTTCACCAACTTCATATCGCAACACCTCTAATGTGCAATAAAGGTAGGGAATGTTGTTTTTAATACCCCTTACCATGT
This sequence comes from Viscum album, assembly GCA_963277665.1. NCBI lineage: Eukaryota > Viridiplantae > Streptophyta > Magnoliopsida > Santalales > Viscaceae > Viscum > Viscum album. The sequence continues at coordinate 1,210,164,209 of OY728148.1, forward strand.
TCTTGTCATTCTACGTGATATAAGAACAATTTGCATCTTTCTACCTTTCTAACAAGGGGGGTTCTGGACAAATGAATATGGAACGACCTATCAGCAAACATTATTGTTTATGATTGTCTTGAATCGATGGAGACATTCCGAGTCGACTACGAGTGTATTTGGAAGGAAGAACGGGCCACGGGGGTGCACCCTGTGGTCCAAGGAGTGTCACCGACAACCCCTGCCAGAAATCGGCAACGGTGGGGCTCAAGAAACATGACCAGCACTCTGGCTAGCCACGATGACTTTGGCGGTGCGACAGTGCCCCCTGAGAAGGGTTGCGGCCCATCGTCCGCAGCGGATCAAGTGCGGTTGTCGGTGCACGGTCTGCCTCGCGAAGGGTGGGTGGCATGGGACTTCACCACTGGATGTGATGGAGCCATGGTACAAGGCCAGAGTAGTGAGGGAGGGTGGTCGGCTCGCCTTCGGTGATGGCGTGACACGTGACCGCACCACACGAGTGGACTTAACGTCTGGCCTGATGGGGACTCGAGTGGGACCTCGGGACCGGCGTGTCAGCTGCCTGTGCCGGGTGGCGCCGGCCAATCTACTAACCAACCCAAATGACCTAGCCACTCGGGGAAACTAAGTGATTCCTCCCCCTTTGGTGGTGGATAGGGCGGACCGCCCAATGCAGGTCGAGCTAGACCTAGCTTGCTTGGTCGGATATAGGGCCGGACATGGGTGGACTCCAGAAAACTTTGATTGAAATGTTCGTTTTGGTATACCAAACATAAGATTTGTATAAGTTTGGGGTATGGATGGGTTGTATCAAACACAAGTCTAACCGGGCCATCGGGATTAGAAATCCAATAACATGTAGACCAGGAGTCTGATGGATGCACCTCTATTGTATTGAGATCCATATTACATGGTGTTCTTTTTTGATACTTTTTTATGGTAGTTCATGGCAGTTGGATTATCTACATGTTTTTTGAAGAGAGGACCCTCCCGGGATAATTTAAGATTAGTGTAGGAACCATGTGGCTATATATATGATGAGGAAAGGGATCTTATGTGGGTCCGTGCCTTAAGAACTAACATGGGTTTGTTATTTGAGATCCTACATAGTTCAGTGTTCTAGAATCCCTAATGGATCCACTCTAGGAATCCACATTGGACTACTCTATGATCATACATGGGTATGATGTATTAGGATCATTCATGGGTCTCATGATTTTGGATCCTACATGGGTCTTCCACTTACAAGAGTAAGATGATTCAGTAGTTACATCTAATCATCTTTACTTCCATACCTATGTTATACATGATGTGAGTTGAGTCATTACTTTTGTGGTGATACCTTTTTTGTATTCTTATGTGTGGTGTTACATTTTTGGTACCTAACATTATGGTGATACCCTTTGGTATTCTTCTATATGGTATTACCTTTGTGGTACTTACCCATGTGGTGTAACCTTCATGGCATTCTTTCCATCGTGGGATAGTTGAACTTTTGGATCTTGAGTTGGCCTTGTGTTTCTTCATGATTGAGATGTGTTTACTCAACAAATTAGGTAAATGTATAGGAATATACCTATGTATGGTTTTCAGTAGTATTCCTGCTTTTTGGTTTATCCTTTGTGGATTTTTTGAGACCTTCAAGGGTCTCGTGGTCCCTACTGAGTATGGTTATACTTACCCCTACACTGGCTGCACCTACACCTTGTTGTGTTTGGTGTAGACGAAAAACAAAATTGATCGAGACTGAGGGTACCATAACTAGAGGATGATCATAGGTGGACATTCTATGTGGCATACCGTAGTGACGACCATTCGAGAGTGTTACCTACCATTCAGGTAGGATCATTGGCGGGTGTTCATAGGAGCTATTCCAGTTTACTTGTACATCACAATTTTCTTGTACTTTTCAGTTGGGCTTCTATTCTGGACCCTTTTTCTTTCTGTACACACCCTATTTACTATATATATTTACTTTGTGTTTTATCTTGATTTGTTCATAGTTGTGTGAGTTTACAAATTATAAAGGAAATGCCTTCCCAGTATTAGGGAATACGCCTTTTAGTGCTAGTTTCCAACCCCTAGCCTACAAAAGCCCGGATTGGGGTAGTCAGGGCATGGGCCCCAAGTGATGGGTCGTGACATGGGATCCCCTCATTCCACCTTTATTCAAGAAACAACATTATTTTATGCCCTAATATTTTCAATTCCTAACCTTAGGTTTTGTTTTCCACATCTTCCAAACATAACATATATTGTCAAAATGATTAGAGGCCACTATATATCTCATTAATCCCTCCAATTAACATTTATATCCTCCATTATATTTTCAATTTTAACTATGGGATTTCATGAAAAAAAATTTATTGAATACCAATACATAATCACAATCAAGGGTGTTAAAATTTAGTCACATACTAATATTTTTTTGAGAAATTACATGTCTTTATTCCAAAATAATATTTCCTGAAAAAACATTGATGAAAAATTATTCCACGTTGAATGTTATATGTGGAACACTCAATCATTATAATTGAATTAATGTTATGGATGTTCCCAAAATTATATAGCACTCTAATGCATTGGGTAATGTTTATTACCATTAGATTTAATGTTGATAATTTAAGATCAAAATCGTTATCTCGATGAATAAATACAATAGATGTCAATTTTGTGATTAATTTTTTTTTGTTTTCCCTTTAAATGTAACATATATTAAAATTTTTAGTCAAATAATATTCACAATAACTCTTTCATAGTTAAATAATAATCAGACCAGACCCTTGAATTCGATAATAACAGATTCAAACTAAAGTATATTATCATATATAATTCCAAAAGTTGAAATGATTAATTTGATCTAGTTAATAGAATAATATTCATTATGTCATTAAAACTTATTCACAATTTAATTGTATTCGTAGATGAGGATGATTTATCTGAGTATTTGTAAAATTATCGTAATCATGACAATTATGATAAAAAAGAGTACAAAAAAATATCGATTCAATATTAAATCATTTAGAGTATAAATCATAGTAAAAATGTATTCACAAATTATTACATGTTAAATAATGTATACCATAATTTACTCTCTTATGATTAACTAAATAAATAATGAAAGATGAATATAAAAATATTCACTTTCTATTGTATGTAGTAGAAAATAAAATTCATAAAATAAATAGTATATTTCATGATAATACAATTATTTTAAACCAAATAGATGGGCATCTAATATACTAAGAAAAATCCACCTTATTTTATACTTATAATAAATTCTCTCATTAATTTAATATGGAAAGTCAGCGTTAAAATGATCGGTGAATGTTACTATCCTCAAAAACCCTCAATACTACAATCTGATTTGATCTATTTTTTTATCAAAAGTATTCCTTCATACGATTACCAGATTATATATTTTTATCCCCATATGTCATTGATCAATAAAGAGATCAGATTCAGTCTAGATATCCACAAAATCCAACCAAACAATACGGTGAATGAAACCCCTATATTCATAGCCTTAGAATCTCTTAGTCATGTTGATATGATCGATCTCCCAATGAAATAATGAACGCATGATGTTTATAAGAAGAAAGAAATTTTTTTCACTCATTTAAGCTTCAGAGCTCTCACATAGTAGTAAGAGTAGAAGTGTTTCTCTACATGATTCTATATATGCATCCAAGTCATTAAAAAACATGGTATTTATAGGAAGAATTTCGAATGATCATATTTTCTCAGAGACTTCCATAATGACCTAGACACCAAGAACACCAATGATCATATTACAACTGAAATCAAATAAATTTTTTTTCATAACATATTGTTAAAAAATGCATGAACTAATTTTAATTTATATCATTTATAGTCTAAAATGTATAATACTATGATAGAATATGTTTTTTATCCGAAAATTTTTTCTTTAGTTAATCTGATGGATTTATTTATTTTTTATCATTACCATTATATTTATATCTATGAATCTGATGATAACTATTTAGATGTAAATTTCTATTAATATTTTTTCAATAGGAATAAATAAAATAAATTCTTCAATATTTATTTCATAATGGTGTGTCCAAACATGATAAGATCTATTCCTATTATGATAGTTGTAATGAATAAGGATTATTTGAATTAATGAATAATTTGAAATGAATTCTATGTATAGTATAAAATTTATTTTTCATTAAATCAATTAAAACACATTGGACACAGAATAATTAGTTAATTATTATTTTAGAAAGAGTTTCTAATTTCCAAATCAAACAGAATAGAAAAGTAAAAATATATATTTTTGACCAAAAAATCTTTACATTTTTATAATTAACAATCCAATAGTCATAGATAATAAAATATCATTGATGAAAATAAGTCTATTATCTTTTTGATTCATCCTATTCAGAACTAATAATTTATACATTTATCTCATGTGTTTATAAATCATCTTTAAAGAATAGTGAATATGAAAAACTCCCCCTTAGGATAGTAATTACCCTAAAGAAGTTATTATATTATTTAAATGTTTTTATCCCTTTACTTGAAGACAATAATCATATGTTAAAACTTCCCCCTTTGTGATTTTTACGAAGGAATAGTTAATGTATTGACACACTGAAATATATTTAGAGAAAAAACTATATGAAACACATTAATATTTTACTAGATCTTATAAATTAAATGAAATTACGTAAAACCAAAATAATTTGAAAAATTTCTAAAAAAATAAATATAAATGAAAAATTCATTCATTGAAATCTGATTAACAAATAAAATACAACGTGAGTTTAGGGAATTAAGTCATCTGTGATCTAAATGATCGTAAAATTGTCTCAATACACTTAAATTTCATAATATCATCTTCAAACATTTCCAAAAACCCCTCTTGAGATATATTTTTCATCCCTATCACATGATAACTTTCCTTATGGATCAAAAATAATTCATCTTGTTCCATATCCTATTCATTTTGATATTGATATATTTCTTCCAAATTTTAATTTTTTTCTCCTTTGACTTTGATCATTTCATCGAAAGCATTACTATGATTCGTTAAAATAATAATTTCATCTCTCTAGATATTAAATATTGAAATCTCTATGAGAAGAAACATTGAAATCATTTTTTGATCTTATGTATCCAGATTTATTTTCAATTGTACTTATAAATGTTTCTTGATATATAACATTATTTTCTATAACCCTTTTAAGACATCAGAATAAAATATCAGTTTCATAAAAAAAATTATTGAACCTTTTGTGATTTTCATCCTAAATATTGATATCTTCATTAATTCCAATATATCATTTCACATCACTATTTCAACTCTATTTTTGATATTTAGAATTATATTTAAATGATTTTGAAGTATTCTTCCAACCATATCATCCTATCTATCAACGATTTCACTGAGTCTGAATCATTGTATTGATTCTCAATAAGCCAATCGACCTTTTTATCTAATCTAGGAAATTAGGGTATTTCATTTTCCAGTCTATATAATGTATGGAAAAAAAATCAACACCCAATTCATTGATCATATTTTGAGATTCTATCTCTAATAGACTGTTTTTATTACTAGTTATAATATCTTCTAGAACAATTATTTTCTTTCATTGAATCCAATATCAAATTAGCATCATTGAACTCAATTGAATCAATAATAGATCATGCACTACATTCAACATTTTGATTTTTATTTTCATCATCCTTCTCGAATGAATATATGACATCTCAATTGGATAGATAGATTTTTTCCTTTATTGAATGAAATTTCATTATGATTTTCCAAAAAAAGATATCTATTTTGACGACGATTGTTAATTCCATATAGAAATCTAATTAGAATGATTCTCCACATCTTTATATTTATAATTTTTTTCTGTAGGATTTATTCACCTTCATAATCATTATCATTATATTCTACTTATCCTTATTTAAATCATTCTCCAACATTGCCACCATCTTAATGACATTATTCAATTTCATGTATATAATTATATGTTACAATAATTTAACTAGTGCATTATTTTACCAACTTATGAAGTAATGAATCTTACATTAAATATACTTTCAGAAAAGGAATTGATTCCTCATCAACCAAAATCATGATTCCTTTATCTATAACAAATTGAAGATATCTATTGAAATCATCCAAATATCAAAATCATAAATTAGCATTAGGTGGTATTACTACTTTTATAGATTCATTCTCAACACATTTCACAAAATTTTCTAAATTTTTTTCGTTCATGTTTCTTTATTCTATTATTTTCCTTTTTCCCATTTTCTAAAAAATATTCTCTATATTGCACTGTAGAAAAGGCTTCAGCTGGGTCGATTTTAATTTGACGCTCTCCATAGTTTCTCACAACATTCTTCATTCTACATTATTCAAAAATTTATTTTGAGTAATTTTTTTGTTTCTTCTCTATTTTTGGGTGGATTTGAATCCTCTTTATTTTAATAAAAACATTATTAGTTCTCATTGTTGAGGATTTTTATTCCTCTAATGTAGAAACCTGATATCATTTGACACACATATTTTTATTCCGAATCAAAATAAAAATATCATTATTCTGATTGTATCATCAATAATTAAATTTAAATTTTCCATAACAGGTTTATAATTGATGGAAATATTGAAATATATCATGCACTTTTCAAACATCATAATAATCAATCTGGGAAACATAACAATATTAGACTTAATCAAGATAAAAATTAAATTTTTTCAATAAAAAGGATAAAACCATCAAGATAAATCTTCCTCTTGTTGAATATTCAATGAACCATCCCATATTATCTCGTTCTATTACCTCCCCATGCTGGCCTCCAATAATCTGGGAGTTGGTGACTAGCACTGAGTACTCTGGTCCCACAAATGGGAGGTGTTAGCATAATGTATAGGTATGAAAGCCCAAATTTCTTTGCTAAATAGCCTTAAATGTAAATAAACTAATTAAATAATGCATATAAACAACTATACCACACAACTATAGTACAACATTAACATAACTAGAATGTTAAAAGGCCCCAAAAAGTCCCCCAAAATGATTATGTGACCACAAACTCAACCTATATGTAACGTGGTACTAGGACTGCTTTCTAAACTATAAGAACACACCATGTCTGTCTGGCCTCACTAATAACCACCCAGTCCTAGTAAACCTAGGACTCCATCAAAGGGTTAGTCTTTTTCATTAGACATGACTTGGGAAGGAAAATGCCATGTAGGGGTCATTATAACAATACTCAGTAGGAAACCCCCAAAAAACACAACGTAAATACCAAAAAGTAAACAAAATGAAGTATGAAAAAAATGGAACGTACAGTCATTTTCATACATTTATATGTCTAAAATGCATGTAGTAATAATAAATAGATATACTTAATCCATGAAATAGGTATAAGGTTATGTCACTAACAATTACCAGCAAATGAATTATACTCGAAGCACACTCAATCTGAGAGAACCCACCCCTAAATCCTTGATATCATCGAAGACACTCATGATGAGGACTATTACATATGATCCCTACCAAAATGAGAAAATTTTGTTCATATAATATTATGATAAACACAGAGGGGCTCCAACACATGTCCCTGGGGTATGCCCCTACCCCACTATGGAACAATTCTCAATATAGGGGATCCACCCCAACACCCTAGAGAATACCACTAACCGAACTAATGCAACCTGTTAGATGGAGGAAAAACACTCTACTCTCAATGGTTTAACTGATTCCACACAACTCTACATGGGGTGATAGAGAATGTCTCCATCCAACAGAAGTATAACATAACCCTATCTATGATTCAGCCTCAAGAGGGAAAGATATTCCAATAATTTGGATGTAATGCCGAACTAATCCCATGTGGAATGGACCCTGAGAATAATCTAAACCAGTATTGGTCCAAAATAAAAACTCCTAAAATTATCTAAAAATGAGTGTCTCAAGTTTATGGTTCGAAAAACGTAGACATCTCATAAATGGATGTAACACTGGAATGTTATAGGTATTTGAATATTTGAATTGGGATAATGTGCATGTGGATTGGAAGCATGATCGGTCCTATGACCATGTTAGTGATCCTCTACGGTCGACCATCTAGACCAGATACCTCATGGATTCCATGACTGTATGAAAAATAGTGTCACCGTGGCTCATGGTTTACCATACTAGTAAATTGTGGACCAGTTTCCCTGGGTCTTACCTAGATCCTACCCGCTCATCCTAGCACAATTAATGCCTATCAACCTGTCTCGGTTTAGTCAGCCCAGTCTCCTCCACCTAGGCCCTTCCCACTCTGGTAGAGCTCTACCCAACTCCCCTAGCCTAGCCCCACTAACACATAGGATTCTTGGACAAAACATCAGCCTCTTCTTCTTCTGTCCCCATAGGCTCCTATGCACCTTCTCGTTATGCTCCACGCCGCTACCTTTTGTCACTACTACATCCTCTAGTCATAACTTCTACCTTCTATTTCTGCATCCACTACCTCACATCGCTCAAATTTCACCTTGCCTTCCCATACCACCATGTCTATCCCTGGTTGATGATCCCTTGTGTGGACCACCAATCAATGCCTAATGCACAAAATAAATAATCTTCATATGTTAGATATCCTCCAGTCTCGATCTAAACATACCCAAAATATATTGTTGTTATCCCTCCAATCTGGGGTTCTAAAATCCTTTGGATCCACACTGATTGTTTAACTATGTCCATGAGGGTCCAATGTTAGAGGGCACAAGAAAAGAGGGAGATAAAGTCACAATAAAATACATGAGTAATGATAATAGTCCTCTGTTCATGTCTTACTCAATAATTTTATTTTATAAGGATAAAAAAGATGAATTAATATAATTCACCGAATAATCACACCGATAATATCCCATACCAAAAAAATTATTGAACCATGGTTCAATCTATTGGTGTTATAACCTGAATTCAAACATGAAAATATAAAGTAGAAATAAAAAATAAATATCCACTATAACTCAATTTGAATCACTCATTTATGAAGTATAATCATTGTGTTTCCATTTTTAAACATGTTTATTTGAATCGATTGTGCATTGATCATTGATCCATGATCCATCACTGTTTGTTCAATGGAGTTCTTTCCCTACATGTGAGTGGAATTATAGGTTTATGGTGATATCCCTAAAATCATTATAAAGACTGAATTAAAATAAAATGTCACTACATTAAAAAATGTATGTATAAAAAATATTTTATTTATCGTTTAGCCCTCAGGGTCTATTTCTACAGATGAACAATGCATAAAATGGTTATATTTTACATAGGGTAACTTTACTTTTTTGATCTCACTAGTGCCATAAGATTTCAGATCCAAGAACCCATTTAATTTTTACTCTATATATTCTAGAAAACTGTCTGCACCTTCTATTAAAATATTAATATTTTTCAAGAAATTATTCTGGGAAAACTGGGCCTCAGAATAAAATTACATCCCATCGCATGGTCTCAAAAGAATTATATATAATTTCAAAAATCCATACATCGTAAAATCCAAGTTGTTACATTCTCTACCCCTTGGGTATTTACATGCTCAAAAACCAAAACAAAGGGTACTCAAATAGATGTGGGTTCTAAGAATGAATCTAAGCCTCCCACTACCATGATCACTCCTAGATATTTTTGTTCTTCTACTAGGAATAAACTGAAGGAATTGAACATACACAAAATATTCTCTCCTAGTGATACTCGATCTCTACCGAGTAGTAAGTAAATGTAGATCTATCTTCAATGTCTATATCGCCCCATTTTTTGACATCAGATTGGTCATGAACTTAACTCATCAACTACAACATGTGGATGATGTCATGAACATGATTTAATAGCAGTGGTGGATCGAATAGGTACACAACCATTCATACTCTGCGAAGTATCTGAAAAGGGATAATGAACATCACATATAGCTCAATATATAGACAAAATCTCCATTATCCACAATGAGGTGAAACATGAAGAAACACATGGTCTCATTCGCTGAAATCTAGAGGTCCTCATACCTTGTCAGCAAAAGACTTATAATGGATCTGTGCAGTCTCCATCTATTCATGGTTTGTATGTACCTTCTACATAGTAGCTCACAACATCTCTGAGACCATGAGTGCTGACTCTCCTAGTTCTGTCTATATAATTGGTGACCTATACGGAAACCATTAAAAGGAATTTAATGGTTTCGTACTAATGGTACAATGATAAATATTGTATTATGACAACTCCACGATTGGTAAGTGATCCTCCAAACAATGACCAAATTCCAACAAGCAGGCCATAGCATTTTCTCTGGAACTTGAATTACCTACTCAATTTGGATATCTATCTAGGCATGAAACATTGATCTCAAGCATAACTAAGTCCCAAAAACTTCTTATATTCCCTTACACAATCATGATGTATAGAGTACATCATGATTTTAAACTATCTTTGACGTAACCCCATAGAGTCGAACTATCTTTTACACATAGAGGCGTCCAAATCTCTCCACAAGACTCATCACTTGGATAGCTAGGAATTAGAAAAAATTGTGAGTTGGTCAATGTTCACCTAGATTGAATCATGTCCCCCAGAAATACATCATAAACCAGTCATGACGACCATCGATATACCATACCACTTCCATTCCATCACCTCAAGGGTTTGAGATAAACCATCTAGAACCTAGTGCTCAGCCATCACATACTGAAAAGTGAGTCATTTAGAGAAAACCTATACAGATCCATTCTTCAACCCTGGCCAAAAAATATAATGTTAGATGTCCAGGTACCTCATTTCCACCCTTAGATATATTACCAATGGGGATTTGTGGAACTCCCTCATTAACTCCTCCCACAACACCACTAGTACTACAATTCACCCTCTGAAAAGAAAAACAAGCATCTCACCATTGGAATATCCTTCAAAATCATGCCCTTTGGAGAAATTAGAAAATATGGTATAATATTACATATTCCCACATTGTTCCTCCCTATCTAGCTATAAGAGTAGAGTGTGAAAAACCTTGGACATGAGTTATGCCAGTCCATCCCTATCCACAAACGACACATGTATTGACTCCAACTGCACTGACACCATGTTCAACAATTAGAAACTAGATCTATTATTGATATAATATGCCACCACATTATCATTCAAAAGAGTATAGACAATCTAAAATTCATATTCCTATTGGAACACTAAAAAATGTATCATTCTCAATTTTAGATCCTTTGGAGAGAAGTTATACATTAGACTCTTATGATTAGAGTATACAATAAACTATTCTCCCACCAATTAGTGTCAACACATATTTAATGCGAAGAATATAACTACTCTCTCAAGATCATGGGTCACCTAGTTCTACTCATACCGTCTCAAATACCATTAATCATAGGATGTCACTGCATTCTCTTACATCAGTACAAAACCATGATCGTGCCCTAATGCATCATATAACACCACATAATCGATGCCTTTCTCTAGAAACCTCAGTGTGGGAGCACTCTTAAACCTCTACCTTAACTCTATAAATCACTACAAGAACATCTCTATCAACCTAAAAGGTTTTCACATCCATTTCGTTGTTTTCAAGGGTGCTTCTTTTCTTTAGAGGTCAGGTAACACCAATTAGTGTACACGTGAAATCCAAGGAAAATCCATACCTTAATAAAATTATTAGGTTGATCCCCCTTAATAATACCCTCAATATTCTATAGGTCCACTGTTACTCTAGACTTTGAGAAGAAGTGTCACAGAAAATATTACTCTTGAATCTAAACCCGACTCTTATAGAGCTTCCCGTAGATTTAGTTCTCTTAGTGTTTACCCAGGACAATCATCATGTGTCTCACATGATCCACCTAGGATGTCGAGTACACCAATATGTCATGGATGAAATCCACCACGAACTAGTCTATGTAAGGACGAATGATCCAATTAAATGTTTTCATGAACAATAGTTGGTTGTTCATCACAAAAATTACATGACCATGTACTCATAGTGAATGTAAAAACAAATGATAGTCATATTCACAATATCCTTATCTTGGACACACAATTGGTGATAGTGTAATATGAGTTCGATCATTGATAACATTCATGCCACTTTCAACAGATCAAATATTTTAGCAATCCAAGGTAGTGGAAACATGTTATTCATGTTCCCCAGGTTTAAGCATCACAAATCCACAAATAAGATAATACTTTCCTCTTTCATCATGGAAGAAAAAACTTGGGTTACCAATTGTGAAACACTTTGATTCATGAAACCCATCCTCTCAAAGTCCTCTAACTTCCCCCTCATCTTTGAAGCTCTTAGAGAGCTATCTGATATATTGGTGTAGATATCAAGGATGCCCTGAGGTGTAGATAAATGAAGAAGTCAATATCCCTATGGGGAGGAAAATTTAGAACATCTTAAGGGAATATTTCCTCATACTCTACAACCACTTGAGGAAGATGAGGAAAAATATCATCAAATACACTGAGGGTGAGGCCTGAAAACTGATGTGTAGTTCAATGCACCCTCCTATGTGTGTGTTCATCATACACTACATGCTTTTCATATTCACCAACAATGGAAAATATACTTCTATCACTACAGGCACAATACACAGTACAACTAAAATAGTAAATCCGAGCATAAACCATGGATTACTAGTCCATAGTAAGAATGTCATCATAAATCCTTGATACCACAACTAAGATACCATAACTGAAGCACTCACCTTCAAGAGTTAGGAAACACTGTCGGTACTAGTGTGTGATCATCGAATCTCCTCTTTTAGGTGTCTTGAAGTGTACGGGTCAAGCCAATAGTTAAACTAGAATCTATAAGTCTCGAACAAGGATTTTGGAAATGAAGGAAAGAATAGAACATAAGTCTATGAAAGCTATATCTATGGTGGAAAAGACACATATCATACATAAAATTATCCCCAGTACCTCATGTTCACTGGCCTCCATTTTCTGCAACTGTCTTGTACCGTTCAACCACCTCCATGATCCTAGAGTAGTGTAACATGTGGTGATGTTGGTAATTGGTAAAACAATCAAAAACTTCATACTTCCACACCTACTCCTCTTCCATTTCCATCACCCTATGGATCACCATACTCCTAGTTCATATTCTAACTCTAGGATCCCTCGATTGTCCCTTGATCAGCTGTATGACGGGTTGGGAAATCTTGTGAATGATTTCTAGAACCTTCACATGTGTAACGTATTTTTTCCTAGAGATGATTTGCACCACCCTAGGAACCTTTCAATATGGACCATGATTCCTATTGTCATATCTTGAATTGACTACCTCAACTAGGTCCTTAAGACTATCTTCGGTCCCCTATTGTCGAGGTCTCAGCTACCCGCTTCCCAATGATAGATCCCACTACTAGTTTCTGCTCCTCTAGAAAAATTTACATTAGTTGGGCTCACTCATGTATCATTGCCTATGTATTACTCAATTAGATATCTATGATTCCCTGATGTCCCAGTGTAATCCCTACTGAAATGTATGACCCGTGAGGAAATGCTCCCACCACATATTTATAGAGTAGAGGGAAAGATCAGAAACCCTCATTGAATACTTCACCATGATCATACTACCTTATAGCTACTATAGGAGATCATGTATGCACATTGATCATAATGTAACTATGGAGAATTACTCCTTTAAGAGATGGTCAAATTATGTCGAGGAGGGAGTTATCTCTTCATGTTTTTGAGTCATTAACCACCACCATATTCTTGAAGATCCTTGAGGATATCTCACAACAATGAACTTCAACATGTCAGTAAGAATCCTCCCAATGAGGGAAACACTGGTGAAAACCTCAAGACAATCCATAGCCACCTGGGGGTCTGGCTCAACATGATACCATAGAGGTTTCTTTATCTGAAACAGACGTAAGGAAATCACCCTTCTTGCATCCTTAGTCGGTAGTTTTAATATCAACTATTGATTAAAGTGTGTTTTCATAGTTGTTAAACCTATCAGAGCTGCTATAACTTTTACATGAAAATGTAATTTGGCCTCGTCACTAGATAGATCATCCTCATGATCATACAATAGAATCCTAGATGACTATCTATGTCCATGATACCTAGAAAATAAATTGTATCAACAATAGTTTATATTTGGAGGACTAACTAATGAAATACATGAAAAAACAATTCCTTTATTATTCATTTTCCATTTGTTTATACCAAATACAATTTTCATGTACCAATTAGAAAATAATGTTTTCAGAGTCCTGATGTATAGATACATCAGCTGAGACTCTAACACTAGAGTTCCTAGATTAAAATCTGAACTCAGACCACATAACTATTTTTCCATAAACCATCCTCATAGACACTCAGTCCTAATGTATGACTGACATCTTCTAATACAACTTCTACATGACCCATCCTAGAGGGTCTCATGCACTGGATACCCCTTTTTCGCCTCCAATACGCCCAGTTCTTGTAACTAGCATTGAGAATGAATATCCAACAATTGGGAACAATTCTCCTAATGTACATGTACACACTATCGTATCCAAGACACGACTACTGAGATGTAAAATCACTAAGAAAATAATGCATGAAATTTAATATACCCTAAAACAGGTGTACAATTGTAAAATAAATATAATATGAACAAGGAATAAAACATTCCCACTAAATTAGTCTAAAACCATAATTGCATCCTATATTTATAGAGGCACTATGAATGTTAATTAATCCAATGGAACACTCCTCTTCTTTATAGCCTCACTAAGCCCACCTAGTCCTCTTTTTCCTAGGACATTGTAAATATATTGATCTTTAGACTAATACATGACAATTGTGGGATAATACCATGCATGACTAAGTACTACAATACTCAGTATGACCCACCTTGACCAGAAAATAAATACCAAAATAGAAATTCAAGGAAATACCACAATTGAATGTACAATTAGCTCTATATATTTATATGTATACAATGAATATAGAAATAATACCAAGATATACTCAATTAATGAAAAGATTCTAGATGTTTGTAACAACCAATAACCATCCACATGATTCTGCTAGAAGGATTCTCCTTCAAGGGTAACACACCCCTTGAGCCATGATATCATCAGAGACACTCACAAAGAGGACATGATCATTTTCTCCCTACCCTGATGAAATCATCTTTGTCAAAAAATATCATGATACCTAGAGAGGGGATCATACCTAAAACCATTTGGAATACCCCTAACGCAATATTTATCAATTTTCAATGTAATGGATCAGACCCAACACCCTTTGGAATACCACTAACCATTTTCATGCGACCTTCTAGATGGATGTCCAAATATATACTCTTAGAGGTTACAAAAATTCTATAAAACTATACTATGAATGATAGATGATCTCTCATATCCCATGGTGGGATACCATAACTCTATTTTGGATTCAGCCTCTATGAGGGACAATAATCCAGTAATGGGGATGTAATGTCATACTGAACCCTTGAGGAAAACACCAAGGGAAATATCTCATCCTATACTAGTTGAATCTAACAACTCACCACATTATCTCATTATTATATTAAAAATATTATTGTCCCAACACAAGAGATGTCATATAAAAAATACATAACTAATGAAAGTTATGGTCGACTAAACATTTGAAGGTGGTTCACTATGCCTAGGGACCGACTGCTCAGTCAATCAAATAGGCCTGGAAGTCGACCACCATCGTCAAACACCTAGACCAAACAAACCAATGTTTCTATGATTTAATTTCATGGTAAACCATAACCCCAATCTTCTACGGAGACAATATAAATGCAATGATTGTGGCCTTGTTCTGGCCTAGTCACCCCAGGTTCGAGCCACTAATCTTGGTCCATTTGGTGTCCAAACCATCTGGAATGACTCAGTCAGCTAGGCACATCTCCCCTAGCTTAGCCTACTCATAAGAAGGCCATCTAGGTTGCAACATACTGCCCAATTGTCCACATCCACAAAAAAATCTCATGTGGCAACAATCACAGTCCAATTCTGCATGCCCCATCGTCTCCCACCCAGTCACCCACCATGCTCAATGCCACCAATGTGGCCAACACCACCAAGCCTCTCCAGACTTCCAACTCACCTCACTAGACCTACACATTGGACCCATTTTTCGGGTCCCTTATATGAACCTTCGAGCCACCTCTAATGCACATAATTTGCTATAATCCATAATATGAGCTCCTTCGGTGCAGATATACACAGAATATGCCACTTTTTTTACTTTTCCTCCAATATGGGGGTCCAATCACCTTCAGATGCACTAGAAAGTCAAACTGTGGCCATGGGGTAAAATAAAAAATAGCATGATGAACGTAGGAGATAAGAGAAAAAATAACACCCAAAAGGAAAACTATCATCCTTTTTTGTTATTATCAATTATTTTTCGTTTAGATGGATAAAAAAATGGATTGTTAACAAATCTCTCAATAATCATGAATAGAATATCTCCTTCTTCATCAATGATTGAACTGTATATGAATGTGATCTTGGATTCACCAGTGTTTATCATGGAAATCTAGAATAGGTAAAATCATAATGAAAAAACCGCCCAACCTATGTTTTGATCAGTTAGTGATGAAGGATGTTTATTGAATCATCATCATTTTTGAGGTCCCTTTGAATCAGGTGAGCATTTATTGCTGATCCTTCAACCATATCTTTTTTTCTGAGAATTCTTTCTTTATTTCTGAGTGAAATTAATGGGTTATTGTGATTACTTTGAAATATTGAAAAAGGGTTAATAATTATCAAATTTCAATGTGTTTAAAATATTTTTTATAAATATTATTTTATTTATTGTTTCTCCATCCATGATGTTTTCTAAAAGAAAACTGTGATGACAAAATTTATGTCGTGCACAATCAATTAAATGATCGATATTTTACAAACAATATTTCTAGGAAAAATGGTCCTCATAATAACATTCCATCTCAGCACCTAGTCTCTAGATCATTGCATATAATTCAAAATATAATACGTGAAAAAAATACAATATGTTGCTCTCATGGTAGTACAAAATTAATACATTAATTACATTAATGTAATCTCTGTAACACATTCTCAGAATGATAAATCCATGAATATATGTAGTTTAAAATCTATGATCTTGAAATAAATGAGTGAATTTTATTTTATTTTAATTTGGTGTATTCATAAACTATGACTTCCTTGATATTTTTTGTCAAATGTTCGTTTTGAATATGATAACTTCTGAAATGGGGAAAAGAATCCCAATTATCTGAAATACCATGAAAAACAATGGAATATCTACGATTCCTCTTATAAGATTTTTCAAGTGTATTAATAGAAAAAATTTACTTTACTACTTCTTTAAATAAAGATATTATAAAATAAAAAGTTACAACTATATCTTGATAGATTAAATCATAATTAAGATTTGACTCTTCAACCCATAAGGATTTCCAACCATTAAACACTATCATTCATATTAAATATTAATACTACATCACATAAAAAGATCATGTATATAATCATTCACTAAATATGAACAAATTTATGTAATATTTTTGTAGATTTATTATATTTGGTGTGGAATTAGAATTTTGATACATGATGAATGAAATTAGAATTATATATTTAAGGGTTGTATCTCTTTATGGGGAATACTGAGAAAATCGATTTGGGTAATGAGGGGATCCCCCTTATATAGGTGATAGAATGTGATAGTTTAGATTAAAAATTGATCTTATGGATCATATTTGATCCCTTTAATCAAACACATGTGATATTTCATAATGCAATATTTCGCTAAAAAATTTATACATTTGATGTTTTATAATTTTATTAATTTGGTGAATATTATTAATTTGAAACGAAATATTATCATTTGGGATGAATATGATTAACAATTTGTTGAAAAACTAAATATGTATAAATTTTAATAATTATTAACATGTATAAGACTAATTATTGAGGAATAGTGTAAAATTATTAAATAAATAATGATTACCATCTATAGAGGAATCATTGATATGATAATTTGTTCTTCATTGTTTTATAAGAGATTTCAATAGTGAAAAAAATGGATAGGTATTTAAAATAACTCAAATATGATGATTGGTTTTGAATACTTGAATATGATATGGTTTCTTGAAATCCAATTTCAAACATGAATACAATATTATTTTATCTTTTTTTATAATTCAAATATGAAATACATTCTAATTATTAATTTTTGAAATAGAAAACTCAAATATGGTTGAATTTTGTAATTCTGTTTAGAAATTTTATTCTGATTATTTTTTTGCATCTGATAAAAAAATCCAATACAGAAAATGTTTAAATTCAGAATATTTTAAATCAAAAATATTTTGGAAAACTATAATTTCTAAAAATGAACATTCATATGTACCCCCTATGAAAATTATTGTCTTAATTTTAGGTGATGGGTAAACCAAGAAGTAGATATGAATGACTACATCATGTTGAACATTCATATATTCTATAAAATGTATTCCAATCTATCATGAGATAATGGTTTGGAAAAAATATTATAAATTTGTTCTTTCATTTCAAATAATTGTAAAATGGTAGCTCTTATTTACATGTGAACCATATGAAATTAATGCCTAATATCTATGTGTTTTTTACAAGAGTGATCTGAAGGGTTTTTCTTAAGGATATAACACTAGTGTTATCGCATAGTATTCAAGTTTTATTAAAAGTCATTCGTTAATCAGTGTGTGTGTGTTTCATCTAAAACACTTGAGAAAAACAACTTCCTACTACCACAAATTTAGCTTCTCAAGCGGAAATTTCTATTGAGTATAGTTTCTTATAGGAACATGAAATTAATAAATCTCATCAGAAATGAAACATTATATGAGAAAAAATACTTTCTGTTATAAAATAACCATGTTTAGCATGACAATAAAATTTAAGTTCAAAATATTATCCAGATGGATAAGTAATTTCGAAAACTAATGGTTCTAGTTAGATAATGAAAAATTTATTTTAAAAATTTAAATGCAATTTCCTTTGGTTTTAATATTATCTTTCACATAATGGTACATAAAAATTTAGGCATGTATGACTATTTATCAACTATAGTAGCCTTCTTATCATACCTCTAACAAATTGTTTGATCTATTGGTTTCAAAGCCTCACCAAAACCAAGTTAATTCTAGGTACCTATTGGAGTATTAATAAATATAGTATTTTTATATACATACTTTAAAGAAAATCATTGATATACTTATATTGAGATATATAAGCACCTTTTGGTTAATGATAAATTTTAAAACAAAGGAAAAATTTATATCTCGCAAATCATACTCATTTCAAACATAAATTTCATAAGATTCATGAAGGAATATGTTAATGATTTTTTATTTGTCCTAAAAAAATGTCATCATTATTAATTTGAAAAAAAAATTATTTTTTATTTACATTCATTAATAAAATATTTAGATCAGATGTTACATTAACAAAATTGTTTTATAACAAAATTAATTTTAACCTATCATATCATGCTCTATGGGAATTTTCAATTCTATATAAATCATTAATACATTTATTAATATATTTAGTATTATTTGTATCTTAAAAATCAGGATGTTGTTCGATAAAAACATCCCCAAGTACATAACCATTATAGAAATTTTACATTACAACCATTTTTAAATTATGAAGTAGAGGAATACGGAAAAGGCTAATAGAATATGAATTGATTTTCTTCTAGATTCTAGAGAATATTTTTCATTATAGTCTACTCTCTCTTGTTAATTAAAACCTTTAGCAACAATTATTTCTTTTAATTGTTATTATTATTCCATTTTCATCACAATTGTTTCTGAATATCCATTTTACTCAATCTAATGAAGTTTCTTTAGGCCTTTCAACCAATATCCATACTTTTTAATCTCAAATTCATTTACCTCATCTTTTATTGATTTTGTCAAATCCTTATCACCTAAATCCTCTTCCTGTTTTTTAGTATGAAATTTCAACGGAAATTATAGATGTTATACTTCATTTCATAAGGATCATAGAGTTTGGACTAGTTTATTTATATCACTAATTATTTTATTATTAGGATTATTCCTTAGAAACAATAATGTTTGGATTTGTAAAACCTGATCACAAACATAATGTGGAATGGATTATTAATTAAATAGTTCAGAAAACATTTATTGATAATTTTCATTATTTGAGGATTCTCATATCTATAGTTGATGATCATTTGTATAAAAGACATATGAGGTTGTTTTCAAGGGTTGTTTTAAAAAATATTACTTTCATAAAATTTAACATAAACTATTTCTTCGACATTATAAGAACATTTATTAAAAACATTATATGCCTTATATGTAGTGGAATAAACTAGAAATAGTCCTTCTTAATATATCTATTTGAATTTGTGTATTTTTTCATCTGTATTACAAATGAGTAAATTGAATCCAAAAACTCTAATATATGAAACTTTTGGATTTCAGCATGTCCAAAACAAATATGAGTTTTTATACATAAAAGGTAAAATTAATACTATATTTATAGTAAATCAAGATGTATTAACCAGTCCATCACAAAAATGTTTAGAAAATGAGTACTCAATTAACATGTTTCTTTTTTTCGGGAAGAATAAATTTTATTCTTTCAATAACTCCATTTTTATGTGGAGTTTCAGAGGTTGAAAATTTTGGTCAAATTCTTTTATTATTAGGAAAATATTAAAAATCAGAATTTACATATTCTCTATCAAGATCACTATGAATTTTAATCAACGGAAGGTTTTTCTAATTATTAACATTGGAAAAAAATGTTTTGAAATAAAAAAATGATTTATATTTATTTGATAGAAAATAAACCCATGTATATATAGTGTGATAATAAATTAAAAATTCATATTACATTCCTCCAAAACTGCCAGTTTGTGTGAGACCAAATAAATAGATTTTCATTAAATTTAATGCAGTATAAGTTGATACATATAAAATAGAATGAATGTTTAAATTGTGTTTATTATCATTTTGATTGTGGTTAAATACATTTTTTGAATAAAATTTACACTCTGGTAGATCCATAACATGATTTTTCTTTGTAAATTTACATAAACTTTTAAGGGTATAATATCCAATCATTCTATACAATAACCAGGATTAATCTTCCATTAAACTAAGGCATGTTAACTGTTAGCTCTTGTGATATTCTATGTTTAGTATGTATGCATTCTCATTTTTAGGTGAATAATGAATGATTTCATCCATAAAAAATTTTACTAAGCATTTTTCATTACTAAAATTAATATGGTAACCTTTATCACAAAATTGAAATATGATTACAGGATTATTCTAGGTACCATTAGCAAACAAAACATTTAAAATTAATGTTTTACCAAGATGAATAATATTAAATATATTGATATTTTACCCATGAGTATTATCTTCAATGTTATCCTTTTCACCTATCATCATGATAATATTTTCAACAAAAATATTTTTGTCCATCAATATGTCTAGAACACCTACTATCCATATACCATGTATTCCTCCAAATTAGTACTTCTTTTATTTTCAGAAAAAAAAATTGGGTTTTTGGATCCCAAACATTCTTTGGTCCATAAATGATAGAAAACAAGATTTTATGAGTCCACGTTGTTTTGAAAAATAATATTTTTTGAAGTCTAATGATTGAGTTTTATTAATTGAAAAATTTTAATTCCAATGTTCACAACTTCATAATTTGATTCAAAACCTTTCAAATTTTTAAATATAATAAATTTTACTGAAAATCAGTTTTGATTATGAGTAACCCATTCAGGAACTAGTACCCTGAGAAATGATTTGTTGATATATCATATAAAAATTTTCTTTCCCGAAGGTAATCATTTACAAGAGTTTATTTAATGAAATAATTTCATATGTTTTATAAATAAATAAATTCTTATACACATCTATATTAGTTTAGGAATTGAATTTATCAAACCTAGATTCTAAACTATATTTTTTAGAAATAATGTTTTCTCAACATTTAGATGGAATATATTTTTTAAAATTAGATTTATCATATTTTTGTATGGATGAAATATTTTATTTTTATGAATTTTTTTTGAGTCGTATTTTTCTTGTTTTGTGTTAGCCATATTATGTTTTTTACAAACAATAAATATTTTATTTTTTGAGAATTTTTTCATATTTAGAATATTATTCATTGAAAATAAAATAATTCTAAAAACTATCTAATGAGTTTTATTCATATGATGATATATAATTATACACATTAGGATAATTTTAATTTGATTAAATACCCATTAAAGAATCAGATTTGTGTATCTTGTACATAAATCAATGAATTGCAAAAGGCACATTAGAAAGAAGCACTATATTCATGTGATCTCAATATTAATTGTCTGAGGAGTTGTTTGATATGTTTTTTGAGGAGTCACTAGCACTGGAACTCCATGTGATAGAAACATTAAGAAATTTATTATTTGTTGTGTTACAATACCTAATTTCAATCCATTAAAAATCCCTTTACATTATATCATTTATCTTCATCATGGGGTAGTCCAAACTTATATGTCACACTTTTTTCATTCATAAAAAGTAACATAAGAATCATTATTTTCATTATGGTCCTTGATACATTTAACATAAATATACAAAAAAATGGATTAACCAACTATCGTGTTCCTCCACTGAGAATGATCAAAAAATTCATTTTTATAATGTTCATAATCACCTAAATTGGATTGAAAAAAATTCTCTTTTTTCTAGAAGACATGATAACATCATCAAGAGTCTATTATTTCATCAGATTTGATATATAAAAATAAAAATCCATTATTCATTTTCGTTACATTCTCTGCATCTATTTTTATTCTTCTCTAATACTATAAAAGAGTTTGAAATTACTCATTATGAGTAAGATTTGTTATCTCTATTTAATCAGAAACAATTATCTTATTTGACTCCTACTTATTGGGTCTGATATTAAATATCATTACAACATTGATTTCAACTTCATACCCTTTCCCTCCCATAGACTTTTGGCTATTTACTAGTGTTTTAATCCTTTATTCTTCCATTGCAATAGGTTCTCTAAAAGAAATTCAAAATCTGAATAATTAGCTTTGATCATTTCTAGTATAGTTTCAACAACCATTGAGGTTCTATAAAGAGTGATCTCTTACTTTTTCCTGATACAATTAGCATCTTCTCAAGAAAAAACCTGATAATAAATACTCCTTATCATAGAAGATAATAAGGTATTTTAAAAGATTTAATTCAATTGTTATGCTTAATTTTTATAATTAGTGAACTTAATCACTTCTTTTTGATGAATCTTGTAATCTCCAATTAAAATGAAAAAATTATCAACTCTAGTATTTAAAATTAATTTCTTCATTATATTAATGCAATACTCATAATTATATCTATAAAAAATAGGTGGCCAATGTTTATTGATGTTAACTACTGAATTCATATCAAACAATTCCATCATTAAAAATAATTAAAAAAATATATTCCATAATGAACATTAATGTAGAAGGTATTTATAATCAAAAATTATAAAAAAAATTCTAATGAAAATAAGATCATGTTAGAAAGTGTTAGACATGGATTCCTCTTATGATACCAAATATATGTTTCAGTATAACAGTGACCTGTCTCTAATAACAATTTTTTGGGATTGAAATGTATATCTAGATGACTAAATAAAAAAGTGGGGTGAACTGTATGTTTAATGAAAATAAGTTTTTTATGTTAAAGATAATTATTTTAACAATGTTAATCTAACTGTATTCACAATTCCTCTTTTGTGTTTAAATAACAATTGTAATGGGACCTCCGTTCTGATTAAACATGTATCATAATCAAGTAAATTGTGATACATAATCCCACTGGTAGTAATTATTAATTGATTACAGTGAATAAATACCTATTTAATAAGTGGTATAAATATTTTAAAATATTAGTTATATATATAGATAAATGTGATTTATAAAATGTTTGAAAAAATTATTGTAATTATAAAAATTATGATAAATTAGAGTATAAAAAATTAATGACTCTATCATAAAGTGTATAGAATAATAATCTGAGTAATAATGTACACAAAATGTAATATAGGTTTAAATAAAGGTATCATAATTAAATATATTTTGATAAAAAAATAGAAATATAAATATGAATATAAAAAGAGTCACATTCTATTATATTTAAAGGAAATAAAAAACATGAAAAAATAATGTGATAGGGAAGAATACAATTCTTTTATCCCAAAAAGAGGGGTATCCATTAACAATGGATAAAGGTCTATTTTTGTATACAAACAATAATGTCTGCATTTACCTTACTTTTTAAGGATGTGGATATGATGATCATTCTATCATGAAATCCACATAATACCTCGATACGATGATCATATATTCTCTATCTACCTATCCCTAGAAGCCCTCGATACGATGATCATAATCATTTTTTATATCCCTGAAATCCCTCAATCAATATGGTTATCTGATTATGTCTGTCTATCCCCACAATCTCTTGCTAAATATGGTGATCAAAACCTCTGTCTCTCAAGCCGCAGAATCCAACGATCAAATTCAAAAATTTGTTCTCACAAAGTAATTATAAACTCAATATGTTTATAAGTATAACGAACAATATTTTAACTCGGGTATGATTAAGAACACTTGCACAATAGAAACACTAGTACAGCGTAAAAACATGAGTTTGCATCTATAGTGAATTCTTAAAATTACTTGGTATTTGTAGGAATGTTTTCAATCTGTCAAATTTATCATCAATGATAATTTTTTCTTCAAGATTTCAGCATGGTCCTAGACACATTATACTATAACATTCATATTATTACATAATGCATGAATTAATATCTCACAACACATATTGTAATAGAATTCAAATGATTGTTTTTATTTAAATCACTTATTTTGGGAAATGTGTTCTATTATGATGGAATTTATTTGTATTCATTATTTTAACCTATAGTATATCCTATGTGATTATTTATTGTACTACATTAAATTAATTTTTTTACATATGAACCTGATGATAGTGATCATAACATCAAATCATATTAATCATTTTCCATCATGAATAAAAAAAATGATATCAAATATGATTTGATTATGGTTAGTTCAGTCATTATCGGATATATAACATTTAGAATAGTTGCAATGAATAGATTTGTTTTGAATTTACAAATACATTAAAAATAAATCTAATTATAGTAGAAAATTCTATACTATTTAATGAAAAATACCTGATATTGAATCTAAAATAATTACAGGATTAAGTTTTTAAGAAAGTGTTCTTTATTTCCAAAACAAAATGAATAGAATAGTCAGAAGATACTTTTGAATAAAAAAGGATAGGAATTGAACATGATTATTTTTGGTACATTGTCTATTATGTTTTCATGGAAGTTATCTATGAAATAATTTTATGATTCATTGTTTTATATTGTTTCCACATTTCCCATGTTATTATTATCATGTTATTTCATGTCTCATTATTCAGGTTCTTCGTTACAAATTTTTTATGCCCCAATGATATGGCTATTATCTAACAATTATTATCTTATTCCTTGTTTATTCCCTTAGTGAGATTTATAGCTCACCATTTTCCTATATATATCACTGGGTTATCCCATGCATTTTCAAGTGGATACATGTGAATGTTGTTTTCAATAAATATGACATTTTTTTATTATGAATTTTTATTTAATGTATATAATTCCAAAAGACACTATATTTATTTATCTTTATATTTTTATTAAGTGTAATTTTACATAATAAATCATGTAATAAGGTGGAATAATAAGCATTGTTTTAATATATGGTATCAAATGAAATGTTTGGTTATTTTTTAGTATTAGCATTAAAACCCTTTAGTGAATAGAATAGGTATATGAATATTTATAAGAAAAAAATCCCTAATTTTGCTATGTATTGGGTATGTTTATTATCAAAAAAAATACATCCATGTCTGGATATAACATGTGGACGTGGATATGGCACTGATGTACCTAGGGGTAATAACTCTTACATGGTGTGTTGAGCTTGACTCAGTGTAACCAGATACATAAAAATTGGCCTTACACTGCACTTATTTTGACCCTCCCAGGGGACATTATTTCGTATTCATAAACTCAATTAGAACCATTATTATTGGAATAAGAAAATTCTAATTGACCTATATGATAGGAAATATATCATATAAAACATAGATTTAAACATAGATATTAGTATGTTAAAAAATAAATTTTATTTATTGTTTATAAAATGATTTTTATTGGATTCCCATTTAACTATATAAAAGTTCAAAAATAACCATCCATAAATTTATTTTTACTCAAAAAAATTACCGAGAATTTAAGAATTTTGTCTGAAAATTAACGTGACACACAGTGTGATGACTACCCCAACAAGATTCCCATATCAATGAGAGTAATAAAAAATTGTGACAATACTATTTCATTTGAAAAAATTTCTGAATAGAAACATGGATAAAAAAGAGTTACCAAATCCCCCAAAGACAAAAAAAGTTGTGGTTGAGGTATTTATGATTTAAAGGATTCAGATATTCAATGGATCATCTGATCCCTTAATCATTAATCAATGTATAAACTCCACTGATAAAATCTTCTCCATCTGTCAATGATCCAAATATGAAAACGTTTTATTGGATATTTATCATATGGAGGGAGATTGTAATGATTGGTAGATATTGATATAAAATATAATGATTGAGAATGAGATTGAATTGATGGAGTAGATAGAATTATTTAAAATTTATTTCAATAAAGACTATCCTTTCACTATTCAAATTAAAATTGAAAGGGATATCAATTCCTTCAAAAAAAACATTACGAATCTATTGGGGCGTACAAGGGAAACATAAAACTATGATAGTGAGACCACTATGTTCTTGTTGTCATCACTGAATCAATGGTTTACCATGTATTTTGTGGGTAATTCCTACTCTATGAAAATACATAGTGACTATGATATTGATAGCTATGAGACTATTTTTTGAAGTGACATCAATTTTGAAATAGTGATTGGAGAATCTCAAGGGAATCTTGAGGATAATAATTGGAATGTGGAGATTATTTCTATAGTCTGGTGGATAAATATAATAGGGACATCTAATTCCAACACCGCACATTTATAGGGGGAAGAATGTATGACCCTATAAATTGCCTCTAGGGGTAAGGAAATTCAATCGTTGTGGAAATTAAAGAAACCCATTTAGTGATTTCAAGCATCAGAAACCCACTAATGTGGTGGGGAAAATAATTTCTCTAGTAAAAACTTGTATCATTGTTCATCGATAAAATTATAAATATCATGGTCACCATTCAAATCAATTCACTAATCCATGTGTTTTTAGAGTCGACCAACAATCTCCAAGGTAGAAAGAGTGATTTTTTTAATCCCAACCATTGAGGTGGATCTTGATAGTGATGTGCTAACATGAATGTATGATTTTATTCCCAGATTAGTGATTATAATTTTTTATTCCCTTATTACACATTCCTTCATATCACAAATGTTTAGTAGAATAATTCGAAAACCACTATAAATCAAGGATATAGAGTTATCAGTGAAAATATAAAATGGGGACATTACTATCTCTATAGTATATAACACACCCCCTATCATAATTTCTGGGTTCAACATTCTATCAAATATTTTCATACTCACTTTGGTAGGATTCAATGAAATTTTGGGTGTGGATTGGCTTCCCTATGGAGTGCCAACACAAATTTCTATGAGACGGGAATCACTCAATGTATCATAAATTGACCCCTGATTCTGTTCAAGTTCAAAGAGCACAATGTTTCTTCATTAGAATGATTGTCTCAATCATGGATATTTCTATGCAATGAATAAGAATATTTAGCTCAAATGATTTAGTCTATGTAATAAATCATCCTCAAAGACATGCCTATTGTGAGGAAATACACATATTTTTTTCCTAAAGAATTTCTTGGTCTACATTCTAGCCAATAGGTTCAATTTTCTATCGATCTTATATATTGAATATTTTTATTACCATGGATGATTATTAGTTGATTATGTGTAATTCACGTTTCTGATGAAAAATACTAAAAAATTAACATTATGAGGGTTTTATACAACATAGTTCATCCTAGTGGGGTGTAACAGTCCTCAACATCAAGGAGAATAATGGGACAATGTACCTTTCTATTGATTATCATGAGATAAACAAGAATAAGTTGAAGAAAAAGTATCCTCAACTACAGAATGATGGATTTTTTTATCATCTAAATGTATCACAATAATTATCCATGGTAGATATGTAGTTGAGATATTAGCTTGATATGATGAAGATGGATGATATCCTTAAGAATGATTTTCAAAAAAGGTATGAGAACTATGAGTTTATTGTATTTCCATTTGGACTCACTAATTCTCTAGAAATTTTCATGGATTTAATTAAATGAGACTTTATTGATTACCTTGAAATTTTTTGGTTCTCATTATATATGACATTCTAATATTCTGCAAATGAAAGGAGGAACATGAGGTGCATCATTGTACTATGTTAATCAGATTTTAAAAGGAAAATATTTATTCAAAGTACAAAAATATGAATTATGGTTGTATGACGTCTCATCATTGGGTTATATCATCACAATCAATAAGATATTTATGGAACCTTAAAAGATATAAATATATGAAGGATGGTTGAGGCCAAAAACTATGAAATATATTTAATTTTTCCTATATTATCTAGGAATTATCATTGATTTGTGAGAAATTTCTGATGATTTCTAAACCATCATACTAAGATAACATAGATAGGGAGTGATGTTTTCTTGGAATGATAACAGTGAACAGAGGTTCATGGAGATTAGAGGAGGCTCATCATTGAACCTTTTCTTACACATCCCACAAGTGGAGAACATTTTTTATTATTCAAAAATGGTTCATTGAATATATAGGGTTGTGTATTATTGGAATATGAAAAATTAATATTATATGCTTCATTGTAGTTGAATGTACAAAAATAGAATAACCCATCACATTATTTGAGGAAGGATATTGTGATAATCACATTAAAAATGGTGGACTAATATATTTAGGGATATGTTCAGAATATATACAAATCACAAATTACTCATGTATATATTTAAACTGAAAGAGATAAATATGTTCCAACTAAGGTTTTTAGATCTATTCGTGGAATGTGAATTATCAATTCACACCCATCTATGAAATGATAATAAAGTGGAATACAATCAATGTAGAAAGGATATACTATTTCAATAATTGAAGAAAATTGAGGGTGATCTGATATTCATACATTTGGAATGGATAGACATTGGAATCATAACGTAAGTAACCTCATAAATAATTCCATGAATGATTTTTGATGTATCTCTTATGGATATGTAAAAGGATTTTCAATGACATGATGTCGGAGTTTAGAAGAAAATGGAAACAATAATAAAATGGAAATTCTAGGAGTTTATTGTTAATGATGAATGCATGGTATGATTTCAGGGAAGACTATGTGTACATTCATATACATAGTTTAAGAAGGAGTTTTTGGATGATGCACATTACTCAACAATATCATTCCATACTATAATCACAATGTTTTATTGAGATCTATATGAACACTATCTATGGAAAAATATGAAAAATGAGATCATATAATATATATCAAAATGTTTTGATTGACTTGTTTTAAAGGGGAAAAATTAATGGGATGATAAAACCATTAGTCATAATTAATCCAAATTAGATAACAACCCCATAATCATTGTGACCGGAAATCAAAATTTATCTGAAGGAAAAAATTATATCTAGTTTGTGGTGGATCATCATACAACAAATAAAAATTTCCTTATATCATTATAGGATTTACATGTAGATCAACATGAGTGGATATATATCAAACAAGTGGGAAATCATCAAGGATTACCAAAATCAATTTCACGCGATCAAGACTTGGGATTCACTACTAGGTTCTCGATAAGTCTCCAAAAATCTCTAAACATTGATCTAAACATCAGTATAGTTAATCATCCTCTAAATGATGAAAAATCATATTTATCAATTTAGAAAATAGAATACATGTTTTGAGAATGATCTATGGACATTAAATGAAAATGGGGCCAATACGAACCCAAATCTTCTTTTCAGGTATGTTTTTCTATTTCCTGGGGTTTTTGAGAAAAGTGGAGTTTCTGGAAATTTTCTAAGTACACACCATGCACTTTATGAGTACACACAATTTAATTCCTTGCCGCAGCAGGACATGTGTTGGCCGGGTAGTATCCACACACACGGTTGTGTGTGAGTGACTTGGATGCTGCCTAATGCGGAGTACGGAAACAGAGAGTAATTGTCATGTACTCCAAAACTACATGCCGAGTATTTTTTTTCTTTTTTCTTTAAATGCACTGTGTTCGTGTCTGATGGATAGAACACCATTCTTCTCAACCTAGTTCATCTGAGAGTATCGAGATACCGTGGATCATCGATGATCCCCCGAGCCTCTATCTTTCCTCTAAATCGAACATTGTTGGTTGCGTTGTAATCGCATCGGTGATTCATCGCTTCTCCTAGACCATAGTCTTCTAATTTCTTTTGTCTCATGAGATATCGTGGGTTGAATGTTTTAGACGTTTTATTAGATATTCCAAGTTCTAAAGTGATTCAAGCTTCGATGTTCTCATATAACAATCTCTTAACCCCGAGGTAGGTGGTTTGTGCCTTTCCATTTGAATTCATTGTGTACAATATGAAAATTCTACCAATACACTAGAATGGGGTATTGGGTGTTTACTGTTTTACACCTATTGTTTTCCTTCCATTCTTGTATGCCTGTGTAGATATTATTTGGATATGATTTGGGTTGATTTCTTTTCTTGGATTTTTTTCCCATGCTTGTTCGGTTTCTGACAGTTCGGTCCTATTTCGCCTTTGGATGCTTTGGCTGTTTTCCATGCCTATTGATGTAGGATGGAGAGTTGTTTTATGAAATTATTATTAGGCTGTAGACTAGTTAGAAAAGTGGCTCTGTAGGTACAATGGCAATATTACTATACTACACTCGTTGACCTACATAGGGCCGTGAGAACCTGCTGTAGTACACTATAAGGGGAATTGACTGGGTGAGCATCCTTAGAGAGTCTTGATCACATTGGTCTATAAGTGGGATTGACTGAGTGAGCATCCTTAGAGATCCTTTAACCACTAGGAGATATAAGGGGAATTGACTGAGTGTGCTGCCTCAGAGATTCCTTGTTTGAATTAGACTATAAGGGGGTTGACCACCTGTGATTCCTCAGAGAGTCTTTGTTTAAATTGTATGTCCAGGGCTATAAGGGGAATTGACCAAATGAGCTTCCACACAGTGTCCTAGACCTTGGGGCTATAAGAGTAATTGACCGTGTGAGCATCCTTAGAGTGTCCTTGACTACCCTAGACTAAACAGAGAATGGAATGTGTGATCTTCCTCCAAGATTATTGTTTTACCTTTTAATATAATGATAATGGACTATAAGTGCTTCCTCAGAGAGTCCTATTATATTACTATGACAGAACCATAGGGTTTAGACAGATTGTGCTTCCCAAGTGGTTTGCTTGTATTTCATAGGTAGGGCCAGATGGGATTGCTGTGAGTACTTCCCAGAGGGTTACCTGTTTGCGGCTTAGCTGTTTGTTTCACTGTTTATTGATTTGAAACAGTGGTTTGTTTACTGCTTAGTACATTCCTGGTTACTGCTTTTTCTACTTTTACCAGCCATATACTCCCTGACTATTACAAACAGATCTTCTGGTGGTTGCCTACTGGGATTTAGTCTCACAACATATTTGGGCCATGCTTCTAGGCCTAAATAAATTGTATTGTTGTAAGTATAGATAATGGAAAGCACCCTACTACTTATGATACATGACTTGTCGTGGAGATGGTGAGAATGGTTCCAAGAATATGTTTGTGAAGATGAGGAGCTTCTTATATTTTATTTTTTTACATTGGTTTAGTACTATTTTTATTCGATCATTGTGACCTATTTGGTTATTTTCCTAGACCTATGTATCATGAATAATTTATATATGGGATCCAGTTGTTTTATTATTCTAGTGTTCCTCTATATACTATTTTTATATATTTCATGTTTCTTCTGTTCTATGTACTTGTTTACTTCTGATGTGTAATAGACAATGAGGGAATAGTTTCCCATCTATCACAACCAAGGACCTCGCTTCTAGTCGTGAGCCTCTGGCGTTCGGGGAAATGCTCTTGAGGCCATGTGACCAGCCAATTACGGGTCACCTTAGGGCAGCTTCAGTAATTGGGATGATACAAAGTGGTATCAAAGGATTTATTATTTCATGAAATTCAGTTTGGAGCCTTAACTAGGGATATGAAAGATTAGGTAATTGGTAATAAGCTAGGACCGAGAGTAGTTAACTCGTGTACATGGAAAAGACAATCAACCACGTTTAATTGAGATTTTTTTGTTTTTCAATTATTACAATTGATTTGATTTCACCTTGAGTAATTCACATGGGTTGTGCTGTTGTTTTAGATATTATTGATGTTCTATTTCTATTACAACTTGATGAAATGAGGCTATTCTATTTCATGCATCATATAGTCACATTCTAGAAATCACATGTCATACATTTTTGTAATGTCATCTAGGATTCATTAGTGATTTCCTATTGTTGTGATAGATTATGTGTAAAATATACTTGTTGTTGTGATAGATTCCTTGATAGAAGAACCTAATGTTTTATAGGGTATTGTTTGTGTAGAGGTTTGCATTAATTAATGCCAAACTTTGGTTCTTGAGGTGTTATGGGCCCTCATGGTCCGGAATTTGGAGGATCATCACCTTGTTCTCCATGTTATATTGTGTATTATATGACAAACATTGATTCACGTGGATTATGGGCCCTCACGAATCATAATATTGCACTTTCAATGCTATTTTAATTGATTTCTAGGTTCCGGAGTAGTTCCGGAGGCTTAATGTTCGGAAAAACCTAGAATACACACTATGTAGTGTTAAGTACACACCATGTGTTCTTATGTTTAGGAAGAAACAATTTCTCATAAAGTAGACTCCATTTTCATTATGTACATTCCATGTATTCTCTGACCGTGTCATATGCCTTATGGGAAGAGACATGTGATGTGGGAAAACGTGGATTGAACAGGCCATGTATCATCCATACACACAGTGTAGTGTCAACCCCGTTCCCACCCGTGTCACTAACAACCCGGGTTGGTGTTACCCTTTCACGTAAACTTTGTGTTTGCCTTGAACACGCCGTGTAGTCTGACCCAGGTACCCAGCCATGTCACGAACATCATGGGTCAGTGTTATCCCTTCCTGTATATGTCATGTCCATCTGGAACATGTTTTTTAGTTTGTGTTATGTGTTTGGTTGCCTCACTAACAACATCATCTAGGTGAAGCTTTTCTAGTACAGGCAGTGTAGGAATTGCACACGCCTTGTAGACATGACATAGGAGGGCCATGTGGATTAACTGAGTAGAAGGAATCAGAAAGGGTAATATGATTCATGTACACGACGTGTGTTAATACAACACTCCATGTGGCTGGTGTGTTACATGACTAGTTTATGCAGGAGTACACGCCAATGTAAATGACATAAGGGAACACGCTGTGTAAGAATAGTACACACCGTGTACTCATGTATTGTAAAACATGAGTGCTTTCTTTCTCTTGTTACCTTCCTACACTCGTTGGTTTGAGTCCTTCATATCATGATCTATGGTGTGTGATTGACATTGCAGAGCCATGCATCGAAGATTTCCTTCTTATGTGTGCCAGTTTCTAAATGGTGACCAGACACCGGACATGGCCGATCAGGGACTATCTACAGATCCTTCCATTTTTCCAGCCATGACAACAACCATTGTACTTGACATAGGTGCTTAAGCACAGTTCAGAGAGGGATTTTTGAGGATGATGTAGAAATTTCAGGGAGCTCTGCCTCCAGACCTGTGGATGGATGATTTGATGTGGGTATGCTTCCAGTAGCTTCCTCTTAGTTTCTCAGGGGATGGAGGACCCCAGGCATTAGAGTCGTGGATAGAATCTACACTGATTATTTTATAGAATCTATAGATATCTCCAGAGAATATGATGAATCTCGCTACCATCTTGCTTTGAGACTATGCAAATAGGTGGTGGGGTGTGATCTGACAGGAGGGTCACTAGCATACCATCACTTGGGATGAGCTTCAGACTATCTTATATGATTACATCTATCCGAAGACCTTGAGGTATGTTCAAGCCTTTGTGTTAATGAGTTTGGTGCATGGTACTATAATAGTTATGGAGTATTCATTTCGTTTCAGAGAGTTGCATCATTTCACTCATATCCTAGGAGGTGATGAATCATTCTTTGCACAGAAGTTGGATGATTGTCTGAGGCAGGACATCTGGTCATTAGTGAACATCTTTTGGTTGACTTCGATATCTTCTATCATTATCCAGGAACATATCACAGATCTTAATCTGAGGGATTTTGGAGCTTTGAGCTAGGGCGGTTCGGCATCCAAAGTTAATGCTCCACTAGCTGATAGTAGGATGCACCGCAGGGAGGCTGGACGAGTAGATCAGAGTAGGAGTTATGCATCTTCTGGTAGCCAGTTTGTGTGAAACCATTATGGGAGAAGCATGCCTACAAGGCCATGTTGCAAGAGAGACCCAGTGGAGTTCCAATCAAGCAGAAAGACATGTCACCTTCAGCTATTTTGTCAGTTCTTATCACCAGCATCTGGAGATAGGGGTCCTTATATGACTCCTCATTCAGGAGAAGCGGCACCAATTTCTCCCTAGTCTGAGAACTTGATTTCTTCCGGACGTTCAAGTTATGGTGGAGTTCGTGGATATGGTATCCAGTCACTCCTTTTGCACCGACATTTGGGTGGATCATCTCAGAGTGGTTAGGAAGCATCACAGGGTCGTGGAACAGGCCCTACATTTTAAGTGGACCAGGCCTTGCAAGAGTAGGGTCTCAGACATTCTACAGTTCGAGGTACAATCTTAGTAGCCTCAGTTTTAGCTTCTTCTCATTTTTATATAGGTCCTTACCATAGCTTTATCTCTTTTTTTATTGTGGAGAGCCTTTGTCTCTGTATCATTTCTTCTGTTGACATCATGACACTAGACACTCTGTTGGGAACTATAATGGCAAGTATATGTTATTAGAGAGAGTGCCCTCTAGAGGTTGATGGGTGTCATTTTCTTATGGGACCTCTAAGTCCTAGAGATTATAGGTTAAGATGTCATTCACATAATAGACAAGAATGTTCCCTTACAGGCAGTCGTCAACTGTTACCACCGAAGGGTGAATTTCATATCACTACAGGGAGGATCCATTCATTATAGGGGTGAATGGGATGTACAGTCAAGTAGAGCGGGTCTAGAGAATAATGGTTTGTGAGGAGTTACAACCCAGATTGCTAGTTTATATATCGATGACCTGGGGACTTCATAGTTAGACTTTCCTATAGTGGTGGATCATTTCAAGCATGGCTTTCCAGAGGAGTTTTCAGGTATTCCTCTAGAGTGTGAGGTATACTTCTCGATTGATAATGTGACAGGAGTGGCACCGGTGTCCATTCCACTTTATAGGATGGCTACACCTGAGATGCAGGAGCTCAAGAAGAAGTTAGAGGAGTTGCAAAAAAAGGGTTCCATATGACCGAGTACTTCTCCTTGAGGTTCACCTATCCTATTTACAAAGAAGGAAGACAACACACTAAGTAATTATGTGGATTATCAGTATTTGAATCAATTGATGGACAAGAGCAGATATCTCGTTCCTAGGATCAATGACCTATTTGATCAACATTGGGGAGCTCGAGTGTTCTCAAAGATTGACATGAGATCCAGATACCATCTGTTGTGCATTAGACAACTAGATATTACTTTTATACTCTTTCAGAGCTAGTATACTCTATACGAGTATATGGTTATACCATTTGGTCTAACGAACACACTGAAAGTTATCATGGCACTGATGAACCTAGTGTTCCATCCATATATGGATTACTCTGTGGTTGTTTTGTGGAAAACATATTGGTGTATTCTCACACTCGACATGACCATACTAACCATATTGAGATCCTTTTGAGTACACTGAGAGAGCATCAGTTATATGCCAAGATCTGAAAGTTCCACTTTAGGATGGATCAGAATCACTTCTTAGGTCATGATATCTCAAGGGCAGGAGATTCAGCAGACCCAGAGAAAGTGAGAACTGTATTTTTCTGGGAGTAGCCGAAGAACATCATTGAGGTGTGGAGCTTTCTTGGACTAACTGGATACTATAGACATTTCATTCAAAAAAATTTACGCATAACATAATCACTTACATGTCTATCCAAGAAGGGTGTGAAGCTCATGTGGTCAGATTCTTCTGAGTCATCCTTTCAGGAGATGAATGAAAGGTTGAATTTAGCACTGATACTTGTAACGCCCCGACCCTAGTTACCCAAAGTCGGTGCATTATTACATAACATTTTCATGATCACAAGAATGATCAAATCTCAAAATACGGATTGGTTTAGTATCCTAGGAAACACTAGATATATTCATAAAGTTTTACATTACATCATAAAGTGAAAAACTACTACAACAACATAGTATCAATAGTCCACACTATTATCACTTCAAAATATCCCTACAGGTCATTCATAAATTACTTTTACACATCCTGGGAAAAATAAAACAGAGAAAATCTGTGAGCTCCAATGCCCAGTAAGGATAACAATATAGCGGGGGCTTTCATAAATAAGAATAAACATTTAAGTCAGTGTATAACTAAAACAAAAGCCTTTTAAACATGAACTTGAACATCGTATGGAAGAAATAAAATGAAATAATTTCATTTACTTATTCAAATGGATATTCTATTAATCGAATAATCATATGCAATATCAATAACCACTTTCATAATGATGGAATGCATAATGCCAGACTATCATAACCACATAGCCAAGGCCTCGTGCCAAGACTACAAATAAGTTTTTGTTAAGGCCATATGCCAAGACACTAGTTTGTCTCATGAGACATACCGATGCATCAAGGAGCTATAGCGGGCTCCACCCGTCACATATTAAGTCCAATGCATTCCCATATGAAAAGGATTAAACATAACATAAACATTCGTACTAAAACTAGCATATGAAATGTCAATAACATCACCATAAACTATGAATGGTATAAAAATAGCACATCCATAGTCAAACATATCACAAAACCTTCAATACAATATTGAATTTTTGTATCATAAAAAATCAACATCAAATAAGCGTAAAATCCATCAAAGGATGTTGACATATATGAAATCAAACCTCTTTTTAGAGAAATATCTCTTTCTATTTTAAAATCATTTAAGAGTCTTATATTTATGAAATAAATCATTTTCTTTGAAAATATTCTTATAAGCTTGTTAGGGAAGCTTCGACGATTTTATAACGGTGGAAAATAGCTGCACCCACCGTATAAGTTAAAAAAACATTCTTACCTTAATTTTGTTGAAAAGGTTAAAAAGAACCTTGTTTGGAAAAAAACAGAAATATTCCTTTATAAAACTCTTATAAAATGTCATAAAAGGGTATAAATGACTTTAACCCATATTATAATAAATATTAATAATGTTTTGAAATTCATTTTCAAAAAAATGGATGTGGTTGATAAAGAGATCCCAGTAGATTATTACATATAAACAGTTTCGGATAATGAAGAGATTGTGAAATAACTCTTACCTTGTACTTTTCCTTAGTTGGGGGTAGGTTAACCTCCTGTATAATAGTGAAATATTTTTTATTAAATTATACAATATTCATATACATTCATATGATATCATATATGATCTTTTAACATTTCTTTGTTAATAATATCTTAGTATTATCGTCATTTTGGGTGTTAACTTACTCATTTTATTTTATATGTTTTGTTACATAAGTCATGTCTGTAATGGATAAGTTGTATGTTAATAATATCCAGAATGATATCAAGTCCTTAGATACTATTATTAATCATTAAATGAGAATTATACTTGAATGGATACGATGGATAATGAATCTCATCGCGTTCGTGGAGATGGTAGTCCATACATACGCACGAGCGACAATATCATTCTTTTGATATTAAAATAATATATAATTTGATGTTATATAATATATACAGAATCATTATCATGTTACATTTATTATTTACATGAATTACACATAATTTTTATACCCATCCAAATAACAATTTATTGAATAACAATTACACCACGACATTGAGACGGTAAGCCGTACGTACGCACGTATGATGACATGTTATTCAAAGGATGTATATAATACTGAATATGGTTGTAACATATTTATAATAACATCACAGTATATATATGATACGGGATTTATTATTTTAGAATGGTAACAACAAAGGAAGATGAAGTGGAAGAGGAAAGGAACTTGGCAAAGTGTGGTGAAATCATTACCTCTTCTTCGGGTTCTTCCATTTGATTTGATCAAAAGGGCTCCTTAGTTTGGCTTTCTGATCAAACTAAGGCCTCTAGGTTGTATTGAGGGAATTTGAGAGAGTATTTGGGTAGAGTTTGGTCGATCAAAAAGGCTTCTATGGTGTGATGAAATGAGATGGAGGAGTTCCCTTTTATAAGAGGGGTGTGAGGCACCTTCGGAAAACCTAGAAATATTAATTTATAATAAATTAATATTCGGTTTATAATAGATCCAAAGCATATTATTTAAATGTTAAGTTGGTTATAGGTCTAAAACCATTAAAATAATTGAATTTAGATAGGTTTGGGTAATATATTAACCTTATCATTAAGTATTAACTCTAAGTTAATTTGTTTCACTTTTACAATATCTCTTTGTATTTTTATATTATATGGTTAAAAAACTTACCATATACATTCAATAGACCTCCAAGTGGTCCTTTAATGATACACCTATCATGATATAAGTCTCTTGGCAAAACCTTAAGTTTTTAGGAATTTAATATCAATTAATAATAAAATATTTTTTTAAAAAACTTTTTTATGTCAATTTCGACACTACTCAATAGTTGATTATCTTGAAACTTATAACAGAATGATTACTTAGAAAAAGTCTATTAAATCAATATTAATATGTCATATTATGCTAGAAAATTATTTTAATCCATTAAAATTCTCAAATTATATTTATTTAGGTATTTATAATATCAATTATTTTAATTTTTCACTATTATGGTAATTACTGCATCATCATTGTGTAATAAATAAAATAAATTATTAAATTTCTAAAAATTATAAATAAATAATCATTATGTAGGGACTCATATTATATTTCTAATGAATATTTACAATCGAATTTATCTTATGTAGAATCCTATATTAAAAATGTTTTAGTAAATAAACTTTGATTTTAACTCGTTTAACTCTTCTTTGAATTAAATAATAATAAATGTCCTAATCTAATCCAAGTGGACATAAATGATAATATTTTATTCCTAAGGTTGTTTTTGGTCGATATAAACATTTACAATAGAATTAGGACATGTGTTAGGGTAATATTAATATCATTTTCTACCCTTAATTACCCTATTTACTTTTAACCGTGGTAAATAAATGTAAAAAGTTACTATTCACCAAAAATTATTTTCATCTCATTGAACCACATTTTACTTCTTGATATTAACCTTGTCTCTTGGATTTTTGAAATTCCATTCACAGAATTGATATAATTATGTTTTATGAAAAATTCAGTTTTTTTAGCTACCAATTAGTAGCTTCACTATTCATCAAAAATTGAAGTTTTTCAGAACAATGCAAAAATTTCACCCTAAGCTAATTGATATTCCGAATTCAAAAATTATGTCTATTTTAAAAAATTACAAACATATAAGTTGCATTAATTAATATTATAATTATTTCTCACTGTCACAACAAATAGCGTGTTTTTAAGAACAATATATATCAAAAGATTGACAATTGTTTAGGTCCAATTTCAAAGTGAAATTAATTATAATGAACACCATTGGTTAAAATGGTAGAAATATATTGTAATTATACTTTAAATCCTCTCAAATTCATAATTTATCAATATTAATTATTTTGATTAAAAAAGTTGTTTTTAATTAAAATTTAGTAATTTTCACTATTCATCAAAATATTAATGTTATCCGAAAAGTACCAAAATTTCACCCTATGCTAATTTTGATAGTCCGAATCCAAAAATGAAGTCCAATTTGAGAGATAGAATTTAAAAAATTTCAAAAAAGTAGGTATTACTATTCATAACGGCTAGTTTGGTAAGTCATGGTGCGCTTTAACTCGGTGATTCGTGTAGTTCCAGTTATTGAATTATTTTGAAGAAATAACACACAATGAAATATTGGGGCGTTACATTCTCCTCTCATTCAATAAATTGCATCCTCGTAATTTGAAGTTGTTCTTCGAAAATAAAAGGTTGAAAATAAAAATAACTTTGTGGGAAAACCCACATCGAAAATTGGGTTATGAAAATTTAGTCTTAATATGAGGAAAAGCGAAATGAAAGGGTCACCACCTAATTATGATCTCGATTAGGAGAACATTGGTGGAAATTAGAGACATATAATTGGAGGAAAATGTAAATATTTATAGGTATTGATTGAGGTCATCAATCACAAACAAGTTTAAAATTGAGGTCCTTAAATTCATCAATCTATGATGATTTGAAATACCATCGGTTAAATAAAACATAGGGTATTAGAATAACACATTTTTGTTTTTAGGATTCCTTAAATAAAGTATAAGAATTAATTTCTTCATATAAATATAGAAGAATAAAAAATATATTCTTGATAAGTAGAGTACCATCGTTTATCTAATTTCTACCACAGAATCATCTTTCACACTAAAAGATAATCGAACATAAAAATAATATTCTATTTATCCTATTAGTATAGGGTTAAAAAAAATGAATTTATAATACATCTAGAATAACCATTATAAAATGACATTATTCAATCCAGGACATCATGTGGGTCAGTGGTAGGTGATACGCCCTTGTCGCCCTTCGGTTGTGGGTTCAAGTCTCGCGCCCTTTCCGGGCATGACAGGTTGCCGCCCGACCTCCAGGTTGTCCTTTTATGGCAATCCAAAATAATCCAAACTAGAAATATCCAAAATACTTCAGTCCAAAATTTATTAGGAAGGTAAACACAATAATGATCTTATTTTCAGCGTAATAACATGTGAACACCTTCATCATGTATTCTTTTAAAACACTGCAACATCCTGAATTACCATAAAACCTTATTTATTACATTCATGATCCCTTATTCCTTAATGAATAATAGATATATTCCTTCAATAAAAAAATGTTTTAAACCCAAACAATGATGGAATATACAAATCATTAATTAGTTTCAAGGTAGTCAAGAATATCCAATATAATTTATCTAAATCAATCATGTATTATTCAAAAATCACTACCTCGGTATCAGAACTATATTATGGTTTATCATTATCTCAACCATATATTTTCCAAAAAATTATCCTGCTATTGAGTCACTTTTCTTTGTTCCACACAATCTCAAGTCATTAATGAAATAGTACTGCAGTACAATCCTTATATACTCCATAATTATTATAACAAGTATATTGTTGATACAACACTCAATTGACATAATCAACATAAGAACTCTAATAATTCATCTTCATCTGTGGTAGTATCATAACATGATTATTAGCCAATAGCATCATTTGTGGCATATTCTGATGACTGGGACATAAGTTCGCGTAGTGTCCAAACTCCTTGCAAATGAAGCATTGTACATTTGAAACCACTTTCTTACCCTTGGAGTCACGTACTTTGTGCCCTTTTCCTCCACACTTATAACAAACTCCCATTCCTTTCAGGAAAGTTCCTGGGTGTTTCTTCCCACACTTATCACATATGGGAAAATTCATCTTTTCCCTCTTCCATTTATCCATCTTTCTCTCTTCCATTCTTTTCTTCTCCTGCTTCCCTTCAAAGCCATAGGACTCAGTATACTCTTTACTTATTTTATCAACACATGATATTATTTCTTCATATGATGATAATACATTGGAGACTATTTCTCTTATAAATTATGGCTTAAGACCAGGAAACATATGATCCTTCTTTCTCTTTGGATCATGTGCATTGCCGGAGTTATCATTCCATCTACTGGGTGCCATTTCCAAACAATGGCATACCCTAGATTAGTTTATGAATAACAATACCTAATCCCAAACATGTAAAACACATAAAATAAATGAAATAGTTTATGGATATAACCCTTAATCATAAAAATGTATCCTTTGAGGATGTATATACTCATAATCCCTGAATAATTGTTTGTAAAGAAAATTAGAATTATCCAAAGAATTTCCCCCGGGAGTGTTGTAACCAAGAGTGCAGCCAGGCCCATTGTCGTGCACCGGTTCCCGTTCGATTCTAG
The DNA here is from genome assembly GCA_963277665.1 of Viscum album. Classification (NCBI taxonomy): domain Eukaryota; kingdom Viridiplantae; phylum Streptophyta; class Magnoliopsida; order Santalales; family Viscaceae; genus Viscum; species Viscum album. The sequence continues at coordinate 1,210,206,744 of OY728148.1, forward strand.
CTCAAAGCGGTGTTTTTGTGTTTTACCCCTAGGTACATCTGTGCCAGATCCGCCTCTACCTGATCGTATCCAGACAGGGATGTATTGGTCGGAAAACTCACAAAATCTCTACAATACCAAAATTCTAGGAAGTTCTTCTATACTAATCCTCAAGGTCCATCTTAGGTCTATGTGCTCTAATCAGAGTTTATCTAAATCTAGTTTCCATGTATTGTACTAAACATCCTCTGATACCAACTGTAACACCCCGACCCTAGTTACCCACATTCGGTGCATTATTACATAACATTGGCATGATCACAAGAAAGATCAAATCTCGAAAGACCGATTGGTTTATTATCCTTGGAAACACTAGCTATATTCATAAAGTTTTACATTATATTATAAAGTGAAAAACTACTACAACAACATAGTCTCCATAGTCCACACTATTATCACCTCATAATTTCCCAACAGGTCATTTATTAATTACTTCTTCACATCCTGGAAAAAATAAAACATAGAACAGGGGTGAGCTCAAATGCCCAGTAAGGATAACAATATAGTGTATTTTCATAAATAAGAATAAACATTTAAGGTAGTGTATAACTAAAACAAAATCCTTTTAAACATGAACATCAACATAGTATGACAGAAATAAAATGAAATAATGCCATTTACTTATTCACATGGATATTCTAATAATCGAATATTCACATGCAATATCAATAACCACTTTCATAATGATGGAATACATAATGCCAGACTATCATAACCACATAGTCGAGGCCTCGTTCCAAGACTACAAATAATATTTTGTCAAGGCCTTGTGCCAAGACACTAGTTTGTCTCATGAGACCTACCGATGCATCGAGGAACTATAGAGGGCTCCACCCATAACATATTAAGTCCAATACATTCCCATATGAAAAGGTTTAAACATAACATAAACATTTGTATTAAAACTAGCATATGAAATGTCAATACATTCACCATAAACTATGATCGGTATAAAAATATCACATCCACAGTCAAACATATCACAAAACCTTTAATAAAATATAGAAGTTTTGTATCATAATAAATCAACTTCAAATAAGTGTTTAATCCATCAAAGGATGTTGACATAGATGAAATAAAAACTCTTTTCAGAGAAATATATCTTTCTATTTTGAAATCATTTAAGAGTCTTATGTTTATGAAATAAATCATTTTCTCTGAAAATATTCTTATAAGCTTGTAAGGGAAGCTTCGATGATTTTATAATGGTGGAAAATAGCCGCACCCGCCATATAAGTTAAAAAAAACATTCTTACCTTAATTTTGTTGAAAAGGTTAAAAAGAACCTTGTTGGGAAAACGATGGAAAGATTCCTTTATAAACCTCTTATAAAAAGTCAAACAAGGGTATAAATGACTTTAACCCATATTCTAATAAATAGTAAAAATGTTTTGAAATTCTTTTTTAAGAAACATGGATTTGGATGATAAAGAGATACCAGTAGATTATTACGTATAAACAACCTCAGATAATGAAGAGATTGTAAAATAACCCTTACCTTGTACATTTCCTTGGTTGGGGGTAGGTTAACCTCTTTTATAATAGTGAAATAATTGTTATTAAATTATACAACAATCATATACATTCATATGATATCATATATGATCTTTTTACATTGCTTTGTTAATAATATCTTAGTATTATTGTCGTTTCGGGTGTTAACATACTCATTTTATTTTATATGTTTTGATACGTAAGCCATGTTTGTAATGGATAGCTTGTATATTAATCATATCCATAATTATATCAAGTCCTTAGATACTATTATTAATCATTAAATGAGAATTATACTTGAATGGATACGATGGAGAATGAATCTCATCGCGTTCGTGGAGACGGTAGACCGTACGTACGCACGAGCGATAATATCATTGTTTTGATATTAAAATAATATATAATTGGATGGTATATCATATATACAGAATCATTATCATATTACATTTATTATTTACATTAATTACACATCATTATTTTACCAATCCAAATAATAATTTATTGAATTAAAATTACACCACGACCTGGAGACGGTAAGCCGTACGTACGCACGTATGGTGACATGTTATTCAAAGGATGGATAGAATACTGAATATGGTTGTACCATATTTATAATAACATCCTATTATATATATGATACTGGAGTTGTTATTTTATAATGGTATCAAAAAAGGAAGAAGAATTGGAAGAAGAAAGGAACTTGGAAAAGGGTGGTGAAATCATTACCTCTTCTTCGGGTTCTTCCTTTTGATTTGATCAAAAGGACTCCATAGGTTTGCTTTCTGATCAAACTAAGGCCTATAGGTTGTATTGAGGGATGTTTTTAGAGTATTTGGTCGGAGTTTGGACGAACCAAAAGGCTTTGAAGGTGTCAATAAATGAGAAGGAGGAGTTCCATTTTATAAGAGGGGTGAGGGGCACCTTTGGAAAAGCTAGAAATATTAAATTATAATAAATTCATATTCTATTTATAATGGCTCAAAACTTCATTATTTAACTTTTAAGGTGGGTATAGGTTGAAAATAATTCAACCAATAGAATTTAGACAGGTTTGGGTTACTACATTAACCTTATCTTTAAGTATTAACTCTATGTTATTTTGTTTCACTTTTACGATGTCTCTTTGTATTTTTATATTATATGGTTAATAAAGTTACAATATACATAAAAGTGACCCCCAAGTGGTCCTTTAATGATACACCTATCATGATATAAGTCTCTTGGCCGACCTTAGATTTTTAGAAATTTAATATCAATTAATAATATAATAATTGTTTTAAAAATTCTTTTATGTCAATTTTGACACTATTCAATAGTTTATTTTTGTGAAACTCATTACAGAATGATTACTTCGAAAAAATTCAATTAAATCAATTTAAATATGTCATAGTATCCTAGAAAATTAGTTTAATTCATTAAAAGTCTCAAATTATATTTATTTGGGTATTTATAATATCAATTATTTTAATTTTTCACTATTATGGTAATTACTGCATCATCATTGTGTCATAAATAAATTAAATTATTTAATGTCTAAAAATTATAAATAAAATATCATTATGTAGGGAATCTTATTATCTTTCTATGTAATATTTACAATCGAATTTATCCTCTGTATAACCCTATATTAGAAATGTTTTAGTAAATAAACATTGATTTTAACTCTTTTAACTCTTCTTTGATTTAAATAATAATAAATGTCATAATCTAATCAAAGTAGTCCTAAATGATAGTATTTTATTCATAAGGTTGTTTTTGGTCGAGATAAACTTGTCCAATAGAATTAGTACATGTGTTAGGGTAATATTAATATAATTTCTACCCTTAATTACACTATTTACTTTTAATCGTGGTAAATAAAAGTAAAAAGTTACTATTCACCAAAAATTATTTTCTTATCATTGAACAACATTTTACTTCTTGATATTAACTGTGTCTCTCGGATTTTCAAAATTCCATTCAAAGAAGTGGTAAAATTAAGTTTTATGAAAAATTCAGTTTTTTTTACTGGCACTTATTAGTTTCACTATTCATCAAAAATTGACGTTTTTCAGAACAATGCCAAAATTTCACTCTAAGCTATAATTGATATTCTGAAATCAAAAATGATGCCTATTTTAAAAAATTCCAAATCTATAAGTTGCATTAATTAATTTTATAATTAATTCCCGTTGTCACAACAAATAGCGTGTTTTTAAGAAACAATATATATCAAAAGATTGACAATTGTTTAGGTCGAATTTCAAAGTGAAATTAATTCTAATGAACACCATTGGATAAAATGGTAAAAATATATTCTAATTATACTTTAAAACCAATCAAATTCATAATTTATCACTATTAATTATTTTGATTTAAAAATTAGTTTTTAATTAAAATTTAGTAATTTTCACTATTCATCAAAATATTAAAGTTATCCAAAAAGTACCAAAATTTCACCCTAGGATAATTTTGATATTCCAAATCCAAAAATGAAGCCAATTTTGAGAGATAGAATTTATAAAATTTTAAAAAGTAGGTATTACTATTCATAACGGCTAGTTTGGTAAGTCATGGTGTGCTTTAACTCGGTGTTGCGTGTAGTGAATGTTATTGAATTATTTTGAAGAAATAACATAATATGAAATCTTGGGGTGTTACATACTAGTCTTTCCAGAGCCAGTAAAGAGATATACTATGTATTTTTATGCTTTAGGTATCGGGCTGGGAGCTGGGCTTATGCAGGGTGATGTAGTTTTTGTGTATGGGTCTTGGAAGTTGCGACCAATTGAGAAGAATTACACAACACACGATCTTGATTTGGTAGCGGTTGTTCATGAATAATTCCATTGGATACATTATATTATGGGAGATCACTCTGTGGTTTCTACTAACCAAAATATTCTAGAGTATATTTTCACTCATCATGATCTGAATTTGAGACAACGTGGGTGGGTTGTGTACCTATAGTCCTTTAACATTGAGCTTGCATATAAACCTGGGTAGGGAAAAATAGTGTCTGATGCATTGAATAGGATGAATCAGACACATGTACTTCGAGAGGATAGCAGTGAGTTGTAGCTTATGGCTCTGTTCACTGTGATGCATTTAGGGGTGCATGGTAGTCAGGGACATAAATTTCTTTCTTCTGTAGCTATTACCTATACTCTTTGAGATTGAGTTCGAGTGAGGTAGCTATCAGATTTTGAAGGCCTGGTGCTAAGGGAAAGCATGTCAGGAGAGGAACCAATTCATGTATGGACCATAATCAAGGATGAGATCTTGCTTTTCCAGGGACGCGTATGGGTTCCAACAAACATACTCGACGAGATGATGCAAGATTTTCATTCCATGGTTTGGGAAGTTCATCCTGGAATCTCCAAGATGTATCGTGATCTACACCGTTAGTATTGGTGGACAGGAATGAAAAAGGAAGTCGCTGGTTTCTTCATGAGATGTTCCACTTGTCAGCAGGTTAAGCGGAAGTATTAGCAACCAACATGGCTTTTACACCAGTTACCTATTACCAAGTGGAAGTGGAAAGACGTCGTGATGGACTTCGTGACCAGTTTGTCGAGGTCTCCTCAATAGAATGATGTTGTTTGGGTTTCTAATGGAAAACTCTGGAAGGATTCTCACTTCTTTCCGATCAAGGAGTCCTTCAGTGTTGATGAGCTGGGATGGTTGTACATCTGAGAGATTATACGACTTCATGTAGTTCAACAGTCCATTGTTTCAGACAGGGATGCACGTTTTACAACTCGGGTCTGCCATGGGATTCATAAGGGTTTTGGATCACAGGTACATTTGAGTACCACTTACCACCCCTAGACAAATATCCATTCTAAGTGTACAATTTAGGTTCATTAAGAAATTATTCAATCATGCTTATTGGATTTTGGAGGTTCATGGGGGAATCATATACCTCCTGTATATTTTTCCTTCAAAAATAGTTTTCAGCAAACTATTCAGATGACACCATATGAGACATTGTATGGTAGGTCATGCCAATCACCTTTATATTGGCTAGATTTAGGAGAGGTAGCTATTCTTGGACCCCATATTGTTTAGGTAAACACAGAGCAGATAGAGTTGATTCGGAAGAGGATGGATACTGCACAGTCTCCACAGAAGCCATATGTTGATCAGGGGAGACGACCTCTAGTTTTCATGGTCAGGGATTTGGTATTCTTGTGTGTCACACTGAGTTGGGGACACATGATGATTAGGAGACATGGTAAGATTATTCCAAGGTACGTTGGCCCATTTGAGGTGTTTTATAATGTTGGGACGTTTTCCTATCTGTTGCAGTTATATAAGAGGTACTGAGCTATGCACAATGTCATTTATGATTTTAAGCTTTGACACCACTTCTCAGACCCATCTCTTTTCTTTCATCCCATGGAGGTTGATCTCGAAGTGGATGTGTCATTTGAAGATCATCCTATCTAGATTGTTGATCGAAGTACAAAGGTTCTTCATGGAAGGTATGTACATATGGTACAAGTGTTGTGGCAACTCGAACGGGTGCTGGACGAGACATGGGAGAGGGAGACTGATGTACGAGCACAGTGGCCAGAATTTTTCGGGGTTTCTTCTTCTACATTGTGATAGGGAAATTCAGAGATTAATTTATTTACGGGGGGAAGTATGTAAGAACCCATATCTTCTTTTCAGGTATTTTATTCATTTTCCAAGAAGTTTTGAGAAAAGGGGACTTTCTGGAAATTTTCTAAGTACACGCCCTGTGCATTATGAGTACATGTCGTGTACTTCCTTGCCATAGTAGGTCATGTGCTAGTCATGTAATAGCCACACACACACAGCTATGTGTCAGTGAATCGGAGGCTGCTTAATGCAGATTATGGAAACTGCATGTACACATCATATAATCCAAAAGTACATGGCATGTATTTTGTTTTTTCATTAAATGCATCGGGGCCGCGTCTAACTGACCGAACACCCTCTTTATCAACCATGTTCATCCGAGAGCACCGAGAAACTGCAGATCTTCAATGATCCCCCGAGCCACCATCAATCCATTTAATCGAACACTGTTGGTTGTATTGGAATCACATTTGTGAGTCTTCTCTTCTACTAGAGCATCGTCTTTTAATTTCTCCTTTCTTGTGGGATATCGTGGGTTTAATGTTTTAGAAGTTTCTGTATATCTTCGAGATTTTGATTAGATTCATGTTTTGAGGTCCACATATATTGATATTCTTACCCCAAGGTAGGTGGTTTGTGCTTTTCTGTTCTATGTCTTTGAGTATTATGTGCATATTCTACCAATACTCGTGAACTGGGTATTGAGTGTTTACTGTTTTACACATGTTTTTTTGCCTATCATGCATGTACACCTGTGTATAGGATATTTGGATATGATTAGGTTTTATTTCTAGGGTTTTATATTTTTCCCATGCATGTTCTGTTTATGACCATTTGGTCCTATTTAGCCTTTGGCTGCCTTGCCTATTTTTCATGCATGTTGTGTCAGGATGGAGAGTTGTCTTCTGACATGCAAGTTATGTTGTAGACTGATTACCATTTAGTTCTGTAGGTAAATTGGCCATATTACACTTCTATGCTTGTTTACCAAAATAGGGCCATGATAACTTGGTGTAGTAGACTATAAGGGTAATTGACCGGGTGAGCTTCCACATTGAGATTTGAGCACTTTGGGATACAAGGGGGATTGAACGAGTAAGAATCCTTAAGGTGCCTTGAACCACATAGGGCTATAAGTGGAATTGACCGAGTGTTCTTTTAACGACCTGAAATATTGAATAAATTTTGTTTCCTATCATTGGGTGTTATTTTATTTTATACTCAACAAAACTATTTCATTTAATAAAATTATTATAATTAAAATAATACCATTTGAAACTAAATGTGGTGATTATTTTATATAAATACAAGTGATCATGATTAATTAATATAGAAAGAAGATTCAATTTCCCCATCCAGTATTCTAGGGCCGATCAAGGCCCATCTGACAAAACTTGAGAAGGAGGTAGCACCTTTGGGCTTTGCTCCGGACAAAACCCAAGACGAACTTCATTGTGTGAAGTTGGAACGAAATTTCATTCACGAGAAGTTCAAGCTGATAGAAATCACAAGTCGAGAAATGTTAGTTGAACCACCCCAAGATTATATCATCCTAGAACACCTTTCTATTATTCCCTATGCTATGTTATAAGGGGTTATGTAACGAGACGGTAATTGCCTTCTGTAATCCTTTGATTTTTAAAAAAATTGTGATTTCTTTTTTGATGATATATGTGAATTTTCAAATGTTTGGATAAATATAGTATCCATATTAATGATGAATTTTAAAAAAAGTATATTATAAAAATATTTATGTAAACCATGAATAATTAATTTTTTTTTTATGATTTTCAAAAAATGTTCTTATACAGCTGTGTTCAGTATGAAATTTAGTGTCTAATAATATCAACATAGTATTTGATGAATAGTAAATTATGAATAGTGATTTTATGCTTAGGATAAATAATGTTACCAAATTGATTAGTAATCTCACTTAAAACAGTATTAATAAAATTTAGGTACCTTGATTAATTAATGTGATTAAATAATGTAGGTAAATGATTGTTTCAGAAATTATTAGTCAAGTATTACTTTTTTTCGAGTGAATAGTGTTTTTTATTAAAAAAATTAAATTAAAAATATTTATAGAAATATTTTCATAAATTGTAGCTCATTTTTGAAATTAGTGCATCAATATTTATTTTATGGTGAAATTTTTGGATTTTTCTGAGAAAGTTGATTTTTTGGTGAATAGTGAAAATACAGTTTTTGAGTTTTGGGGGTTTAATGAAATCATTAAGGATGTATTTAATATTCAATAATTATGATAGAATTATGAATAGTATGATATGGTATGAGGTGTCCCATGTGGAAAAAACCAAGGGCCAATACCATGGGCAAGCCCATGGTGTTTCCAAAACTGCCAATGAGGTGTCCCTTGGACATTAATGCCTTGTCCCCTCACTTCCCCTATAAATACCAAGCCATTCTTTCATCTTTTCCATTACCAAATACTCCTAAATGATGTTATAGTCTCTTTATATCACAATTATTCCTTCCAAGGTTCCCTAAATCTTCCCAAGGTCCTGACCTTCATGTTTTTGATGTTACTCTTCAAGGTAAGGGATTCGACCTCTCGGTCTTTTTTCATGTATTCTCCTTTATGTCATTTATTTTAAGCTCAATGTTATTATGTTGGGTTTATTCTTTTATATTCATCCTACTGTCATTTTATTTTTATATGATTATAGACTCCATATTTCTCTCATCAATTCAATTTATGAATATTTAAGTGGCGACGTTAGGCAGTCGAATTTTTATAAGGGATTCTTTCAACCTTTTGATTTTCAAAGTTCTATTTCCATGTAAAGTATTTCAAGTTCCTTTTTCTTATTTTGGGTTATGATATATATATATATAGATAATACATTTAATTTATGTTCATATGATGATATAACTTATCTTATTTCATCAATTCATTTTTTAGAAGTTTTATGTGACGCTGTTAGGCTGCCGAATTTTTATAAGAGAAATCTTATTTTTGTAATCCATTCATATTTTTAATTTCATATAGTATGACACTAAAATATCATTACCATGTTATTATATCCCTTATATTATGTCCCTATACTATTATTTGGATCATTTATGAGTGGTTAACCCATGTACCCTCTCTTTTTAATGTTTTATAAAACACTGTAACATAGATGTTATGCTTCATATTTTTCCTCTCAAAATGTCTCTCTCCTTTTTCTCAAATTCTTTTATTTTATTAAGCAAATACCCATAGATCATTATTAAACAGAGGTATTCATATTTATATCAAAATGTTCTATTTTAATTCTGTGATTTACATACATGAAACTCACTTTCCTTTTTCTTGTGATTAAAATGACAAAAAGATCATGTCTTAAAAGAAATCTTTAAAACGTTATGATTATAAAATGAAACCCATTTCTTTTATGCTATATGGGTTATTTATCTAAGGTATGATGATGATATATGTGTATCACATGATAATAAAGAAAAATTTAATGGTGCACCTTGATAGCGCTCCAATGCATTGGGTAATGATTTTATCTCTAGGGGTTACAATTTTAACGATACCTTAGTGAAGAACCTTGGTTATTTTTTTTCAAATGAAACCTTGTGGATGGTCCTCAGTGATAGTTCGATGATTGTATAAGTTAAATTTTTTAACCACATATTCAAGTTATTAAAAATTTCATTTTTATTATGATATGTCTCATGATCTCATTCTCATGACATGAAGTTATGTATCATGACTTTATTGATGTATCTCAAGTTCACATGTAAAATGTTTCTCTTGTTTCCCTTACAAGGAATTCTGCTCAAACATTCTTTTGATGTATGCTCCTTGTTTATGAGATGCTGTAATGAACTTAGGATGAACAATTCCAAATCCTTACAATTGGTTTAGAAGAATGTTTTATTTTTTTCTCATTTTTTATGTTCCTGATTACCAAGACACTAGAATATAAAGATACTCTGTTTGTAAAATGTAATGATATGTTATGTAATAAAAATGCAGGATGCTATATTTGGTATCAAAGTATAGTTTAGTTATTTATGGAAATTTGTATATGAAAAATTTAGTATAATCCCTATATAAAATTTTAAATATAGTAACTATTTGTGGTATTTTGGTGAGTATTGAGTAAGTGGTTTATCATGAAAATACATCTTTGTCTGGATACAAGCAGGTAGAGATGGATCTGGCACAGATATACATCATGGTAAAACCCGAAAACACCCCTTTGATCTAGACTCGAACGGGAACCAGTATATGACCACGGGCCTTGCTGCACTCTTGGTTACGACACTCCGGGGGGATATGATTGGTTAATCGCAAGATTTTTATGATTCATTATGAAGGAATTATAGAAAAATGTAATGGTCTAAGCCTGATGTTTTATGACAATAAAATCATTTTTAGTTAAATGATTCATAAATGAAATAATTTTCTCGTGAAGGATTTATTATTTTCGAAAATTTCCCCATAATCATAGAATACGTTGACGTATTCCATTAGGAGTTACCCGGATCATCCACAAAAAGAGAGGTTGTGTTCTCCATTGAACATATACCTGGATCTCATATGATGTTAAAGACCCCCTATATGATGGAACATGTGGAATGAGAGGAATAATAGAAACAACCCCGAGATCTTTTGGTGGATGGGTTTATCTGACAAAGTGTGTCTCCATGGGGATCACCGGTTCTTTTTTTGAATAAGAAGGATGGATTGATTCATCTATGCATTGATTATAGAAAATTGAATGGGATCACAATGAAGAAAAAAATACTATCTTCCATGAATTGATGACTTATTTGACCAACATTGTGGGACTCAATTCTTCTCTAATATTGATATTTGTTATGGTTATCATCAATTGAGTGTTAATAATGAAGATATTCCAAAAACTTCCTTCCAATCATGATATGGGCATTATGTGATTTTTGTTATGCCCTTCGGACTGACTAATGCACTGGTAATTTTTTTATGGATCAAGAATAAATTGATTTTTGGAACTTATATCAAATGGATATCCTTTTTATTGGAAAATGATTTGTTCATTGAATGATAAAGGTTATTTTTAGGATGTTTTCTCTTTTGGAGTACTATATTCCTAATATAATACATGATTTAAATTGAGGAGGAATGGTTGAATTTGTTTTTTAAGAATTTGAGTATTTATTGTGGAAATATGGTGATTTGGGTTATTTCTGGAGAATGATGAACCTAGAATAGAGAATATACGAATATGTTAATTAAAAATTATTAAAAGTCTTTAATGGTTTTACTTTTTATTTTTAGATAGGTGTTTTGATTTTTTTGAGGAGGAATATGTTATTATATCCTTCTGAGTGTTGGGTTCAAATCATAATTTGGATTATTCTGATGAATTTTAATGATGGTTGTGTATTGAATGGTCTTTCTAGAACATTGGGTACTTTTTTTGAATTTTGAATATTAATATTCATATTTCTTTTTATAAAGTATTATCATTTTTGGGGATTATATTATCTTGTACTAACCATTTTAGTTTTAGTTGAAGATAAAGACAAGGGAATAATATCGTTATTCTTCAGTGGATTAAGTGATTATCTAGAAGATGATTATTTTGCTTTTGATGAGACCAAACTGATAGATCAAATATTTTCAATTAATTTATATTTAATATCATTGTTTTAAACCCAAAAAATTGTTTCTCTAAGATGAATTGTTTCATTTTTTTGATAATGGTGTCATTTTGAGATGAATAGTAAAAATTGGACATTTTGGATTTTTAATAGATTTAAAGTATTTCGGTAGTTTGGCCATAACATTATCTACATTGATCCAAACTGCAAAATTCATTCTTTTCCAGATTCTACACATCCAGGGAATCATTTAATATATTTGGACTAAAATCTGAATCGGCCATATGGAAGCTCAAACGAAGCTCACAGGTTGGCTCAAGAAAACTATTTTCAGTTATGCCTAGTTTTGATGTGGGATCCATAACTCATCCACTATGGGCCCAAATCTTGTGAAATTTGGTGGGTGGACGCGCAAGGAGTTTTAGAACAACTTTTATGAAGGAATCACCGATTTAATTGGCCGTTTATGGTGCCATTAAAAAATCCTAATCCGGAGGATTTCGTTTTGGAGAGTCTGACTGGACAAAATAAATGCTCATAGTAAAACGGCCATAAACATCGGAATACATGTCCAAATCTGCTGGAATTTTGAGGGGGCACGGACAAGGTCATGATGAACAACATTAAAGAAGGTCTCAACGCGTGAAGATGTCATTTATTTGGGATAAAATGCATCGACATTCGGGGGAAGCATTCTGGCTATAAAAGGAGGAGAGCTCCACCCTCTCAAAGCATCCATTCGCCACCCCATTCCTTCCGGGACACCAAGAAGGAGAACTTTTCAGATTTCAATTTTATTTATTTTTTTTTCATTGTTTTTTTAATGCCTTCTTCTTCCCCAATCAACTCGATTACCCTTACCATGGTGGGGTATACTTTTGGAGTGATTGGGGAAGGGTTGGTTTTATACATTGTAATACTTGAGTTCTTGGACGCAATTAAATAAATTTCATTCTTCTTCAAAGTTGATTTCAATTTATTATAGCGGATTTTATAATCAAGTGTGATCGTTCTTGAATATTAATTCTGTTATTTATTTTTTCCTTGGTAAAATAATCAATATCTTCCTCCACTAATTTCTGGTTTATATACGATGGAATATACCAGGAATTTGTAGTGAAGTACTCGACGATCGTCAGTACGTGTAAAAGGTGTAGTGAATGTTTTTGATTGTTTGGGATAAACAAAACCCGATCGGGTATTGCCCATTTAAATTAAGGATATTCAATACAACTGTTTTACACATGGAAGGAGAGTTGACCCAACCGATATCTTGGTAAGGTTTTCTCTCATAATAACAATTTCACCAAGGAAGTGAGAGGAAACGATTGTGGAAACTCACATTAATCAAATAAGAATAAGAGGTTTGAATTAAATTGAACAAGGATAGCATTATAATTAGGAAACTGACCCCGACCTAATCACCCTTTTAATTTCTTAGTTTTTTAATCATTTGAATTTCAAATTTCCTTTCACAACATTTTTAACCCCATTTTAAAGTGACAACCCGTTTTGTGTGCACTCCTCTTCGGGAGACATCCTAGGACAACCACATTACTACATTTTAACTTAGGAAATAATTGTTTTGCCATGCCCTACGACAGGCGTGCATCACACATATTTTTGAATGCTCATTGTTTTGAGAAATGATTAGTCATGGTGGAAAATTATTAAGGGATGAGACAGTACATGAAGGTAAATATATTTCATTATGTTTAATTATTTTTAGTAAATGAATTTCTCAAAATTATGAAAAGGAACGAAAAACAAAAATTTTGTTGGTTTACATTTCCTACAGGGTTATCAAAGACCGTTTAACACATATTATGTTTTTGATATTCTTGTGGTTAATATTCTCCTAATCATGTTTTCTCTCACTCTCCATCAGAACATAACCCTTTTTTTCTCTTCCATATCCATGTTTTCATACATGTAATACTTGTATGGGTTAACTCAGGTCACCTTTGTACTTCCCTTTCTTTATTTTAAAGTAATAGTTTTACTAACTCTTTCCCGATGTGGAACATTCAACGAAATATCCAAGCACATTTTTAAAATTTAGAGGAAGAAATTTCCTAAGAGGGGAAGATTGTAATGACCTGAAATTTTGAATAAATTTGGTTTCCTATCTTTGTGTGTTTCATTATTTTATACTCAAAAAAAACTATTTCATTTTAAAAAATGAGTATAATTAAAATAAATCTGCTGGAAACTAAAATTTGTGATTATTTTCTATAAATACAAGTGATCTTGATTAATTAATATATAAATAAGATTCAATGAGCCCATCCAGTAGTCTCGGGCCAATCGAATCCCATTTGATGGAACTCAGGAATGAGGTAACACCTTTGGGATTTGCTCTAGACCAAATCCAACCCGAACTTCATCGTGTGAAGTTGGAACGAAATCGCCTTCGCGATAAGTTCAAGCTGATAAAATCAGTAATTGGGAAATGTTGGCTAAGCCATCCCAAGATTCTATCACCCTACCACAACTTACTCTTTTGTCCTATTCTGGTGTTATAAGGGGTTATGTAACAAGACCGTAACTACCTTCTATAATCCTTTGATTTAAATAAAAATTGTGATTTCTTCTTATGATGATGTTTGTGAATTTTCAAATGTTTGGATAAATAAAGTATGCATATTATTGTTTAATTTTAGAAAAAGGATATTTAAAAAATATTAATGTAAACCTTCAATAATTAAAAATGTGTAATGATTTCAAAAAAATGGACTTCTATAGTTGTGCTCAGTATGAAATTTAGAGTCTAATAAGATCAAATTTATTTTTGATGAATTGTAAATTATGAATAGTGATATAATGCTTAGGATTAGTAATTTGACCAAATGGATTTGTAATATAACTTAAAAAATATATTAATATAATTAAGGATCCTTGATTAAGTAATGTGATTCAACAAAATAGGTAAATGACTATTTCAGAAATTATTATTCAAATATTAGTTTTTTCAGGTGAATAGTTTTTTATTAAAAAATTTAATTAAATATATTTAGAAAATTATTTCCATAAAATGGAGTTCATTTTTCAAATCAGAGCATCGATATTTTGTTAGGGTGATATTTTGGGATTTTTCTGAGAAACAAGAATTTTCTGTAAATATTGAAAAAAAAAATTTCTGTTTTGGTTGTTTAATGATATAATTAAGGATGTATTTGTTTTTAAATAATTCAGTTAAACTTATGTACAATAATATATGGAATTAGGTGTCCCAATTAGCCAAAAAAATGGTCATATATTATCGTCAAGCCCATGGTTTTTCCAATACCACCAATGAGGTGTCCCTTGGCCATTAATGCATTGTCCCCTCACATACGCTATAAATACCAAGTCATTATCTCATCCTTTGCATTTAAGAAATACTCCTAAACGAAGTTATAGTCTCTTTACCTCCCAAGGATTCGTTCCAAGGTTCTCTCAATCCTCCCATGTTCCCGACGTTCAAGCTTTTCTAGTTACTCTTCATGGTAAGGGATCCTACCTCTTTCTTTCTTTCCATGTGTTCTCCTTTATGTAATTTACTTTATGATCCATGTTAGTATGTTTTTTATGTTTATTTATATCCATCCTAATATATTTTTCATGTTCATATGATGAGAGACCCCCTCTTTCACTCATCAATTGATTTTACGAATGATTAAGTGGCGACATTAGGCTGCCGAATTTTTATAATGGATTCTTTCACCCTTCTCATTGTCAAAGTTCTATTTCCATGCGAAGTATTTCATGTTACTTTTTCATATGTTGGGTTATGATCTATATATAAATAATTCATTCCTTTTATGTTCATATTACGAGAGACACTATTTGATATCATCAATTCATTTTTAGATATTTTTAGTGATGCCGTTAGGCTGCAGAATTTTTATAAGAGAAATCTTATTTTTGTCTTCTTTAAAGTTTTTCATTTCATAGGGTATGTCTTTAAAATTTCATTACCATGTTATTATATCCTTTATATTCTGTTCATCTACTATTTTATGGATCATTTATGAGTGGGTAACCCATTTCCCTAATCTTTTTAATGTTTTCTAAAACCCTCTAACATAGTCATTATGCTACAGAATTTTCATCTCAAAAGGTCTCTCCCTTTTTTCTAAAATTATTTTATTTTATTAAGTGAATAATCAATGATAATTCTTAAACAGTGGTATTCTAATATATATTAAAATTTTCTATTTTAATTCTGGGATTTACAAACATTAACCCCACTTTCCTTCTTCGTGGGTTTAAAATGACATAATGATCATGTCATAAAAGCAGTTTTTAAATCGTTAGGATTATGAAATTAAACCCATTTATTTTATGGTATATTGGTTATTTATGAAATTTTAGATGATGATATATGTGACTCACATGATAATAAAAAAAATTTAAGGGTGCGCCCTAATAGCGCTCCAATGCATTGGGTAATGATGTTATCTCTAGGGGTTACAATTTTAATGATACCTTTGCGAATAACCTTGGTAATTTTTTTTAAATGACAAATTGGGGATGTAACATGGTGATATATATAGGATTTTATATGTTATATGTTGTATCCACATCATCAAGTCATGAAACTTTTTATTTTTATTATGATATTACTCACGATATCTTTCGCATGCCATAATGTTATTTATCATTACTTTATTGATATATCTCACGTTCACATGTACAATGTTTCTCTTTTTTCCATTACTAGGCCTTCTTCTCACCCATTCATTTGATGTATGCTCCCAGGTTATGAGATACTGTAATGAAAATTGGATGAATAATGAAGAAGACTTACTATTGTTTTAGAAGAATGTTTTATTTTGTTATCATGTTTTATGTTCCGGATTTCCAACACACTAGAGTTTAAAGATCCTATAATTGTAAAATATAATGATATTTTATGTAATAATAACGTGGAATTATATAGTGATACCTCATAGAGTCCTTTATTGCATTATAATATAAGGGGATTGACCTCAGGTGCTTCCTCAGAGAGTCTTTGTTTTAGTTGTACAGCCTGTGCAATAAGGGGAATTGACCGAGTGTTCTTCCTTAGAGAGTCCTAGACATTGGTGAAATAATGGGAATTGACCATGTGAGCTTCCTCAAAGAGTTCTTGACTACCCTATAATATAAATGGAATGGACTATGTGAGAACCATCAAATGGTCTTGTTTTACCATTCACTAAAAGGAAATGGGCTGTGAGCACTACCTCAGAGAGTCTTATTATATTTCTATGATAGAAGGAGAGGGGTTAGACAGAGTGTGCTTCCTATAGGGTTGCTTGTATTTCTTAGGTAGGTCTAGAGGGGGTGGCTGTGTTTAATTCCTAGAGGGTTGCCTATTTGAGTATTAGCTGTTTGTTTCACTACTGCATGATTTGAATCTGTCGTTTGTTTACTGCTATGTATTTTCCTTGTTACTGATTTCTGTTCTTTTACCTGCCATATACTCAATAACTGTGTGGCATAGATCTTCGGGTGGTTGCCTACTAGGATTTAGTATCACACCCTGTTTGGGTCATGATTTTGGGATGAAACATATTATATTGTTTCTAGTATAAATAATGGAACGAACCCTTCTACTTCAGTTACTTGATTTGTTGTAGAGATGGAGAGCATGGTACAAAGTATATGCTTGCAATGCTGAGGAGATATTTATATTTTATATTGTACTTTGGTTTAGTACTATTAGTATTCCATAATTGTGACATTTTGGGATATTTTCCTAGACCTGTGTATCATGCATCATTTATATACGTGCTGTAGTTGTTTTATGATTCCATCCTTCCACTGTTTACTATTATAAGATATTTGCTGCATCCTCTATTGAATGTATTTGTTTACTTCCACTGCGTACTCTTCCAATGAGGGAAATGTTTTCCCACTATCACAGCCATGGCCCTCGCTGCTAGTCAGCAACCTCTAGAATTTGGGGAAATGTGCATGAGGCCATGTGACAAACAGGGTATGGGGTGCCTCTGGGTGGCTTCCGGAACCATGATGTTATAGGGCCAACATCTACCTCTGATCGAGTTTTCATGCAACAACAGTTTCCACTCAAGCGTATAAAGTTCATCCCATGGAGACCTTTATGGGAATAGTTAATGAACACCTAAATGCTATAAAGAAGTAGGGGATCAAAAAATAATTGGTTCTGAAATGGTTGAGGTAGAGGTGGAAGAGGTTATAGAAATTTTGTATCACACCAAGGATGCTCAGAGTCGATATAAGAGCCATGATGACAATATTTCATGATGGATAGTGATTGATATTGGAGAAATTATATTCCTATTCAGATATTCATGGAAGAATGTTATTATATATAGGTATAATGGAAAGCATTGTCCACGATACATCAGCCCCCTTGAGATCCTTGATCACATTACAGTGCTGGCATATCAACTTGCACTCCTATCGAACCATTATTGTGTATATGATGTGTTACATATATCAATCTTATAAATCTATATACCAGACCCATCAGATGTACTCAATCAATATGTGGTACTATTGGAGATTTATCTCAAATATATCATATGGTGAGGATCATAGGAAGTATATAAAAAATTAATAAAAATAATACATTACTCATTTTCATTGTTTTGTAGAGAAACCATACATTTGAAAAAGTGATATGGGAACCACATGAAGTGATGAAATAAAGTTACCTTCATATTTTTTATTAGGGTAAATGAAAATTTCAATGGTGAGTTTTATTTAGCTAGGAAGATTATAACAACCGTAATTTTTATATGTAATATTACACATTGGAATTAATTAAATATCTTATTATCTAATATGATTTTAGAAAGAAAATGCAATTTGTTTTATCATATTTAAAAGACTTCTAAATACTCTTACCATTGATTATATATCTATTGAATAGTGGTCACAAGAATATTATAAATATTGGGTTTTACCAAATCCAATTGACAAAGAAAAAGGTAGTGGTGGCCTCTAACAATAAGAGCGTACCTTATAAATCCCATTTATCAGTTCTTATAAGGGAGATATCATCATTGGTCTTTTCCCTTGACTGAGGCCATGTTGATATCCAACAACTTAATCATGACAGAACCCATTAAAAGATAATTTCATGCAAGTGGAGACTAGGACCCAAACGATATATGTCGAAGAACCTCCCTGAAACAGTGGTTGTAGTGCACCTTACTCTTAGTGAATTCTCTAATGTACTATAGAGATATGTATAATGAACATAGTGATATGAGTATGTAAATTATTTTTTATATAATAATATATATATTTTTATCCAATTAGTTTTACTTTTTAATGGTTTTATAATTTGGTACATTAAAATAAAAGTACTGTATTTTGGTAATATTTAAAGTCAGTGAAGGAATTTATTTAAATGAATTAATGTATTTTTTAAATAAATAATAATTTAGTAAATTATTATTATTAAATTATTTTTATGAAATATATATGATAAAATAATTCTTATAAAGTCAAATATAATTTTTATAATGGTTTGAAAACTATTATTGTCCAACAACACAACATTAACCAATAAATGTAGATATTATTTTAATTTCAAAATTAAAACATTTAGAAAAAAATATATTCATAAAATTATTGTTATTTTTCGAATCATATAATTTAAATTATCAAACAATGAATTTTTTATAATTTTCTTAAAAAATCAATTTTTGGTTTGAATATTAAATATCGTATAACTATAATTTGTGCATTCTAACATCATAATGAAGGAAATGTGATTTAAAAAATACAATAAATGGCATCTGTAAACAAATAAAATTTTTTCATTTAAAATAAAGTTATTTAATGTTTATTTTGATAATTCTATAAATGCTTAATGAATCAAAAAAATTATTAATATATTTTAATGTTTTAAAGTCATTTCATTAAGAGTATTATTCAACTCCACATATGATATTGTGTTATTTTATTATATTAGACCATTTTTATTATAAAAAATTAAAAAAACACATTTTTGGTAGAATTCAATGGCAAATACATGAGATGTTTTGGGGTTTTGGTTATTTTATTATATAGATTACAAAACCTATGTCTGAGTATTAATAAATAAATCCGTACTTATTTCCAATATAATCACATCTAATATCATATTTCCTTCAATGAAATTATTTTTTAGTAATTTATTAATCTTATCTCCCCTATAGAGAGTCCTACCATGTTTCCTAAATATCATAAGAATCTCCTTTAATGCAGTTTGAGTCGCACACTCACGTAAGGGATCCTCACTTTCTGTCCTTTATTCAAGAATATTCTTCATTTTATTCAATTTTATTTTCAATTCCTATTTTCGAGGATTATTTTTCCACATCCCTGATATAGATATTAATATTTCTAAATTATTAGACACCCCATTTTGTATCATTCGTCCCCCACATGTGTAACACCCTATGATTTTATAAGATAGATTCATATTAATTTCATAGATGTCTTTTGTTTTATGCTACACTTATATAATATTTCTATATAAAAAATTGTATTATCTTTTAGTATATGCAACACTATTCTTCACTTTCATTACTTGTAAGAGCGTCCTTCCTCGATTGGTAATGTGGTACGCAACACCGAGTTTTAAAAAGTAATGATGTATTATTAAAAATTCTATTTTTTTATGGAATATAATCTAGCCATTGTGAATAGAATCAAAGACATTTTTAATTTTATATAACATTAAAATTAATATTATTTATTTTCTAGACATGATATATGAACATATTCTATTTTTTTAGATAAAATATGTTTTTCCAAAATATAATGTTTTTCCACCTTTTGATAGAGAACCCATTGTAAATCTAGTTTTTATCACTTTTATATATCGTCTTTGACCATATATACTAAGATGTTTTTATGATTTTGAAACAACAATATTCCACCATCCACCCATCCTATGAAAAATGATATCATCATGCATGTGTGCGTGTGTCTTACAGTCTCCACACTATGGTGTAGTCCATTTTTCACCTCCACCATACATGTATGGATACAATGATGAAATTACTAAATATATACATCATTAATATTTAATTAATTTATTCTTAGATATTATTGCTTGAATGGCCCGATTTCCTTCTTTTTTTTAATTTATTTTGATAACCCCCTTTAATGGGATGATAGAGATCCCCTATAAGGCTCGTAGGCTCCTATATTACATGAGCCATAGGTCTTAGAAAATATATATACTATACATGGAAATGCTCCTCTTAGCTTATGTCATCATAATATCATCTCTCCCCCTTTTCATGGCAATTTGGATAGGATTCACGTGTAATCACATGCTGATCCTGATGGAAATGACATACACTCTTTTTCAGAAAAATATTCTTAGCTACTACTATAGTGAATGCTCATTCTTAGAATCCTTATCTCGATTCATCTCTTTATAGTGTTTGTCTGATCATTTATGCACACATTCTGGTTTCCCAATGGCCCTGAGGTGGCTTGAAGGCCTTAAGGTGGCATGAAAGCCTTACAGGCTTGAAGGACTTGGGTGGCATGAAGAACATAAAGGACCTGAGGCCTAAATCGTTGGCCCTAAAGCCCAAATAGATGAATTTAACCAGCTGCTATAGTACAAAACATTGTCTGTTATAGTACCTGATATAGTGATTCTACAGTACCCCTGGTAATATGTCTTTCCCGGATTATGAAATCGGGATTATTAGATTCACTTGTCGAGTCCTCACAAAATGGACAGGGTCACTTTTTCTTATATAATACAAATCATCAAATTCAATACCATTCAACAATTAGGGAAAAGATATCATCACTCAAGAGTACTTACGACTTACCATCTCCACAGTGCGATTTGATTCGTTCTATATAATCTCCCATAATGCATGATTATATAAATAAATTTAATTAATAAATATGATATATAATTTATCAATAAAATACTATAAATGATAAATCTATAACATATATTGATTAATAAGAACATATCTAACAAAACATGTATAAGAACACAACGTAGTTAATATTATGATAATGAGTAACCATGAAATTTTTCTAATAAGCAGATGAAAATCTTAACATAGATGTTATAATATAAATGAATATGATTCAAGAATAAATCATTAAAATTATTTAAATAATTTTATAGGAGCTTTAGATACATAAGAATTATATCTGGCCTAAGGTAAGGGATAATTTGTAAATCTCATTTTTATCCTACATTTTTTATACATTAGTTTTTTCTAGGAATATATTTTTCATCCATATCTATGTTTGGTATATTTGTTTTTTTAAAAATTGTTTATTTTTATTTTATGTATGTATAAAGTCATTTTTACACATTTTTTACATTTACTACATGGTATGGAATGAATCATTCTTTTGTTAACCACACAAGGTAATTTTTTAAATATTGAAAAAATGTTTGGGGTTAAATTTTCTTACTTATAAAACACAAAAATATTTTTACATCTTCATAATACTTTTTTTTCATGATGATTACTATAAAAGTTTTTATGTTTATTTTCATGTAAATTATTTTCATTTAAAATTGCATAGAATTTTGAGAAAAAAATAGTTTTTGAAGAAGAAAGGATATTTTTTATAGTAATTAAGTTCCACTGTTTTATCAATGTTATTTTAAATCTATGATGACATATGGTTACGTTTCAATCCATATTATTACATTGATTTTATTGTTTTTATGATGGGTTTTCTAATCCATTAGTTTTATATAGATTATGTAATGGTGATATGATTTTTAAGAAACCAATTTCATTTCATGTGTTATGATATGATGAATCATTTATGACTTCCGGCATATGGTATGTACCACCTGGGGAGTGTAGCCACCCATGGAGTGGCGTGCTTTGATAGGTATCAATTTTAGTCCACTGGAAATAATCCAAACCATTAGAGTTGGTACTTGGGAGAATATTTAGTTATCCTTTGGAAACTAGTATGCGAAAACATTATTGAGATCCCTAGATATTTATCTATTATATGCATAGGGATGTTACTATTGTTATGTATAATTATATGTTACATTCGTATAATTTTTATAATGATCATGATTAACATAGGATTAAAAAAAGATGTTAGAGATCTAAATTAATCCCCTTTGATTATGTTGTTTTAATTGAAATATTCTTTCGCATCACAAAATTCTTTTTTGGATCAATAGAATAGAATAAAATAGGAGGATTCATGTAAATGAAGATTATAATGGGAAATGCAATGATATTATTCACGAAAATCAAAATCAAATGTGAGTTGGAAGGTGAAACATCATTATAATTACAGATCATCAATCTAATAATATGATCAATATTCTCAAAATTGATAAGTTTTTTGACCCAACTAATAAGATTATTATAGAGTTTCATTGTGATCATATAAGAAATAATTTTCAATTTTATTCATGTAATCGTGTGGGAAGAGGAATCAAGGTGAATATTTCAAATTAACTGGACGATGCATTGGGGGGGAAAAGAAATAACTTGTAATTGCAAAGGAAATGGTTCAATTAACACAATGCACAATGATAATGGTATTGATTAGTCATAAACGATGATTAAATGATTTAGATATAGAATTTATGGGCAATGTGTAAAACTATTACCTAAGACAAAATCCCTTAAAGAGAATCAACATGGTTGTTTGGGTAGTATTTATATTACTAATGATGAATAGACTAAAAAGGATATATGAGATGCCAACTATGTGGAGGAATAAAATAATGATTCTCAGTCAGTGGTATGAGAATATAGTGTAATTATTTGATTTTTATCAATAATAATGATATATAAGTAATTTTTTGGTTCAAATGAATAATGAAACATATAATGATTGTGAAAATATTGTTTTTACATATGTATATGAATGTATATGTTGAATGGTACAGATAACCATGAAATGTTATTATGATATTTTTTTAATTCACATGATATGCACATAATAAATTGATAAAGAGATATTGGGATGTTTTTTCATATTAATTACGTCAAGATTGATATAAGGGAAACGTTATATCCTGGTATCAATATATAGAATTTTTAGTATTTTTGGGGTCTACAAATATTTACTTTTTACAGAATGCTTGTTTTCAAAAAGGTTATATGGTTATTTCAAATTATTACTATGTTTCAAGAAAATAATTGATTAAGGAATTCACATGTCTGGAATGTGACAACCTAGAACTAACTTATGGGATATGAGTGATAAATTTTAAGTCGATTTAGTTCACAAGTATGTAAATATTATTATTTTTATTTTTTAGAATAGTAATAATGTTATCCATTTATTGAAATTATAAATTATATTCTAGTTGATGTTTATTAGATAAATGTATAATCTCACTATAGGTGGCCTTATATATATTAGATTACTTGAGGTAAAAAAATTAAGGGAAATTGAATGACATATCATTCTATATCATGATCTTATAAAACTTCAATAATGAAAAATTAAACTTAAATTATTTTGAAAATAGATGAAGTTGAAATTTTTTAGGGCACAAAAAAATGTGAGATTTTCGTAAATTCAAGTAAGTATTAATTCTCAAGAAAAATTCTTAATATTTAGGAAATGGTTTTTGAATACCAAAAATGTTACCAATGTACCATCATATATGATGAATCAGATGGTCACTTAAATCATATTAGATTTATGTCTTTCTAGTAGTTAACTTTCTTCAAACCATAATATCTATTATTATCCATCAAAACTTGATAGTTATATTTCTCTACCATATCTACGTTTTCACTTCCCACCTATGTTCTCCTCTATGGAAACTCAATGATGAGTTACTTTGGGTATCCATTATTTTTATAACTTTCTTTTTTAAAATAAATTTTAGTATTCCAATTTTTATGATGTGGTATTCCAGGAATAGAACATTCATGTATTAAACGATTTAAAACATCGAATAATTTCAATGAATGAATTCATGTTAAGGGGGTATAATGTTACACCCCGAGATTTTATGAGATATATTTTTTTTAAATATTTATGTATTTTTCTATATGTTACTCGAATATTTCCTTTCTTTATACACAACCCCATATTATCTTTCAGTATAACCAACACTCTTCTTGGCTTACGTTACTCACAAGAGCAACCTTCTTCGATAGCTAGCGTGGAATGCAATACTGAGATTTTGTATAAAATGATATCTTATTAAAATATTATTATTTAATGGGATATGAACATGCCATTATGAATAGTATTTTCCAAATTTTTAATTTTATACATCATTAACGTTCATCTTATATATTTTCAAGACATTATATAAGATCAAATATCATTTTTTTGGATAAAAGATATAATATTCATAAATTGCAGTTTCTCTACCTTTTGAAGGCGTACCCATTTTAAATATATTTTTTAACAATTTATCTATTATATATTAAAAAATAAACATTTTATATATAATTTAAAGATAAAAATTTACTTTTTCTTAGAATATTTACTATTTTTCTAATAGAATTCTTATTTTAATGAAAATTGAAAAATACAAAATTTTAATTCAAAATTGCATTTTCACTAAATTTATTTTTATATTTAGATTATCTATTTAATTGGTTTTAAAGTGTAATTGTATTATGTTATTATTATTTAATCTATTGTTTTTATTTGTATAAATTTTTAAATTTAAATTGGAAATAAACTCCTGCCAATATTTTGATAATATTTTACATCATAAAACATGCTTTTTCGTTTTTTAAAATAGGAATTAATTTAAAATTAAATTTTTCCGATTATGTGTTTTGAATAATAAAAAATGAATTTAATATTTTGAATTATTTGGTCCAAATTATGTTAATAGGTTACTCTTATTTTTGGCTATTATGAATACTAACTACGGTAATTTTTATTTAACGTGGTTAAAGATAAATCAGAAAATTTTTTGGAACAAATAATATGATAAAGAGAATAAAATGATCCTAAAACCTTCCAAATAATTTTTATAAAATAAATTCTACCCTTGAAATATTATTTTCAAAACATAGTTATTTATGGGTCTCATGACAATGAAAATGTCATAGATATTAAAAACACCACTAAAAGTGACAAAATGGAAAACTCAGATTTCGTATAAGTATAATAATTTTAATACAGGGATAACCAAGTGATGTATTCATAAATAAATAGTCCATAAAAATATAAAATAATTACATGCATCATGGTAATTTAATTTTAATTTGTTTGAAATTATTATTTTCCATAATATATAATACTTTAATGATGTAAAAAATAATTAATTGATGGGAAATTAATAAAACAATTTTTATTAAAATATTAATAATCATAAAAAGGACAAAATCATCACCAAACCTTATTTTTTGAGTATATATATACCATAATAAGCCATTGGTTTACTTATTTTACATTTGGGGATTATAGAAGATATTAATAAAATTATATTGTTTTTTTAGTAAAGATAAATTTGTCCCATTGATGTTCTAAAACTATATATCATTTTTAATGTTGAGTTTCATTGTAGATAAATTCATCTAAATGTATTTTTTCTTAAATTATATGTATTTATATTTATAATCTTATTTTAATTTTAAATTTTATTCAACATATAATTATATTTAATAATAACACCAAATTAAGGTAGTAGTTATTTTATTAATGAAGAGACCAAATAAATAATATTAATAATATTATAATTAATATAATTTGTGAAAAATATTATATCAAATGAATTTTATAGATAAACTTTACCCCTTATTCATATAAAAAATATTTTGATCTAGGTTTTATTCTTATTTTGATATTTTTAAAAATCCAGGAAGTAAATGGTGTAAAATAGTGATACTAGGGATATTTTGTCAAAATAAGACTTTCTAAAATTATATTAAAAAATCATTTTTAATAATATATAATATTTATGATATTTTATAAAATGTTCTAAATTATTCATTTATGGCCTAATTGACTTCAAAAAAGAAAATACTTTACCCTTTTAATATTAAAATATTTGTCAACCTAGTTAAAAATTAAATAGAATTACTAAGTGTTAATTAATATTAAAATGATTAAATTTACCTAAAAACAAGCATAATAGTTATTGTATGATGACATTACAACCATATATCATGTAATATTTGATATTGGTAAAAATTTGGGGGGTGGGGGTTATGTGTGTGTAATTTTATTATAAATTATTATTTTTGAGGTTTCCAAAAGAGCCAATCACATCAATTATAAAAGGGCACTTTCTCCCTCAACTCTACAATTAATTTTATCCTTCATGCTCGACCAAAAAATTCCCATTTCCTTATTCAACTACCCTAGAATCATTTTAGAGGTCTTTTTATTCTTTAAATACCAACCATGGTGCAATAAGAGGATATTTTGAGGATGCACGTCAAAGAAGAGGTCATATCATTTAGCGATTCGTTCAATCTTCATTCTTATTCTACATACACCTCATGAGTTGACTAATTATATATTAATAACTCCCTTAGTAATTATATACTGATTGGTTGTTACTATTATGAAACAACCATATTCAACAACCTACTCATCCTATGAAAAATGAAAAAACCACACGTGCTTACATACGTCTTATAGTCTCCACAATGTGCTATAAACCGTTTTACACCACCACCAAACATGGATGCGTATAATGATGGAATTAATATATATATATATATAATAAATATAATTTTAAATTTATTCATAGATAATATAAACCAAAATTTTCAATGACATTTAGTAATTTTGGAAATGATATCTTTGCTCAGTCATAAATACGGCTTACCGTCTCCAGAGAGTAATGTGATACGTTCTACATAATCAACATTAAAGGATAACTGTATAAATGAATTGAATGAATAAATTTGAAAAATATTATACTAATATATTATTGTAAATTATATAATTTTAAACTAAAAATATTAATAACAACTTATCAGACAAACCATGTATAAGAAGATAAAGCATGCTATACCCGAATAACGATTAACAGTGAAGTGTTACTAAAAAGCGGATGAAAATATGTAAATAAATATTATCATGAAAATGATTATGGTTATGGAAAAAATCAATAACATTATTTAAATCACTATATATGAGGTCTAGAAACATACCAACCATATCGAACCTAAGTTAAGGTATAATTTTGAAATCTCATTTTTTATCTGATATTGTTTGTATGTAAGTATTTACTGGGGATATATTGGTCATACATATCCATGTTATATAAAAATTCTTTCATAAAATGTTTACTATTATTATATGTATTTTGGAAGTAATTTTAAACCATTTTGATTTTTAATACATGGTATAAAAGGAATCCTTCTTTTGTTTACCATACGAAGTACTTTTTTACTTTTCCAATAAAAGAATAAGGGGAATATTTTTTTATCTTGTACAATAATAAAGGATTTTTTAATCATCATAAGACCTAGTTTCTATGAGGATTCTTATACACATTTTCATGTTTATGTTCAACCAAATTACATTATTTTAAAGAATGTAATTTTGAGAAAATAAATTGATTTCGATGATAAAATGATATTTTTCTCATGAATTAAGTTGAAGTGTTTTATCAAAATTATTTTATATCTATTATAAAATTGGGGTATGTTTCTATACCTATAATTAATTGAATTTTATTTTGTTTATGATGGAATTATTTTTATAAAATAAATTTATTTTTTATAGATTATGTTTTGATGGAATGAATTTTAAGTAACCCATTTCATTTCATAGGTTATGATATGGTGAATGATTTATGTTTCTGTGTCACATGTAATATTGATTTTATTATGAGATGGGTGGGACTATATCTCATTCCAATTCATTGGGTAAATATTTATATATCCTATTATCGACCTGACAAGAACAACACGTCAATCTAGTTCAGTAATACATGGTCGGAACTATAAGTAAACTAGGTTTTGTAATGGAGTTTTTTCACTATGATTGTCTTGTAAGATATGTGTTGGATTCTATAGAAATAAAAATATGTGATTATTTGTTTTCTACAATTCGCTGTTTTATTCCAATTATATTTTATCTTGTTTAATGTTCCTTTATGATCTATTCCTTACGTATTATATTGATTTATAACATGACTCAATATTTTGATGTTTAAGCATTAGGTACATGTTTTTACATTAAAATGTTAATGGTTTGTTTTATGTTCTATATGTTTACACATTTTGAAAATTTGAGATCAGCCTTTTTATGTTTTCTTTTTCCCATGATATAAAGAAATGTATTAGGATGGAAACCAAAAGTTTAACATATTTATGGGTGATATTAATCTTTAACCATGATAGAATGTTATGTTCTGAGTATCCAAAGACACTAAACTAATAAATTCATTGGGAATATTATTTATGAAATGTATTATGTATTTATATAAAATAAATTTATTTTACATGTATTTTATGCTTGGGTTGTTACTGTTGGTATCAGATAAAATGATGTTGGAATGAATCTGATCCATAGGATCTCTCACGTGTGAACGATTGACAAATCACAAATCTCCGCCTGATGACTTCATGAAAAAATGGCTACCACTAGGGATGGTGGTCTTTCCCACACATAGAATTCTCTGATAGGTATCAATTCTATTCCACAAGAAATAATTCTATACCATTAGAGTTGGTACCAGGTTGAGGGCTTTGATAACCATTTGAAAAAAGTATGCAAAAGCATTAGTGAGATCCTTAGAGAGATTTCTAAGATAATTCTAGGGATGTCACTATAGGCTTGTCTATCTATAGGTTAAATAATTTGACTTATGGTAATAATAATAATAATAACCTAGGATTAATCCTAAGATGTAAGATATTGAATGTTCTCCCCTTAGATTACGTTTTTTTCCTAGTATGATTTTCCCTCTCACATTATTATTTTTTGTTTTAGAAAATGGCCGGAAACAGGAGGATTCATGTTAATGAAGAATATGATGAATAATGGAATGATTTTATTCATGATATAGCAAATGAAAAATGATTTTTATGGTGAAACATTATTATTATGGATAATAAGAAATATCATAATATCATAACTAATCTCAACTTCGGTGAGTTTTCTAACGCATATAATAAAAGAAATATGTAGTTTAATGTTGATCATAATGAAAATAGAGTTATATATTCCTCATGTAAATCATGTGGGATGAGGCCTCAAGGATTATTTTTAAAAGGTACTATTAGATTATTTGGGTTTGGAAAAGAAGCACACATAGCTAATAATTTCAAAGGAAAAGGTTTAGTTAACATAATGAACATGTATAATGGAATTTCAATGGAATCAATGATCTTTAAATGTTTTTAATTTGGAATATATGGGCGTTATTAAAATTGATAACCTAAGGGAAGATATCTTGAAGAGAATCACAATGGCAGTATTGGTATTATTTATGTTGCTAATGATGAAGAGGAGACAACTTATATATGAGATGGAAGATGTGTTAATGAATACAATGATGAAGTTTATTTAATGGTTTAGGATGATTGTGGAATGATTGAATGTTTATCACAAATAATATTGTATTATTAATTTTATTGTAATATAGAATAATGAAACATATAATGATAGTTACACTATTGTTTTTTCATGAATTCAAAAGTATATATTGAATAGTACGAGTAACCATGATAAGCTATTCATATATTTTTGGAATGCACATGATATATGCCTAATGAATGGATAAAGAGATAATGATATGTTTGATAGTATTTTTGACCTCATGACTGATATAAGGACAAAGTGAAATAATGGATTTGGTATATATAATACATAGTTTTTTGGTTCGTGGAAAGAGCTAATTTTGACAGAAAGCATGTTTTCACTAATGTTATATGGTAATTCATGTTATTAACATGTTTCAAGAGAATACATGATTATGGTATTAAAATTATTGGAAAATGATAAATAATAACTACCTTTTGAGATATGGGTGATAGTTTTTAATTCAATTTAGTTCACCTATTTCTAAAGTTATATATTTTCAGTTTTTGGAAGAATTAATATGTTTACTATTTATGGATACTATATGTTATATTCTTGTTAAATGTTGACAGATAAATATAATATCTCACCATATATGGAATTATACATATTTAATTACCTATACTAAAATTTTCATTTTGAGATAGATGGAATGACCAATCATTATATTGCATTATCAACTAACACAAATAAAAGAAAAATTAGACATCATTTAATTATATAAGATATGAATTTGAAATGATTCATGGCATGAACAATGGTGAGATTCTACCAAAGTCCAGTATTTCTTTATTCTCATGAAAAATTCATCAAATTTACTAAATGGATCTTGAAATCCAAAATTTTTTCTCCTGATAACATCTAATCCAATGAATTAGATTGTCCAATAAATCATTGCAGGTTTATCAATTTTTTGTAAAAAAAATTTATCCGAACATTATTATGTAATACTATCCATAAAAACATGATGGTTATATTTATATTCCATATCTATGTTTTCACATACCGCTATGTTTATTCTATGTGGAAACCAAATTATGAGTTACTTTAGGTAATAATTATGGTTATAACATTACTTTTTAAAATTATGATTAGTATTTATTTTTTATACAATGTAGGTTTCCAAGAATGAAACACTCAAATAGTAAACCTTTTATAACCCCAATGATTTTCAAGGTGAAATTAAAATTAAGGGGGGGGGGTATAATGTAACATCCCAAGATTTTATGAGATAGATTCATTGTAATTTATTTGATTTCTTATGTTGTATGCTACACAATTATTATCATTCTCAATATGTAACTCCTTATTTTCTTGCAGTATATGCATCACTATTCTTACCTTGCATTATATACAATAGAGACCATCCATGATATATTTCCACGTATGAAATATCGTAATTCCCTAAAAAATGATATATTCTTAAAATTTTATTATTTAATGGGAAATAAACAAGATGTCATGAATATTATTAACAACATTTTGAATATCATATAACATAAACATTCATATTTAATATTTTCTAGACATGATATAAGATCAAATTCAATTTTTTCATATAAAAGATGTTTTTCTAAAAAAATGCAGTTTTACTGCCATTTGATAGCGCAACCAGTTTAAATATTGTTCTTGA
Source organism: Viscum album (assembly GCA_963277665.1). Taxonomy (NCBI): domain Eukaryota; kingdom Viridiplantae; phylum Streptophyta; class Magnoliopsida; order Santalales; family Viscaceae; genus Viscum; species Viscum album. The sequence goes on from OY728148.1 coordinate 1,210,238,548, forward strand.
AACATTTCTATATTCTATTTGACAAAATAATCTTTTACTTGGAATCAGAACATAAATATTTACTTTTGGTGAATTTTTGGCATTTTGAGATAAAGTTTGTATTTTCATGAATAGTGAAAATACTACATTTTAATTCAAAACAGCCTTTTCTCTAATTTATTTATATAGTTAGATTATCATTGTAATTGTTTTTAAAATTTAATTAGATTAATTTTTATCATTTAATCCAATTTGGTTCATTTTATGTTATTTCACATTTAAAATGGTTGTAAACACATGAAAATCTTTTGATAACATTTTACTTCTAAACACCCACTTTTTTTGACAACATGATTTAATTTTAAATAATTTATTTCCAGTTATGCATTTTTAATTATGAAAAATGTATTTCATATTTGGAATCAATGAGCCCAAATTATGTTAATTCATAAATTTTATTTTTGGATATTTTTAATAGTAACTACATTGATTTTTATTTAACTAGGTTAATGGTCAATCAGGTAAATTTGAGTAACAAATAATATGATAAGGAGAATTAAATGATCCTAAAACATAATAAAATCCATTTGAATGAATAAAATTCTTCCACTAAAATATTTGGTTTGAAATATAGTCATTTTAGGGCCACATGATAATGAAAATGACATATATATTATTAAAAACAATGAAAGTGAGAAAATGTCAAACTCGCATTTCTTATAAGTATAATAATTTTAATTTAGGGATAACCAGGTTATATTTTTAAAAAATAAATATTCCATGGTAATATAAAATAATTACATACATCATGATAGTTTATTTTTATTTTTTAGGAAATTAATAGTCACCTCAATGTCTTATACATTGATGATGTAAAAATTATTTAATTGAGGAGAAATCAATAAAACAATTTCTTAAAATATTAATAATCACACAAATGTCCACACACTTGACCAAACATTATTGGTTGAGTATATATCGACCATAATAATCAAGTGTTCAACTTATTGACCATTTATATTCACATAAAAGTTATTATGACACTTATATTATATTATATAAAGTAAATATAAATTTTTCAAATTCATGTTTTAAAAGATTATAACATTATTAATGTTTGGTTTCCCAAAAGATAAATTTGACTACAAATATTATTTATAAATATTATGGATTTATATTTATCATATTATTTTATTTTTAAAAATAATTCAATAAAAATTTATATTAGACAATTTCACAAAACTGAGGTAGTAATTATTTTATTAATGATGATATCAAATAAATGTTATTAAAAATATTTTAATAAATATAATATGGGATAATTATTTATTCAAATGATATTTTTAGTTTACCTAGACCAAATAGGGATATAATAAAATATTTTTATTGAGGTTTAATTAATATTATGAAATTTCTAACAATCCATGAAATAAATACTGTAAAATACTTACATTATTAATATTTTTTCAAATTATGGGTTTCTTAAATTATTTAAAATTCATAAATAAATTTAATAAAATATAATAATTACGATATGGTAGAAAATGTTCTAAATTATTCATTTATTGTCTAATTTAATTTAAATAAGTAAATATTTCAACCTTTTAATATTAAAATGTTGGTTACCCTAGTAAAAAATTTAATAGAATAACAAAGAGTTAATTAAAATTAGAATTCTTAAATTGACATAAAAACATGTCAAAAATTTATTGGTTGATGCGATTAAAACCCTATATCATATCAAGTTCTAAATTGGGTCATTTTTTAGGTTTATTTGGGGGATCATAATTTATTATAAATTAATATTTTTGATTTTTCTAAAAGTTCTCCTCAAGTCAATTATAAAAGAAAAAATACTCCCTCAACACTTAACATCATTTTGAGAATTCAATATCGACCACCCCAATCCATTTCACTTATCAACTTCACTAGAAACATTCTAAATGTCCTTTCCTTCTTCAAAGTCCAACTCTAGTACTCTAATAGGAGATTTAGTGGAGACATGTCAAAGAGGAGATAATATCATTTATATATTCATTCAAACTTATTTCCTATTCTACATATACCTCGCAATTTATTTCCTTAAAAATTAAAAAAAATACAATATTGAATATTTAATGATATGTTATTATGATTATGAAACAACTATATTCCACTATTTACCCAACCTATGAAGAAAGTAATCACCAAGTGAGTGTACGTCAAACATACTATCTCTACGCTGTGGTGTAATCTGTTTTTCATCAAAACCATAGAAGCATTTGTATAATAATGTAATTAATAAATATATAAATGATTAATATAAAATGATATTGATTATGAGATAATATACACCATCAAATTCAATGTCATTCAACATATATGGAAATGATATTGTCACTCGTGCATACATACGGCTTATCATCTCCATGGTGTGATGCTATTCATTCTATATAATATTAATTTAAGAATGATTATATAAATGAATTTCATTTATTAATATGATATATATTATAGTAATACCATATTCTATAAGATATAACTATAACATAATAACATAAATAAATACATATATGAAAAAACATGTATAGGAACATAAAACAGTTAATACTTGAATAATAATTAACAATGAAATGTTACTAACAAATAGATAAAAACATGAACATAAATGTTATCATAAAAATGATTATGAATCTTGAATAAATTATTAACACTAAATTAATCATTATATAAGATGTTAAAATACATACAATGTATATCAGACCAATGATAATGGATAATTTTGCAATCTCATTTTATTTCTGAGATTGTTTATACAAAAGTATTTACTTGGGATATATTTATCATTAATGTAAATGTTTTATAAAAATGATTTCATAAAATATTTACTATTCTTATATTTATGTTTAAATTTTTTTTACCGATTTTTTACTTTCACTACGCGGTATGGAAGGAATCATTTTTTTACCATACGAGGTACTTTTTGACTTCTCCTGTAAAAGTACATGGAGAATATGTTTTTAACAAATATGAAGTGAATAGTTTTATACATTATCATAATTCCCTATTTCTTTTAAAATTACTCTAGATGTCTTCATGTCTATTTTCAACTAAATACTTTTCTTTTTAAAATTTCACTACATTTTGAGAAGAGAATATTCTTTTGACGAAGAAATGATATTTTTCTTTTAGAATTAAGTTCAAGTGTTTTAAGAAATTTTATTTTCCATCTATGATCACATAGAATTATGTTTATATCCTCATTATTACATTGATTTTATTATTTTTATGATCGAAGTATTTCTATTAAATCCATTTTTTTAGGGAATGATTTTTACGAAACCCATTTTATTTCATGGGTTATATTATGAGGAATGATATATTTTTTGTAGAACATGTAAGAATTATTTAATTATAAAAAGGGTGGGACATATATCTCCCTCCAATTCATTAGGTAATGATTTATATCATAAGAAAAATACATAAAATGAATGAAATGCATATATAGATCAGTGATACATGGATGGAATGACTAGTATTCTCAGTTCAGTAATAGACATTATCCCCTATGTTGGTCTTGGTAGAAATATATTGGAAACTATTGAAATCATATTATGTGATTATTTGTTTTCTAGAATTCCATGATTTATTCCAATGCTATTTTATCATGGTTAATGTTAAATTATGATCAATTCTTTATGAATTTCCATTATTTATTTAATTACTCCTGATTTAGATGTTTAAACATTACGTTCATGTCTTTATGTTCAAATGTTTATGGTCAATTTTGTATTATATATGTTTACCCTTACTGAACATTTGACCTAACCCTTTTTATTTTTTATTTTCTCATAATAAAAAAGTATTTTAGGTATGAAAATAAAATGGGGTGATCATTGTCAGTGATGTTGAAGATCATTCACCATGTTAAAATATTATGTTCAATGTTTCCAAACACACCAAACTATTATTGTTGTTAAAAATGTATTTGTGTAATGTAATATGTATTCTAAAAAAGAAAGTTAATGTCCATGTATGTCGTGTTTTGGTCATTACAATAAGAATATTTATGTTCCCCCATTATACTGTTGAAATTTCACCATGGGATCCCATCCCAAAGTATTATTGTGAATACCCAAACCCAATTTCTATAAATGATGTTCACCTTTATGCCCTTATACTTATTGTTTTTATCAATTACATGTATTTAATACGCACTCCTTTATCTTGGAATAGAATGTTATAATAAATGAATTCACGCTATATGATCTTTATTGAACACATAATCAAAATAATGATATACATGTGACTGGTCCACCATGAATTATATTTTAATCCAATGAATTGGGTAGTGTTTATTCTCATGGGATGTCATGTTGGGATTGGGATAGAAACTGATTCTTTTATGGGAGTTTGTTTATTATTTATTCTTGGAAGTGACCACAGATATATATTTATAATGTCAAGATTTAAATTATTTCACATTCAATAAGTTATGATTATCATAATATATCACAACTCATTGTTTATGTTTATGAATCCTACATTTTTATTCTCCATTTATATTCCTACTAACAAACATGTATCATCATATTTCATATTTATTATCTTACTGATATTTATAGATCATCCCATTTTTATGTATGTCCCATGGTTATCCCAAGCGGTTTTATTAGTGGTCATTTAAGTAAATGTTTCAAGAAAAATGATGTTTTTTCTATTTTGAATTATTATATAATATACCATATTCTTAAACACATTAGAATTAAAAATCATTCATGTTGTATTAAGTGTAAATTTAGAAAATAAATCATGTAATAATGTGAAATAAATAGAAGATTTGTCATATCAAAAATATTTTATTAAATATATAACATTTATATTTCATTAATATTATTGACTAACTATAATTTATTTTTATTATTAAGACAAAATGAAATTGGTAGCATAAAAAAATTATATTTTATTAAATTTTGGGATATTTTCATTTGTAAATAATTGGTAACAAATTAATTAATATTCTATATCATATTTTTTTCAAATGTTTATTAACACTATTCATTAATGATATTTTATTAGATATGTTATACCATATTATATTAAATAGTTATATTTTAATAATATAATCTTTTTAGGAAAAACACGGTCATGTGTGTTATAAAATCTATTGAAATAACTCAACATTGTTTGCAAAAAAGACAATAATAGTCTTTTGTATACTATAATTTAATAAATTTGTTGTGCATAGGGATTCATTGGCATAGTGGTGCATATAATTAAATCCAAATATATGCTTTTGTAATGAAAATAGATATTCCATGTTTTCTGAAATAGAAGATACTAAAAACGTATGAAAATAAATATATTTCACTAAATTTAGGGGTGTGACCTTCTACCAAACATTAAATGAATTTCAAACTCAAAATTTATCTTTCTTATCAAGGATTAATAATTTTCTTCCCCTATATGGAATAACCACATCGTAAAAATTAATACTCAAACATTGTTTTCATAAAATAATGTTTGAAATATAATGGTTACCAAAAGTAACTTATATCTAGGTTTCCACATATGATTATATGGGTCAGAATTGAAAACAAGTACATAAAAGAGAAATTTAACTATCCTATTTTTATGGATAGTGAGATAGAATATGGTTAGGAGAAAGTTAACAATCAAATGACCAAAAATCTATGATTATCTTAGTTGAAATTCGATTCATAAAAAATTAATGTATTTCATTGAATTTTTTTTACATCATCCATTGTAAAAAGATGAAGAATTTTTAAGATAATAAACACTTAGTTGGTCATATTTCATATGTATAATTTCTTCCTTGTATTGTGACTTTATCAATTTAAGCATTATCACTTATTATATAAAATAATGGATAACTTTTCATTACAAAATCACTAGAGGATCGTGATATCCATAAAATGATAATTTATTCCATCTATCTTAATAAAACAACAAAAATCTTAAAAAATGTTATCTAGTAGGAATATATCCTCATAATGAGAGATAATAATTTATTCTCTAATACCTCAGGTGATGTTTAGCAAAAACAACCTAAAAAGTGGTCACCCTTATAATCATTCCATATGTTTAAAATAAAAAACATTTTAAATACGGATACTATATATCAAACATCAACATATAATTAATACCTACAAAAAATTGATGCATCTCTTAATATTCACATTAAATCATTTGAACACCATTTTCATGTACTTTCTGGAAACATGGTAATATCATTAATTACCATAAAACCAAAATGAAAAAATATTTGATGTAATGAAATTGACTCTTTACACACACCATATTTAAATAAACTAAATCCATAAACAACCTTTTCAAAAAATAACTAAACAATTCTTAGTCTATTAACAGTATCAAATTATTCTCATCACACAATCAGACAACTATTTAACTTACTATTAGCCAAAAAGTAAGGGTTATTCTTCCCTTAATAACATCTTCTCCAAAAATATCAACTTCAGTAATTATTAAATTTTCATGGTTACTATTACCATTCAACATATGCTATCCAATCCTGAAGGAAAAACAATAAGGATCAAATCCTTAGATATTTCATTATTCCATAATGATATAAAATTACTTCTACACCATTAATATTCAATTGTAATAGACAAACATTCAGTCATTCCACCAAATCATTTTTGTACTCTACATCTCCAAAAGTGATCACACAATATTTTGGTTTATATTTGGATTAAGGTGGTTGTTGATGCTGATCATCATCCTTAACCCTTATATTTGGGAATTTATTATCATATTTTCCATTTTCCTTACACCAGAATTGCTGATGTGGGGGTGAATTATGTGCATCCTTCACTCAATTTTCATAGATAGATAAATTGTTTCCATCACATCTATAGTAAAATTCACAAATACCTTTCTCACACATAAAACATCTTCCCATCCCCATAAAAAGTTTCTTACATATTTCATTCCACACTTTGAGAAAAAGGATAGCTCGTATTCTTTTCTCCCCAGTTATTAGATTATTATTTGATCCCGCCATCAATTTATTTTCCAAACTAAGTAATTGATATCTATATCTAACATCAATTTACACATTGATAGAATATTTTAGAGTCACTTTATAGATATTTAATTATAATATGGATAACACTCTTAGAATACATAGTTTGATTCCAATGAAGAATCTATAATCCTTATATTCATGTTTGTTGATATACAAGAATAAAACCATCAATGTATTATAAACATGTACTCCATGGTACCAATAGATTCACCATACATTTTAATCTCAAGGATCTCCTTTTCGATCATTGTATAATAAATATGGGGAATATGCACATTGAAAAATATGGTCTTGAACTCAACCCAATCCATATATTCAAATTCACATAAGTACCTTGTATTGGTGTTTAAATTCTTCCACTGCTCCGCTTAAACATCTAAATATTAAACTTCTAAAATGAATTTTTAATGTTCCAAACCAGGAAAGAAGGATAATATCGATTTAGTGGTAATGATCCATTTTTCAAGAACAAGTGGATCAAAATTCCTAATTACCAATGGGTGAAATTTCCCCACAAAGGACTAATCATAAATTTTATGTAACTTATACTCAATTGATAGTATATAATGTTTAATTGCTTTTGTGTTTATGGAAATATTATTTGAATTCCAAATCGCATAAAATTATGTTTCTAGTGGGGTAAATCACTTCATATCATAATGAATTCATCATTAACTTGGTTCCTTTGGGTTGAATACATTGGATAAACAATAGTAATATGTGAGTAATTCTATTACATTAGAAAAACTGAATAATCAAGGTAATTATATTTCAATCTATAACATCCATGTTTTAATCATAGTTTTTCTTGATTGTAAAAATGAAGTCTCAGATTATAACATATATATAGGCTTACTAATAGAGAAATCACTAAATATATCAATAGAAAAATATCTAGGGATATCAATAAATATTACTCATCATAGTTTACAAAGGTAGAATAATCAATTTATGTAAAACCAACAATAAAACCCCAATATATATGTACATTAGGATTTAGTCATTATTGTGGAAAATTTCAAACATTAAAAAAACACATTCTTAAAGACCATATTATTATAGTTTCATTAGAAACATTTAAACCTAATCAACTAGATCATAACACATCATCTTCATCTCCAACCTATTTCTTCATAACAAGAACCCTTTTGACATATCAGAGTTATTAACATTCTTCATATCATGTGGATAATAAACTTAAGAAAGGGTGAGAACAATTTCTCATAAAAGGTAAACAAGGGAGAGATCAATTATAACGTAATCATATGGAATATTTACATAAATGGAAAATCTCAAATTCATATCTTATATATAAAAAATCTTGATGTCATTCCTCAAAATAAATCACATACTCGAATAATGTATCACTGAACATATACGATGAGAGCATAACATAAGACATGGAATTGTATCATAAAAATAATCATATAATTTTTTTTATCATAGTAGTAATGGAATCTGTACCAAGGCTATATTAGTAGTATTATTTCACACTCCATACCATAATTTTATTCCTAGTTCACTTTTTTCACCATTTTAGTAGTCAAGGTTCATTCCAAAGACCAACTTAGCGGACATAGTCCAATACTAAACCGGGATCACTCCTCATTCCACACATTTCTATATCATGATATATAAATAACTACCCTATAAATTTCATTGAGATACAAGTCCCACCTTTATCATTTTAAAATCATATATATATGTTCCACAACCGTACAAATCAATCATCAAATCCGAACCCAGGTAATGAAAATTGTTTCATAAACACTTCTTTTTAACATAAACCTTGTAAAAAATAGGTTTCATAATTATCATTCAATCGTAAACATAAACCATCCATCTAAACAATATTAATGGTACCCTTAGGTTATATCCACAAAATGTAATGTGTAACACCAACATATTTCATCTTATATTCAAAATATTTTTTAAATATCATTTTATAACATTTCTAGTGTAAAAAATTCATTCCTATTTAAATAAATATTTTTTATGCATAAAAAAATTATAAAACCATTTTCATTATGAATATCATTGAAAACATATAAATTAATGTTTGATCCCATTTTACACATCTTTGATATCCATATTTAAGTGAATTTTTAAAATATCATTTAAAACAGTTTTAAAAACAATTAAGAAAACATTGTTTGGAAGGAAATCATATTTTTGATAGAAGAGATAATAATAATACATAAAACTTAAAATATGATGAAAATAATCAGATTCATGATACAACATGTCATAGGGAGGTATATAGACATCATATATGAATATTGGTGCATAACAGAACTTGTTACTCAAAAAATAAAAACTGAGACAATATTACCTTAATAATTTGGTAGCTTTTGAATCATTAATAGAATGATAAAGAGATCATCAAATGGATACATAAATTACCATAATTTTCCAAAATAAGTCTCTTAAAATATATTCATGCAAATTATATACACCCACAATGTAAACGACTTGTGTATAATGATTTTTTATTATAGACTGTCAATGAGTATGAACCCATTTGGTAAAGGAATGTGATTGGTATCCAAAAGGCAAAAAATAGGTTGTGGGAAGGGATGAAATTCCTAATATACTATAGTATCATTTGTAGAAACTCACTATAGTATTACTATTTCAGTAGTGGAACATTAATAGATGTGACATTATAGAAGCATAGGTACTATAATTGGAACTATATAAATCTATGTACTGTAGTAGTACTGTTCACTTGCTGGCCCTTTGGGACATAAATTAGAGATTTCATGCTTCTATTCCTTTGGGACATGTAATAAGTATCCCCATATCTAGGAAAACGGGGGTAATTTATTTTCCATAATAAAATAATGAGGCTTCAGTCCCAATCATTAAAAAAACCAAGAGAAAATTACTTAAAACATGGGTAACTTTAGAATCATGATAACCATTAGATAATAACACCAGATAAATACATTAATACCATTAATAAAAAGCATTATTTATATAACATCTCACAGGTTATGGTATACCCCACCAAAAATATGTGAGTGGTGAATATGGAATGTATCTCATGAAAATGAAATGTGAGATGAAATTCCATTAGCTAATGTCTTGAATCCCATCATACTCATGATATACAAATGTTTAATAACTATAAATTTAATATACATATAAAAAATAACATTATTCAATTGTATCATAAAATATATTATTCACCTATGAAATTATATAACATTGTTATTAACAATTCATGATAAATAGACATTTTGGGTAATAACAACTTTTTTATCATACGAGTTCTGACATATCATTCGTTATCCAATTATATAGATAACGATTTACATATTAATAGAATATAAAATATTTTTTAAATATCATATATATTAATCATATTAATATGTATAAAATTTGTATATATGAAATGGAATACACCATTACTGGAGATTGTAGGTCATACGTACAGGTGAATGCTCATTCAATTTTTTTATTGTATGGAAAGGAAAGAAATAAATGAAATAAATGAATATATGTATTAATTTAGAATTATGATTTCATATATTTTATATTATTTTTATAGACCCATCCTTAATAAAATTTATTTAATTGGTGAACGAATCACATATCTTGGAGGAGGAGGTTGTCCACATCTCCACAAACGTAGTTACAATATTTACACAAAATAGAAATAGTTAAGGTATGTTATATATTACAATTTAAGAGAATAGATAAATAATAAACATAATATATATATATATATATCATAAAAAATATGGAAACCATCTAATTAACAATAATGAGAAAAAAAATCATTGTTTCCTGACGTGGTAGTCCACCGTACACACAAACAGTAAGTTCAGTACCCATTAGATTGATGTGTATGAATGTGTTTGAAACCATAATATTACAACATATAATTATATATAGGATTATTTTATTATTATATAATCATGAAATAAAAGTAAATTAGGGCTTTCACTGCTGAAATAAAACAAATTTGTTTGTTGATGACCATTACCTCTTCTTTTGGTATCTCTTTTTTATTTTAAAAAAGAATCACTTTGGTTTGAATTAATCCAAAATAACATCTTATATAATGAATTAAATAACCTTCATTGGTATTTTGAATCAATTTTTTAGAGCATAATGGATTTTTATGTGTGATGAAAAAAGAAGGATAGGTGACCTTTTCTAAGAGATGAGAGTGGCACTTTTGGAATCTCTGATAATATTAATTTATAATAAACTCAATATCAATCCAAATACTTCCAAAAGGACATGGATTATAAGATATCATGTGATTATTTTGTAATATAATCATAAAATAAATTTAACCTTGGTTTGTATGTAATGTAAAACCATATCATTTTGATTGTACAGTAGTTTTCAAATTTTAATTTTAACTATGTGAACAATGATTTCAATGTTAACAAAATAGTATTTTTACATATAAAGAGTAAACTGGAACATTTATTATAAATAAATGATATTTTAGACAATATATCATCTAATTAACCATGTATTATATTTTACTTATTTTTATATAGTTTAATAAATTATTAATTTTATAAAATAATATTAGTTTCAATTTTGACACTAATCGTTATTTTCCTTTTTTAAAATATTAACACAACATGATATCATTGAACCAACTATATTAAATCTGAAATAACATTTAAATTGCCTCCATATAATTAGTGGAAGGTTTTAATTATGTAAAATAATATTTATTTAAATATTTTAAATATAATTTATCCTGTAATTCCATCAATTAAACATTTATTGCATCATAATTGTAGAAGCCTTTAAGGTATTTATTTGTTTTGAAAAATTAATAATAAATTACCATTATAAAGGGAATCACTTTATATATATTGTTACTATATATTTTGTAATTTATAATATATATTACACATATATTTAAAATGATATATTTATTGAAAATGTTATTATGACATTCTTAACATTCCATTAATATAAAATTTAATATATGAATTATTGTCAACCATGTTTCATAAAAAGAATATAATTTCAACCGCTGAATGATTTTTCTAAAAACGCACCCATAAATTTAAATTATGACAATAGTTTGGGTAATTATATATTATTTATAATATTATATTTTACCATTATTCAATCGATTTACATTTTATTAAGAAAATAAAAATCTATAAAGTCACTATTCATAATTCTCAAAAATAAAAGAAACATATTAAAATAATTTTTACCCTATGATTTAAAATATGGAATCAGTTTTTAAAAAATAAAAACATTAAATATTTACTAAGTAATTTAAAATTAATCTCATTGATGGGGTTTGAAAACATGTTATTAATGTTAGATATGCAATAGATTGATAAGTTGTTATATATAAATTCTATTTTATATTGATGTCAATAAACTAAATTATATTATCTCATAATAGTATTATCTATTTATACATTAAAACCAATAAATGATATAATTTATCATAAAAAATAATTTTTTAGGAAAATAAGTTTTCATGTAAAATTTATTATTATTTTTACTTTTAATCTTATCATGAAACTTATCATAAAAATCCAAAAAACTCTACCAATTATAATTTTAATTTTAAAATTTAAAATAAAATGTTATATTTTAAAATTATACTTATAAAATTGTAAATTATTTGATTAAAAATGTGTTCCCCATTAAAATGCGATAAAATTACCCTATTTAAACATATAGATTTTTAATCATGAAATTGGTTTAATTGTTATCATAAGCCTAAAAAATCTATTAGATAAATTGAAAAAAATATTTTTTGATTATATAACATATATATTTCATTAATACAATTCTATAATTTTAGTATATTTAATTTAATATGCTAAAAAGATATTTTGTGCATAAAAATAAAACAATTTATTTACATGCAATTAGACAATATATTTATTTTTAATTAATTTGTAACCAAACATTATTCTTATAGATGATAAATTTTAATTATTTATTTAATACAAGAAATAAGTCATAATTTAATAGGTATGTTATTTTTTATTATATTAAATAATAATATATTTTGTAATATACTATTATTCGGTAATACACTGTCTTTTGTAAAGCAATCAAATAAGTCAAAATTGTGTGTAACAAAATACAATCATAGTGTTTCATATATAATAAGATAATATCTATGATGAGTATATAGCATAATTTAATTGGTTCTGCCTATAACATAATAAAAATTTCGTTTTTTATAACATAATCAACATACAATGTTGTGTAAATTGTAAGAAATACAAAATATTTTTAAAAATATATTTAAAAAAACTTTGGGGTGTAACATTCCTAGAGTTGAATATGAATGAAATTGAATTAGTGGGAAGAAATGAAATAAAATTTATATTACTCTATTTATAAACCTCTTAAATATATATGGATACTAACAGAAATTATGATAGATTATTTAGCGAACTGAGAAACCATATGTTGAGGAATATAGAAAATTGATACAATGAGATATATGAGGTGATAGTGTGGCATGTTATAATTGTTGAATACTATTATGGGGACACACAATGATCACCTAGCCTAAATGAAAAAATAGGTTAATGGATCCAATCACATGAAATAATTTTGAACATGGAACATGAGGAATGAATGTTAAACTTCTCCCATGCAACAAATTTTGGAAAAAGAATTTGGGGAGATTATTTGTTGGGATTGGATAGTGCTACAAGTGTAGATGATATTGGAATATGTATCATAACTATATAGGTGTGGTAAAGACTCATTTTATAAACAAGAATATAAAATTAAATATGGTCTAGGCTTAGGGAGAATTTCAATGCAACAGTTGTGGACATCTTTGTTAATCATCAAATCATTTTTTTTTAAAATAATAGTGGGAAACCAAAATCAACCTCATTAATGGATATGGGAGAAAGGTCAAAAATATTATTTCACAATGGATGATGTATAGGTTAATAATGATGTGGTGTAAGGTACACTAGTTTTTCTCTCAAAACCAGTACGTACATTGTTTGATTCTGGTTCTGCACATACCTTTATTTCATCCATGTTTGAAAAGAATATAGAATAAATTTCCGAGATGAAAGATGTATAGTTATTCATCATGTCTTTGGGAGGGACTATCCTATAATCAAAAGTGTATATAAATTATAGTAGTAAATTCTTAATGTAAAATATCATCAAAAATAATTTATTCATTTTGATGTTGGAATTTTACAATATACATGGGATATAATGGCTCTCGAAGTATAATTATAAAGATCAATAGTAGGAGAAAGGACAAATTATTAGTATTTAATTAACATACTGTAGTAATTTTCAATAGATAAATATCATGGAAGGTGTATTGTCTATACGTACAAACCATATCATTCTACATGGATATGATTGTTGAAGCGGGAGAAGTAAATGAATGTATATCTATCGAAAATGTACCCATCATTCAAAAATTCATTAACGTATTTCCTAAAATGTTAGATGGACCTCCCCTATAAAGAAAGGTTACATTATCCATTGAATTATGACATGGGTCCAAGACCATATTGTAGAATCCATATAGAATGAAAAATGTTGAGTTATATGATATGTTAATAAAAATCAAGATACTTAGGACAAGCAATTTATTCGACCAAGTATTCCAACATAGGGAACAATAGTTTTCTTTTTAAAAAATAATGATGGATAAATATGGCTACATCTTTATTATTGAAAACAATATGGGATCATAATGAATAAAAAAACCCCTCCTAATAATTGATGATTTACTTAACCATCATCAAGGGGATCAACTATTCTGTAATAATGTCCTCGGATATGGGTATCATTAATTGAGGGTGAATAATGAGGATATTATAAACACTACATTCAGAATAAGATATATAAATTATTATTTCATATGAACATTGTCTTAAACAGTTAACCAGATATATTTATGGTTTTAATGAGTAGATTATATTTGTACTACCCTATGAAATTATATATTGTTTTTATTGTTGTTATTCTAATATATTTTAAAATCCGTGAAGAGTATAAGCATCATATAAGGGTAATATTGATAAATATGAATATGGGGAAGTTGTTTGGAATATTATGCAAATTTCAATATTGATTCAAATGGGATTCATTATTGGGGAAAGCTATAACTGATAAAGCAATCTCATTTGATCCATCCAAGACAATTCATGTTGAGATGTGGGCTTATCTTATATCAGTAATAGTGATTCATAGTTAACATGTATAAGAAGGAAGTTACAAGATGATTATTAAAAACTCTTCATGACATTAAAGACATTATACCTGATAACTCAAGTATAAGGTAATATCATCAATGAAACGGAATGTGAAAAGGATTCCATAAACTAATGAACATATTGTTTACAGATACTATGTTACATCTACCTTATGATAGAAATATATTTCTTATCTATATTGATTCAACTCAAAAAGGGAATTTATGTATCCTCATGGAAGATGATACGATTATTTATTATTTATATAAAAATATAAAACCTCATTAAAAAAATTATATAACACATTAATAAGAGTTAGTTGTTTTTGTTTTAGATTTGAATATATGGAGCTACTATCATTATAAGGAAAAATGTGTTATATATATCGTCCAACATATTTGATATATATATTAAAAAAGGGAGTTCTATAAATGACAAATATGTTTTTTGAATATTCATAGAGACTCATACTACACTCTTAATTATGAAACTATACGATAAAAAAAATTCTTTGATACAATATGTAGAAAATACACTGTAATACAAGAAATACTTAGGATTCAAGGAGATACATTGATCAACAACCTTATATGGTTGGACATGGGAATATTTTGAAAAAGAATATAGTCATTGGAATACAAAAAAAAATATCAACCATTATAAAATTAAAATATCAATAAAGTTCATAGAGAATATCCTTTAAAAAAGCATAGGTTTGGTATAATTGGACATATCCTTAGTTTAATATTGATCATGATGATGTACTAAAATTTTATACAATCATATGTGTCCCATCTATCCAACAGATAAACATCTATATGGTAGATGAATCTCATAGACCTAAATTCATCTTACATAATAGTATAACTAGGATGTATAGGGTCATTGATGATCATTATTGATGGGATAATATGAAATGGGATACATATAGCAACACTGGCTGGTTATCAGAGTGTTAATAAGTGAAGGCTGAAAGACAAATTCATCATGTGGTATTGTAACAACTACTCATTTCAATATGAATGTTTTGCAATATCACAATATAATTATTCAATGGTATCCCATGAAAATTCAAAAGAATCAATAATATATGTCTTATAGTTTATCGAATCACCAGGACATCGCATTTAATTTTTTTTCGGATGCTTTTTCCCTTTAATATCATGCCTCTATATCTATAAAGTATTTTGTGAGGCTATATGGGGAACCACTATTAGTCATTTAGGATTTTGATCCATGGTTCATAAATAACATTAAGTGAATTCTTTGACATTATATAAAAAATTAAATTATTTTCAATACCTCTTATATCCCCCAAAAATATAGAAAATATGAATGTAATATTCAGACATCTGAGGATGTGTTGATAATATTCTCAAAAAAAATTATTGTTTTCTATTATTATAATCACTAATTAGATTTGTTCTCATACAAAAACAACTTCCAATCAAGTATTTAAATGGAACCCTAGGAATAAATATAAGTGAATAAATGTATAATTAATTCTTGTTTGGATGAATATGGTGAGAGAAATCAATTAGGGACTACTACATTCCCATATATGAAAAAAAACTATCATCTCACCCGACCACATATAAAAGTTATTTATATTTTTTTTGAATATTAACACTAAAAACTCTCAAAGGGACTCATTGTTTGATTATGGAGACAATTTTTCATTCAAATACCACGATGGAATAAAGTCATGTGCTTTTGAGAAAAATTAAAATCTTATACATAGGTACATTAACCCCACTGAAATCTGTGATCACATAGTAGAATTGGCCTACTGGCTAGAAAATCCATCAACGAATTCTCCCATTCACGATTTATTCTACATTTGTATCCTAAATATGTACATATTAATACATCATATGTACAAAATATGGAGGTGGTACAATTGTAATGTGACATATCTTATGAGGAGAAAAGAGTGAAGATATTGGAACATAAATATAATGTTTACAAAATTTGAAAACACACATTGTCATAGTGTTTTATAGGAATCATAAGAATGAAGATGTAACATGTGAACTAGAGGGGATAATAAAACATAAGTAACATCCAATACTTTCAACCATGAATACGAGTAGAAATTTCAAGAATGAAATTTCCAATGATTTGAAGAATGTAATGAAACATTATTATTAATGGGATATTTGATTTTGAAGGAAATATTTGTTATATTATATAATTTTAATAATTAAACAACAAAACCATATATTATTAAAATTATTCATTACATTAGTTTTCTATAAAAACATTGATAATGTAAAACATTTAAACTGAAAAAAATAGAAAATAGAAAATCTAAAATGAGAAAATTATGGATCTCCCAACTATTCTAGATTCATCACCCCTGAAATACACTATATAAATGAATAAAATTATTAAACTAATAAACTTGTTAGAAATCTAAAAAAACCATATAATGAATTGTAGTGAAAAATTATTGAATTGATGAATTAGTTTTGATAGGTAGAAATGTGACTTTTGGAAAGGTAATATGGCCATTGGAAAAATATAGAAAATGGTCAATATAACTATTTGTATATTTTACAAGAGTATTTATACCCATTGGTAATATTTTTAACACAGTAATTAGTTTTTATAAGTAGAAATTAAAAAAAATTGATGGAGAAAAGAGAAATGATGGCCTCAGCAATTAGAGTCATTTAGTTTGAAACCCATTTGTCAGAACATACAAGAGAGGTGGTGTCACATCATTCATCTTATGACCAACCCCTAGAAAAGCTTTAAAAAGATACTTAATTTAAATATCCATCAAGATATGATCATGTTATGGGTGAAAAAAACATAGCCAATTTTAGTTAATCTACCACATGAAAATATAACCACTGCATACCTTACCACTATAGCATACACTGGTGAAATTAGGGGATACATGTCTAGCCCTTAATACATAAAGTGTAATTTATTTTTTATTAATAAAATTTTTAATTCATCAATCATGTTTTGAGTTTAATTGGTTGTAATAATTTTTAAAACAATTAGATAAACTAAATATTGGATGCAAATAAAACATAATTACTCTTTTGATAAAACAAATTATACAAATTTATAATAAACTCACATATTTTGAATAAAAATATTTGTATTAAATTGGCTTATAAAACAATATTATATTAAATTGAAATGAAAAAATAGTTTTATGACGTCGATATTAATTATTATAAGTGTTTGAAATTTTATTGTTTCATAAAACAACTATACCTATCAACAAAGAATGATTTATATATTCAAAAGATAAAACCCACATATTTATTTCATTACTTTGATAAAATAAATATTATATATGAAATTTTATTGTTGAAATTAGGTTAGATAATTTTTTTTTGAGAGTTTTCTGAAATATATTATATTTCAGTGATTAGTATAAATATTGTTTTGGGATTTAAATATGACTTATGACTTTATATTAATTTCATAATAAAAAAATAATTAATTAACTATAATAAACTACCAAAAATATTTTAATTTATTAATATTATATATTTTAATATCATTTAATAAATTACAAACCATATAAGAGAATTTCTAATGACTAAAGGATATTTTGTTATTATAAAACTTTACTCAAGAGAAAATATACTTTTCATTTACAGAGAAGTATTCATAATGATTTTTAGATATAATATATTAAAATATCATAAAATTCCACTAAAATTTCTATAACCATGAGATATAATGATTGTTAATCAAAAGGTTTTTCATTTTCAACATTATAGATTTCCAATTCCTATGTTTGTAATATATATAATAAGATCTCTAATTTGGTAAAAAAACACACATTTATTTCTTTATTAGAATTGATGAGAAATATATCATCTCTAATGTTCTTATAAATATTCTACTAAAGGATTATCCTGATATATTACTTCTTCCTCCAAGGATAAATTATCATGATTTGAGAGCAACTCATCAAGGTTAAGGAATCTATGTTGTCTTCATACGTAATCAATTAATTATTATTTATAAGAATTATAAAGGTTTTGTTACATATGTTCATATTATTTTTCTCATAACCATTCTCGTAAGATAATATATTTGAAATGGGTCGAATTTTTTATTTATCAGTGTAACCTTTTCTAAATCTATGTTTTATACCAGACATGCTACAAATTTTTGGTCTCAATTTAACTATTTTACGTTATAAATTCTTATATAGATAATTCCCAAACATATTCCTTTTACATTGGTATTCAAATATATTTAAAATTTACATTTTTTTTTGGGATCTTTATATATAAACGATTATTCACATTTAATGGGATATGAATTATTTAATGATCATGTAATTAAGAACTATTTTACATTATGATATTAATAAAAAACCCATTTTTTCTCCAATGGTTATAAATGAAATGATTTATTATGATTAATGTGGATCACATGAAATTAAGACATTTGAATTTTCCACCCCAATAGTGGACTGAGGAATTAGTAAAATATTTAGAGTCTTTATATGACCATTTTTTATACTTTGGTGAATAACTATGTTTATTTTGATTTATGACTCATTTGTGATAATCCTTAGTATTATGTTTATAAATTTCTAATTTCTTTATTTTAGAAAAAGTTCAATGTTACTATTAATTATCTATTTATTACAATATGACATGTATTCTCTTGATCCTATTATATTTTTATACCTCTTGATATTATTAATTGGACTCGTGATCAAATTGTAAAAGAATCCATTGATAATTATCATACTATGGTCATGTTCACCCCTTTCCATGGATATATTTCAACATGATATGATATTTTGTATGCATAACAATGGGTAAACCCATAAATAATCCATTCACCTTGGATATAAGATTATTTTTATGATTTCATAAAGTATTTTCCTATTTCCCAAAAAAATAAACATTAAAATATCAGGTGTTTTGTTCAATGTAATGAAACATTCTTGAAAAGGAAAGGCATGATAAAATAAGATGAATTATCTACCTAAGGTAATCATAAATTTATATTAATTATAAATATACAATTTAATGTATTATATTTTCAAATATGAAGTTATGTTTTCTAATGTTTACATTTAACCATTTATTTTAACGATATTCTATAAATTTGGACTCTACACTACATTTCTACTTTAAATGAGACACTTAAGTCCTGGGGAATCATTTTTTACATTTTATTTAATGGTTTTTTAGTGTTTTGGTGTAATCACAAATCAATAATATGGGTTCAGGTCCACTTATACTATCGAGAAAGTGAAATATGTACTCTGAGTAGGTTAATTATATGATGGTTATAATTATTTACTACCCAATTTGTGAGTTTATATTTCATAGATATAGATTCTTTGGTGGTCTATAATCCAAAAATTCCGAAGAAAAACATGAATTTTTTTTAAAAATATAATAATTTTTAAAATTTAGTTAAAAGAGGCATTAAGATTTCTTGAATAATAAAACGAGTCTTATGCCCCCATCCTTTTTAAATTGAATGTAATATGGGGTTTTATTGATGAATTATATGATTAATTTATTATTAAAAATAAAATCAAGGTGTTTATGGGGGTAGATGTAAAATAAATTAGATAAATATTTGTAGAATGAGTGTGAACTATATTACATGTGGTATATGAGATGTGATTCTTAGTTAAATTGACATCTGGTTATGCACACCATCAGTACCATGTGAAGGTTTTTTGTGGTAGGATTTTTGGAATGTTAATGTACATTATGGGATTATATTTTTATGGTTTGTAAAAGGTAATTTCACTATAATATCCATGGTACACATTGATCATTTTTTGGTATAATTCATTTAAGTCACCTCAATTAATCTTGAACCAATGATGACAAATATATGAAATTATGGTTTTATCTTGGTTTACATAGAGAGAACCTTCTCAAATAAAAAAACGATAATGTTCATAAATTTGCGAGTTCTATTTTTTTGAACACCATTTTATTTTTATTTGTTGTAGAATATGATAATTAATATCATAACATATAGAAATTATGGCAACATCATGTATAATTTTATCTATGTGTTAAGGTTATAATAAATTTGAATTCTTGTATGTGTTTTCCTATTTCATAGAGTTGACATACAGAGGTTTCTAAATTGAGATGGACTATACAATATTTTATATATACAAAAGGTCAATAAATGGGATCATAGTTAGTTATATAGTGATTTGACTAGTTGTTACTACTTCTTAAAGTGCTTTTTAGATTCATCCATTAATATTGACCATTACATAGCCATTATAGTTTTCGTAGTGGATATGATCTTTAATGGAAGAATTGGATTACGTTCGTGTTTTTAATTGAATTTAAAGGATTTAATATCATTTTTAAGGGTTCTATCATAATTTTTAATATATATATTGTAATACTATACATCTATATATTTAATGAGTGTTTGAATAAAAATATAATTAGCTAATTTTGGGAGACCTCATATGGTTGGTGTGAATTCATTGTGTGTTTTTTTAAAGATCAAGGTGTCTTGAATTAAAGAATATTTCCCGATGAATTTAGGATATTCTCATTATTAGTGGGATCTGTATTTCTCTCATAAGAGATCTATTAATCAATGAACCAAATCATTATTATTATCAATGGTTTATATATTTACATTGTTCCATGAATATATATTAAACATTAATGGAATGATTGTGGTTTTGTAATTCAGTTTAATGTTGAATGAAGAAATGATATTAAATTTGGATGGCTGCAGTGGCAGTGGGGTATTTTATTTTGAAATTTGTACGCTCTTTTTTGATAATTATTTGTGGGTGATGTGGAAATGTTATGGTTCCAACTTTTCCAAAAAGGTGGTTTTTATAAAAAATAAAAATATTGCTTGGATATATAAATGTAAATAATGATTTCAGTAATCATAACATGAATTTATTGATATTGTTCGTGTTCTAACAATGATAGTTTTTCCCATTGAATATTTCTTTAAAAGGGTTATGGTTCAAATCTATACGGGTATTCATTTTTATGGGTAAATGTTTTTATTACTAGTTTAATGTAGGTAAATTGACAAAATAACTAGAAATAATTTTCTTATATATGGTTTTTGATTATTTTATTGACTCATTGATGTATTGATTACAGTCAAGATAAATTATGGTTTTTAGCTGATTAGATTTCATCAGATAAGTAACATTTATTAAATATATATGTATATATCATATTTAGTTTAATCGTGGTTTCTAAATTATATAGAATAGTATGGTCATTTTGGCTTTGAATTTATTATTATGATGTGTAGTTTTAACTTGTGGTGATATTATTTTTTATTTTTTATCGTTGGGACCCAACCCAAACCCTCTTTTCTATTTAAATAATTTTTCTATTTAACGTACCTTATGATTATAAATTACTTTTTGTTTATTCATATTGGGATTATCCAATGGTAATAAAAAAATTATCATATTGAATTTTAGTATCCATTCATGATGTATTTTGAATAAGATTTTTGATCATGGAACGAGTTGGAAATGTTGACACATCATCTTCAAAGTAAGATGTGTTCTTCACACCATGTACCATTACATTGGATGATCAATAAATTTTTATATAAATATTATTTTTCATAATTTTAATTAGGATTATTTCAGAAATCACTAATAGGATATGTTATTTGGGTGAATTATGGATTTTTAGAAGCATCATCATTATAACTATGTGTATGGGTTCTTGTTATTTGGATTGTATAATTTTTCGTAGTAAATATGTATTTTAACATTTTCTTGGATTATTTCTGATGATATCAATTAACATTAGTTTATATATATATATATATATTATTTTTTATTATTCTTGGACGATGTTGAATAATGATAATGAATAATAGATATCAATAAATGAATGATATAATCATTATTAAAAAAACTATTATTCATCAATCTTTTTTGTTCATCATATATTTTTCAATCATTCACATTTTATTTTAATAAGATTCTACGGATGGTTTTTATAATTTAATACTAACACATATGTGTTTCAAATGAACATATTTCATAAGGATGTTCAAATATCTATAATTTCACCAATGAGTATTCATCCCTCCATACATCTTTTTTCATTTTAAATAATAATATTCACCACTAGATCTCATCTTCTCTAATGGTTCAATGAATCTAATTTTTATTGAAGAGTTGGAAAAAGATTGTGGGGTTTAGTGGGTCACAATAGTATGATATAGTAATTATATTTTAATATTATTACATTAGGACTATGAATACTGTCTAGGAATATTGTGGTGTTAGTTACCAATAGATTTAAGAGAAGTTCAGACTATTAGATGATTGTAAATACATTGATTGAGATGTGAAAAGATAGTATGTGTTTTTAATTGAGAGGATTGTGTCATAGTGTGGATAGTTAAAACAAATCTAAATCATATGGACTGGTGTGGTGAGGGAATCAAGTTTATGTGAGAAAGAGGTTCTACAATTCATTTTTAGAATGGTGATTATAAATACATAAAATGAAGATATTTAAAATGGTGAGATTTAAAAAGAATATAGATGTAGGAAAAAATGTCTCCATAAGGTATATTTCATGACCACATCTCGAGTACTATTCTTTTATATGACTAATATTTCTATATATTAGATAAATTATACATGAAATTTGATCTCTATATACATGAGATTCATATAAATAATGGGAATCATGGTTTTAGTGGAGGCATACATATAATACTGTGTAGTTTTAAAGCATAAAATATGTATTTATGGGAAATAAATCATTGGATATAATAGATTACACTCCCATCTAACTCACAATTCCTTCATATTTTATACCTCCCTAGGGAATTTAGTCTTATTTGAACCCACATGAAATGATGGTGGTAGAATATTATCTTCGTATATCCAATGGGTACACATAATTTGTTAGTGATAAAGTGTCATGCAATTTGTTCTCAATGATTAATTTTTCCACAAGATCTCACTCATATAGTAGAGTTTGAAGAAATAATAGTTCATTATTAGTATTTTCTATATAAAAAATAATGTTCAATAAGTATTTTACAATATATAAAATTTCCAATTATTTTTCAATAAGTGGTTTATATTTTATTTTTAATGATGATTTTTGGGTTTGAGAGAGATTCAGAGACTAAAAATATAGTAGGTTACCCAACTATCACATTTATACAATCGAATAGATATAATAGTTAGAAAATTTTGATGGATACCCCCTAGTGTTATGGGATAGTGGTCCTCTAAATATTTTTTAGTCAACCCCCTTACCTAATGCATATTTTACCTGGTGTGTTTTTTATCCTCTATTTGAAATGGTGTCCCATTGATTAATATAAATACATCATCAAGCTTTGGGTCCACCCTCAATATTTATACATAGTAAATGTGATATGTCGTGGATAATATTATGTTGTCCTTAATTATATTATATTTTTTGGACCACTTTGATTATGTTCTCAATGGATCAGAAATATGTATTTGGTTATACAAGAAAAATATCTAATTATCAAGTATTAAATAATATATATAATATCTTATAATTAATCATTATAGTTTTGTTACAGTTTATTGGTTTCAAAATCAAAATTTCAATGTAATTATATTGTTTTTATTTTTATGTGTTCTTTTTCGATCATGATATTTTGATTTGGGGTCCTTCACATCTCTTGATTTTCATTAATGTGCAATATAAAACTAATATACTGGATTTGACCTTTTAATCCATAGATTAATATATGTCTGTTGGATTATACATGATTTTGGAATCATATAAGAGTTGGGATATGATTTTGGATGTGATCCTCGGTGATAGGTACATCCATATATTAGATGTTAGCCTATATATGATGCATGACTCAGACATCTTGGTTTCTATATACTTTTTGGGAATTAAAATTAATTGTCATTCTATTATTAAAAAAAAAATGGATTATGGTATTGGAGATATCTCCTTTCATGGGTAACATGCACAAAAAATTCATTTTTAGAAAAACATATGCATAGATCAAATATTATATTGGTAGATGTGAAGTAGTTTTATCATGAGAAGAAGTGGTTCATAGTGATATATTAGGGCTAGATGAAAGATATTAATGATTTTTTGATTTTAACAATTTGTCTTTATAGATATAATTCTCATATATCATGGAATTTTTTTCTTAAATGGTATTTCATTTTTTAAATGGTTTCGTATGGATTTTTTTATGGCGTTGTACTGGTTAGTTGTTGACTCATACATGAAATTTTCATATGGGGTTATTTATTTATATTCATTGATTTCTAGAAATAAAATTCATTATTTCACATTATATAATATTAATATATAGTTCATGTAATTTAATTTATTAAATTTATTCTTTCGGTCAATCTCTAGCCATCAGTCCATTGGTGGTGATATCGGGATGGAATAGTTGGCTTCTCACTATTATATAAGTATTCCTGGTGGGACGAGTTGTGTTAAAAGAAAATATTCTATAATCTCTAAAAAATATACAATTAAGGAATTTTTATTACACTAATATGTCTCCAACATCTTAATTCTTCATCATCATAACCCATAATATCCCCAGAACCCCAAATATAGTAAGACACAAAATATCACCACTAGAATATATAATCTCCTTACACATAAACCCACCAAACTCTTCATATATAACAACTGCAATCCAAAATTTTATTATTTAAGAAACCATTCAAAAATAGATGAAATTATGTAATAATAAAAAACATCAAGAAACAAGACTAGATCAAACATTATGATAACACTACTTCAAATTGAAACATTTTTTTATAAAAACTATAAAACACCCAAATCCAAACAAAAATTTCCTCCATGCAGTAATGAATAATGTTAATTCATCAAAATATTCTATGTTACCAAATATTTGATGATAGGTAATATTATGTGATTAATAACACTTGAGGAAAAATCATATGACAATAATCATTTTAATAAAACTACTATAACAACAGTGACAGTCCAATAACGGTGTAATGTTCAAAATATTTATATATAGGAGAAATTTTTTGTCAATAATGTTGAATGACATGTCTTTATAGGTTTTGATGTTAATTTTTTATTTAATGTTTATTAAATTATTGTCTACTAATCTATAAAAAATTCTATACTTCTATTAGAATGATATTCCTTTAAATAATAATGGTTGAATCAATTTAATATAGTAAATAATCAATTGTGTGAATACTAGTATTATGGTGATTCATCTCTTTTAAGACGATATTAATTAAATTTTGGTAATATTATAGAAATGGTTTCATGAATTGTTTATTTTTTATAAAATTTTATTTTGATTGTTTCATGTAAGAATTATTTAAACCAATATTTTTATTATGTACCTAGTAGTGTGTTGTAGCTAGAATATGGTTTTTAATATGATGAGGATATATTGGTGGAACTATAAAAACTAGGATATAATTTTTAGATAATGATTTATTGTTATTAATTAATAATGTTGTTTATTATTTCATTGGTAATTAGTTTAAATAGTATTTTGGTTGTTTGAATTTTATCACATTATATTTATGGTGAGAATATCTAATAGTTTTAACATATCATGAAATATTTGTTAGAATAAATAAAATTTATAATGTGTGGATGTAAGGACCTGATAAATGATTGGTTGTTAAGTGACTAATGTTAATTTATTTAAAAAAAATTCTAATAAATTTCATATTGTAAAGACCCGTAAAAATAAAGGGAAATTTTTCTTAATTTTAATTGGGATTTTACAAGAACGTAGTTTCTGACGGAACTTGATTCTGAGGCCCGGTGTGCCCGTAATTTTAATCTTAAGTTTAGCTCGGGTACGTTCAGTGAACGAACGAGCGAGTTTTCATAACTTTTGGATCGGTGCTCGGAATTGAATTCTGAGGGCACCGATGAAACCGCAACACCAGTAATTGCTTATGAAGAGCTTTACTTGGGTTGTGTTTTCTCGGGAGGAGTTGTTAAATATTAGGGAATGAAATGTTAGGTAAAATTAATAATGTGAAAATTTATTTTATATTAGTTAGTTTAATTCTCTAATGGGAATTTTTTGGTGGGGCCCAAACCCACCCAACTTCCCATGAGAGGTTATGAGGGCGGTGGGGCCCACACAAACCCCACCACTTCATTTCCCCTAACCCCCCATAACCCTCTTTTTAATGACTTAGGTTTAATTACTTATGTTATTTCAATTTTAAATTTCAAACTTAAGGCTTGAGTAATAAAATAATAGGTGGCTTATTTTGTTATTGTTTGGCTTGTTGTGTTGAGTTTTTTTAAGAAGAACAGGAGTCTTGATGTTCTTCGTTATTCATCGAAGAATGAGAAGAACACATCGCCGCTGACGAGGAACGCCGAACTCCGACGACGGCCGACGGGGAAAGACGCCTTCCTTGGAGATCAACAAACACCAATGATCCTCTTTTTCCACGATGTCCCTTTCTGTGACAAACCTCGTACGATGAAAAAAATTGAGGTAGTGGTTTGAATATTTGTTCCTGAATATTCGAGCATTCTTCGTAATCTTAACTTCTTGCTATCGATTAACGTGAGTGGGCCGGACCGCAAAGACATAGTTGACCCTCCTCCCCTAATACTGTTGTTGACCTTTTTGTGGTTCAGAACGGAGATGGCGTGGTGCCGTTGCACCACGTAGGATCATGCAGATAGGATGCGCATCACCATCGCACCACGTCGTTGAAGTCAACCATGGTCGCGACGCCGTTGTGCCGCACCGGATAACCACAAAGGCACCGTGGCCGGAGCGGGGCCGCGATGGAGGGGCGTGGCATCGTCGAGCCGCGCCGGGCGGACCAAGGATGCGGCCCTATGCCACGGAGGAGCAGGGAGCGGCGGCCGGTTTCTGGGCGCCGGCGTTGGAGCAGGGGGACGGGACCCCACTGGTCCCGTGGCTGCAGCAGCCGGCCGGCCGGAGTGGGCTGGCCTGTCAAGGGGAAGACCGGGGGTTCGAAACCCCCGACTGGAAGAGAGGAGAGGCCCCCATGTGGGGTTCGCGTTTAGTTAGACATGGGGGAAGCACCCCCCCCCCTACGTCCACCCAGCTCGGTTAAACCAAGCTGGTCGGCGAACCGCGCCAGTGCACCGGGCCGGGCCTAGCCGTGTACTAGTAGGGCCGCGTCGCGCCCAGGCTGGGCCGCGCCAGCCGGGCCAGACCCGGACCCGGTTCGGGTCGATCCGGTTCGGGCGGACCCAGGGGGGTCTCGGGCTGGGTCGGTCCGGGCTAGAAACCCCCATTTTCGGAACTCTTCAGGTCATTTTCCCATAACATTGGCTACGAACCTCCGATCGACGCACCTTCTACTGAGATGCGATCCTTGGATAGAGGCGTTCGTTTTGGTATATTACACTCTCGGTTTCAGAGAACTTTGCATTCGGCCGGGTTGGTTCGTACACGAAACCAACTGGGCCCTCGGAGCGGAAACACTTATAACTTGAGCTCCGGATGTCTGATTGACGTGTAGTCGACATTGTTGGATTCCTCTTAAAGATAAGGACCTTTTGGCTTACTCCTCTTGAGGTTTGGATGCAGCTCGAGTACGGTCGGGTTGGTTTTGACTTAAAAACCAACTGGGCCCCTAGGAAGAAAACACCAATAACTCTCAGATCGGGCGTCTGAATGACGCGCCGTCTGTGACATTGAGTTACTGCTGACGATATGGAACATTAGGATACATCAACTCCAGACTTCGTGTTAGTTGATGTATCAGACCCTCGGCTCATGGGGCATACCATCGCGAATGAGATTGATGTCTGTCGGTGCCCTAGAGCTGGCTGCGACTGCAACGACGATGACGACTGTACAGAAATCCTCTGTGGATTCCACGACGATGACTACAACACTCAGCGATCCTATGTGGGTCAGTGCTACCGATCTTGTGTGGGTTAGATCTTGTGTGTGTCATCGTTCAGTGGTCCTGTGTGGGCCAGTGCATACCAATACTGTGTGGTGCAGATCTTGTGTGCGTCATTGTAGGGGTTAGTAACTATCGATCCTTTGTGGGTCATTGCAGGGGTTAGTACCTATCCATCCTATGTGGGTGCGACGGCTTAGATGAATCAGTGGCTATATCTGATCATCCTAATCGTCTTATGAAGATGTATACCTGTGTGAGAT
The DNA here is from genome assembly GCA_963277665.1 of Viscum album. Lineage (NCBI taxonomy): Eukaryota > Viridiplantae > Streptophyta > Magnoliopsida > Santalales > Viscaceae > Viscum > Viscum album. The sequence goes on from OY728148.1 coordinate 1,210,267,906, forward strand.
GAGTCTTGACTTTCAATATTTATCTTCGATAAGATTGACTTGATATCCTATGTGGATTACTATATGCTTTCCTGTGTGGTATTGAGTTGTGTTTTCCTGTATGGACTGGGTTGTACATGGGTTCAGATGCTGGAGCCGAACTGGAATTGATGACTTAGGTATATGTATGGTCATATACCTAAGTAGTGTTGGATGTTACTTCATTATTATATCTTTGCTTTGTGGATTATCCTTTGTGGATTTCGGAGACCCTAGGGGATCTCGGGGTCCCTATTGAGTAGATTATACTCACTACTGCACATGCTATGCCCGCACTACGTTGTTTTGGATGCAGACGATGGACAGCGCTGATCGTGGTGGAGGCTTGTGGAGTAAGTCGGTACCTGGAGGAGGACCACTGGGCAGGACGTACACGGAGCAGACAGCTTGACCCAAGGAGCTGTGGAGGCTATCTATACCCACCCTTCAGGTGGGACTTCCACTGGACAACTTGATGTTGTAGATTTACTTTTCAGTTGTTGTACCCCATTTTTTAGTTGTACTTTACTTTCAGTTTGGGTTTGTATTCTGGCCCACTTACTTTTCTGCACTTACTTTTGTACCCAGTTTTACTTAGTGTTTACTACTGCTTGCTTACTCTGTGTGTTTGTTTACCATACAAGGCAATGCCATCCCATTTTTATCGGGATTCATGCCTTGGTGATAGTCGCTAGCCCCTGGCCTATGGAAGGCGGGCTTGGGGTAGTCACAACATGGGCCTCGAGGATGGGTCGTGACAAATTGGTATCAAAGGGAGGTTTGGTTCTATTATATAACTCAGGAATCTGATCTTTTTCAATGTGAAGCAATAGTGTTAAGAGTATTTAGTGTGGTTATCAGTCCAGGGAGTCCAGTGTCGGTGCGGCGGCCGACGTATCCGTACACCAGGACCCTGACTTCTGATTTCCGACATAGTGCACGCAAACATTGATTGCATTTGTGTTTCATGTTTTTATTGTGATTACTTTGTGTCAGCTCACCAGGTATACTGTTTGACCGTGGCGCAGCTGTCTCTTTTTAGGATGCCCCCACGACAGCAGCCAGCTAGGGATCTGTGTTTTGTACGTGACAAAATCCCACCGAGCGACGAGGCCTCGGTGCAAGGCCTTATTACTGCAGAGGCACCAGTCGTACCACTACCCACCGAGCCACTAATGCCACCAGCCCCAGCCGCTGAGAGTGCACGTATCCTTAGTGCACTGCACGAGTTCCAGCATGAGCAACCGCCCAGGTTCCTGGGGGAGATTGATACCCAGGCAGCTGGGGATTGGCTGGAGGCAGTTGTACAAGTTTTCCGTTCGGTAGGGACACCATCATACCACATGGTGATCCTTACAGTGAGTCTCCTACACACGACAAAAGGTAGATGGTGGAGCGTGATACTCCAGGTACACGACAAGGTATCACTCCTTTAGACGGACTTTGAGATCCTCTTCCACTCGGAGTTTGTCCCAGCCACCCTTCGTGCGGTGCGCATCCATGAGCTTCTACAGCTGTGGTAAGGAATCTTGACGGTCGCCTAGTACTCGGAGAGATTTACTGATCTCTCGCGCTATTTGATGGACATGGTACGGTACCCATTCATCCGGGCACGGACCTTCGACCAGGGACTGAGGCATGAGATCAGTGCATCGCTGATCTCCTTCAGCATTCCGACACAGGTAGGGGTACTGGAGTGAGCCCTTATCATCGAGAGCTTCCTTTCTGAGCCTACATCAGCAGTGAGGCCTACCGTAGGGCGGAACGTAGCAGAGTCTTCTGCATCAGGCAATCGACGAATGACAGATGGGTCCAGGTAGACCAGACCCTTAGGCAGATGACCTCAGGACACTGGCTTAGAGGTGCGGGGCACATAGCCAGAGGCATTCTTTCGAGAGGCAGACAGTGCTACACATGTGCCGGGCAGGGCCACATGGCTCGTGACTACCCGACCCACCGTGCGGAGGAGTAGCACACGGTTGAGGGACCACCCAGGCAGAGGTAGAGGGTCGACCGTGGCAGTTCATAGGGAGCAGGAGGATGAGGAAAAGGAGATGGCAGAGCAGTAAGTTGTGGGTGACACATTGAGGATATACCACCACCACCACCAGGAGGTCCACCCTGACCACATGGAGCTGGGGGAAGAGACATGCACAGCTTCAGGCAGCGGAGGCCTACCACCACGATGCGCTTGAGATGATTTGAGGTACTATCTGTGTTTATTCCACCGTTGCAGAAGTTCTTATAGACATAGAACCGAGTCATTCTTTCATAGCCACTTCCCTTGTTCGGAGCTCGGAGATTCCGATGGAGTCGTTTCCTCGATCCTTACGGCTAGAGACTCCTATGAGAGAATAATCAGTGATTACGCACTGGTGTCAGCAGTGTGAGGTTACTGTAGGAGGTGAGATCTTCGGTTGGCATCTTCTTGTAGCGTTTTCGAGGCCTTATGACGTCATCTTTGGCATGGATTGGTTATCTACAGTTCATGCTCAGATAGACTGCATTAGGTGCAAGGTGCGTTGTGTTCTCACCGATGGGAGCAAGTTCACCTTCACTAGCGAGAAGGGAGCCTTTGTAGTACAGGATGGACTCACGCAGAGGAGAGGACAACCTATCACTCGTGAGTTGGCCAGCCTCATCCTTGGAGTAGTTGACATGCGAGTCCGATCTTACCTATAGTGGTGGATCAGTATGCAGACGTTTTTCCCGACGACATTCCAGGACTACCTCCTCGAAGAGAGGTAGACTTTTATTTTTACATATACCCCGGGACAGCCCCGATATCCACCCCAGCATATCAGTTGGCTCCCAACGATCTTCGAGAGCTACAAGTACAGTTGGATGACTTGCAGGGCAAGGGATTCATCTGACCTAGTGTTTCACCCTTGGAATCCCATATTTTGTTCACCAAATAGGGGGACGGGAGCTTGCGACTGTGTGTCAATTACCGTCGACTGAACCAGGTGACTGTGAGGAGAAAGTATCTGCTACCGAGGATTGACGACCTCATCGATCATCTCAAGGGAGCACAGTGGTTCTCGAAGATAGACCTCTGGTCAGGATCTCATCAGCTCAGACTTTGGGATGAGGATGTACAGAAGAAGGACTTCAAGTTTCGGTATGGCCACTATGAGTTCTTGGTTATGCCATTCGGCGTAAACAATACTCTATCAGTGTTCATGGGCATTATGAACAGGTTCTTTCAGCCTTACCTCGATCGATTTTTCATGGTCTTCCTCGATGACATTTTTATTTACTCGACGACTAAGGAGTACCACGCCTACCACTTGCGGGTTGTATAGGACATACTCCGAGAGCACCAGATTTATGGTAAGATATCGAAGTGTCAGTTCTGGATATGCGAGGTCCACTTCTTGGGACACGTCATCTCTGAGGCGGGAGTTGCGGTGGATCCTGAGAAGTTCGAGGCAGTTCTAGCTTGGAAACCACCCAAGATCGTGACAGAGGTGCGGAGTTTCTTGGGTTTAGCTGTGTACTACCGGAGATTTGTACCAGACTTCTCTAGAGTTGCGGCACCACTTTCAACTTTGAAAAAGAAGGGGAAACCCTTTGTGTGCTCAGAAAGATGTCATCATGGCTTGCAGGAGCTGAGAAAGAGATTGACCAGCACACCTATCTTGAGGATACCGGAGGAGGGAGTAGGATACGTAGTTTACGGCGATGCATCAGGGACCAGACTCGGATGTGTCTTGATGTAGGAGAAGGCATTGATCGCCTATGGATCACGTCAGTTAAGGCAGTATGAGAATAACTATGCTCCCATGACCTGGAGTTATCAGCAGTGGTCTTCGCTCTAAAGATGTGGCGACACTATCTGATGGGTGAGCTCTTTACATTCTACTCTGACCACCAGATTCTCAGGTACATCTTCTCATAGAAGAACCTAAATCTAAGACAGCGGCGATGGATCATGTTCCTCCAGGACTATGACGCTGAGATAGTCTATACTCATGGAAAGGGGAACGTAGTAGCTTATTCCCTCAGTAGGAGGATAGGCATCTAGCTACTTGGTGAGACGACATAGCAGCTAGCCTATTTGTAGATATAGTTCATGGATAGTGATGGAGTAGCCTTTCTGCAGTCACTCACAGTCACTCCTCCACTACTACAGTGGGTTAGAGAGGCACAATGTGGGGATGTTGACTATGAGATGTGGCGTGCACATATATCCTCATGACAGGCACCTGATGGATTCTATGTTAGAGGAGAGCATGTCTTCCTTTTCAGAGGACGTACCATGGTACCAGCTGCTTTACAGGAGGAGGTTCTGTGGGAGTTTCAAACTTCCCCTTTAGCGGTACATCCTGGAGTGGCAAATTTGTACCAGGATCTCAGACGACAGCACTGGTGGGTAGGTATGAAGAAGGTTGTGGCAGAGTTTGTTTTTCGATGCCTCACCTGCCAGCAGGTGAAGGCAGAGCACCAGGTACAAGCAGTCCTGGTACAGCCCTTGGAGGTCCCAGAGTGGAAGTGGGATGGTATATCTATGGACTTCGTGACTGGACATCCATGCACTTCCATAGGTCATGAATCAATTTGGGTGATTGACGGCCGACTCCCCAAGTCGGGCCACTTCATACCCATTAGAGAGCAGGGCTCAGTGGAGAGCTTGGGACATATCTACGTTCAGGAGATTATATGGCTTCATGGTGTTCCATCATCTATCATCTCTGATCGAGATGCTTTCTTTACTTATCATATTTGGAAGAGGTTATAGAAGGCGTTTGGACGCAACTACGTGTGAGCACCACCTTTCACCCTCAGACAGATGGTCAGATGGAGAGGACCACTCCTACTCTCAAGGAGATGATCTGAGAATGTGTCCTCGACTTTGGTCACAACTGGGAGGACCACCTACCCTCAGTGGAGTTCGCGTACAACAACACCTACCACTCCACCATATAGATGGAACCATACGAGGCATTATATGACCGAGCATGAAGATCACCACTGTGATGGACATACCCTGGGGAGTTAGCACATATAGGACCGGAGATGGTCCAGGCCATGACAGAGAAGGTCCAGGTGATCCGGGAGTGGATGAGGACAGCACAGAGCCGGAAGAAGTCCTATGCTGATAGGAGGCGGAGGCCACTATATTTCAAGGATGTCGACCACATCTTCTTACGGGTCTCACCTCGACATGGATTACAGAGATTTGGAAGAGGCAACAAGTTGTCTCCGCACTTCGTCAGACCATTTCAGGTCCTCAGCAAGATAGGTGTGGTGGCTTATCGCCTAGCTTTACCACCTCAGTTGCACCGGGTGCACAATGTCTTCCACGTATCCCAGCTGAGAAAATACGTGCATGACCCGACACATATCATTGACCATGGGGAGTTTTACATTGATGATGGGGAGACGTTTGCGGAGGTCCCATTCGAGAACGAGGATCGATCGGAGCAGGTCCTACATGGAAGGTTGATTCCTCTAGTGTGCATCAGATCACAGCACGGGAACCTCCAGGAGAGAACTTGGGAACGGGAGGCTCAGATGCGTGCGCAGTACCCACATTTGTTCCCCTAGTTTATGATGTATCTTTACGGGGACATAAAGACATGAGGTCGGAGTAATGTAAAGACCCATAAAATTAAATGGAAATTTTTTCTTATTTTTCTTTGGGATTATACAAGAACGCAATATCTGACGCCACCTGATTCCGAGCCCCAGTGAGCCCGAAATTTTTATCTGAAGTTTATCTCGGGTACGTTCATGGAATGAATGAGCATGTTTTCCTAACTTTTGGACATGTGCTCGGAATCGAATTCTGAGGGCACTGATGAAACTGCAGCACCAGTAATTGCTTAAGGAGATCTTTACTAGGGTTGTGTTTTCTCAGGAGGAGTTGTTAAAAAATAGGGAATGAAATGTTAGATAAAATAAATAATGTGCAAATTTATTTTATCTTAGTTTAATTCTCTATTGGGAAGTTGTTTGTGGGGCCCAAAACCACCCATCATTCCATGAGAGTTTATGAGGGCGGTGGGGCCCACACGAACCCCACCCCTTCATTTCCCCTAACCCCCCATAACCCTCCTTTTAATGTCTTCGGTTTAATTACTTAAGTTATTTAAGTTATTAATATCATACGTAATACTTGAGTAATAAAATAAGAGGTGGATTATTTTATTATTTTTGTGCTTATAGTGTTGAATTTTTGGGAGAAGAAGAGGAGTCTTGAAGTTCATCGTTCTTCGTTGAAGAATGCAAAGAACGCACCGCTACTGACGAGTAACACCGACCTCCGATGACGAACAACGACGAAAGACTCCTTCCTCGGAGATCAACAAATTCCAACTATCCTCTTTGTCCACGACGTCCAATTCCGCGACAAACCTCATTCGACGAAACCACTTGAGGTAGGGGTTTGAATATTTGTTCGTGAATACTCGAGCGTTCTTCGTAATATTAGCAGCTTGCTATCGATCAACAAGAGGGGGCTAGACCGCACAAACACGGCCGACCCTCCTCCCCTAATACTATTGTTGACCTTTTTGTGGTTCGGAACGGAGACAGAATGGTGTCGTCGCACCACGAGGGATCATGCGGTAGGTATATGTGGCACCGTTGCGCCGCACTGTTGAAGTGTAACATGGTCTCGGCGCCGTAGCGCCACCCCGGAGGACCACAAAGGCACCACGGCTGAAGCGGGGCCATGGAGGAGGGGTGCGGTGCCGTTGCGCCGCGCCGAACAGACCAAGGCTGCGGCCTTAGGCCACGACAGAGCAGGGAGCGACGGCCAGTTTCCGGCCACTGGCGTCGGAGCAGGGGTACGGGACCCCGCTGGTCCCGTGGCGGCAGCAGCCAGCCGTCCGGAGTGGGCCGACCGGTTAGGGGGAAGACCGGGGGTTCGAAACCCCCTGGTAGAAGAGAGGAGCGGCCCCCCACAAGGGGTCTGCATTTAATTAGACAGTGGGGCAGCGCCCTTCCACCCCCCTGTCCGCCAATCTCGGTTACACCAAGCTGGCCAGCGGACCGTGCCAGCACGTCGGGCCGGGCCGCCTAGTCCAGGCCAGGCCATGCCCAAGCAGGCTGCACCCAGACCCGGTGCGGGTCGACCCGGTTCGAGCCGACCTATGGGGGTCTCGGGCCGGGTCAGTCTCGGGCCCAAAACCCCCATTTTCAAACCTCTTCTGATCTTTTGCCCATAACATGAGCTACAGACCTTCGATCAATGCACCATCAGCTGCGATGCGATATTTGGATCGGGATGGTCATTTTGGTATATCACACTCAAGGTTTAGGAGAACATTGTGTTTGGACGGGTTGGATAGTACACGAAACCAACCGGGCCCTCAGAGCGGAAATGCTTATAACTTGAGCTCCGATCGTCTGATTGACGTGTCGTTGACTTTGTTGGATTCCTCTTAGTATGAAGGACCCTTTGGCTTACTCCACATGAGGTTTGGAAGCATTTGGAGTACGTTCGGGTTGGTTTTGACTTAAAAACCAACCGAGCCCCTATGACAAAAAAGCCAATAACTCTCAGACCGGGCGTCCTAATGATGAGCCATCTATGACGTTGAGTTACTGTTGACGATACTGAACTTTTGGATACATCAACTATGTACTTCGTGTCAGTTGATGTATCAGCCCCTTGGCTCATGCATTATACCCTCCCGAATGAGCTTGCTGTGTGCCGGAACCCTAGAGCTGGCTGCGACTGCGACGACGATGACGACTGTACAAAAATTCTTCATAGATTCGATGGCAATGACTATGGCACTCAGCGATCCTACATGGGTCAGTGCTACAGATCCTTTATGGGTCGGATCCTGTATAGGTCATCACTCAGCGGTCCTGTGTGGCCCAGCGTATAACGATCCTTTGTGGGTCAGATCTTGTGTGGGTCATTGTGGAGGTTAGTACCTATCGATCCTTTGTGGGTCATTTCGGGTGTTAGTACCTATTGATCTTGTGTGGGTCCGACGACTTAGATGAATCAGTGGCTATATCTGATCATCTTATTCGTTTTAAGAACAAGTATACATGTATGATCTGAGTCTTGACTTTCAATATTTATCTTCGATAAGATTGACTTGATATCTTGTGTGGATTACTTTATGATTTCCTGTGTGTTATTGAGTTGTGTTTTCCTGAGTGGACTAGGTTGTACTTGGGTTCGGGTGCAGGAGCTGAACTGGAATTGATGACTTAGGTATATGTATGGGCATATACCTAAGTAGTATTTGATGTTACTTTGTGATTGTATCTTTCATTTGTGGATTATCCTTTGTGGATTCCGGGAGACCTTCGGGGGTATCGGGGTCCCTTCTGTATAGCTTATACTCACCCCTGCACAACCTATGCCTGCACTACGTTGTGATGGATGCAGATGACAAACAATGCTAATCGTGGTGGAGGCTTGTGTAACAAGTCAGTACCTGGAGGAGGACCACTAGGTGTGACGTACACAGAGCAGATGACTGGACCCGAGGAGCTGTGGAGGCTATTTGTACCAACCCTTCAGGTGGGACTTCCAGTGGACAGCTCGATGTTGTGGCATTACATTTCAGTTGTTGTACTCCCTTTTTCAGTTGTAGTTTACTTTTAGTTTGGGCTTGTATTCTTTCCCACATACTTTTCCGCACTTAATTTTGTACCCAGTTTTACTTAGTGTTTGCTTTTGCGTGCTTACTCTATGTGTTTTTTTACCTCACAAGGCAATTCCATCGCATTTTTATCGGGATTCACTCCTTAGTGCTAGTCACCAGCCCCTGGGCTATGAAAGGCGGGCATGGGGTAGTCACGGTACGGGCCCTGAGGACGATTCATGACACATATATTGGGATAAATGTGAATAAATAATAATGATTGTCCTTAGGGAAAACGTATATTAATGAATCTATTAATCTTAAATATTTCTAAATTAAGGAAAAGTGTCTGTTAATGGTGTTTTATAATTATAATACTGAATTTAATGGGATGGCATTGTTTTTGTGGCTATAATTTGTTAATAAACGTATCTATTGTGTATATATTTTCATTGATATTAATAGTGAGAGGTAGAAATGATTTATTCAATGTTTGGAATGATATTAGTGTTAGGTTCTCATAAACCCATATATCAGTTTTGGTGTTAATAAAAGTATATTACATTTTCATGATTATTTATTATACTCCACCACCTAATATGGGTAACATTACCAATTCCCATATTGTTTTGGGTTCTAGGTTCTTTCCACAAAATCTTGTTTGTTGAAGGAAAAATTGAATTATAACTCCATATTACTATGTTATCTCTTCATGATGTAGAATGTCTATAATAGATATTTAAATATATATATATAAATATATATACTAATTTGGTTCATATTTATATTCAATATTTTATATAATCCATTAAGTTTAATTATTATATGGATAAATGATTGGGGTAATGAATAGTTGATGGGAGGAGTGAGGTTGATGACCTTATTTTTCTTAAGAAACTATTAAGATGACGATATTATTTGTGAGTATAATTTGGGTATTTTATATTGTATATGATTATTTTTTGTGGTTGATGTGTGATGAAGGTTTGATATTAAAAATTGGGAACCAGTTCATGGGTTCTTATTCTATTAGAGAATAAGTCCAAAGAGAATAATGGTAAAGTCATTGTAGGGTATCAACATGAGATATTATATATAAATTATGTCATTAAAATATTATATAGTATTGGATGGGGGATTCATAGTGAGTATTGGTTATATTTTACTTGGAATTAGTGTGCAGTATTTCTATTTTTTTAGTAACACTTTCTTAGGTTTCATTATATGTTTTCATAAAAGGTTTTATGGAGTATACTATTTACAATAATTGTAATTTTAACAATATCTATATGTATATATTTGAATGGGTTTTAGATTTTATATGGGGAAGGAAATATAAAATATTAAATCATTGAATTCATTAATAGTGTTACTATCAATACAATTGGAATTGTATTTGGATATTTGTTTTTTTACTTGTATCTGATTCTGATGAAAATAATTATAGATCAGGATTTTTCTATTATATGGAGTTGATTTCATGTTTTATTACATGTTCGTAAAATTATTAGGTTAATTGTTCTAATTTATTCATCATTTACTCTCTCTTATAGTGGTAATCTCATATCCCATTATAGGAACCCTTAAGAGGTGATTATTTTCCCTATTATAGGCCATGGAGGGGATTCTACTCAAGGATGACTACGATAGAGTCACATTAGGGATATGGATTAGAGAGGGGAATAAAATAGAGTTAGTCATTAGTGAGTTAACATTGGTTTGGAAGATGAAAATATTATTCAAACATATTCATCGATATAATATGGAAGACCATCTAGATTTCATAAATTTAAGACACCGAGTATTCCACTGCATATAAAATAGGCTTGGTGAATATACTAGGTATGAAAATTTAAATTATAGATTATAGATATTACTGTATTACCAACATCATTATTATTTATTAATTATGTGTACTATTGTATGATTTGTGGAAAAATGAAATGAATTTATCTAAATGGTCATATGTTTGATTTCATATATATGGGATTATGTTATTTTTATCATTTCTTATGACCGATGGAGGTCATCATTAACATCTGAGGTTGTGGCCATATAAAAATATTTATTGGTTAGCCATTTTAGTAATGAATTAACCAAGGATGATGTGTCTAGGAGGAGTAATCTATCTATATTTTGTCATCAAACCCATGTTAAATAAGATTTATTGGACTCTAGTAAGGATGTAGAGATATGAGTGGATATGTTAGTGATAATGATTAGTTTGATCAATTATAATAAGTACTATTGTGTCTCATTTGATGTTAGTTAGTTGAAAAGTGTGTCATATTAATGAAGGTTTCTTATTGTAGATGAATTATTTGTGTCGACAACTTCATGATAGGATTTACGAAAGTAGTGTAAATGTAGAGTTCCATTCTCTTATTTTTAAGGTGTACAAGTGAAACAAGATTCATTTATGTTATCATGTGATAACAATAATTCAATAGCTTTATATTTACCTCTACAAACTAACCTGGTATCGAAATGAAAATTTCCACATTGGGGAGGCCAAAGAAGAAATTTTTTACAAGGATTTATGTCTTTAAAGTTGGAATTATCAATATATCTTGTGGATCATGGAATGGAAATGGTGGTTTAAAAGATGAATCATTGGTTTCTAACATTATTGAATTAGTATCATCGAATCATCCAAAGGTGTAGAGATATGGATATAAGATCTCAAATTCAAGGATAAGAAATGATTTAATTGATATAAAGTCGATAAAACATTCCTTCATCATGCTTATTTTCAGTATTAAGATATATTTCTTCTACTAAGACGAAAATTCTATATTTTCATCCTATGGAGATCATTATCATCATTAGATCCAGTGTTTGATAGGTCTCAATATCCATCATGGTATATGTGCTCATCATTAAATTTGTCCATAACAGTATATACCACAAAAAAATATCCACAACATATAGGGAAGTATTTTAAAATTTAAAGGGGAGGTATTTTATCCATTAGATGACAACATTATATCCCATATACTCAGGGATACAAATTTGAACTCAATTATGGAGGTGATCATCAATAAGGATTAAATCTAATATAATATGAATTATAAGATTCAATCTATAGATTTTCTTCCTATGTATAGGTCAAATATAATCCATGGTGCCATATTAATATCTTATACAATGGTTTATGATTTGTTAAATTCAATATATTCAATCATTTTATATTTAACACCTTTACCAATGATATTATAGTTATGCTAGAGTGTCTTCTAGTTCCTTTTATGTTGACTATAATAGTTGGAGGATATTATAAATTAATTAATATGTGTTGTGGGTGTGAGATGGGGATTAGAAAATTTGAGTTCATGGTTTGAATATTTATTCAAAGGATATTGTTATATTATGTAATTATTTACATGTATTTATTACAAACTTTCAATGTTGTCGCTGATTTCATTCATTGTGATTTCATTGTGTAATTTTTATGGTAGTCAGATTTTTTTCAATGATATGGGTCATAAATTGGGTTTTAGGCATTTATTTCACAAGTCATCAAAGTAGGATATGTATATATTGTTCTTAGTAGAGTTAAAGAAAGGTTTTTTCTAAGAATTTTCTTTTATTTTTTAAATGTTTTCCTAGAAGACGTTGTGGACCAACCCAATTGATGTATATAAGGCCTAATATATCATATCCACCTAATATATGAGTAATCATAATTTCTAAATTTAAGATAAAAACATATAATATGTGTAATACAATTATTTATATTATTAATTTAATGTCAATGGGTTTCATCCATCTAATGGAATAATTTGGGGAACTCTATTGTTATTATTTATGAATAAGGATGGTAGTACAATGTTATTCATATAATATTATTGCCTAACTGGGGTTATTATTAAGAACCATTGTAAAATAATGGGGATTTTTTTCTATATCAATTATTGAAAAAGATATCCAAAGTCATAAAATACCAATATGTGCTTTTGATGTCATCATATATGTGTTGATGAGTAAGATAATGTGATATTAGTTACTAGGTGTGATTACATAAACATAGAGGTAATGGATATTCCATTTAGTGTCAAGATTTCTACATGTTCTTTCATTAATGTCTGGAACTCAATTTAGTTAATATCCTGGATCTATATTAAGACGTTTTAATTGATTTAATCCTTTGTTACCCAATATCCAATTCGGAATATTATAAGTATAAAGGAACTAATCCAATAGTTCTCTAGTCGTGGGAACTTTATGATACATCATGAAAGTGAAAATTATTGATATTTCATGATTATTTTTCAGGAATTTAGTTTTTCTATATAGACTAGATGTGGGTGAAGTGAAGACTGGGATTTTTATTTCATATGTTCAAAATAATAATTTGTTAGAGGTTCAAAGTTCCCATGGTCTTTCTAGATGATATCAATAGTTAATATTGGATTAAACCCATACATACTCCTGTTTAATGGATCTGACCCAAAAGTAACAGTTCATCATATAGATGTATCTATTCGAAGAATCATTCAAATTACAAACGGAAAAGTGTTTCAGTGTATAAATCCTTGGTTTCTATATAAAATATTAATGGCTATGGTGTTATTTTATAATAATAATGTGGTATTTGGTCTGTTTTAATGGAAAATAGGAAATAAATTTACATGGGTTTATCTAGTCACATCCTCATGTGTGTAACTATAAAACCCTTGATCAGTAGTTAGAGGTATTTTTATTTCCTCAATTGATTTATATAAATATCAAATTATTTATTTATATGTAGTCTCCACACACATACAGGAAGATATTTCATTAATTCTTAATAAATAGTATAAAATAAATGTTAAATGTAATCATGAGTTTTTTTGAATTTAAATAACCTAATAGAAAATGTGTCAGATATTCTATAAAAGTAAATGGAATAAAAAAGAATTAGAAATTGGAAATTTATCATCCTACATTCCTTTAAATGTAAGTCTTTCTACTATAATGTTCCTGTCAAGCCATGTATTAAGTAACTTCAAATTTTAATTGAATAAACCCCTAAATTCTCTAATATGTTATATGATAGAATTTGTCATGGGTTTTCCCAATAAAAATCTATATAATAAAGATGACTCTTTTTCTATCGATGAAAATATTCTTTCTTTGCTGATCATAATTAATAATGATATTTATTCTCTTTGTGAAATATTATTCAACGTTATTAGAGAAGCAATATTTGTAAAGGACTACGCATTTGTGTCATTTTATACATTGGGGAAATTTAATCCATTCAATGATTATATTATTTGGAATTATTTTGGACATGGATTTTCGGTGCTTAATGATTATGGTGAGTAATGGAGGGTACTATCGTGATTCATATTGATGTTGAAAAAGAAAATATTAGAGGTTTCTAATAGTATATGTTCATATAATTGTATTTTTTGAAGTTGGTGGGGGAGGCTTCATTGGAATTCATGATGGTATAGGTGTTATTAAATATAATTTTATATAGTGATGCTCTTGACGGGTGAATAAAGTATTATTAGTTTCACGTTTCATTAGAGGGATGTATTTCACTCTACTGGTGATGAACATGATAGTTATTACTAGTATCATATATAACCCTTTATTTTCTATAGTATTATATCTAATTTTTATGTTACCATGATAATTCATTCGTATAGTCAATGGATAAATCATTCCAATGATGATTTTATTCCATGATTCAGGGTCTTTAAATATGTTAACAATAATAATTATGTTACTATATGTTTTTTACATAACTAGTATGTTATCGAGTAAATGTGGGACTCTATCTTAACGTATTTCATTACTAGTCATCCCAAAGCACATGGTGGATGTGATTGTTTTGGGTAATCATTGTTTAATTGATGATGTTCACCCATTTCCTGGTGATCCAAGAGTAGAATATTGTTTATTTCATAAGGTTGTTTCATTAGGATCATGTAGTGAAATTTCTTGATTTATTGAGTGTTATCACCATAAATTGGTATCATCATTTTACATTATGTGTTTTGTGAGGTCTTCAGCAAGATTTCATCTCTTATTAACACCTTATAACTAAATCTCATAGTTTTAGAAATGATAATATAGATAAAACTATAAATATAGTATATGATATGTTACATGCATTGGTAATATATTTTTTGGTTCGTTGCAAAAAGACAAACCATTTGTTTATTTTATAGATCATAATCAGTTTCATTATAATATTTACATTTTACTATTAAAATAATATTTTTCGTTGTATATGTATATATATATTTTACTGGAATATTATTTTAGAGTTAATGTGCATATAACCTGGTGTGTTTTAAAAAATTTCTATGTGTCTCTAGTTGATCAAAGAGTATATAATAGTAGTGTATATTAATCGGGAATCTTATAATGAATGTAAAAGTATTCCAATTGATTTTTCATTTATAGATTATGTGTTCATTAGTCTTTATCCTCATCAAGATATTTTTTTATTGTATATGTTAATCATTATTCATCTTGTATTGTGATGTCTATAGTTATATTAGAGTGTGTTGAACAGATTTAACATCAGTTATCACATCCACTATATAAGGGTCACATTTATGATATAATCTATGTTTAAAAGCATCATATATATCTTCTTCATCAATCAAATTTCGTTGATTAGTTTTAGTTAGAGTTTTATGATGGTGTGACAATTAGGGACTACTTAATTGAGATTTACAATTTTTAAGAGATGGTTCTATTGAATAATGAAATTTCAGTGGTTAGTGTCTAATAAAATCCTTGTGGCTTGGATTAGTACAAATAAGATTTGAATAAACAGATGAATATAAAGTATCCTATGATTTTTTGGGCATTTTTCTCCCATGATGTTGACATATTTTTTTTAAATTTAATTGAATGAGATTATTTATCATTGTTTTTCATTTTGTTTTGGTAAGGACATCATTTCTTTTTGTGAGGTATCTTCCTGAGATGTTTGTATTATTGTAAAAAATTCTTGAATGCGATTATATTTTATTCTCATGTACATGAATATTTTTGAGGGAATTCATTTTAATATATTAGACTTTATCAATAAATGGCTTTATGTTTTAGGTTATTGGTGGTGTAGGGAGAAGTAGAAAAGAGTAAATATAGATTATTATAAAAAATATGATGTAAAGGAAAAAATTATAGTGGTACAAAATAAAAGCTGACATGATCATTTGGATTATAGATAATATTTTACTTTTTTCATTTTCATCTGTTATGAAGTATTTGGATGTGCTATTGTTTTATATTATATTGTGGTTGAGAATGTTTTATAACGTTTAGTTTCTATATTTTCATATTTAATGATGGATGTAGAGAGATGTATCAGGATTTGGTATTAATATTTATAATGAGTTTTTGATTTATTTATATTTTTGATAGATTCTAAAATTGGATTTATTTCAGTCAATCTTATATATTGTTGATTATAGAAATATTAGATTGGTATGTCGAAAGATTTATGTTATATTATTCCAATATAGTGGTTTTATTATTTTCAATAATACAAAATAACCTATATGATAATTCTATATGATGTTTATTATTGTATGAATCAACCCATTGTATAGTGGAATTATATGTTGTCAATTTCATAGACCTATTAATCAATGGCTCGTTAGATCTTGTTTTCCATCATTGGAATTGGTTTTGTTCGAGGTGCATTGACCCTGATGGGTGAGGGTTTGTATCAATCTTTAGTAACCCTACTATTTATAGATTACTTTTACAAAAATTTAATTATAAACAACATCAAAACCTTATACAAATTGGATACAATGGTTTGTATTCTTCAGAGAACTAGGACCATAAATAAAATTTACACGAGAAAACATTTATTTTTTTACTTCTATTTCTTCTTATTGGATCTTAACTTCTCCTTAGTACATGTTTTCATATTAGGATATACATTAAAAGGGTATTCTAAAATCCTAGAAATAGGGTATGTATGATCATGAAATTATATAAAATGGGTTGAGGATAATATTAACATCACAATCATACCCATGGGAAGAGTAATTAGATAACATCATAGAATGTGGAGACACATAACAATGAAACATAATGTCTTAGTGTTCATCTACCACCCATAGTTGTGAACAATGCTTTCATCATGTTAACACATACTTCACTTCACTGATATGGTTTTTCAAATTACCCAATGAATTTTAGTGCTATATAATTCAAATATCACCCATCCTATCATGACATTCCTATTGCGCTATATAATTCCATCTACACCTGTCACATCAAAAAATTTAAATTATCATGCATTCCATGTAGAACATATATTATAGTTAATATGAAAACCCAATGGAAAAATAGGGTTTCACATTATAAATCATACATTTATAAACATTATATTCCCAAATGAAGATGGGAATAACATACTTGATACAAGAACCATAATCCTTGATTGATAAGTAAATGGTGTGTTTTTTGAAAAAAGATTTCTTTTTGAAAAAATAATATTTGAAATAAACACCATAGGAATTAATGTATAACCCAAAAAAGGTATGATAATGATGAAGATATTATTTTTAAAGAGTAAACATAATAAATGTCGAGTGAAAGTGGGAAAGCCCAAAAAAAAAGAGTCAGGTTCAGGAATTCCCCTTACTTTGTGTCTGAACACATTCATCACCTAAATTTCATGTATAATGACATTGAATTCATTAATTATAAAATTATATAACCTTTTATACATGAATATTTGTCATTATTGTTTTATTATGTTGTTTTATGGGCCTTTTGACTTGTTATAGTGTTTAAAATCATTGTTCGAGATTTCATTTCATAGTTTTCATGAACAGTTCACCTCTTCACATGAATGGAAGTTCGTATTGAACATGGATAAACATAAAGAATTTATCTTACATGTTATTAATAATCATTATGGATTTAAAATTATATTGTAATGATTTCGGTAAAATACTTTTATGAAGAATCATTAGATTTGATTTAATGATGATCATTTTATGTTAGTTAGGGAGGCTTTTGGATCACAATTAACTTGTTTGGTTTTATCATTTATTTTTATGTAAAAAAGTGGTTTTTAGAACATTAAAGTGGGTAAAAAACATATTAAAATATTTTTTTCACCCATTTAAGGGTTTTATTGACACCATTGAAAGAGTTTATGGAAAATCAAATTGCATCACTAAAAGATTTTGTAAATTAAACCATCACGGGACAATTTCAATTTTATTAACAAAGAGAGAGAGTGGGGATTATAATTTATAATATTACATTAAAATTATATTAAACCATGGTATAAATCATACCAGATATATCATGACATTTGAATAAATGAATTTGAGTATAATAGATGAAAATAAATGAAATTGTAATTTAATTTGAATGAAAAGAGAGAAAAGAATTACCTCTTGAATATATCTTCCATTAAATCCTCTTTAGTGGAGAGGTGTTGTTATTTTTATTTGACCAAGGTCTTATGGAAATTGGAGTGGAGCATTAGAAGAAATTCGAGCAGAATTTAGAGTTGGAACCCGAATTGGGATGTGAGAGTAAATGAGTTTGTGATGGCTGGTATTTATAGTGGAGGTGAGTGGGGTATACTCAAAATTATAATTATTAATTTATTATTTCTCCTTAGGATAATAAATAATGATGATTCCATTACTAGATACATTAAATAAGGAATTTTAGTTCTATATTTGGGTTCTTACTTCACTCATGATGTCATGAATAATGGATTTCAATTATAATGTATTTATATGGTATATTAGCTTATTTTACTATCCACCAAAATTTTAGTGTTTTATAAATTTCTAAAAATCATAACCAAACAATTTTTTGAGATGATAATTTCAAAAATGAACTAATTTTATGAAAATAATTTTATTGGTATAATTAATTTATTTTTTAATTAAAATCATAATTTATATGAAAAATAAAAAATATAAAAATTAAACATGTTAGTATAACACTTTGAAAAATTAATTATTACCTCATGAAATAATCATTAGGCATCAAAATAATAGTTTGTGAATAATTTTTATGAAATTAAATTTTCCATTAAATAAATAAATTAATCACTAAATATTAATATATTACAAAAATACCGAAACTACAACATAATTATATCATATTATCACTTATAGCATGGTTAAATTTTATTTATACTCTAATTGATAAGGTTCATATTCAATTGGTTTATTTACTATTCATAAGGATTGTATTAGTATTCATGAAGGTAACATTACTATTCATATATGTAAGTTACTATTCATTAAAAATTAATTTTTCATATCGGACTCCCAACATCCTACTGATCCGTGTATGTCAGATTTTTGTAATTGAAATTACATATGTTGAATAATTATGTTTAATGGACACCTAAAAATTAGTAGTTAATTTATCTTTGATGTGGCATTGTGTTACCTTTTGAGATTTTATGTGACTTGATTATCTGATGGGAATTTTCTATTCATAAAATATTGGGTCATTACAGACACCCTGATCCTTGATATATTAAATAATATATCTTGATAACATTTTTCTAGCAATTAAAATATTTATTCAAATTGGTTTTAGGAATGATTATAACAAATGATTTCGTGCTACTCAGACCCAACATTTTTATTAGCCCAATATTGTTGGATGGTCATACACAGAATTTCATGGGTATTAGTTCTACATGTTTCTCTAACAATTGATGTTTTTATTGAATTTTATCACATTATATTGAGTTATATCATATCCCACATGGCCGTTTTTGAATATTTTGTTATTTTAATTTATCTTTGTCTAAGTATTGGTTACTAGCATCTAGAGATTGAATCTTTTATGATTAATTTCATTTTCCATTCATCTAGTTTTTGTTCCTAATATGTTTTAAATTCATGGGGGACCATTATATTATGGTTTATTATATATTATATATGTTTGGTTCGGTGGTTGACAGGGTCAAAGTGTGGTTATGTTATTTTGATTACATTTTTGGTTTTTAGGGTAATATCAGCAGATCCTTTCTATCCTTGTGACATTTTCGTTGAATCATTATTTTACTAATGGGATTAGAAACATCTCTCTATTATTTATGTGAAATTATAGATAAATAATAATGTTGGATTAATTATATATTTATATTGTTATCCCATTAATGTTACGAAATTATACTAATGACTCTGAATGATAAAATGGAGTATTCAAATGTTTTTATAGGTTCATATATTATTATTGTACATGTTTTTACTTCATTGACTCTTACTATAGTGACTTCATTTATTTTTACCTTTGGAATGATTTTTTAAAATTTTATAAATTGTTAATCACATAATTTTTATAATGACTTGTTTGGAGTTTTCAATAATTGAGTTGATATTTTTCATGAAAGAGGTGTTAGAATAATATGAAATATCATTATATAATACAAATTACTACTTTATTATATTATTATAATCAGATTTAATTTTCTACTCGAATAAATATTTTATATTGGTGTGATTAGTGTGGTCATGGTAGTGTTTTATTGTGTATGAAATTTATGTCTTGGTGTGGTTTTGTAATTGGAAGGGTGATGATTAATTGTCGAGGTGGATGGATAGTTCTGATTTTTGTGGAATGTGGTGGATGGGTGTAGTGGATATCCTTTTATACATATGGTGGTTGTTTAAATATACTACCATAATAGTTATTTTGTTTTTTAGCTCTGTTATTTTAGGGTTGTGTTATATTATCATTATTTCATGAAATGGGACTTGAGTGAAAGAAATGGAAAAATTGATGGAATCAATATATAATTGTATATAAAAATACTAATGGGAATTCTTAGAAAAATTATTTATAAAAATTTTAAATGATGTATTAAAATTAAATAATGAATATCGATGTTCATGAGAAAAAAGTTTCAATGATCAATTTGACATTAAATATATCTAAATTTGTGACCTGTGTCTGGTAATGGTTGTTATTTAAATTTAATTAATGAATTAAATACAAATATTAATTCAATATTATTATTTTTGTGTGTGAATAAGTTGATATGGTTTTCATATAGTGATTTCTAATGTTTATAGTGAGTGGTAGAAATAACTTTGCAGTTATTATGGGTGATAATGGCGTTTTTTCTGTGAAACATTCAATTATGAATTATGTTTCACTTTGTCTATTACATATTTTTCATTATTTTTTACAAACCACTTCCATTGTTGAGTAACCTATGTAAAACCCATAATATATTGTATATTTAATTTATTTCCAAACATATATGTTATTTAAGGAATGGATGGATGACCTCCACCTTTCTCTTTCCTCCAATTATGACATATGATGGCTATTGTGGATCAAGGTTGAAATATATATTTATAAGGTAAAATATATCTTCTTTTGAGTATATATCTCTATTATTACATTGATAATTTTTCCAATGATGATAAATGTTGTGTGTTGTGCGTAATAAGATGAGTGAAGAACGTTTATTCCCTTCATAATTAGAATACCATTTTATGATAATGATATTATGTGTTGTCATAATGTTGTTATGATATATTGTATGTGGGAAAAAAAATTAGGGGTACAATTTGAATATGTGGTTACATGGAGAGGATTGGTTCCCCACGATGTGTGTAGTTTAGGATGGACTAGGAATAGATTATTAGGGATGTAGTTATAGGATACCTTCGTAATACATTCTTATTAAGACTATAATACTATAATTTAATGTGATATTGGATATGTGATCCATTAGTTAGATGAGTGTTAGTTTTCATAGCCAATGTGCAGGTTGGATTGTTTATAATTTCCATAAGTCATTATTTGGGTTCTTACACATTTCAATGAGATGGTTTAGGTTTTCATCAACTAACTGTAAATAAATGATAATCCATATATATATATATGAGGAATTTAAAGTCGTTATGTATATTGAGATGGACCATACTAGATCATTTTCTTCATGTTTTTTGTTTCTATCACTTTCATAAGATTTTCATTTTGGTTACCTTGTTTTTGTATGATATTGATAAGAATTAAGGAATTTGGATAATTTTTATTGGAGGTGGTTATTTTTTATATATAGACTCCTAATATTATTTTGGAAATTCACTAATTTATTATCAATTATAATAATAATTTGTTACAATCCATTGTTTATCTGATGTGGTAGTTGGTATTCCATACCATTTTGAATATAATTCAAGGAGTGGTTCCTTGTGGTTGTGATTGAATTCAATATATTACAACTTTTAAATTCTAAATCCATCATAAATTTAATCATTTTTACGTTATTTTTGTTGAAATTTTTTCATTCAATACATAATGATGATATTTATATCTAAAAAAATTGACCCAAATAAGACAATGAATGTGGTCTAGCTAAATAAATAAATGATCCCAAATACATGATCACATTAATAGGGAATCGAAAAAAGATATTTAACTTTTTTCACGTCATCATTATTGATTTAAACCATAGAGATCCATCCTTGTAACTCTATTTCCAAGATCACTGGGACTCAATTGGTCTGTCAAAAGTCTCTTGCATCCATATTTATTATAAAAATAGTTTCCTATTGTTTTGAAGGACAATATTAATATGGAAAGATAGTATTACTTCAATATTATCCTACTATAAATAATGGTGACCAATTTTTTCTTATAATTATTTGAAATATTTATTTATATATTTCCAAAGCTATGTGCTAAGACGATGTGTGATTCTATGTGCCAACATGCCCAAAATTATGTTTCTAAATATATTTCTTATATTTTTTATTTTGTTAATGTAGTTTCTTAAGAAAAGTGGTATTAATATTAATTACAACCTTGAATTAGAAATATGTTACCACAATTTATTATGGAATTGTGTTTTTAGCTTATAAATGATCTATGAATTGTTTGTATGGTGTGTTTCGACATCTCATTCTTTGGTTGAATATTCAGTGGATTAATTAATTAATTCATTCATTAATTCATTATTTTTTTACAGAAATGAAATTATATAAAAATAATTCCACTGAGATAATATTAGGGTTAACCTCACCATCATGGTATCTTCTTAGAGATTTTAATTTAAACTTTATTGGAGAATCACCTATGATGATAATGAAAATCTGAATCATTGCATATTGGGATTTGGTGAATGCAATGAAATCCTTGAATAATTGAAGATAATTTTATTGAAAATTGAATGATACAATCTCTATTTATGACTCATAATTTTTTAATTCTTTTATTGTTTAAATTGATGGATAACTTCATCCTCCTCTTTTGATCTAATCCAATTTTTTCCAGGGCATGGTTCTATGTACCTGATTAATAAGATTAAATTATTTCTTTTCTTCCTAGTTGACCTATTCTTGATAGTTGGTCAAGAAAATTGGTAAATATAATTTAAAAAAATTATGTTTCCCCCGCTTATTATCATCTCTTTAGCCACTTATTATACTCTGCATTCGTGGTTCGACATTATCGGGCAGTACCAAACCTGATTGGACCCTAGTAATCGCAATAATTCTATAAAATATTAAAATATTGATGGAACAAGTGTAGATAATGAATTTTTATTGGATTCAAATGATTGTTTCAATTATCATAGTCAAATTACTGATAAGATTAAGGATTGGCAGTGTACGGGTTTGACGATGACCCCCACCCCACCCTAATGACCAAAAGATTCCGATTTCCAGGGAATGATGTCCATAAACTATGAAACAGTGCTAGATCCAATTAATTTTTTAGATATGTGGATGGATGTATATTGAAACATCTTGAATCAAAACGTGGGAATATGATCATTGAATTTGTGAAAACCCTAACTACAATCCTTGTACAAGGATAAACACATGATGTGTAGACACATGGCTATGTATGCTAGGGTTTTAGATGATTATAATGATAATAGGATATATAATTTCATAAAAACCCTATACTACCTTTCCCATGTGGATGATCTGATTTATGGAGCACATGGTTAATAACACTCCATTTTTCGAGTAAACAGAAACGAACATAGCACACAGCCTGGTCCCGGATTGCTTGGACACACCATGTACTCAACCTGCATGACATGTAATACTACATGGAATCGGACCTGTGTGTTCTCCAATAATTTGGACATGTAGTGTAGTGAGAATTCACATTATATGGTTATGATAACATGTTGGGATCCATTGTAATAATTTTAAGAAACATTTTTTCGTATCTACTTTTTTGGACACATTTTTTGTCCCACGAGTAGTGTGTCTTGTGTATTTTTTTCATGTAGAATTTGATTGTTCATTACATTGAGTATTTAATGATATGATGTAGAATATTATGGGAATAGTTCTTGGTAATGAAATTCTCAAAGATGGTTTTAATCATGTTTTATATACCGAATAATTTTATTTGGTACCTACCAATAGTGATGTGTAGTAAGTCCTTGAATAATATTATGTGGTACCCTATAATAGGGTTGGGCGTTGGTTCCTTGACAACATCCCAGTGTGACCCATCAATAGTAATTTAGACCTAAATTAATTACGAGTGGTACCCTCTAGTAGATCTTGGAAAGTGTTTCCTCCATATTATTAGAGTGGTATGCTCAAGTAGATCTCAGTAGTTGCTTCTGGAAGACATCTGAGTTGTACTCCCTAGAAGAGACAGTGAGTGGGTCCTTGATTACTATAGAGTGGAACCCTCCTTCTTATCATGACATGGGTCTGCCATTTACTATCACATAAGAACCCCTTTATTATAAACAGACAAGGTTCATCTTTCTAGTTTTTTTAGCCCCTCGACAGTGTGCCATAGTTAATAGGTGTTACCTTACCTAGGTGGTTACTTGTGAGTATATACATGAGATGTTGGTCTTCATTGATGGAAATTTGGAATTGTTTTCTAATATTATTCTTGGATTGATCAATGAGATGGAATTCCCCTCACTCTCCCTTTAGGGGTTCTTTTGAATGATCTTATATATACTTCGGTATCGATACCTTTTGATTTTTTTACACTCTTTCCAAGATATGTGAGGATATGAGGGGTATTCCTCTTGAATTACAAGTTTACCATCTCATGGTGGGATGATTATAATATATTCCATGGGTGGAAATGACTCGACATGTACTTCTTCTTCTCACTATGATGACCCACTATACATGGAAAAGGTTACCCTCACTTTGATTGAATTGAGATATTCTATTTCACTCTAGATTTCACCTCTTGTACAATTCTACTTCTTTTATGTTCTTATTGTATATCATTTTACTTTCCCATATGATTTGTGTGTTCCTAATGGGTATTTATATACTTATAGCTATATGATATTTTCATCATGTGTCATTTCGTATGAAAATTATGGATAGGTTGGTAGTGACTTCACATGATTTTAGTGATACCTGGTGCGTTGGAATGTATATAGTGGTCGTATCATGGAGTTCAAGAGACATTCTCTCTCAGTGGTTTACTTTTCTAGTTTTTTCTAGTCAAGGAAATTTTTTTGGTTGGTATGTATTTTCACCCATTTAATATTCACATTTTATTGTCGTACTCTTGTACACTCTAGAGGTTTCTCATTCTTTGATTAATTTCTTGAAATTTAATCATTTTACTATTTTTCATTTTATCTTTTTAATTGATGTGTTAGGGTTTTTGTGTATAGGTATATAAGAAAATGAATCCCATTTCAGTTCAATGCTTTTCAGCACCCTATGGTTTATGGATATGGTTTTGGTGTAGATGTGGATAGAATGGTCAGTTCATGATAGATTACTATCATAGCAATTAATTGATTTGGACACTGTCTATAGTATGCCTCTTATGAGGATTTTGTGGGGACATAGGGAAACAATGTTAGAGTATCTCATGTGTGGATATTAGGACAGAAATTTGAGGGACGGTTAGGGTGGCTGATATATCTATTCAACATGACATTGACTACTTTCTTATTGACATGTAAATCCAAAAAATATGTTATAGGGATCCATGTAAAATGAATCATATACTATTAATCCCTTTATTATCCTTATTGATAAATACATACATTTATGATGTGTATATATATATCTGTGTGTGTGTGTGCGTGTGCTTACTTGACTATGGTATGTTTAGATAAATCATTGGATGTCTCTATGATGACAGCCATCCATGATACTAGTTCTAGAACATAAAGGTGATCTGGTGAGTGATGAGTCCTCGGCTTAGGGACTAGTTGGAGAGATTCTTCGTCTAGGTGGGAAGGTAGAAACACCTCAACCTATTGAGTAGTTGATCTTCCTATCATTGCAGGATGATGATGTGAATAGGTTCATTGCACTCCATGAGATTTAATTCTAGAGGCCATAGAGGTTCTATAGTGTGCCAGATCATCACGTAGCATATAATTGGCTTCAATCAGAGGTCTATATCATCAATCTCATTCAGAGCCTGATGATGAGGTGGATTCCGTTGTAGTAATACTTTTCCATTGATTATCATGTCAATGGTGGACCCCTATTACAAAGGTGCCTTATTAGCAGACATTCTAATGGCCAAAATTCCAACAGTCATTTTGTGAGGAGTACTACCCCTATTACTAGCGTGTAGTTTAGATTTAAAATATTATTGAGGTACAATATGTATTTATGGATGGTGGTGGATGAGTATGAAATTATTTTTCAGACCATAGCTCATACTCCCTTGACCTAGTACATGTTTACTACTTTTTGAAAACATATGTTTTAACAGGGACTTCATAGAAAGATCTGTGTCAGCATGGATCCTTTTTGCAACCCCGCCATTTTTATGGTGATGGAGATGGTTATAGAAAAATGTATCCTTCTAACATAGAATGTAATGGTAACATTAGATTTAACTTGTTGTCAAAGAGATGAGTCTCATATGGTAGCTAGTATGCACCATTATTTTGGATCTTAATACATGATGTCTTTTCCCAATAAAACTAAATAACTTTCTTATATAGTTCTTTGAAAATTTAGAAAACAAGGGAATACTAGAGTTTTATAGTGCTATTATTGTGATGGGTGTAGTCACACATTGTGTGATAGCTCGACCAGACATGATAAGGAGAACAGGTCAGTATGTGATGAACTGCTACTGAAGAGGCAGTTCCATTATCAGAGATCTCCCAAGTAAGAAATAGGTTGTTCCTATGGAATAGGATTCGGTATAGGTTTAGGAGATGCTATGGTTGGTGGAGGATTCTATGATAACCATACAACACTACCATAAGTCTCCCCATTACATTTTCAGGTATATGGTAGTTGGGGTCGCAGACATATGCAGGAATCAAGATCTTGTGACCCTATAGTGCATGAGAAGATTAGAGGAATGATCTATGTTTATTACACTATTAAATTATCAGTAGTAAGAACATGTTCAAGTAAATCCCTCATATCACTGCTCTTGGAGTATGATCTAGAACTCTCAGTTTAAGATATATCCTAGAAGATTCATCATGAGGTTTCTACAGGGAAGACTTCTTTCATATCATTTAACTATGGGTTGGGTGATATATCACTAGACATAGATTGGATCACATGTGACATTATTTTCATCATGATATAATTCCATGGAATCATAATTGGTTGGGATTGGATATCAAAGGGTTGTCCCTAGATTGATTTTTCCCCACAGATGAGTTAGATTTCTTTTCACTGAGGGGATGAGATTCACCATTATGGGTGAGAGGTATCTCATAGAAGGAAAATTGTAAGTTCTATGATAAGGAGGATGTATCCCATTAATAATTAGTTATAATTTACAGGCCTACATATACCAAGATCTTCTTAAATCTTGATTACTTTAGCTGTGAATGATTTTATGAATGTCTTCCCCATGGAAATTTTGGGACTACCACTGAAGAGGGAGATTGAGTTTTTAATTCACATCTATCCTAAATCCAGTAAAATATATTCTATGATATAACATATGGTCATTACAAATATTTTGGAGGTATATTTTCAATTAGAGGACCTTTAAGATAATGGTTTCATTAGACCCAATGTGTCCCCCTAGGTAGCTCCAGTTTTGTTTTAGAAAATGTGGAATAGAAACTTGGGGATCTTCATGGATTATCGTTGCATGAACTACGCCATGATAATGAACAATTAATCCTTTCCTAGTATTAAATAATAATTTGACTAGTTTATAAGCATTAAATCATTATCTAAGATTGATCTATGGTAAGGATACTAGTGTATGTAGGGATAATATTCCAATGATGGTATTCCAATTACACTATAGTCACAAAAAGATCCTAGTGATTCCATTTTATAGAACTAATTACCCTACAAAATATATTCCTTTGATGAACACTATATACCATCCATACGTGGAATAGTTTATTTTCATCATTATTGGAGACATATTAATCTACTCTTGAACAAAGGAGGATCAAGAAGCTCACTTGTTGATGGTTCTATATTTGATTCAAGATAATTATCATTATGGAAAACATTCAATTTTCTAGTTTTGGACTGAGGTGTCTCACATTCTGTGGTGATTCACTTCTGAGTATGGTTTGGATATGAACCCAAAAAATATCGAAACATATATTACATTGGATCCACCGAAGAGAATATTATAGGTTAAGAGCATTATTTTTCATAGAGTACCAAAAGCACATTGTGGAATAATTCACTAGAATATATGTCCATTTGACCACTATGATAAAGAATGGGAAACTATTTACTTAGTCTGAGGAGTTCCAAAAATACTTTTAAGTGTTGAGGATTTGTTGGAAAAGTACACCTATGTTAAGAAAACCACATTAGGGTGTGGTGTACGTAGTGTATTGTGATTCCTCAGGTGTTGGGATTGGATGGATGTTTAATCAGCAATAGGCAGTCACCAATTATGGGTCTAGGTAATTGGTAACCCATGAGAAGAACTATGTGACTCATGGACTAGAGCCAGAATAGGTAGTCTTCATGCTATTGTTTTTGTGGCACTCACTTCTAGGAGAGTGCTTTTTGATTTAATCTGTAAATTAGTATCTTAGGTGAGTTACCACCTAGAGAGACATGAACTGAATTCAATGATGCTATCTGAGGTTCCTAAAATACAAATGACTTCAAGATAATATTTACACTAGGGAAGTTAAACCTATAATAAAATTCCCTTATGAATAAGTCCAATAATGACTTAGTGAAGGTGGATTCAGTATAGTTGGTCTCCTTGCAACAAATCATTGTGGACCAGAAGGGTACAAATTTTATTCAATTGATGGCATTGAATCTTCTGCATGTTAAGCATGTCAGAGAATCCCAACTAGGATACACAAAATGTATTGTCTTACGTGACCATATATCCACAGAAGACTCACCATATGGATATTGCGAAAGAGGGAATCACGTTTTCTTTTTTAAGGATGGACATAGGTTCCATTACTGATGTGGGATGAGATGATGGGATAGTTCAAATCCTCTCTCATAGATGTGATTTCTAGTGTAGGGAATATATACAGAGACCTTCTATTTATGTTTTGGTGGTCTGGAATGATATAGAGAGTAGGTGAGAACATATCTTGGTGCCTCACTGGTCATCCAGTGAACGTTGATAACCATGTTCTGGTATGTTAATTGAATCCCCTTGAGATCATTAAGTTGAATTGTGATGGATTATCCATGGACATTGATAAAATGTTTCTTCCTGCAATGAAGGGTGGTGATGCCATCTAGGTGATATTTTACTGACTCATGAAGTTAGTACACTTTCTTTGAATCATGGAGTAGATTTTGATAGATATTGTTGGGGATGCTGTAGTTATGAGATATCATTCAAATTCATGGGTTTCCCGCTATTATTGTATCAAATTGTGATGTGTGGTTTATGTCATGATCGGGGATAGGAAAGTATGAGACATTTAGGACCCATGTGAGGATGAGTATATATTTTTAGATCTATAAAGATGGGAATACTGAGAATACGATCTAGGTGTTGGATGATATGCTAAAATCGTGCATTTTATATTTCATCTAGATATTGGACGATCTTTTAACCTTGATAGTGTTTTCATACGACAACATTTACCACTATACAATTTGAATGTATCCGTTTTTTCCCTTGTATAGGGGACCCAAAAGGCCATTTTTGGTGGATATAGATCTATGTGAATAATAATGAGGGCCAAAGATGGAGATGGTGCCTACAGAGATGGTACATATCATCCATGAGTGGATATAGAACACCCAGATAAGGTAAAAATAGTATAATAATCACCGTAATACGCCCTTAGAGTTAATGTAGAGAGATGACATTTTTATAGAGAGTCCCCACGATAATGATTACCATGGTTTGTTTGGGAGGTCAATATTTTCTTCATTTTTATCAGTCTATTTGTGATCATACAGAGGGTTGGTGAGGTTTTATATCGCCTCAACATACACCAATTGTTAGTGTTGGTGAACGACATCTTTCATATGTCACATCTAAATAGATGCATGCATGACCCCATGCATTTCATCGATTGGGGTGATAATGTAATTGAGGATTGATACACTAATGTGGAGCACTAGGTGGCTATTTATGTTAAACCAAAGAGGAACCTTTGTGGATGGACCATCCTCTTGGTTCACATGTTTTGAAAACATATGATAGTGAAGGATACATTTTTAAGTGAGAGAGTCAGATAAACGATCATTATCTATAATTTTTTGTTAATTTTTTCTTTTTAATGATGAAAAACCCAAAGAGATGAATTTTTTAGAGGCTTGTTTATTCCACAGTATGACTTTAAAATATTTATTTATATATTTTCATAGTTAGGTGTTGAGGGGTCACTTTAAATTTCAATTGTAATTTTTCCAGGTATTAATATTATAATAATATTAAATATAATTTATATTATTGAAACATTGGTTTTAAATAAAATGATATATCTCTTAAATAGAATATGTAATCGAAAAACCAATTCCATAGTGTTTACCATAGGGGAAACATACGATTGGTTATCGTGTGGAATTCATAATTCTTACTCATTGGTGGTACATTAATTGGATTGATTAATTAATGAATACGTTTTATACAATAAATAAATTTATAATACTACATCCACAGTGATTCACCTAGGGTTAGCCTCATAACATCGGATCCTCTGAGAGCTTCTCTTTCCTCCATCATCGGTGAATCACATTAGATGATTTTCAAACTCTAGATCAGAGCAGATCCAGACATAGTGAAATAATTGAAATCCCACAATCATTAGAGTGTGTGTTATTCAAGGAAAAAATCTAACATCATGCTATGGCTCATCAATTTTTTCATTTACTCCATGGATGATTAAATTTATTTTGTAGATCAACCTCTTATTTTGATCTGTGCTAATTTCATACCTGACAAGATCATACATAATAGTTTATTTGGATTATTTCATTTGATTCTAAACTCATATATCCTCATCTTGATCTTTGTGCATGGAATCATGGAAATTATCTCATAATTAATTTTTTTATTTCTTCCCCTTATTTTCCCAGTGATTCTCACAGGACGGACCATGATATTCCGAGTCAACATTTCCAGGTGGTACAAAGCTCAATCATTCCTTCGAAATCACATCATCATCACAATTGAGTGTAAGATCAGTGGATAAATCCTTGATCATGGATCTATAAAATTATTGGATGATCATTTAAATTATCATAGTATTGTTTTAGATTGTTGGAATGATTAGAGATATACAGGATAGATCAAGAACCCTACCCGATGAACAATGGAGGTTGATTTTCAATGAATGGCAGTCTAAAATAATGCACCTTGTATAGATATTTGATTTTTTGTGAAAAATAGGTAGGATATATGGAGAAGTAACCAAATTCAATGACTGGGAGGCTGATATTTGAATAATTGAAATACTCGACTACATGCTACGTATAAACATGACCACAAAACGTGTAACCCCTCGGTTATGGAATACATGGGTTTTTCAAGTTTATAAGGATTGAATTCCATTTTGTTTCCATACAAGAAATTTACAACCCTATCTATGTGTCTGAGCCATGTGACATATCACATGGACATGAACACACCATGTGTCGAGTACACAAACCCATCTAGAGTACATGACCTTGTCCCCAAAAAGCTTGGGCATGATGTGTAGTTTGACTACACAGTGTGTAATAATAAACGGATTGCGAGACATTTTTTTGGAAATATAAATGTCTAGAACATGGAGTGGGACTACTAATAATGTGGGTCCCCTCACATGTTGTATACCCCCTTGGTTCCTCTTTATCAAACTTCAATGTTTTATATCCACTTAATTTGGACTCATATATTGTATAGTGAGTAGGCTATCATTAGTGTTTTCATCATATATCATTGTGGTTATCTACTCTACGAAATTTGAGATATGATGTAGAATGGTAAAGGCATGGATATTTATTATGAAACACTTCACGATGGTAATGATAATGTATGAACACCCTGAGGCATTATGAGTGGTACCCAATAATAGAGTTGGTAATTGGGTACTCAATGACTTCCAATTAGTACCCTATAGTAGATCTAAAAAGTGGTTCATTGATGAATTTCAATTTTTAACCACCAATAAAACTTGGTAGTGGGTCCCCAAATACTTCTAAGTTCTGAATTATTGTATACCTAGACATTGAGTCCTCGATTACATCCAAGTGGTACCCAATGGTTGAGCTGAGTAGCGGGTCCTCAATGACTTCTATGTGGTACCCTCTACTAGAGATGGGTATTGGGTCCTTGATGACATATTATTGGAATCATCCTTCTGAGTATGTAATGGGTCTAACATAGATTATTATTGTGGAACACTTCTATTATACAGAGACATGGGTCATCTACCTAGAGTTTATGGACCCAAGACTATCTGGCATAGTGACGAGGCATTATATAACATGAAATGTTACATAAAATGAGATGAGTGAGCTATTGGAAAACATTGATTGAATTTTGGAACTATTGGATACTCTTATTCCAATGATGAGATATAAAATGGAGATCCCCTTATACTTTAATTAGGGTTTCATTTGACATATCATATATATTCATTTTTATCTATAACATTGTATCTTGTTACTCTCTTTACAGGATATTTAAATACAGGTGGGGTATGCACGATCATTATCTATTTAGATTCACATATTTAGATGAGTCTACTCTCCAGATATTAGCAGTGAATACTCAATGTGTATTTAATCTAATCACTGTTTTGAGACCCCATTGCAAGGACAAGGTTAATATCTTTTGGTTTTGGTTGAGAAATTCACATTAACTATAGAATGAAGTTTTGTACTATTATATCGTCATTCTACAAATGTTGTATATTTTACAACCCCCCCCCCCTCAAAATTCAGTTCATCCTAGTGTGTATGTATATACTCACCAATACCTGTGATTTTACTGAAAATATTGTGTCTTTTGCTGATGATGGAAGGGTTGAGGGTGAATATAAAATCTAATAGGGATAATTGGTAATTTGGAAAGTGTTTATTTATCAAAACCTAGATATCCTGATTTGTTCTCTCTCTACTAATTACTTTTATAGTTGTTTCATGATGTGACATATTTTTATTTGGGCATGTATTTTTTCCATTTTGATTAAATTTTCACTACCTCACTATTTTACACATAAGATTTTTACCATTTCAGGGTCTCATTTCCAAATATTTCGTCTTATTATTACTATTTATCTAGACATCTTCATTGATATGGTTTGGTGTCTACAAACATGTACTTTGGAAATGTCATCCCATTAGGTATATGAATTTCGGTGCTTGCAACCACCTCACAGCCTATGGAGGCAAGATTGGGGTATTTGCGGCTGAAGCCCTGTTATGGTGTGGCCATGTCCGAAATCATAACAAAATAAAATTTCAAAAAATGAAATAAAAAAATATCATAAATTTAACAAATAGTGAAAAAATGTTGCAATATAAAAATTGGATCTTAAGTCATTCTAAAAATAATAGTAGTAATGGTCCCCAAATGTGGCCGATTAATTAATTTGAAAAAAAATATGTAATGTTATAATGATATATAATTGAAATATGTCCAAAATTATATTCAATATTACCATATAATCACTGAACTACTCCTCTTACTCAAAATATCTATATTGAGATTATTATATTATTATTTGTAATAATAAATTGGGTATCTGTTCTTAAAGGCCCATATAGGGTGTTAGTAAAACAAAAATAGGATAACATCAATGAATCGTTAGATTATTTGTAACAATTAAATGTGAAATTATTTAATGATTTGAAAAAATAACACAAATTTATACATCTTTATTAGGCCATTTTACACTAATTGGAATGATATGGACACCAACATTTTTATATTGGGATCCAATATATTTTTATGATTCTACTACTACGCTTTGTGAATCATAAAATATTTGAACCATATCTCTCATGATGAAAACCAACAAAAAATAAAATATATAACTCAATTTGAATACCCAAACCACACCATCACAAACAGAAGAAACCCCACACCTGTTCTATACTGAGACTGAGAACTCACAGTCTTGCATAGGGGTGGTCAGATATCGTGTTCAATATTATATCCATGATCAAATCCTCTCTATTATGATAATCCATAAACAATCATCTTTATGGCCAAACCTCATAACCAATAATTTCACAATACCTAAAATTTTATTCCATCACATAATAAGAGATATACCAATCACTCATGATGTGGTCACTAAATCACAAGGCATAATATATAATAGAAATCATAGAGAAATTATTGATTAGTCATGAAATACCACATAGTCACATAATAGTCGCAGTAGGAACATATAAACAAATCGATTCCTCAGAGATACATTATAGGATACTCTAATTCAAACCCTATATGTATCTAAAACTATTAGTATTGTTTCATGCCAAACACTTTCCAATAAATAAGATTCATCACCAAAACCCATATAACAAACCCCAGAGTCTCTGAAAACTTAACCAATCCTGAATGTCTTTATTGATGAATTATTAACCAATGAACACAACCAAAAATAATTCTTTATAACAACAAGATGTTTCGCAATAAATGGTCAATTTTAGTCCAAAATACAAAAAACGATGAAAATTACATGAATTTTAGACCGCAGAATGACGAGATTTCCAGTGGAATATAATATATTCATATAAAATCCACAAACATGCATGGATATATGAGAAGCTTAATTGTGTCATAATATTTTTAATACATCAAACATCAATAAAACATGATAAAAACTCATTTTACAACATCATTGGATTCAATCAAAAAAATTAATAATTTTAAAAATAATCACTTTGATTTATTTATTTTAGAAGGATCACTTAGAAATTGAGAGAGAATGGAACACAAAGGGAATAAATGATTCATGAATATTCAAATTATATCCACCAATCAAAAAATATCTTCAAATAACGGAGTTTATATTTTTGAAAATCATAGATATAGATGGGAGGACGAAAAACAAATACAATGAAATTTGGGTGTATATTGAGGATAAAGGTATGCATAGAGGGGGGGTTCTATTTTAAATTTCCAAAACAAACACTAAATAATAGATATTCAAAACATATTATATAGTTAGTCAAATTTTACATGGATTTTTATTACCTACTACTCATATACATCTCTCTATCTGATTATGTAATGGGGCTCGATACTCTACTTTTATTATTATAATTAAATTAGATAATCACAAGACAAACAATGGGTACTTGATATAAATTGTAAAAAATGTATATTGAGGGTACCCTGATACAAAAATAAGAATTCATTTCAGCTTCCATGACCCCTGAAAATTTTAAAAAAACCATATTAAATGTTCAAACAAAACCAAAATTCTAATAAAGGATGACATCATTTTATTATTGAAATCTCTCCCACAAACATATTATCATCTTTGAGGATTATCTATAGGTTCCCTCTAATTAATTCTCTTGTATCTATCCATACACATCCAAATCTCACCCATATCTACCCTTATGAATGTTTTGATTCTACCCCAGTACATCAAAAATTGGTATTATCAAACCCCATAACAACTTATCTATCTTTTCCGAACCCTGATCAATTACTCTATTAATGAATCTTCTTTCTTCACCACAACATCATTATGTAAACAAATGGGATTTAAGAGATTCTAATAAATTTAGTGCTATTTCAAAAAAACAAATCAACAATGTGTTAATTTCAAGAAGGGATATCTAATCTCTATGATTAATCCCAAATCATCTCTATCGCCATTAATGAATCATGAATACACATCACAAGATTTCCATTTCTCTTTAAATGATGATGACTCAATCGACGTGATGCCCTTAAGAATAACCATCCTCCAATGATGAAATATTGGGGTCACCACATCTATTCATCATCTGATCACAACCTACATTGAGTAATGAAATGTCACTTCTTGAACATATTCAACTGCTCATTGGTCTTTTTCACCATGACCATTCTAATAAATTTTTTCTATTCCACATCTCACTATTATAGTGGTGATCATCCAAATTTAATACATAAGGCCTCAAAATGGGTAATTTGTATAATATAGTGAAATAGTATTTCATTCACCACCCCTTCCAAGGAAAAATGGTCATCTAATAATTTGAATAAATCAATCACATGATAAATCAGCTTGACCACATATATTTGATCAACCTCTCAATATTTCCATCTATTTGATAGTTTTACACCTAACATAGACTCATCTATAACCCCTTGATGATTTTTTAAATTACATAATAATTTAATAAAATGTATATCCTTATCCGATATTATGCGCTTCTATACCCCATTTAACTGAGTAAATCAAACACATGTAAAACATTCTCATCTCACTCAATAACACGGTCATAAAATTATGAAATATTGTGCATCCTTCATCATCTATTCCACTACGACCTATAAATTTTGGGATGTCAGTACTTCCATAATTATGTCCATGGTCATTTCATCCCCTTAATGTGTTGGAACTATATGAGATTTTTCATACACCCCTAATCACCATTGATAAAATAGCCATGTGGCTTCCAAAACAAGTATATTTACGGTTGATGAAATCAAATTGATATAGATAGAAGAAATAATTTACATGACATGTAAGATCATTCCCTATGAAAAACCTTAATTTTTTTTTTCAAAGGGTGATGTCCTAATTGTGATTTACATTTGGCCAATCCTAAGAAATGATCAAAAAACATGAGCATGATCAACCCCATTTATGTTATAAATTCTATCATATTGTGATTGTGGACCTAAAAAAGTTTTCCCAACCAAATCAAGAATGACCCACCATTTCCCCCATTAACCATAGCATGTAAAATGATGAAATATTTGGTTTGGTTTATAGACCGTAGTGAAATAATTTTTTATAATGAATTTCTAATAATATAATTATTACCTTTTTTCCCACTCATTTCAACATTGTATATTATATAATAGAATTAGATGAAATTAAATGTTTTTATAATGAAATAAATATTTATTTTTTTGGAATATATATGGTTTTAAGTAGAATAGAAATTTTAATAAATTATGAAATATTGAAATAAAAGTTACATTATTTTAATATTCTTATTAAATTCAAATTATTTATAATAAAATGATATTATAATTTTATGTAGCCCCATATATTTGTAACACACTGATATTTTATGAGATGTATATATTTTTTGTCTTATGTTATATGAAACATCAATGGAATCTTTCACTACACACAATACTAGCTTGGCTTGCGTTATATGCAAGAGCAACCATCCTCGATAGAGTTCGTTGTACACAATATAGAGTTTCACTAAACAATGATATGTTATTAAAATATAATATAACATAGCCGTTATCAATTTTATTAACAAAATTATGAATTTTATATAACATTAGAATTCATTTTACATATGATAAGATAAAAAATTTGATTTTTCGGATAAAAGAATTATTTTTTTCAAAATTGCAGTTTTCCGCCTTTTGATGGCGCACCCATTTTAAGGATAATTATTGACAAGTTTGTATGTTATATATTAAAAAATAAAATTCTTGAATTTAATCAGGATATAAAAATATACATTAGATAAATTTTTGATATTTTCTGATAACATTCATATTTTGATGAATAGTTAAAATACGCAAATGTTTAATTGAAAAAAATATTTTCATCAAAATAATTTATATGGTTAAAATATATTATTTAATTGTTAAAAAGTATAAATAGAATATATTTTAACTATTTAATAAAATTTATGTCATTATCATTAATTTTACATTGAATTAATAGGAAAAAACATATCAATCTTTGGCAATGTTTTAACTTTTAAAACCCGTTTGCTTAGCAATGGGATTAATTAAAAATAAATTACTAGAACTTTTGTGTTTTGAATTTTGAGAAATGGATTCCATAATTGGATTCAGTGGGTCCAAATTATGTTAATAGGTTACTTTTATTTTTTTGATATTATGAATAGTAACTATGTTAATTTTTATTTACTACAGTTAAAGGTAAATCAGGTAATTAAGGGTAAGAATAAGATTTTAAAATTACCTTAACACTTTCCAAAATTTTATTGGATGAATAAAAGTCTACCCATATCACCTAAGGGTCTTAATAGATTCATTTAATGGATCTTTGACCATGAAAATTATGTAATTGTTGTTAAAGCTAAAGAATGTGAAAATGTGTAACTCTCTTAAATATTATAAGTGTAATAATTTTAATTTAGTGATAAAATTCATAAAACATAGAAAATAAATAGTCTTAAAAAATATAATAAAATTATGTAAATTATGAGAATTTAATTATAATTTTTAGGGATTAAATATTTATAATTAATTATGACACAATTGTGATGTTGAATTTATTTTATTGATTGAAATATCAAATAAATGGTTTTATAAATATTTAAATAAATATTATATGAAATATTTAATGTACTCCTAGAATATTCAAGATAAATGTGACATGTTATTAATATATAAAATCATTTAGTTAAAACATATCTTTTGTGTGGATTTTATTTAAATTCAATTAATGAATAGTGTCAAAAATGACACTATTGTTATTTTATAAAAATAAGATATTATAAAATTTATTAAAAATCACAAAAACATTTAAAATATATAAATTAAAATTTATATTGTCTAAAATTTAATAAGGTATAAAATTATGGGAAATTAAGAACATATAATTAATTATTTATAATGATTTAAAATTTTGAATTTGTATACCAAAAATAAAATTAAATAGATTAAATAACGAAAATAAAGTTGATAATGTTTTAAATAAATTCCAAACAAGTATAAATTTTATTTTTTGATTATATTACAAATCTATATCATCTAATATTATAATTTTAGTAATTTTGGACCTTTTTATGTGGGGTTTGAATTTATTATAAATTAATATTTTTTAGATTTCCAAAGGTGCCCCTCTGCTCCCATTTAAAAGGGAAACTCCTCCCTCTCCTACTCACAACATTTTGAGCGTTCAAGCATGGCCAAAAAATGAAAATTTTATATTCTAAAATTCCCTATAAACATTCTAGAGGTCCTGGTCATCTTCAAAGACCAATTTTAGTGCCCTAATATGAGGTTTAAAAGAGGCGTGTCGAAGAAGAGGTAATATATGATACCCCTTTTAGAATTTATTTCTTATTCTACATACTATTAATTAGTTGTTTAATTATGAAGTAATAACATCAGTATCAATAATATACATATATGTTATTTGAAAAATTAAACAACCCTATTTCACCTTATATTCATCCAACAGAAAACAAAATCACCGCTCATGCGTACGTATGGAATACCATCTCCACACCGTGGTGTGATCTATTTTCCAACACCACCTTACTTGGATGGGTATAATGGTGTAAAGAATAACTAAATATGATTATTATAAAGTGATATTGATTATAAAATAGTATACCTACACTTCAATAAAATTCCACAATCATGGGAATGATATAATTGCTTGTGCATACGTACGACATACCGTATCCACGATGTGAAGCAACTCATTCTACATGATATTCATTGAATAATAATTATATAAATGATTTTAATGAATAAATATGATATATATTAAACTAATACCATTATGTAAATGTGGTATATATAACCTAAATAGATTAATTATAATTTATTCAACAAAACATGCATAAGAACATAAAGCAAAGAACACCCGAATAACAAGTAGCAATGAAATATTACTAATAAGAAGAAAATAATATGACCGTTTATGATATCATAACCATGAATATGAATTTTTTTAATAATTCAATGAAGTTATTTAAATCATTATACAGGAGGCTCAGATATGTACAACACATATCATACCTAAGGTAAGGGAAAATCTAACAATCTCAATTTTAATTCGAGATTATTTATACTTCGGTATTTACTGGGGCATATTTGTCATCCACATCGATGTTTCCACAATATCAAATATTCTTTCTATCCTCCTACAATTTTTTAAATCAAATTTTACCTATTGGTGAATTTTTTATAAAATATATGAATGCAATATTTTTTCGTTTGCAGTATGAGGTACTTTTTGAGTTTTTCAGCCAAATACGACATGAATGTTTTTTTAACTTATACGACATGAATGGATTTTTATGATTTCATAGAACATGATTTCAATTAGGTTTCACTTAGATGTTTTAATGTTTATTTTTTATCAACTTATCATAGTTTACAATTTTATGACATTTTAAGGGAGGAAAATGTTTTTGAAGTAGAAAGGATATTTTCATCAAGAATGGAGTTCAAGGGTTATATCAAAATTATTTTCAACCTAAGATAATATAGGGTTATGTTTATATCCATATTTTACAATTATTTGATTATGTTATGATGGAATTATTTTATGATGTCATTTTATGGATTATGTTATGGTGGCATGATGTTTAAGAATCCCATTTTTATTACATGGGTTATGCTATGATCTAATATTTTGTGGCACACATAAGAATGGCTTCATTATGATATGGGTGGGACATATATCTTCATACAATTAATTGGGTAAATATTTATATCTCATGAGATAAACATGGATGGAATGGAAAGTTAATCTGGTTCAGTGATACAGGATTGGAACGAGGAGTGAACTTGGTTCAGTAATGGACTTTGTCCGAAATGATAGTCTTGGTTGTGAATCGTGACTAATATGAAATGATTTTCTATGATTATGTGTGTATTCCACAATGTTTCATGTTTTCTATTATGATTATTTGGGATTACAATTCACTATTATGATTCATCTCTTGTCATGATATTATGATCTCTTTTGCAGGTTTAGATTTTCAAAATGTTATGTTCTTATGGATATGATATGATTGATATTTACTTTTTTTACCCCTTACGGAGCATTTGAGCTCAACATTTAGTATGATTTCTTTTCCCCAGGCCTGGAAGATGGATATTATGTAAAATATTCCAAAAGGGACTCTAGATATGATGAAATAAATGGGAGACAATGTAGATGATTTATGAATGAGTTGTTTATGTTTCCTAGTTTCTAAAGACACTATACCTATGATTTTCCTCATTATTTTAGTAGACTGTGAAATTATTTCATAATACATTTAATACTAAATAAGTATATAGTATTCATTATGAATCATAATATCCAAAAACAAAATTAATAACCACTATAATGGGATCCAGGAACTGAAATATGGTTCCCAAATAAAATAATTATTTTGTGTATAATTTTTAAATTATATAATCCCTTAATAAATTCTAAAAACCTATATTTTGCAATAATTATTTAAAATTTACAATTTTTTAAACACGACTCATTTCCACGTCGACAGGTGTATTATTTTAAGGAGTTCACTTAGTGAGATTATAAAATAATAAAACCACTCATATTCAGATATTTCCTTTTGAAACATGGGATATGTTTTGGATTTGGTTAATTTTTAATATATAGTTCAAAATCTATGTTTAAAAATTAATAAATAATTAGTATATCTTTTCTAATAAATTACCACTCTTCCTATAAATATTATTCATTAAAATTATTTGGAGAATGAATTTACACTCTCTATCTCACTATAAATCTATCCAATGTTGTTACATATAACAGTTATGTTATGTGAAATTTTTCTTGAAACAATATATTTTATTAATTATCTTTCATTACAAACAACATCAAGTTATAGCCAACTGTCATATAATATAAATAATATTATATAATCCTAACTCAAATTACATATTTATTAACATGGAAGGTATAAATAAGAATAAAAATATTATTAAAATTATATCGTTTAAACAGTAAATAAATGAAATCTTTGGATATAAATTGATTATAAATTAATATAAAAGAATATTTCTAAAGTAAAAGTGTTGTTTTTATGAAGAAAATTCTTTTTTGCTGAAGAATTATTTTTATATTTGAAAATTATATTATTCACTAATTGTTAATTATTATATCATTTTATATATTATATTTTGAATAATAATTTTATTTATAATATAATATTATTCCTTGGAATGTGATAATAATGAATCACGTTTTATTCTAAAAAATATTATATTTCAAAATATTTTCATTGCATATGTCAAACATGTTACAAAAATAATGTCTACCAAATTTAGATAATTTATAAAAAATGAATTTAATTTTTTAAATCATCATTCGAAAATTATCTTAGAGTAAATTTTTGATAATTTTCTAAAAATATTTCTTTTTTTAATGAACAGTGAAAAATAATGAATTTTTTAGAAAAGTGAATTTTCATTTAGTAAATTTACAAATAAAATTTTCAGTTAAGATAATGTTTTCTTTTGAAAGTTGCATTCTCATCGCTTCTAAGGGTTTTATATAAAATTTAATTATATCAAATATATGAATTGAATTTTGTAAAATAGATTCTATAATTTTTAATGTAGAATATATATTTTAAAATAATTTAAAATAATTTTAAGCACATTTTTCAATATAAATACAAAAAATTAAATATTATTGTTATGGTTAAAATGATGTTTTTCAACTTATATACACATGTGATTATATTACTTTTTCAAACGACGTTATAACATTAATGAAGAAATGTTATTTAGTATTTCAAATCATCAGGTCCATATATTATAATATATATCATTTTAATTTTATAATTAATTTATAAATTACCTAGGTAAATTATAATTGGATTAATACTACTGTGAATAATAAAATTTTAAAGGTGAGTGGACATATAAATTAATGAAAACCATATTAAAAATATTGTATTATTTGTTATGGTGGTTTGGAACGACCATATATCCCTTCAAAAAAATTATATATAACATTTTAAGTCATATGTAATGAGAATTACTTACCATTATTAATTGTACCCTAAGAACCTAATATAATAATAATAAATATAATATATGTTTCTTAAAGAGATAATGATTTTCTTCATGAAACATTTTCCATTAAATTATTTTATTACCATTGTAATTCACATCCTACTAGATACAATTAAATAAAAAATGAGTATATTATATCATGGTATATTATTAGGTTAATGGAATAACCTATATCCACCAAATCTTCCATAAAGTGGTAAACTGAAGCATCGATCCTATGTATATTAGAGTACCACCTCACAAATTGATGTAATTTGTTTTTCATCATCACCTATCATGGAAGGATATAATGGTGTATTTAATATATATATATATATAATATTAATTACATATTTGTACATATATAATTACAATAACACATTAACCATTTACATGTGATTTTTTGGGAATAAGATAATGTCGCTTGTGTGTACGACATACAACTGCCACACATAGCGATGTGATTGGTTCATCACCAACTTGATACATAAGGTATAAAAGTAATGTTTAATGAAAATATTTCGTATATATTTCATAAAAATGATTCTATTAAGTTAATATATTATTTATCATTTTCAATTTGTGGATAGGGTAAATGGAAATGTTGTTTATGCTTATATATAGAATGTATTCTCTATGAATGGTGCAATTAAATTTTTATATCACATTTTAATGGGTTAGTATATATAAAAAAAGTAATAAATAAATATGAATTTAATATCATGGTTATAATTATATAGATAATGGAAACATGATGAAACTGAAACGATCAAAAATTCCATATCAATATAGACATGAATAATTAAGTAGTTATTACCCAAAACATTTTATTAAAAAGGAATTAAAGATAGAATAGTAATAAAATATATTAATTAATACATGTATATTTTGATAAATTTTAATATATTTCTATAATATATTTATAATAGTCATATAATTATTATATATGAATTTCAATCATATATGAAATAATTTGACACTTAAAGTAAATAATTTCATGTATATCTTCAATTTATGTGAGACTTTAGTCATATTCTCCACTCATTTATGTGTGTGGTTTATATGAAAACCCTTGGTCATGATATATCAATAATATAACGCCATTAATTATTTTTAGTGTTTCATTTTTTGTTCATATTTGTTCTGGTAATGATTTAAACATTACTAAATTGGTAATGTATTTTCATATAACTTTAATTTATACTAGACACTTGCCATATACACCACATGTTCCACTTTTTATGAACTCTTGATTACTAAGAATATATTTAATGTGAATCCAAATTTATTTCTCATATTCGTAGATAACAAATTTTCTTCCATGTCAACTCCTTCTAAAAATGTTTTAAATTAACATTTTCAAATCACCAATGAATTTTTAAATTAATTTTTACCCATGAGTTGCTTTTTATTTAATGTATTAAAAGTAATATTTCTATAACTTTCTAAATGAGTTTGTATTGAATTTTTATAAAAAAATTTTGAGGAAAATGTTTTTACATGTGTGAAAGGAATGGACTTTTCAACCATCATGACAATTCATGTATCAAAATAATCCAATACAATTATTAAATAATATTTTTATAAAACAATTATCCTTTAATATTTGGAAAAACTATAGATATTTAAGAATTGGTTTCAAATGAAATAAATATTTACCTCCATACAATTTTAATGCTCATTTATGAAATTTATTTTGATAAATTACATAAACCATTGGTGTTGATTATATTTTCACTTTTATATGACTGTATTATACAATAATTGATATATATTTGGATAGTTTGTTTTATGATTATAGAAAAATATTGTTTATAAAAACCTTAAATTATTCAAGTGTTTTAATCTCATTAATTGATGATATATTTTCATTTCCATTGGATAAACTATGATGAAATGTCTATGAAACACATTTACTTTTTCACGGTTTATGACATGATAAATCTTTTATCATATTTTGGCATAGATATTCATGGATTCATAGATAGGTGGGACATTAATATACCTATAATTAATTGGGTGATGTTTTATAATCATGACATAATTACTGGAAACAACTAATGTGCATGATCCGCTATAGAAAATAGGATGTTGTTCTTACTAAACAATGTGAAAAAGTGAAGATTCATGATACATTAGGAAATTGAAAATTCTGATCGTTTATGATTT
The DNA here is from genome assembly GCA_963277665.1 of Viscum album. Lineage (NCBI taxonomy): Eukaryota > Viridiplantae > Streptophyta > Magnoliopsida > Santalales > Viscaceae > Viscum > Viscum album. The sequence goes on from OY728148.1 coordinate 1,210,312,896, forward strand.
TATGTTCACGTATGTTATCCTGTTTGTACATAGTGGATTATATAAATATTATGGTGCCACTATTTTATGACATGAATTTCATTTTCATGGTTTTATTATGATTATTTTTCACTCTTACTGTTTATATCAAATATAATTACAATGCTTTATTCCATTGATCCTTCATATGATCCATGACAGATTAGGTATGTACATTTGATGTTATGTTTATAAACATGTACACTTATTCTTATCTTATTATTTAATATCTTTATTGATTTTTATCTACCATGTTTACCCTAACAAAGCATAAGTACTAACCCATTATTAGGATTCGTTTTCCCAGGTTATGAATCATTTCTATGTATATTTTTCCAATGACGATTTTTAAATTGAAAGACATATATGTAATATGTTGTAAAAATTTTACGATGTAATAATATAGTATAATTAGTCTCCAAATACAATAAACCATTATGGACATTGTGTGACTATTTGTTAATTTTTTTTAGAATTCATATATTATGGTGTAATACCAATATATTAAAATCCCATGACTCTATAGATATTTTAAAATTAAATAATTATTTAACAAATATCAATTGGATGTAAAAAAACATTGTTATATCTATAAGGATCTATCTAAGAATATATCTATGGATAATTCTATATATAAATAATATCTTACATTTACGGTGAATGATAGAGCATGCTGTTTTTCATCAAATACATATTTTCTAGACAGTGCATGTGGATGTGAATTTAGATATTGTGTACCAATTAGAAATAAATCTAAGATGGGTACATTGTGTTTTGACTTAATTGTCACCTTGTGGATGACATTGAGACATTTTACCCACCTTGATTTAAATTCATGATGAATATTTATTTGAAATTAACAAACTCTTTATAAAAAATCACAATGTATTTTGATATCTAATGATATTGAATGATTTATGATAAACCTAAGGTTTCATATATAGTATACAAGTTTTTATGATATATAAATCCTATAAATGATTTACTACACTGATCAACGATTCATGAAGGTTATGATAACATTTTTAGTTTTAGCATGAGATTTATGGTTGGACGATATTGTTGATGTGGTTATAAATTTGATCAATTATTTAAGTTTCTAATTAGATATAACTGATATGAGTTTATATACATCATGAAAATCAGATTAGGATGTCCATTTTCATCCTAAATGATTATATGGAGAATTTTTTGTGAACACACCTGATGGTACAATGATCCTATCTTTGGTATATAATTCATCTCTAGTAGAATATTGTATAATATGGTTTTTATAAGCCTTTTCAATATCTCATTGTTTGAATATGATTTTATATTTTTCATAGATTGGATTTCAATTGATAAATCCTCCATCAATTTCTAGGAACGGAAGTCAAATTTGACAATATAAACAAACCTATGATCGTATACCAATGTTCCGATTAATATAAACTTATATGGGAAATTGAATCCGTTGTATGGGTCTTGAATCCTATTAATATGCCGGGTTTACCTTAGATGGCTGTTTATAAACACTATGTATAGTATATATCAAATTCATATGATTTTGTTGATTCTCTTCTAGAATTGATTAAAATTATTTTATAAAAACAAATTGTTGATATATTAGTAGAATATATTTATGATTACACAACTATTTCAATGAATCCCTATAGAATGGCCCAAATCGATTTTCATGATTTAATGACGAAATAATTAAAGAATGTTGTGATGGGATTCATCATACATGTGTGTCACCATGGAATTTATTGGATATTTTTGTTAATAATAATGATTGATCAATGTGACTATGCATTAACTAGTGGATATTGACCAAGACCATGATCAAGAACATATATCCTCTACCCCTTATAAATAACATGTTTCATCAACTACTATGAGCTAATTTGTTTTCCATGAATGACCATAATTCTCGATATGGTCAATTAAATTTCAATAACGAGGATATACCCAATAAATTATTTCATATATGGAATAAACACTAAGTTAATAGTGACTCAATATAGTCTTACTAATGCCTTTCTATCTTCAAGGTTTTAATTAATAGAGTTGTCGGAGATTACCTTGATCTATTTATATTAGTAAATGTTGATAATATTATTATCTCTTCATAAGACAAGGGTGAACATAAATATCAGTTGATAATTTTACTAATGACCTTATGGACGGAGATTATGTACGAAAAAATATAAATTTGAGAATTTTTTATTCAAACAGTTTTATTTTTTTTTTAATCAAAATCTAAATGTTGGGTATATTAGTGGATCCATCTTAGATAAATGCTATTGACTGATGGAATTGACCAACTACTTTAATTGAGATCTTTAGTTTTTTTACAATAATATTATATATGTTTTGTAAAAAAAATTCCATGGATGTCCAATCCAATTACTGAATTATCATATATGTGATCCATCTTCCTATAGATATCTGAAAATGAGTATAATTTCACAATATTTACGATAAGAACGGTTCGTAGATATATTATGTCATTACCCAATAGTAGAGAGGGGTATGTAATATATAGTGATTCATTGATTAAGGGGATTGGATGTGTTATTATATATAATGATTCAGTAATAACTTATGCCTAATGAAAACTAAAAGGTTTTTTTAGAAAAAATTTCCAACTCATGATTTTGAGTTTACTATGGTAGTTTTCCATTACATATATTTTTTCCTTATCAATATGTAGAAAAGTGTGATATATACAATGATTAGGGATGATATTTTTATATATTTACATAAATAGAGTAGAATATGTGCATGGGTATAGGGTTTTATCTGATATAAGATTATGAACTCTTAACACAATACCTCCCAGGGTAAGAGACCAATGTTGAAGTTTCGTTGATTTAAAAAGATCATTATAGCTTTTTGATCGTAAGTATCACAAAATATTAAATATTTTTTATTTTCAATTGATGGATCCTAAAATAAAGTTGGATGGGGTGAAATGATATTTTTATAAAACATGTGTCTAACTATCTATCTATATGATGATAAATTAGATAAAGAAAGATTCTATTGTTGTGAAAAAAAAATCATAAAATTTATTGAGTTCAATAATAATTATACTAGAAATATATGGGTTATGAATTTGGTATGTTCCCCATTAATAATGGATTTTTTTACGGTGCTATAAGAGGATGATCCATGTTATTCATTCACTATTCACCCATTATGTACAATGATGTATTTGTATTTGAAAGAAGAATTCTAGTGGGGTGATATAGAGTGAGATATTACATTTTTTATATCACAGTTCTTGGTATGTCATAAAATGAAGGATGACAGACAAATGTATAATGTGATTTTACAAACATTTCTCATTACTAAATATAAATGGGAGAACATCAACATAGATTTTTTCATCAACCTCCCCAAAACATCTATAGGTATTAATTCTATATATAATGTTGGTAATCTCCATAAAAACTATGGACTCATAGATTATATTATATGATATTATCTCGACATAATCTTGGATGGATATATAGTAATAATGTCTTAATGTTTCATGAAGTAACACAATCCATTATATCTAATCATGAAATGATTTCAACATGATGATCTAGTGAAGTGTACCCCAAGAATATGATAATGAGTTCACTATAATTATTTTGTATCATCAATAGATATATTGTCGGTCTAAGAGAATGTATCAAACCCTATAATATAGGTTGATGACACTCTATAAAAATTCAGTGGTGTATGTGATCAATATGTTCTTCTCGTTGAGTTTTTATACGAAAATAAATTTCTCTTTTTCTTTCATAAGGATCCTTATAATGACATATATAAAAAATTAGTATAACTAAAAAATATTATGATGAAGTTAGACAATTAAATCTATTGGGACATGATCATGAAGATGAAATAGCAGTGGAGGTTAGATCCATTCATCAACAAATAATGGAAAAATAGTGTTGGTATAAAATATTTCCGGATAATTCTTGGGGTGATCATAAATTTGAACATAGTTATAGGGTTTTTTATGTGATTTACTATGGAATAACGTAATATGAATTACAAATAAGATAAAATGAATCCTTATTTATATTGTACATTTTGTTATTGTTGTTTATATCAGGATGTCATCTTATCTACTGGTGCCTCCACCAAACTTCTCTCAATTCCATGATGTGTCCTACGTATCTCTCTTGATGATGTACATGCCAGTTGATTCACATATACCGAACTCTAAAGTCACACTGTTTTGGAATTATTTTTTAAGTAAGTACTAGTCGATATTGATTCTGGGTCGTAGATTGAAATTTCAACAACAAATACCACTAACATGGTTAATGTTTTTTGGATGAAACCATGAGCTTGAGGATGGTGTCTGGGAACCAGAGGATGTAATGAGACAGATGTCTCCTCAATTGTTTTACCCAATTTATGGAATTTAATTTGAAAAAACCATTTATGATGGGTTTAATGTAGAGACCTGTGTTTTATAATATATTTTTGGAATTAATTTTGTTATTGATAACTTATGTTTCATGCAACACCGAGTTTTAGCGAATCATAAAATACTATTAACGTTATTATTTAAACCTATTCATTTGAACTAATCCATTATATATTTATTAATGAATTGTAAAAATTTAATTTTTAAAATATAATTTTTATTTCACTGAAAATATAAAATCATTTGTTTCAATTGATTATAAATGAATATAAAAATAAATTCATTTTAAATTTGATGGATAATTTTTTTCTGAAGAAGAACTATTTTCATATTCATAAATAATATTTTTTTATAAATAACTTAATTTTTTTTATTTTGATGAATGATTCAAATGGAATATATATATATATATATATATATATATATTATTTAATAAAAAGTTTCATATCCAATTTATTTAAAAGTAATTTAAAAATAATAAAAACCCAATTTTATTCAAAAAAAATTAAGTGTTTTCTAAAAAAAGTCCACATCTCATTTTTTACAATAATTTATTTAAATATTTTTCTACATTTAGATTATTTATTTTGATAAATAAAATTTTGAATTTAGTGTCTCAAATTTATCTTCTCATGTGTTTTATAAAAATTTCAAAAAATATTAATTTTTTGATGAATAATGAAAAATAATGATTTTAAATGAAAACTACATTTCTGTTTAAACTATTTACAAATTAAAATTGAATATAAAAATGGGAAAATGGAAATGTGTTCAATATTATTATTATTGATGAAATTTATTTCATATAATAAACATAATATTAATGTTTTTATTATAATATTTTAGTGTTATGAAATTTTTCTCATTAAAATAAATGTTTATCTATGTGTCTTTAGGTTTTATTTAAAAAAAAGTTGTCACTTTTGTGAAATGAATTTGAAAAATTTGGTTAAATATAAAGAATCAGAATAATTATTATTAGAAAATATGGTAAAATTTATTTTTTACCTTAACAATTATTAAAGTTAATAAAATCAAATTATAATAATTGTTGTTAAAATGGGGGTTTTTATGGTACATATGAGATACATTCCATTATTTAATTGTTTTGGGTTCTTACAAAAATATCACTTTTCAATTATTATAGGGGACCTCATTCCCTCACATATTCCCACCTCAAAAACTATTAGGGAAATAAAAACCATGAAATAATCTCCCATAAATATCATTATCTACCTTATAGTTTTTTTATTCTATAAATAATTGTCTTAGGGTCTATAATACGAAGTAAAAATGTGGTTTTTCAAAGTGAATGTAATTGCCTTCACAAAACTATTTTGTCGTATTTCGTCTCTTAATATTTCCAATAATGTATAAATTATTCCAATATAATATCACGAGTATCTTTTATATAAGTTGATTTTATTATTTATATGTCAAAACCTATATCTATATCAGCTTCATTTATATAGGAAATAATACTCTCAATACTGTGTGTGGCATACTACTGCCACACGAACCAATGTAATTCATTTTCCATCAAAACCTCTCATGTATAGATATAATAATGGAATTAACATATGTATATTAAATTTATGTAATATTTAAACAATTTAAAATAAAATAGCACACAACACTTCTTACCTTCCATTATATTGGAATACAATAATGTCAATCATGTTTACAATGGACTATATACTCATGAAGGGATGTGATTTTTTCGTACCAAACGATTTACATTGAAGGTAATATAGAAAATTTTATTTAATTTTTTATATATATATGAAAAAAATATTTCCAAAATAAAATATATTATCTACCATTATTTTATTTATTATGTTTAGATGATGTATGAAACATAAATGCCTACGTACAATTAATAGTCTCGATAAACGGGGTAACTCATTTTATACATCTAGTTTATATAGATTTCTATAAAAAAATATATAGTTAATGAATTCGATATATATATATATTTATCATGGTTAAATTTTGGAGATGATGGAACATTGAAAATTTTAAAAGGAACAAAAATATTAAATCAAAACATAAATGAAAAATGATGCATTTATCAAATGATACATGATTTGAGCATGGAATTATTGATAAATGTGTAGAAAAAGGTCATATGACAATCCAAAATGGTATGATATATATTATTATGGTTCTTTAATATATTTATAATTAAATTATAATTATTTCTCATCATTTTTGAATGTTTACAAAGTATTTCGAGATAATGTTAATAGATTTATGATATATCTTTTATTTCATGGAGACAAATGTCATATTATCCACTAATTTCTTTAATGTGGTTTATATACTCCCACTTGAACATGATATATCAAGAATTTAATTATTTCAGGAATAGTAAATGTTTACTTTGATCTAATTATCTCATGTGTCTTATGATTCAAATTTGTGTAATGTGGGAATTGATTATCCTCTCACTGAAATATTAAATGGTACAATTTCCTTAAAAACAACTTTTTTTATTCGTTTGTATTATATAATTACCATGAATGTATTTTTATATTATTCTAATGAAAATTATTTAATATAAATAACCATAATTTGTTTTTTTTCATGGGACTGGTGATTTAAATATTAATAAAGTGGTAATAATTTTTTGTTACAATATTATATTTTATTGGGATATTTTTTGATAAATTTACTAATTGTAAAATATTATGATATACCTCTATAAAATCTAAAAATTTATATTATCACATATTTATTTCATAAATTTATAGGTTTTATCATTACATCCTCTCTATATGTATTAAATAATCAAAAATAAATTTTTTAATGAAAAACCACATTCATAACACTCTTCTATTATAACAATTTTATTTTTCAAACTATTTGTATTTTAAAAATTTTAAAAAAATGATATAATATTCTTTATTTTTTCATATAAATTTATACCCATGATTTAAATTTTATTTTTTAAAATGATAATTAATGTATTTATATGAAAAAGTTATTTTTAAAATTTTAATAAAAGAATAAAATGAATATTTTCTAATTTATACGTCATGCATAGCATTTTAAACCTTTAGAAACACTTAGTTATTTTATCCAAGGATTACATCATTAAAATATTATTTTTTATAAATTACTCTTGAATATTTGTGGAATTTTTTCATTTCAAATAATTTATTTCAAATTAAATGGTTACATTCCTCAAGAATGGTTTAATGATATTTTATGGAACATATGATAAACAATGAAATAAACAATTTGGGTTTATTATATTTTTAATGGAAATGATCAAATGGTAAAATATGTATTCATTACTTGGATGATTTATTTTTCTTATTATGATTATATGTTGATTATTAAAAATAAATTATATTTTGGAAATAAATGTATGGATTATGGGATGTGTGGGACCCATATCACCATCCAATTCACTGGGTAATGTTTTATATGTCATCAGATAATGATGGGAAATATGCTGTTGTTCTTGATACACAATGGGAAAGTACCTCATATTCTTTATCCACTATAAAAGATATGTGATGATTCCTAATCAAAAAAAATTGGAAATAGGTGTTCATGTGTGATCTAATAAGATTTTGTGGTATTTTATTTAAACAATGAAATATTAAATGATTTCAATTACTTTGACAGTTCAACACTTATATGACCTGAACATCTAGATTTCTTTTTAATAAGGCTGTTTTTTCAAATATTTGGGTTCATTTCATTTGAAATAATAATGTTTTAATACAAGGATCATGATTAAAATCCACAATTGATTGGTAATAAAAATTTTAAGCAAAATTTATAATCTCATGACCTTATGCTTATCTTTTGATTTCATATGGCCATCGATTGAAATCAACTATGATTACCCTTACTAAGCATCTAAGTACAACATTTCATGTTTTTTCTTTCCCTAGGTTGTGATGAAAGGGTAATGTAGTGTATTTATATGAAGAGTAATAAATGGGATTATCTTAAAGGGATATCAATAAGATCATTAACTAAATAATAAGATAATGTAACAAGTATCCAATGAAAGTAAATGTTCATATTCTTTTGGCATGTATGTATGCAATTTAATGAATATTAATCTTTAAAGATGTAATATCTATGTAAATAAAGACATGGAATATAGATTCACAATCTATTAATAATCTCCACCCATGATTTTATTATCTATATCCATGTTAATGTTTCTATCTTTATCCTCTTTATTCAAATACATTCATTAATTTTGTCCTTTATAATTTACAATTTTAGATGTTTTGAATGAATTTTTACACATTCCTTTATGGTCCTTAGGATTTATATGTAATTAGAGAAAACTTTCCACTATCAAAAAAACCATCCATTAAACATAGTCTAACATGTTATGTTGTCAAAATATTTGTATGATTTTTCAATGATAAACATTGATGTAGTGAATACCCATCATCATTTGTAGTCAAGGAAATTCAAATGGATTTAAATAGAGTACAATTTATTGGGTTATTTCATTTGTATAACATATAATGTATGATAGTGGGGATAAAAGAGATGAAATATGTACATATTTTTTACGATCATTGTGACACAATTATCCGTGTGTTTGATATTAATGTGATGAGTAAGACTATAGTTATATAGGCCTCTAAGGAATTTTGGAATTTTTTTCCATTTAGGTACCAAGAATGGTGATTTAGATTTAATATAAAGAAGACTATGTTATTATTTTTTGGTTTCTAGCCTTGATTATTATTTGTATTTCATGTTTTAGGTTCATTTTTACATTCATATTGTTCAATTAGAATATTAGTTAATACCCTTATTTGATGACCATAGTTTTTATTCTTACACTTATATGTCACCTAGAAATTCATCATGTATTACTTTCATCATGTTATTATTTCATTATGCACTTACTAGGCATCATAGAACTCCATTTTCTTTTGTAAATCCATAGGTTATCCTATGATGTTCTAGAAGTGTGGTGGAATTTGATGACCATGTTATAGAGTTATAAATAATTTCATTTTACCCATATTCAATGTATTGTTCTTTATTCTTAATTTCCCAAATACAGTTGTCCATATAATATTTGGGTATTGAATTAAGTGTGTATTTATGTAATAAATCAATAAATAGGTTGTATAAAAAATATAGGTTATCATATTACCTCAATGTTAAATTATTGGGTTTTGATGGGGTTATTATAGAATTTTATAATATATAACTCTTATCCTAACATAGTATAATCATACAACAAAAAAACTTTTCATATAAAGTAATGTTAATAATTCATATCAAATAACCATTAATAATGATTGAACCAACAAATTGATGAATTGATATCATCTTTATTATTCACTATGGTAGTTCAATATCACTGTGGCAAAGACAAAATTATATTTCCAACTAGAATGGTTTCAAGGAATTTAATAATGCATAGTAAAGGATCAACATCAACACATAATATTATAGAGAATTATTTAAAGATTATTTGATGATGATATCGTCACATAACACTATTTTAAATAGAATAATCATATTACAGAATCAAATATTCACTAAATCCTTATAAAAACCTAACTATATCCCATTAAATTTATATATAAATGAATAATTGATAAAAATTAAAATTCCATCATTATAAAGATTTTATATAATTCTATGCTATAAAAAATAGTTGTTTTATTATTCTATCAGAAGGGAAACATTTAACACATTAAATAATTTATACACAATCATAAGAACTAATAAATCACCATAAAAATATGATCTATATCATATATGATTTCTAAAATGCTGGAAATAAAATATTTCATGCTTTATCATAAAACACATTATTTATTTTCAACAAAACAAAGATAAAATGGATTTCTCAACAATTTATTTACATGAAATCAAACCATGATTTGGTTAATACTTCCATGTTAGGGTTCAATTATAAACATATATTTTTATTAATATCCTACAAGAATGGATTCCTTATAGGCATGAATCACTATCAATTTTTGGAACATATAGTATAATACATTTGAAAACTTTTCAAAAACAACTTATGGATATCAAATAAAAGTCATTTAAAAACAATAATTGATATTTAATATTCATATGAAATAATTCTTCATAATACCTCAGGATATCATCCAAATATAGTACTGTAGTAAGTATAAATATTTTTTAAACTAATTTATAAAGGAACACAATACTCATCCCCATATTCCAACATATTGACCACACTGTTCTTTTTCATGTTGATAGTATTTTATTAAAAATCAATACATAATTATATATCTATATAGCTATTATATTAAAAATATTATTGTTATTTATAGATATATATGGGAAAATATCATACCCACAAATAAATAGATATGTACATCACTGCCCACATATATTAGTCTATGTATACACTAATAATGTATATCTAAATTAATTGACACATGGGAATACTTTTATATGAGAGGAGAAATCACATATTATTCAAACATGGATTAACGTAATGATCTTCTACATTCCTATACACCCTATGATCACCTAATCCTCAAGGATTTGTTATAATATGCATCAAATTCTACATGATTTTCATATAGGAATCTTATTAATCCTCAAATATTGGGATTCAATGTGAAGTAGGAACCCTACCACAAAAAAAGTTTTTCGCAGCGCCCCCCCTTTATCAGTGCTAACGAAAAAGCGCTGATAAAGGGGGGAGCCTTTATCAGTGCTCAAAAAAGCGCTGATAAAGGGTCCGCTTCAATTTTTTTTATAAAAAATATTAATATATTAATATATAAATATAGTTATGTTGATATATAAATATAATATATAATTTTTTAAAATATTTTAGATAACTATAAATGTACAGTTACACTTATTATACATAATATATAAGATATTTAGTGAAAATGGATTCATAAAAAATTAAAAAATATATTTAATTAATAATTTTCTAATCATTATGGAGTAATAGTCATTTAATAAGAATTTGAAGACTAAAAAAATTTAAAAAATTAAAACAAGATCAAAAATATGTTGAAAATGCAACTCAAACTTCAGACGGCCATAACTTTTGATCTTGGTGTCCATTTGAGCTCTACCACATATAAAATCGAAGCCTGCGATGAGATCTACATGGAAATGATCGGGGATACCTGGTCAAGGGATTTTTGAGGTCAAAAGAGGCCCAAAAGGCCTCCAAAACTGAGTTTTTAGTCGGGGTACCCCGAATTTTTAACAATTTGTGGATTTTTACCCTCGTTTAAGGGGGGTATTATTGGATTTTTTGGTGGGGTCTCAATTTATTCCAAGGTATTTCAATCATATTGATATTATGTCTTTGAAATTTCTTTATTTTTTATAATGCACTGCTATTTATAATCAAATATATAACAATATATTCATATTTTTTTTAATATTCACACCTAAAAATTTAATTATAAATATAAATAATAAAATATATTTATATATAAAATATATTAGCTTTATCTAAATAATAACTAACATCCATTTTATTTAAAATACATTGAATATTTATATACCTATATATAAATCTATCTATATATATATATATTAATCTAACTATATATATATATATTAATCTAACTATATATATATATTTCAAATAACTATATATATATTAATATAACTACATATATATATATAATAGTATTACTATAAATATATATTAATATCACTGTAAATATATATAATAATATCACTATATATATATTAATATAACTATATATATATATATTCAAATAACTTTATATATGTTAATATAACTATATATATATTAATATAAATATATATTACAATACAAATAAATATAACTATATATATATAGATATAGATATATATTAATATCACTATATATATATTAATATTACTATATATATTATAATATAACTATATATATATTAATATTAATATATATTACTATACGAATAAATATAACGAAATATATATATATATATATAGATATATATTAATACCACTATATATATATATTAATATAACTATATATATTATAATATAACTATATATAGTATAATATAACTATATATATATTAATATAAAGATATATTACTATATGAATAAATATAACTAAATATATAAATATATATATAGAGATATCATGAATTGGAAAGCAAATCAAAATAGAGTAGTGGTAAGGGCTTAGGCGCGCATGGGGGAGGACTCGAGTTCAAATCCTGGTGGAGGCTGGGTTGCGCGCGCATGAGGAAAATTGGAGCAAGCGCTGTTAAAGTGTGGAGGGGGTGTGTGGGGTGATGTATAGGGGCCAAAAAGCACTGTAAAAGGGGGGCTCAAGCACTATAAAATCCCCCCGATTGGCAGTATTTTTTATATTTTTTTTAACTTTTATCAGCACTTTTTTATAAGGGCTGATAAAAGTGTCCTTTATCAATGCTAAAACGAAAGCGCTGATAAAGGAAGCGCTCATATAGGACCCCTTTATCAGTGCTAAAAAAAGCGCTGATAAAGGGGTACTTTTATCAGCACTTTTTGTAGCGCTGATAAAAGGGGTCTTTATCAGCGCTTTTCAGAGCGCTGATAATGCGGACCCCCCTTTATCTTTGCCGGCGTTATCAGCGCTTTTATAGCACTGATAAAGGACATATTTGTAGTATCTATAAAATTCAGAGTGCATAACACTCCATCAAGAATATAATATAAATTATTCTACACTCAGAATCGTTATTTATGTATCAAGAATCGTTTTTTATCTCTATATGAAACTGTCCCCCACCGAATATTTTAATTTCATCATAACCTTGAATAGATTTTTATTAAAATTGGCTTCGTATACTCAAAGGCATATCATATCTACCAATTTTTTCACAACATGTAATAAATGTACCCAACATTAAATAGTGGAAATATTGATATTTATTTTCATATAAGATTTTATATTCTACAATATTATAGACTACATGAATAATACATTAACATAATTGTACATAAGAAATAGTCTAGTCCATTTCATTTGATAAAATACTAGAGAGTTCTAAAATATGATTCATTCTTTAGATTTTTTTAATATAATTACAACATTATGTTGTTACAATAACATCTATATGTAAATGTTTTATAAACCATACAACAATGTTCAAATATTGTTTAAAAAGGTGTAAATTAGAAATGTTTTAATAGTGGTTATATGATTATTCAATGTCCTCGTGTCTGATAATTTGTATATAATATTTTGTACTAAATTAATTAATAATATCTAATATTATGATGTTAATAACATTTATTGTCATATATATATATATAATTATATTTATTTTAATTACCATCGTCATCTTATAAAATCTTCATTTTAACATTTATTTATGATAATATTGATTCTAATTTTTTTAAAAAAGTCATTATAATCACTTATTAGAAATCTATCCCCAAATTTATATTTTACTTTGTTGAATTTGTCTTTGTTATAAATTTTCACTTTGAACTTCATTGAGTTAAAAAATATGCCCACTATCCTATAAAAAATATATTTTTTTTAAAAAAATATTTTCAATGTCAGATACATTTTTTTCGAATTAGTGAGTCATATTATATTATATGGGAAAATTTAAGAAAATAAGAAATAGAAAATGATTTATAATACAGAAATATTTGTCTTCCAAGGAATATTTTAAGAAGAATAATTTAATTTTTTATATATTCCACTATTGGTGATTGGAAATATGTTTATAATATTTTACAATTAACTTACAAAAAAAATTATTCATAGATTATTTGTAAAATTACTAGAAATAGAGCATGAAATACATAATTATTATAATGTAATTACTCTGATTTTTTATAATCGTCAATTATATAAAGAAGAAATAAACATATAAAAATAGGAAATTTATCTGATAATAGAAGATATTATATAGTTTATATATTATTCATGAATAATATATTCCAATCCATTCCACATCTCCACAAGGGAGTCATGTTCAAATTTATTTGAATTTAATCTATATGTTTCATCAACCATTATCCTAATTCTACACTCAATCATATTAATTAAAATTTAAACTCCAATATATAGAATGATACTCCCCATAAATTAGTAAAATAATATTTTTAACATATATATTGTTTGTAAACTAACCCGACTTTTTCAAGACCTTTTTGATATTCGAGGAAATTGGTTATCCAGTGGATATATTTTACACAATTTTAGGTCTTTACTTCCATTGACAACCCCGATTTTGGTTTCAGTAACAAATAATGAAAATTGGATTCTCTAGTATTCCTCTTCCATCAATAATTTTTATCCATCAAAATTTTAAATATTATAATTGCGGATATAAAACCCATATATTTCATATTTTACATCAACATGTTGAGTATTTTGGTAGATTTTTACTACACTCATTTGGGTTATAGTTTAATATTAATTATCAAAACCATTATAATTGTAATTAATGAATAAACTACATATTATTACGAAGACATTATTGATATCTTAGTATCTCATTATAGTAGATATATCAAATAGTTCTAATAACATCAGTCATGAATAAAACACGTTTAGTAAATATTCAATCAAATAATTCATTTCATACCATCATATGAATCTATCTTATTAATATTATGATCTTTCTTATTTTTTTAGTAAAAATTTTTTTTTGATTTTTTTTCAAAGGGTTAAGTATCATATGTAATTTTTTAATTTTTTAAAAACTATTATCCTGATCCTAGATCATTCAAGGATTATTCAACCTTTTTAATCCCTTCATTAATTGATACTAAAATAATTTTTGATGATGGAGAAAATATTATATCAAATTAAAAAAAATGATCGGTCTCTTGTTTTATGATAATTTATTATCTAAAATTTTTATGTATTGTCAAATAGAACATGATAATTTTTTTACATCCCATCAATCAGTTATCCGATATCCATATTTCCCAAGGCTTTGTTGTAGAATAAATGTTTTACACATTCTATTTATATTTATATAGACCAACATGTGTCTTTTTCATATATGAATATAGGACTTAAATGAACCAATAAATTATGAAATATTTTATATTGGAAATCTATACTGTATTCCCCAATTTTTAATGATTTTCTAAAAATCAATATATGTGATACCAAATGATCATAATAAAATTTTGTTAGAAAAATTATATTTTTATCTTCTATCCTCAAACCATTCACTTAATATTCCAATTCTGTAATTTAATAACTTAAAAATACCAATTTTGATTATTGAGGTATTGATATGTGATAGATTTAATGGAAAATAACAATTACTATTTTTTGTTTATTTTTTAGAGTCACGATGTGTTATATCTTATATTATGATTATGTTTTCATTCTATTAATGATTTAGTGTTTATGCCTCATACATTTTAGAAGATTCATAATTTCACATCATATTAACGTATGACCCCTATTATAACACATTAAATGAGATAATTAACAAAAATAAAATATAAATATATATTCAATTATATAATTATATGTCATATAGAATATAAATTAACAAAATTAATGTGTTGGTGAAGAATCATATAGAAATTATTATAAATAAAAAAGTATAATGTGGAAGGTATATTACAAACACATTTTTATAAAAAATCTACATTACCAAGATAGTGTTAATTCAAATCCAATTATAAACTATTGATATATTAGTATTAAACAGATAAAAATTATAATATGTATAAAACATCTAATATATATAAATTCTAATCCAAAATAATATTTCAGTTCAAAAACAAAAAATAAATCATAGACTTTGTTAAATGATATAAATATTATCTCATGCATATATTGTAACTTCTTCTCTACATCACATAAAATTTATAATAAATATTTTAATTCACGATACTAAAAAAACATAAATAATATGGTATGAAAATATAATTATGATGAAAATAATATAAAGGGAAACTACACTAATGAAATCTTTATAAATTAAATTTAGTATAAGAATTTCAAAATATTTTATAAATAAATAGTTACAAAAAAGTTATAGTTAAAATAAATTATTTAAATTATATTAAATCAATTTCATTCCACATTTATTTAAATATGATAATAATTAATTCAATCTCTTTTGAGGTAATGAATATAAATTCACTACCTTTCGAATAGAAATATATTTACAAACTAGACACCCTTTTATAGTCTATATAGATATTTTTTTATGCATTTTTTATAAAAACTATATTATACATATTCATATTTAAATATATATATTTAAAACATGATCAAATCCAAAAAACCATATTTTAATATTATTATAACCAATTACTAAATAATACAATTTTATATGAATCATATTGTAATTTATAAATAATAAATAATAATATATAATTTTTCAATATGATTCATTATTTAATGTTTTTAAATACATTATAAATTAAAAATCATTAAATTTCAACATGAAAAATTGGTACTAGTGGTTCATTTTTGGCCAATGATGTGTCAATATGTCTTTAGTGAGTTTTCATGAAGTAGTGTTTCTTGGAAATTCATTATGGACTCACTTGATGTCATTTCTTATCACGCTCTTACCAAATTCCATGTCATAACTATGAAGTTTTTTGAAATGATAATCAATCCATAATGGCATGTGATAAGGATTTAAAAATATTTTCAACATGTTTACATCACTTATTCTGATGAAAATAAATTTAAGGAGAACATGATATCTTTCATTATTGCAATATTACTATTGTTGAAGAACATGCAATATAAATATAATTTCATGGATATTATTTAAAGGATGAGTCAAGATGAAGTAATGAAATTTATATTCTATATGTTAAATATGTTCCAAATTTTATTGAGTCTTTATATAAAAAATATGGGTCGTACAAAAAATCCCAAGAGATCATCTTAACCCAAACATATGTGATGATTTCTCAACCACACGGGAGTGACACAAAACATGGTCACACTTGGTGATATGAAGAGTTAGTGGGCTAGGATGTGTATATTTTTATCTTATTGTCCACTATAGTTTCCAAAAGGAATCATTTATTCATGTTGCAAGGGAATTAGCATGCCAAGGTATGGTGTATTGGAGAAAACGTCATAGTTACATCATCCAACCGAATAAAAGGTGTATCTTTATAAAATAAAGGGAAGCAATGTGGGATGTTAAATGTGGGATTCCATTCCCATGAATAAATAAAATATGTATTTATAATGAAATAAATAAACTGATAATCATCATTTTTATTTGATCTCGTCCAGCCACTCCTCATCATTAACCTTCGTTACTCAAGGGAACATCTGTATGTGTTGAAGTACATCCCTGATTTTTAGAATACCCAAACAATCATTGGATATCTGTTTGATAGTATTTAGATACATTATCTATCAATATTTTATTAAAATCAATTTAATGAATTAATGAAATTCAATCCACTTTTTATGGATTCTGTTAAGATAAGAGAAATTTCTTGATTATGCTATATGAGTTTATGATAATCATCATTGATCCATCACATTATTATTTTTTGAATACACGAAGTGATAAAGACTTATAGAGATGATATCTCAGGAAAATTAAAATAAGATTAATCTTTGAAATATTCCATCCTTTCACATATTTTCTTGTTAATTATTCGGGATTATAATGAGGGTGTAAGGATACCATCAAAATTACATTGTAAGAAGAATAAAATATCCCATGACGCAATAAGGTGATTCCAGACCATGGGAAGTCATCATGTGAACACATTATAAATTCATATTTTCATAGAGAAGTCAATTTTTTTAGTATTCATGATATCATGAGGTCATCATAAATTTTAATTTGTTATTAATATAATAAAAAATTTATCGGTGAGGTGTTGAGGGTTTATAAAATATACGTTGGGTGGGAGTGAGGGTTGATGTTGTTTGAGACATCAACAGAGCTCTCACTTATTATATAAAAATTTCATATTCATTCGTTGATCGTTAAAAAAATAGTGAGTATCTCAATTATACATTCATGTGAAGTATGAATCCATTACCGTGATTCCTTCAAATGAATGTTGTAATTTTCAGTTGCCTCTTCATGTTAATGAGAACTCTCCTGCCCTCTTTATCATGAAAAGTAATGGAGGAGACACCATGAAAAATATCTTATGAATAAAATTACATTCATAGAATTGAATCATACTTATATAAATTTATTTGTGGATTAACCGTGGAAATTCAATTTCCCATGAACGGTAACCGATAGAAAAACATCATTTCAAAATAACAATGGATAAAAGTGTAACATATTTTGTCTGAATGCTGTTCAACTAGTTCTCTATTCCTAGTTTGCCACAGGGTCTCAAGCACATTTCACCAAATAACAGAGGCTTCCAACTAGCAACAAGTGACTAGTGTGTGATAGATGGAAAAGTATGCCCTCATTGGAAGAGTGTAACTATATAGAATAAATAACCATACAACAGTAGATGATGGAAATCCAATAAAATAGAATAAAACAAAAAATGATTGATATTAAGGGTAACCAAACATCACTTCATTCAAAAGACAATGAAACATGTTATGTTTTTAGTAAATAGATTAAACAATTACACTAAGGTAATCCACAATACATGTTACAAAAGCACGAAGGAATCAATGGAATATAAGAAGAACCACAATCCTCGTCTTGGTCCCATAGCTTTTCATATTAGGTATTGTCTGTATGAGGACCTAGTTATGTCATCCAGTCTTACAAACATACACATAATTTTCTTGGATCTGATTAATATTGTGTTCCACCCCTATTTGGATTATTTTATCCTCATCTTTGTGGATGACATATTAGTGTATTCTCATTCCCATAATGACCATGATACTCAACATGATATCATTTATGAGTACATTAGGAGAGCATCATCAATACAACAAGAAAGATAAGTTCCACTTTTGGATCGACAATGTTCTCTTCATGGGACATATTTTCTCAAAATCAGGCGTATCAGTTGACTAAAAAATGGTCAGGATTGTGGATTCATGGGAGCATCCCGATAGAATATTTTATATATAGAGTCTATTGGAACTATAACGATATTGTAGGCATATTATTTAATACATCTCACATCTCTATTCACCTCTTAATAGTTGTAAAATAAATTTTGTAATGTTCCTATGGTCAGAATCTTATGAGGAAGCCTTTCAAGATAAGAGAGGGAGTCTTGTCTCAGAACCTATTATAATTCTTCCCAATCCAAATATAGGTTATACCATATTCTATTATGCATCATGCATCATCCTAGGAGTTGTTCTGATGATGAAAGGCAATGTAAATTCATATGGATATTAGTTATTGGGGACTTGTGATAGATATTACCGAACGTATGACATTGATCTAATAGAACTTTTCCACACCAAACATTTTTGGATATACTATCATTTGGCTGCACACATTTTTGTGTACACAGACCACAAAATCCTCAAATATATCTTTACTTGTAATGAGACAAACCTAAAAAAAAGAGTTGGGTCTAATATCTATAATCTATTGATTTTGAGCTTTCCCATATTCCTCAGAAGGGCAATGTGGTTGAAGATGCACTATGATGGAAAACCTAGGCACATGCAGTACAAGAATCTAGTGATGAATGGATGTTAATGGCCCTATTCAATAAGATGAAAATAGAGTTTATTGATATTCACAAGAGGTCTTATCCCTCATATTTTGTGTTTACCTCTTCCCTCAATAAGAATCTGAATGGTAGAATTTTTTCATAACATGAAGACATGGTACTATATGAGACTATATCAGGAGATAACTGGACTCTTGATTAGTCTGTAGATAGAGACGGCATCCTATGTATCCATGGACAGGATTGGGACACTACGTATATGAGAGAGGAGTTGATGGATGAGTCATATTCCTTTCATTGGTATGTTTATCCTGAAAACAAGATGATATATCAAGACATGTCAGGCTAGTATTGGTGGCATAGAATTAAAAATCAAATAGAAAGCATTATCAATAAGTGTTCCACCTGTTTGAAGGTGAAGGTAGAGCACTAGTGACCTATAGGCTTGTTACAAATTCATCTAGTCATGGAATAGAAATGGAATGATGTTGCTATAGAAATTGTGTTCGGTGTAAAGACCGTAAAATTCAAGGGAAATTTTTTTCTTAATTTTCTTTGGATTTTTACAAGAGCGCGATTTCAGACGGCACCTGATTCCGAGGCCCGGAGTGCCCGGAATTAATTTCCGAAGTTTGGCTCGGGTACGTTCAGTGAACGGACGAGCGGGAATTCCTAACTTTTGATCCGGTGCTCGGAATTAAAATCCGAGGGCACCGATGAACTCGCAGCGCCGATATTCGCTTAATGAGACCTTTTCGGGAGTTGCGTTTGTTGCGGGTTGAAAGATACGTTTTGGGGTTTTTCAATTAAGTTAAATAAAATTGTGTAAAACAAATTTTATTTTTAACTTATTAAAGAAAACCTACCTAAGGGGGTTGGAAGTGGGACCCACACCCACTTAACCTCCCTTGGGAGGATTAAGTGTGGTGGGGCCCACACGAACCCCTAAGACTTTTCTTTTTCTCTCAACGTTCTTAACCCCCAATTAATTGGCCTACGTTACCCTTATTTAATTAAGGAAGTTAAAGCCCTTTTTGAATTTCAAATTTTGAAATTCTTTTGTGTTGTGTTAATAAAATAAGAGGTAGTCTTATTTTATTTAGGGTTCTTTTTTTTGCCTTTGGAGAGCCTTCTCATCTTCAAGCTCTGACGAAGAACGAAGAACGTCTTCATCCTCGACGAAGAACGACAACACTTCGTCAAGGATCATCGACTCAGAGACCTAGTATCTTCGGACCTCTGCTTCCTCTTCGGACCTTCTTCGTCGGCAAACGAAGATCCGCCAACAACGTGTCGCATCGGACGTAAATCTTCGTCAACGGATTTGACGAACGACGACCGCGACGCCTGACTTCCGCGACGCCGTCTTCCGCGGAACGTAGAGGATTTCTTTGAATCTCAAACCCGAGGTAGGGGATGTTTTTATTAATTATTTTATTCCATTCCTGAATCGTGGATTTTAGCATGACTAAACGTGAGACTTTTTAGTTATGTTATTTGTTAACGCGAGGGGAGTCGGACCGCACGAACACGGCCGAAACCCCCTCCTTCGTTCATGTTGATTCATGCGGGTGGAAGCAAGAGGCGTGGTGCCGTCGCACCACGCGGATGAACATGCTTATGATTTCCGCAATACCGTCGCGCTTCGCCGAGGAGAGACTTCAAGACCGCGACGCCGACACGCCGCGTTGGGAGGATTCTTGGCACGGCGAAAGGGGCGCGGTGCCGTCGCACCGCGCCGGACGACGAACACCGCGGCCGGTTCCGGGCCGCGGTGAGACGAGGAGACCGCGGCCGGTTCCGGGCCGCGGCGGAAGGAAAGACCGGCGGCCGGGCCGCCGGCGTCGGAAGTCAAGGGCGGGACCGGAAATTCCGGTCCCGTTGGTAAAAACCGGCCGGCCAGCAGGCCGGCCGGATGTCATAAAAACCGGGGGTTTAAACCCCCGGCCGGTCCATCAAGACCCCCCTCTTAATGAGGGGGCGGTTCTTTTAAGGAGGGGGGGGCAAAGCCCCCCCGGTTTTACTCAACCGGCCCCCATTTGCGGGGGCCGTTTTGTCTCAAACGGCGCGGCAAAGCCGCGCCGCCTTCGGAAGGGCGGGGGCTTAGCCCCCCGCGTGAGTTGCGGCCACCGCCGCCAGCGCGGTCCGCCGCCGCCAGCGCGGCCCGCCGCCGCCGCCACGCGGCCCGCCGCCGCCACGTGGCCCGCCGCCGCCGCGCCACGCGGCCGCCGCCGCCACGCGGCCCGCCGCCGCCACGTGGCCCGCCGCCGCCGTCCGCCGCCGCCGGCCGCCGCCGCCGGCCGCCGCGCCACCCAAGGGGGGGGGGGGGTCGGGCCGGGTCGTTCCGGACCCGGACCCCCCCGTTTCGGACCAGATTCGGTTTTTGGCTCATAACTTGAGCCTCGGACCTCCGAATGACGAACCGTCTGCGGCAACGCGATCCTTGGATCGAGACGGTCGTTTCGGTATATCGCACTCAAGGTTTCGGTTTACTTTGAGTTCGGCCGGGTTGGTTCGTTCACGAAACCAACCGGGCCTTCGGAGCGGAAACGCTCATATCTTGAGCTACGGACGTCTGATTGACGCGCCGTCAGTCGCGTAGTGTTCCTCTTAGTGAGACGGATCTTTTGGCATACTCCGCCCGAGGTTTGGACGCAGGTGGAGTACGGTCGGGTTGGTTTTGCCTTAAAAACCAACCGGGCCCCGGAGACAAAAATGCCAATAACTCTCAGACCAGGCGTCCGATCGACGCGCCGTCTGTTGCGTTGAGTTCCTGTTGACGATACGGAACTTTTGGATACATCAACTTCGGTCTTCGTGACAGTTGATGTATCAGCCTCTCGGCTCGTGGAGCGGACCCTCCGTACGAGCTTGCTGTGTGCGGGAACCCTAGTGCTGGCTGCGACTGTTCTACTGCTACGACTGCTACTGTGACTGCGACGACGACAGTACAGAGATCCTGTGTGGATTCAACGACGACAGTACAGAGATCCTGTGTGGATTCGACGACGACGACTACAGCACTCAGCGATCCTACGTGGATCAGTGCTACAGGTTCTGTGTGAGCCCGATCCTGTGTGGGTCCTTGCGCTCAGCGGTTCTGTGTGAGCCAGCACCTACAGGTTCTGTGTGAGCCCGATCCTGTGTGGGTCTTGCGGGGGTTAGTTACCTATCGATCCTTCGTGGGTCCGACGACTTAGGTGGATCAGTGATCATCTTTATCGTCCTTGAAGAAGTGTACCTGTGTGAGCTGAATCCTGTTACTTTCCTTTGTGGAATACGTATACTTTCCTGCGTGGACTGAGTTATACTTGATCTCGGAGGTTGGAGCGTATTTGAATTGATGACTTAGGTATATGTATGGGCATATACCTAAGCAGTGTTGGTTGTTACTTCGTGATTGTACTTTGCTTCGTGGTTTATCCTTTGTGGATTTTGAGAGACCTTCAGGGGTCTCGGGGTCCCTACTGAGTAGCTTATACTCACCCCTGCACGGGCTTCGCCCGCACTACGTTGTGTTGGTTGCAGACGACGGACAGCGTTGACCTTAGCTGAGGTTCGCGGAGCGGGACGGTACCCGGAGGTGGACCACTGGGCGGGACGAGTACGGAGCGGACGGTGGGACCCGTGGAGCAGAGGAGCTATCTGTACCCACCCTTCAGGTGGGATTTCCGGTGGACAGCTCGGAGTAGCGGCCTTTACTTTACAGTTGCTGTTTTTCCCTTTTCGAGTTGTACTTTACTTTCAGTTTGGGTTTGTATTTTGGCCCATTTACTTTCCCGCACTTTCAGTTGTTCTCTGCTTGCTCAGTGATTACCTTCCGCTTGTTTACTCTGTGGTGTGTGTTTTCTTTTCAAAGGCAATGCCTTCCCTTTTTACCGGGATTTACGCCTTGGTGCTAGTCGCCAGCCCCTGGCCTATGGAAGGCGGGCTTGGGGTAGTCACGGCTCGGACCCCGAGGGCGGGTCGTGACAAATTGGTATCAGAGGAGTTCGGTTCTACCGCGAACTCTGATCTTTTCTATGTGAAGCAATAATGTTTAGCGTATTGAGTGTGGTTATCAGTCCAGGGAGTCCAGTGTTGGTGCGGCGGCCGACGTATCCACACACCAGGACCCTGACGTCTGATTTCCGACTTAATGCACGAAAACATTGATTGCGTGTGTGTTTCAAAGTTTTCTTTGTGATTACTTATATCAGCTCACCAGGTATACTGTTCTAACCGTGGCGCACCTGTTTCCTTTTCAGGATGGCCCCACGACGGCAGCCAGCTAGGGTTCTGATGGTCGAGCGAGACGACAGCCCACCGAGCGACGAGGCTTCGGTGCAGGGCCCTTTTCCAGTAGTGGCACCGGCGGTAGCTTTACCCGCCGAGCCCCCGATGCTTCCAGCAGCAGCCGCTGACGATGCACGTCGCCTCAGCGCACTGCATGAGTTTCAGCGACAGCGACCGCCCAGGTTTCGCGGGGAGACGGATCCCCAGGCAGCAGAGGACTGGCTGGAGGCAGTTGTTCGAGTGTTTAGGCTAGTGAGGACACCAGCAGACCTCATGGTGATCCTCGCTGCGAGCCTACTACACGCAGCAGCAGGACGATGGTGGAGCCTGATGCTCCAGGTGCACGATGAGGCATCTCTTCTCTGGACGGATTTCGAGAGCCTCTTCCGCTCTGAGTTCGTCCCGGCCACCCTTCGAGCGGTGCGTATCCAGGAGCTTCTACAGCTGCGGCAGGGCAGCATGACGGTCGCCCAGTACTCGGCGAGATTTACCGATCTCTCGCGCTACTCGACCGACATGGTACGGGACCCATTCTTCCGGGCCCGGACCTTTGAGCAGGGTTTGAGACACGAGATCAGGGCATCGCTGATCTCCCTCAGCATCCCGACTCAGACAGGAGTACTGGAGCGGGCTCTTCTGATCGAGAGCTTCCTTGCTGAGTCTACACCAGCACAGCGACCCACCGCAGGGCGGCACGTGGCAGAGTCATCTGCAGCAGGCAGTCGACGGATGACTCAGGGGTCCAGACAGACCAGACCTTCAGGCCGACGACCTCAGGGCACTGGCTCAGCAGTGCGGGGCACACAGCGCGGAGCCAGTCTTCCGAGAGGCAGACAGTGCTACTCATGCGGCGGACAGGGCCACATGGCTCGTGACTGCCCGACCCGCCGTACCGAGGAGCAGCAGTCAGTAGATGGACCACCGAGGCAGAGGCAGAGGGTCGACCGTGGCGGTCCGCAGGGAGGAGGCGGACGAGGCAGAGGAGCTGGACGAGCAGCTGGTGGTGGCCGACGCTTTGAGGCTTTACCACCACCACCACCAGGAGGTCCACCCCGACCACAGGGAGCTGGCGGGCAGCGACAGGCACAGCTCCAGGCAGCAGAGGCCTACGACCACGGCGCACCCGAGATGATTCGAGGTACTATCTGTGTCTATTCCACCCTTGCTGCAGTTCTTATAGACACAGGAGCGAGTCACTCTTTCATAGCCGCTGCCCTTGTTCGGAGCTCGGAGATTCCGACTGAGCCGTTGGCTCGATCCTTACGGCTAGAGACTCCTACGGGAGCAGACTCGACGATTACGCACTGGTGCCGGCAGTGTGAGCTTACTCTAGGAGGCGAGAGCTTCGGCTGGGATCTTCTTGTAGCAGCGTCGAGGCCTTACGACGTCATCTTGGGCATGGATTGGCTGTCTACGGTCCATGCACAGATTGACTGTTTTAGGCGCAAGGTGCGATGTGTACGCACCGACGGGAGCAGGTTCACCTTCACCGGCGAGAAGGGAGCCTTAGCAGCACAGGATGGATTTCCGCGGAGGAGAGGACAGCCCATCACTCATCAGTTGGCTAGCCTTATCCTTGGGGCAGTTGACGTGCGGAGTCCTGGTTTTCCTGCAGTGGTGGATCAGTATGCGGACGTTTTTCCCGACGATGTTCCAGGGCTACCTCCTCGCAGAGAGGTAGACTTTTATATTGACCTGTACCCCGGGACAGCCCCGATATCCACTCCAGCATATCGGATGGCCCCCGCCGAGCTTAGAGAGCTACGGGTACAGTTGGAGGACTTGCAGGGCAAGGGATTCATCCGACCCAGTGTTTCACCCTGGGCTTCCCCGATATTGTTCGCCAAGAAGGCGGACGGGAGCTTGCGACTTTGTGTTGACTTTCGTCGCCTGAACCAGGTGACAGTGAGGAACAAGTATCCGCTACCGAGGATTGATGACCTCTTTGATCAGCTCAAGGGAGCACGGTGGTTCTCGAAGATAGACCTCAGGTCAGGCTATCATCAGCTCAGAGTCAGAGACGAGGATGTGCAGAAGACGGCCTTCAGATGTCGGTATGGCCACTATGAGTTCTTGGTTATGCCTTTCGGTGTAACCAATGCTCCAGCAGTGTTCATGGCTCTCATGAACAGGATCTTTCAGCCATACCTCGATCGGT
Source organism: Viscum album (assembly GCA_963277665.1). Lineage (NCBI taxonomy): Eukaryota > Viridiplantae > Streptophyta > Magnoliopsida > Santalales > Viscaceae > Viscum > Viscum album. Next base: position 1,210,339,310 of record OY728148.1, read on the forward strand.
TTGTCGTGGTTTTCATCGACGACATTCTGATTTACTCTACGACAGAGGAGGAGCACGCCTATCACTTGCGAGTTGTTCTTGATACACTCCGAGAGCACCAGCTTTATGGTAAGCTCTCGAAGTGCCAGTTCTGGATACGTGAGGTCCACTTTTTGGGACACGTAATCTCTGAGGCGGGAGTTGCAGTGGATCCCGCGAAGATTGAGGCTGTGTTAGCATGGGAGCCACCCAGGAGCGTGACTGAGGTTCGGAGTTTCTTGGGACTAGCTGGATACTATCGGAGATTTGTGCCGAACTTCTCCAGAGTTGCGGCATCACTCACAGCGTTGACGAAGAAGGGGAAACCCTTCGTGTGGTCAGACAGTTGTCAGCAGAGCTTCGAGGAGCTGAGGCAGAGATTGACTAGCGCACCTATCTTGAGGTTGCCTGAGGAGGGAGTAGGGTACGTGGTCTACTGCGATGCATCAGGGACCGGACTCGGATGTGTTCTGATGCAGGAGCGGGCAGTGATCGCCTATGGATCACGACAGTTGAGACCGCATGAGCAGAACTACGCTACCCATGACCTGGAGTTAGCAGCAGTGGTCTTCGCTCTGAAGACATGGCGACACTATCTGATGGGCGAGCGCTTTACGGTCTTTTCCGATCATCAGAGCCTCAGGTATATCTTCTCGCAGAAGGACCTGAACCTGAGACAGCGACGATGGCTCGAGTTCCTCCAGGACTATGACTTTGAGATAGTCTATACTCCTGGGAAGGGGAACGTAGTAGCTGATGCCCTCAGCAGGAGGACGGGCATTCAACTACTTGAGGAGGCGACAGAGCAGCTAGCCTCTTTGCAGATATCCTTCGTGGATAGAGATGGAGCAGCCTTTCTACAGTCTCTCACAGTCACTCCTCCACTACTGCAGCGAGTCAGGGAGGCACAGCATGGGGACGCTGACTGTGAGACACGGCGTGCACAGATATCCTCGGGACAGACACCTGATGGTTTCTCCCTTGGAGCAGAGCACGACATCCTTTTCAGAGGACGTACCATGGTACCAGTCGCCTTGCGAGAGGAAGTGCTGAGGGAGTTTCACACTTCTCCTTTAGCGGTACATCCAGGAGTGGCAAAGATGTACCAGGACCTCAGACGACAGCACTGGTGGCCGGGCATGAAGAAAGCTGTAGCAGAGTTCTTTTCTCGATGCCTTACCTGTCAGCAGGTGAAGGCTGAGCATCAGGTACCAGCAGGCTTGGTACAGCCCTTGGAGGTTCCGGAGTGGAAGTGGGATGGCATATCTATGGACTTCGTGACTGGACTTCCACGCACTTCCAGAGGTCACGACTCCATCTGGGTGATTGTTGACCGACTCACCAAGTCGGCACACTTCTTACCCATCAGAGAGCAGGGCTCGGTGGAGAGCTTGGGACGTCTCTACGTTCAGGAGATTGTGCGGCTCCACGGCATGCCATCATCTATCGTTTCCGATCGAGATGCCCGCTTTACTTCCCGGCTTTGGAAGGGTTACAGGAGGCGTTCGGGACGCAGCTACGTCTTAGCACAGCCTTTCACCCGCAGACGGATGGTCAGACGGAGAGGACCATTCAGACTCTCGAGGACATGCTCCGCGCATGTGTCCTCGACTTTGGTCGTAGCTGGGAGGACCACCTCCCCTTGGTGGAGTTCGCATACAACAACAGCTACCACTCCACCATCGGGATGGCACCGTACGAGGCGTTGTACGGCCGACCATGTAGATCTCCTTTGTGCTGGACAGACCCTGGGGAGTCAGCACTGGTGGGACCGGAAATGGTCCAGGCCACGACAGAGAAGGTCCAGGTCATCCAGGAGCGGATGAGGACAGCTCAGAGCCGGCAGAAGTCATATGCTGACAGGAGGCGGAGACCACTGGAGTTCGAGGATGGCGACCACGTCTTCTTGCGGGTCTCACCTCGACGTGGTATTCGGAGATTTGGCCGAGGCGGCAAGTTATCTCCGCGCTTCATCGGACCTTTTCAGATTCTCAGCAGGATTGGCGAGGTGGCTTATCGCCTGGCTCTACCACCTCAGTTGCACCGGGTGCACGACGTCTTCCACGTATCCCAGCTGAGGAGATACGTGCACGACCCGACGCACATCATTGACCATGGGGAGCTTGACGTTGACGATGGGGCGACTTTTGCGGAGGTCCCAGTGGAGATCGAGGATCGACAGGAGCGGGTCCTACGTGGACGGTCGATTCCTCTTGTGCGCATCAGATGGCAGCACGGGAACCTCCAGGAGAGCACTTGGGAGCGGGAGGCTCAGATGCGTGCTCAGTACCCCCATTTGTTTCCCTAGTTTTTGTTGTATCTTTACGGGGACGTAAAGCCCTGAGGTGGGAGTAATGTAAAGACCGTAAAATTCAAGGGAAATTTTTTTCTTAATTTTCTTTGGATTTTTACAAGAGCGCGATTTCAGACGGCACCTGATTCCGAGGCCCGGAGTGCCCGGAATTAATTTCCGAAGTTTGGCTCGGGTACGTTCAGTGAACGGACGAGCGGGAATTCCTAACTTTTGATCCGGTGCTCGGAATTAAAATCCGAGGGCACCGATGAACTCGCAGCGCCGATATTCGCTTAATGAGACCTTTTCGGGAGTTGCGTTTGTTGCGGGTTGAAAGATACGTTTTGGGGTTTTTCAATTAAGTTAAATAAAATTGTGTAAAACAAATTTTATTTTTAACTTATTAAAGAAAACCTACCTAAGGGGGTTGGAAGTGGGACCCACACCCACTTAACCTCCCTTGGGAGGATTAAGTGTGGTGGGGCCCACACGAACCCCTAAGACTTTTCTTTTTCTCTCAACGTTCTTAACCCCCAATTAATTGGCCTACGTTACCCTTATTTAATTAAGGAAGTTAAAGCCCTTTTTGAATTTCAAATTTTGAAATTCTTTTGTGTTGTGTTAATAAAATAAGAGGTAGTCTTATTTTATTTAGGGTTCTTTTTTTGCCTTTGGAGAGCCTTCTCATCTTCAAGCTCTGACGAAGAACGAAGAACGTCTTCATCCTCGACGAAGAACGACAACACTTCGTCAAGGATCATCGACTCAGAGACCTAGTATCTTCGGACCTCTGCTTCCTCTTCGGACCTTCTTCGTCGGCAAACGAAGATCCGCCAACAACGTGTCGCATCGGACGTAAATCTTCGTCAACGGATTTGACGAACGACGACCGCGACGCCTGACTTCCGCGACGCCGTCTTCCGCGGAACGTAGAGGATTTCTTTGAATCTCAAACCCGAGGTAGGGGATGTTTTTATTAATTATTTTATTCCATTCCTGAATCGTGGATTTTAGCATGACTAAACGTGAGACTTTTTAGTTATGTTATTTGTTAACGCGAGGGGAGTCGGACCGCACGAACACGGCCGAAACCCCCTCCTTCGTTCATGTTGATTCATGCGGGTGGAAGCAAGAGGCGTGGTGCCGTCGCACCACGCGGATGAACATGCTTATGATTTCCGCAATACCGTCGCGCTTCGCCGAGGAGAGACTTCAAGACCGCGACGCCGACACGCCGCGTTGGGAGGATTCTTGGCACGGCGAAAGGGGCGCGGTGCCGTCGCACCGCGCCGGACGACGAACACCGCGGCCGGTTCCGGGCCGCGGTGAGACGAGGAGACCGCGGCCGGTTCCGGGCCGCGGCGGAAGGAAAGACCGGCGGCCGGGCCGCCGGCGTCGGAAGTCAAGGGCGGGACCGGAAATTCCGGTCCCGTTGGTAAAAACCGGCCGGCCAGCAGGCCGGCCGGATGTCATAAAAACCGGGGGTTTAAACCCCCGGCCGGTCCATCAAGACCCCCCTCTTAATGAGGGGGCGGTTCTTTTAAGGAGGGGGGGGCAAAGCCCCCCCGGTTTTACTCAACCGGCCCCCATTTGCGGGGGCCGTTTTGTCTCAAACGGCGCGGCAAAGCCGCGCCGCCTTCGGAAGGGCGGGGGCTTAGCCCCCCGCGTGAGTCGCGGCCACCGCCGCCAGCGCGGTCCGCCGCCGCCAGCGCGGCCCGCCGCCGCCGCCACGCGGCCCGCCGCCGCCACGTGGCCCGCCGCCGCCGCGCCACGCGGCCGCCGCCGCCACGCGGCCCGCCGCCGCCACGTGGCCCGCCGCCGCCGTCCGCCGCCGCCGGCCGCCGCGCCACCCAAGGGGGGGGGGTCGGGCCGGGTCGTTCCGGACCCGGACCCCCCCGTTTCGGACCAGATTCGGTTTTTGGCTCATAACTTGAGCCTCGGACCTCCGAATGACGAACCGTCTGCGGAAACGCGATCCTTGGATCGAGACGGTCGTTTCGGTATATCGCACTCAAGGTTTCGGTTTACTTTGAGTTCGGCCGGGTTGGTTCGTTCACGAAACCAACCGGGCCTTCGGAGCGGAAACGCTCATATCTTGAGCTACGGACGTCTGATTGACGCGCCGTCAGTCGCGTAGTGTTCCTCTTAGTGAGACGGATCTTTTGGCATACTCCGCCCGAGGTTTGGACGCAGGTGGAGTACGGTCGGGTTGGTTTTGCCTTAAAAACCAACCGGGCCCCGGAGACAAAAATGCCAATAACTCTCAGACCAGGCGTCTGATCGACGCGCCGTCTGTTGCGTTGAGTTCCTGTTGACGATACGGAACTTTTGGATACATCAACTTCGGTCTTCGTGACAGTTGATGTATCAGCCTCTCGGCTCGTGGAGCGGACCCTCCGTACGAGCTTGCTGTGTGCGGGAACCCTAGTGCTGGCTGCGACTGTTCTACTGCTACGACTGCTACTGTGACTGCGACGACGACAGTACAGAGATCCTGTGTGGATTCAACGACGACAGTACAGAGATCCTGTGTGGATTCGACGACGACGACTACAGCACTCAGCGATCCTACGTGGATCAGTGCTACAGGTTCTGTGTGAGCCCGATCCTGTGTGGGTCCTTGCGCTCAGCGGTTCTGTGTGAGCCAGCGCCTACAGGTTCTGTGTGAGCCCGATCCTGTGTGGGTCTTGCGGGGGTTAGTTACCTATCGATCCTTCGTGGGTCCGACGACTTAGGTGGATCAGTGATCATCTTTATCGTCCTTGAAGAAGTGTACCTGTGTGAGCTGAATCCTGTTACTTTCCTTTGTGGAATACGTATACTTTCCTGCGTGGACTGAGTTATACTTGATCTCGGAGGTTGGAGCGTATTTGAATTGATGACTTAGGTATATGTATGGGCATATACCTAAGCAGTGTTGGTTGTTACTTCGTGATTGTACTTTGCTTCGTGGTTTATCCTTTGTGGATTTTGAGAGACCTTCAGGGGTCTCGGGGTCCCTACTGAGTAGCTTATACTCACCCCTGCACGGGCTTCGCCCGCACTACGTTGTGTTGGTTGCAGACGACGGACAGCGTTGACCTTAGCTGAGGTTCGCGGAGCGGGACGGTACCCGGAGGTGGACCACTGGGTGGGACGAGTACGGAGCGGACGGTGGGACCCGTGGAGCAGAGGAGCTATCTGTACCCACCCTTCAGGTGGGATTTCCGGTGGACAGCTCGGAGTAGCGGCCTTTACTTTACAGTTGCTGTTTTTCCCTTTTCGAGTTGTACTTTACTTTCAGTTTGGGTTTGTATTTTGGCCCATTTACTTTCCCGCACTTTCAGTTGTTCTCTGCTTGCTCAGTGATTACCTTCCGCTTGTTTACTCTGTGGTGTGTGTTTTCTTTTCAAAGGCAATGCCTTCCCTTTTTACCGGGATTTACGCCTTGGTGCTAGTCGCCAGCCCCTGGCCTATGGAAGGCGGGCTTGGGGTAGTCACGGCTCGGACCCCGAGGGCGGGTCGTGACATTCGGTTTACCTAGGAATCTAATAGGTAGAGACATTGTATGTTTTACTAATGAAAGACATGATAAATTATCCAACATCATTCTTATTCATGAGACTTTCTCAGTTGAAGATCTTGAAAGATAGAATATCCAGGAAATCAAACAACTCTACAGGGTCCCTCATACTATTGTTTCATGTTGGGATTATCTGTTAACATCATGGCTTAAGAAGGGATTTTAGAAGGATTTGGGAACATAGGTTCTTCTATGTATAGTTTTTCACCTTCATAATGATGGAATGTCTGAACATCCAATATAGGTTCTAGAGGATATGCTTCGATCATGTGTCATAGATTTCATCAGTTCTTGGGAAAATCATATTCTGATCATTTATTTAACCTATAATAACAACTTCTAGGTGAATATTATGATATATCCTTTTGATACCTTATATGGTAAGACATTTTGTACACCCATGTGCTGGATAGAGGTAGGTGTGGTAACCTTACTAGGTCCTAAACTCGTTTAGGAGAATTTATAGATGGTTCATCTTATCAGAAAGAAAATAAATACTACCCATTGTGGAGAAAACTTGTATCCCTATAATCATCGAATACCTCTTGATTTTGGGATTGGGGATAATGTTTTCATTTAGATATCACTGTGGCTATGGAATAGATGGTTACATAATCATTGTACGCAGTGCCTTGCTATGTAGGTCCACATGAAATACTAGAGAGAGTCAAGATATTATATTTTTAGTTTCTACTACCACAGAGGTACCATTCTATCAATGAAGTCTTCCATTTCTTTAAATCTTCTATAATATCATTCTTACAAATCTCATACTCTTATTCCAAGGATGTTGAGTTTCATGTTGATGCAATCTTTGAGGAGTATCTAGTACGCATCATCAACTAGAGGAAAAGGTTATCTGAGTCCAGTTTGTCCCTCTTGTATATGTGTTATTGAATCATGATCATGTGTAGTATGTGATGTGGGAGTGGGGGACAAATTACATGCTCAGTGGCTAGAATTGTTCTCAAATGGGGTTTTATGCTGTTTAGAGGTGAAATCAGGGATGCATTCTTTTAAGGGGGGGAAGACTATAAGAACATTATTTTTGACACAAGTATGAATCAATTAAATTTAGGTCTAATTCTTTATTTTCAACATAATATAGATTACTAATGAGTTAGAAAATGTCTTATGGTTTTTTTGGAGATTATATATATTTTAGAATACAAAAGTTTGGGAAAATTGGCCATGTCGCATGGTTGGCGCATGGTTGGTGCACAATTTTCCTAAACATGCTGATGGTTTATTTTATAGAATAATTTCATTGTATGGTTCTTGCAGGGTCATGTTGCCTAACCGTGTATGTTACCCTTCTTCCTAGGAACCCTTTCATAGTTTGGGCATAATTATTCAAACCACTAAGACAAACCATCCATCGAAAAATTGTGGGTAATTTTACTATTTTTCCATTAATGATTTAATTTAGTAACCCCTTCGTCCCCAACTCATGATCTAGCAATAGAGCCTCCATTTATTCTAAATTAGGATATTTTTAATGATATATGGTGGGAATAAAGATATATCATTTTTCTGAAATCTAATCGAGTTGTGTGCATCATGTTGGAAGAAAAAATGTATGTACTGAAGTCCTTTTTAGCCATTCTTCCCCACTATTTCACTAAACATAGTTTTCTAGATTTGGGAATTTCCCATTTTTTCCGATATATAATCTATTCAATGATGTTTTAGAGGCTGATACTAGATGATAAGGATAATATAACCCAATAGTGGGTGTTATATAACTCATCCCTCAAGTTCGTTGATTTAAAAAAATTGTGGTCCCTAACCTTTCATCGGGTGTCATTTATTAATTTTGTATGTCATGCTTATAATCATTAGAACCATATGATTAGGATCATTCCATATATTTTATGGTTTCATGGTTATTATCACAACTCTATCCATCCCATGTAGGATGATATTCCATGCATCAGTTTTTTTTGTTTTGACACTTTTGAGCCATTTCATGGATGTGATTGAGCTTGATCACACTAATGATAGGCCTCCATATCATAAATGCATATTCATTCATGAAATGGTGATTGGAATGTACCATGTCACATCCACATAACATTCCTAAGGTAAATTCATAAAATTGATAATTAAATGATAAATGTAAATTGGAATGTTTTCTAAGTATATGAATTGACTGTATTAAATATGAATGAAATATCACTTCCATATCTATATCATCCCTTACCACATTGATAGATTGTAGAATAATGAACATTAATTATTGAATATTACTTAATGTTATTTAATAAAGGTTTCATGATATATGACTATATCACACTATTGAAAGGATAGGCTTGAACAAAATAAAATATTACATGACATCAAAATTAAAAAGGAGTGGACTAGCTCAAGATCACCTTAGATTCTTATTGGGGAAATCCATGAGAACATGGGAACACTATTCAAATTCATGGATACTCCATTCCTAGATTGATACCCAACTAGATGATGACCCTTGTCTATTATTGGATTCTCAGCATTGAACTATAGGATCCCTCACATGGTATTATAGGATACCTTGTATAGAGTCATTAAATCTGTCACTAAAAAGTAGGTTCCATTGTTACAACCCATAAGGCCCTATCTCTGTTTAACCCCGTTTTACCATGGATAGTCACCATGGATTCAGTTGTCATCTTATTGATGAATGCATTGGAATATGATCATTAGATTATACTCTTACCCTTAGCGATGTTACATTTATTACTGAGTTAGAAACCATTGGGGTCTTTGTTCCTTGGTTTTTACCATGGATATTCATTAATAAATGTCATTACATGTTGACATTTCACACCATGGATCCATCGTTATTGTTAACATGTATATCATTTTAAAACTAGAAAGTAGTTATGTTTGGATGTCAGTTGAGGGATGATGCAGGTACATGGTTACTTAGTTACAATATGATTCTTTACATTATATATACATACTTAGTAACTGTAAAATTCAATTACATGGGATGTATGTTATAGATTTCATTGGTGGTGGTCCACTTATATTTATATCACACCATCTTCTGGAATCATTTGGTACCTAGAGTGAATTAAATGAATGTATATTTTTAAATAAGGAAGGACACTACTTCGAACACTTGATTTCTTGGTGTTTCGTATGGATCTTGATAGTAGATGTCCGAACCAGAGCACAAAATTCTTGGGATAGTGTTTGAATTCATTTTTAAATTTTAAAACAGGTTATCGCTTCTATCATGTATCCATGTTATTCTAGTATAAAAGTGATATGATATATCATCATTAGTTGTTGTATGCTTGTATGTAATTAATGTTTTTTCATTTATTTTTATTGTGTTTTTATTTTCCATTATACATTCAGTTTACTATTATTACTTCTGATATATACCTCAATTAATTTGTAAATATTTTTCTATGCTTTCTAATGTGGGAATAATCTCTCCACTGACACTACATAGGCCCTCAAAACTACTCAGCAGCCTCTAACATTTGGTGAAATTCCCTTTAGGACATAAGGCCCACAGGGCTCAGGGAACCAATTATGTTGAATCTGGGTTTAGGATTTAAAAGATACGTAACATGATATGGCCGGAGAGAGTACGGAAGATTAAATAATATAGGTTATACCCTGAATACTAAACATATTTATAATACCAAAATCATCATTCATCAATGTGTAAAAATTAGAACTATGATGATTCATTTTTTAAGGAGTGTATAATGTAACAACACTAGATCTTAATTTATGATTACATTTTAAAATGTCAATGTGTATAATATCTCACACCACAAATAAAATAAAAAAATTGTTCTATTTTATTACATTAAAACCAAAATATTGAAATTGAATAGATGAATAGTAGTAACTACATTGTAATGTATTTATATAGAGAAAATAACGCGCACTTGTAATATAAATGATATTAAATTAGTATTGCTAAAAAAGGAAGATCATTTTATTCTTAATTTTTTTTGAAATTGATGGCTTATTTTATGAAACATTTTCTATTTTAGTTGAAATCCAATAAAATATAATAATAATTAGAATTACATATGACAAATAAATTAAAATTTTCATGATTTGAAAAAATAATAAATAATATATAAAATTTTATTAAAGAAATTCTCCAATATGAATTCATTTACCCCATAATTTTTAATTTAATTGAATTATTGAATTATATAATATTTATAATTTATATTTGTAATATAAAAACCATAATTGGATTATGCCTATCAATATTGTTTTAATAATATTTTTGATATTTTTCAAAAATATATATTTTATGCCTAGAAATGTGAAAAGTAATTTTCCCAAACTTATTTATTTTATCTGATTAAATAAGATTTATATATAGTATTATAACATATAGATTATTTTAACTATGCCAATATTATTTTTATTTATCTTAAATAAATTACCAAATACGAATAATAATTAACATTGAAAAAATAATATTTATGTTTTAAATTACGTATAATTTAATGAGTTATATACTATTTATCCCAATAACATTGTTAAATAAATTTTGAATATGACTCTAATAATATTTTTAAACACATAGAAAATATAAAAATAGTAATTAGTGTTTTAATTATGTATAAATAAGGATAAAAACAAATAGTATATAAAAATACAAATATCTATAAAAACAATTTCACTATAACCAATGTTTTAAATTAAAAGTAATTATTATCATATTTAAAATATTAATATGTTAAATAGATCAAAAATTTGGAATCCAGATGTAAATATTTTTTATGTTGGGTAATATTATATTATTAGCAATAAAAAAATTACAATTGTTAAATATTATTCAATATGAAAATTTGTAAAATGGGTAAATGAGGTATCTCTATTTTTTAATTATTTAATGGACACATAAATATTCCTGAAGTAATTATTATTTATGAAAATCATTATGAAATATATCACAACTGATATATCCACCAAAATCACATAACAATAATTAAATTTCATTCTTATCCAATACCATGTATTTTATTCTTAATATTTTCCCCACTTTTTTACCTATAAAGGGATATTACTTCCTCCAAATTCAGGACACTCAGGTTTTTTAAATTTACATGAAATGCTCCCCAAAAGAATATCTAATAAAATCTATCTACAGATTTGGTAAACCATATCTTAATCAATGTGCCTCAAGTACATCATTTATAAAGTATTTTTTATGAGAAGATACAAATTCTCAATCGTAGCACTACATACCCATTAACATTTATTCATTATCCTTCTTATCCTCCATCAAATAAATCCATTATAAAAAATTTTTGATAATAAAATAAATTTAAATGATAGCATAAAATTTTTGGATGAAAATTATTTATTCCCCTTCCATTCAATAGACTCAAATGAAAAAGTTTCTCATGATCCTGTGTAAAATTCCACCCCCAAAAATGACATGTTACATTTTTCACCCCACAATCCAATGATGGTTCAATAAATGGGTTAAGTGATTATATTCTTCATTTATGAAATTATATATACAGTATAAATCAAATTTTTATATCTATAATTTTTATGAAAATGAATTTATCATTGTGAATATGCTATATTAAATAGGTATACAATGAAGAAAAATGATTTTATTCATGATATTTTAAAATGTTATATCATTTACTCCTTATAATTACATATAATTATTAAATATCACACTAATAAACAATAAATAATATCAATATTATTTTTTATGGTTTTATTTCAATGAAAAAACAAAATAATCATTCATTAATTGTAGTTGGTTCTTGACTAGGTTGATTTTACAACCAACTCTAAATTTTTATGAATTTATATAAGTTATGATTCAAAAAATGTATTAAATCATAATCTATGAGATGAAAATGTAGGTAATTTTTTTTGTTGTATTTAAACTTATTTAAATGTTTATATCATTAACAAAAAAATATGTTATTCCGTAATAGTCACTAAAAATGATTAGCGTAAATTTCCCATAATGTTTATAATAAAACATCCATCAATTGAATTTTAACCCATAAAAATACCAACGGCCAGCTATTATAGTTACATTAAATATATTTTATTGATGAATAATTTAGTAATAATCAATACCAGTATAATATTTATGAAACTATTTCAATGTAATAAATATTACATACATAAAGTGATAAAAATAGTTAAAAAGAATTGTTGATTAGATATTTAATGAATATAATTTATGATTTTAAAATGTTTTATTTATGAATAAGTGTATTGAGTTTTTATTTAATAACATTGATTAAATTATTCAAGACTTTTGGATATAATAAATAATGAATGAATAACATGGTATAAATTTTTGTTTCAGAATTATTTCTTGGAGACTTTTCAATTATTATGAACATAATTTAATTTATTTGGATTATATTGTCATTATTTCTCATATTATTTCGTCAATTATATTTTACTAAGAGGATTTAAATTTTGATTACTAGCCGTTCTTTGAAAAGGATTATGATTAAAATAACACTCAAGCCTTTAGGGTTTTCTTTACCTCATTGAGATTGTTCAAAAAAATTGAGATTTCAAGCAACATGCATCATATGGAATATGTTATATTGATTCAATATGGGACAAAAGATCTATAAATTATTTCATTTTAGTTTCTGGTATACACTATTCCATGTCATGGTCTTTTTTTAAATTTATTTTGGCTCGGGTGTTACCCCATTCATTATTATTATTAGTTACACATGATTCTTTCATTTAGTATATGATCATTATCATAATTATATTTCATATGATTTTAGTATAATATATCTGGTTATTTTGTTATGGGTATTCTATCATTGTTATTAATTTTATTAGATAAATAACTTTTAAAATTATTCAATCATCATGGAGTATGTTTTTCATAAGGGATATTGATAAGTGATGCCTCATTTCCTTATGTAATATTTTTTCATTATAAACTTAATCCATTAATGATTGTGCTCTACCAAATTAATATCATGTTATATGAAATTTGATAATCCAATTTTTTGAAATTTTTGTTTTAATTAAATTGTTAATTTTGATTATTTTCTTACCATGTATGTTTTCTATCATGGAATATAGAGTATAATAAAAAGTGGTTTTCATTTCACCTAAATATAATTATTCAACCTATCCTTATTTAAAAATAATAAAAAAAGAATATTTTTAAATATATATTATTAGATATTATTTTTCATTTAATTCATTTCATAATATTTTATTTCATATTATTAAATGTTCACTTTCATATATACTTATATTTTTTTAATTTAATACATATGTTAGAAATGTTTTTAGAAATACCATTTAAGTTCTACCTTCAATTTACATTATCATTTTTACAATGATTTACCATGAAAGGTATTATGTTTCATTCATTATAAACAAATATATAGTTATATATATATATATAAATCTCATTTTATATATTTAAATTTCAAAATCAATTAATTTGATTCATGATTTATTCTTTTTTGATCACCGTCAATGTTTTATTTTGTGAAGGTTTTTTTATTTTTATATACACAATTAATTATTCACATTATTTCTCTATGGTTGTGTTATATTAAAACCATCAAATATAGTTCTTTAGATGGATTATTATAATGTGAACTATTTTTGTAAAATAGGGTAATTTAACATCGTTTCAAATGTTTTTATTCTAATATGGAGGATTATTTTTATTTAAATATTTTTTCCTTAGTAATTTAACTTCTTCCTCTAGATGTGTTATGATAACATTATCCCTTTAATTTATTTAAGGAAAATAATTATCATTTTACATATATTTATATTCCTATATTTATGATTAATTGCATGATGACTACCAACATTTTTAACATTAATGCTCTTTTCTGGATGGGTCGTGATCATCTTATATCTTATATTACAATCAGTGAAAATTAATTTCATACCATGTATTGTCAATCCATTTGCAAATATTATTAAATTGATGATTGTGTATTTGATGACCATATTATATATTTTTATCTATTTAATATAATCATATTTCCAATTGTATTAACATGTAAAAAATTATTTAAATTTTTTATCATTATTTAATACCAACATTGGTTGATGAAGTATTAATGTTATTAATTATTGGTTATATAGAGAGATATGGATTTATTTAGTAAAATGTTAATTATTAAATTAGAATAGAGTTTATATTTAATCTTTTGAGGAATTAATTTGGTTTAATCAGGTGATAGGGGGATTTAAATTATATATCCCTTTGATGCATTGACCATTCTCAGAAGTCAAAATGGTTTGGGTATGGGTGTGTTCCACTTACCCTTGAAGGAAATTTCCTTGGAACTAAGCCTTGACAATAGGTTTTTGATATCATGCATTATATATTTCATCTATATGATATTACAATTACGGATATATATGTCTTCATATATTTTCATGTATATATTATAATACCCTAAAAATTATATAAAATGAATAACATTTTCAATTGCATTCTCACCATGCTTTATGAAAATTGTGCTATATTATAAAAATTTACTATTTAAATGTGACCGTTATAAAAAATTCACTTAATTATAAGTAATTAATAATATTTTTAAAATAAGGAAATTTAATTATAATGCTCATATTCAATAAAAATTTATTAAATAATTTGTTATAAATATATACCAAATTTTATTGTTCTTATTAAATTCATCAGAAAATGGAATATCATGAAAAATAGTTTTTACTACATTTTTTTAGAAATTATAATTTATTTCTAAAAATATTATAAATTTTAATGTATAAAATTATAATATATTTTTAAATAATTAAATCTACATTAACATTGGGTGGAATATTGATAATTTTTTATGTGATTTATTTTTCAGTGAATGATAAAAATGAAAAATATTCAAATAATATCATTTAATTTCATTAAATAATGTAATTTAAATGTCCTTTAATATTTTTTATTAATTAAAGTAATATTAGGTATATTTTTTTTATAATTATATTATTGAATACATTTTTATCAGAAATATTCACAATTTTTATATAATATAAATTTATCTCAAAACATATTTTAATAAATATTATTTCATCCCAGAAAATTATGATTTTATAATAAAATTGATGCATACAAAATATAGATATTGAGTAATAAATAATGGATATGATATTTGTAATTATAAGTTTCTAAATTGTTATTTCCCATTAATTTTTTATTAATATAATTAGTAACAGTGGACAATATTTAGCACCACAGTAAGGATAAAATTGGTAAAAATACATTAAAACTATGATATATGGATTAATAATCAACTGAAATATTAATTTATTTCAATGGATGTGATAAAATATACCATATCCAACAATGTATATAATATATTTCCTTTTTTTCTATTTAAATTTGATAATTTCATTTATATTATTGTAAGGATCATTACAAAATGCCACTATATTTTTTCCCTTATTTGTTCTCATAGGGATAAGAATATGTTATGGTTTAAAATAAATGTTCATATTGATAATTATTAATTTATATTTTTGGTGTAAATTTGTATATAATTTTTATTAATATTTTATTTATAATAATTTCTTACACAATTTTGGCACAATGATTATGACGGCACTTGAGAAATCAAACTATATAATTTTAAAAACTGCAATTGTGAAATTGTTTGGATAAAATTTGGTTTTACATAAAATATATAGATAAGAATAATTTTTAAAATATGTTTAATGTGTTCAAATTATAATTCCATATATTTCATATTATTATTAAATTCAATATATTTGTATAGTCATTATAATGAATTTAGGGGTACTTTATGATAAATAACATATTATTGAGTTATTTAAAGAAAATAATAATCATGAAATACTACAAGGGTGAAAATATATGATTTACTATGTCATTACATCACCATTTCGGTTCTATGTTTTAACATTAATGGAAATTTATAACCCTGAATGATTGAACAATCTGTAACATCAGTTAAGGATAATAATTGCTAACGTGGGGTTAAACAAAATCGATAAATGACAAAATTACCAAAAAATGTGTAAAAATCATATTTTTTTATGTTTTTATAGATCCAATTTCATCTATAATTTGACATTAATCCAATTTTTAACTACAAGATTTTATTTCAAACATTATAATAATTTTATGTTATGCCAAATTACAAGAGTTCATCATCGCATCATTAAAAAAGTTCCCACATACATTCTCTTATTTACATAAGATTATTATGTATAGCTTGAACAAAACAAAACAATATCCCATATTATATTGTAAATCCATTAATTATTTTATATATTTTATTAGATACTATTCCATTCCTCCCAATGAAGGATTCTAAATGAGGTCTTTCAAATTAGATGTAATCAAAATTACTGAGTCATTCATGGTTATGTTTTTCTTATACTTCAACTAATTTTATTATTACTATAAAAAAATGAAATCTGTATAATACATATTCCTATATGTTATTATTATTATAGGATAATATTTTTCCACCAGTTATCAATCCTATAGAAATTGAAATCATCACTCATGAGTACCTATTAAGCACAATTTAAACATAGATTTTTAATTCATGTTTCATTACCATTTTCATTCATATTTATAGAGATTTAACTGTTGAATAAATATTATACAGATAACATTTTTTGTTCTATGAAATATAAATTTATAATATAAAATTACAACGTATTGGTACATTCAATGTTTTGTATGAATGTAGATCTCTAATAAATTCATAACATATCTATATTTACTATACATGATATTTTAATGCATATAAAACAATATATGAAATAAATTATATGATTTATATTTCAAAACAATTTAAATGGGGATTTATTATGTATGAATATCCATTATATGAAATATATTTATACTTATATTTTGATCCCCATTAATATTTCTTTTAATATTTTTATTTTTTTATCATTAAAATTTTTTTAATGGAGAATAAATGAATGGTGATAATGAAATAACATGATATGGGATGTTTGTCCAATCTAACCTAGGAGATTGGTAGAAATTATGAATTCCATTTGGTCGAATTTTCAATTTTTATCTTTCATAGAAACTCCTCATGGTTCAAAAAACCATAGTTGGCTATTAAACATTTTTCCAAAGTTGAATATTCAATTGAGGGTTTCAAACCCAATGGAAACTCAAATTCGTCAAGTTAATATATGGATGAGAACATCATACCCTTCAAGTGGAAATTAATAACAAATCATGGAAACACTTATAAATTAAATCCATTTTTTAGAATCGTTTCATAATCCCATTATGAGATCTGTAACCATAATAAAATGATCAATTGTTGAATCATTCCATTTAAAAATAGGTGTTTATAAATGAGTCCATCTATTTATATTATTGTCTATATATATATTTACCTTCATTAGATAACAATTGGCAACATATTATATCTTTAATCCATATAACCAGAAACCATTGATTTTACTATCATCCATAGAGGTGATTAATATTTCATTAATGAGATTGATCCATAGAGAGTTGTCATATATATCTAAGATATATCTATAATAAAAACCCATACAATTTATTACAAAAATTTAGTATAATCTCATTTGGGAAATATATATATATATTTGTGGATATATATGTATTTTGTATCAAGATCAATCCTTAAAATTCATCCTATGTATACTACATATGAAAGGATTCAGAGTCATCATTGATCGATCATTCCCTTTCAAAATACCCCTTAATAGATTTCTTATATGGGTGGAATCATTCCATTTCATTGAATGGAGTGTACACACTATGGTTTTACTATATGGGGGAGTTTCATGATTAAAAATATGTGATCATTATGAATCCCATATCCCATATGATTTACGATTGCTGTGGGAAACAACAGATAAAAAGTTATTTGTAGTATTGCATATAGTTTTTGGAAATATGCATTAGAGAATACCAAATTTGGGGGTTTGATACGAAGATTGAGCCTTCAGAAGGCTTCCTATGTTACCTGGTTATCTAAGGAATCATGGAAATTGTAGTTCTGTTGGCTTATCAATTTTTCGATGGCTGAAGTGTAATTGTGTACCCAATAGAGAGTTTTAATCCCATGGGTTTAATTTTAGATACCTAGAGGGGATTCCATGAAAATGGGTTCTAATTATAGCTAGATCCTTATGATGGAGTCATATATATCATGTTTGGGAAGGAGTCATAGTTCTCATAGTTTAGTAAGGTGTATTCTAGAATGTAACCACTGGTCATGGTTATCATATTTTGGGATGACATCCTCACAGATCTTAATTCTCTTCGTGACATTTTTATGGTGTCTGTATGAAATTTTAGAGGTTGTTTATATGAACTGATAAAGGCTATACATTTGATATGTATGATTATTTCTGAACATGTCCTTATTTCCCACTAAACATGACCATGATAATCACATGAGCCATTTGACTTTCCTGGAGGGCATTGCGATACATGGATGACTTTTCTAGAGGACATTGAATGACCTAGGAGATCATTCTATAAGGTGTCTCATGATTAAGGAGAATATCTATGGGTGTGACTGAATAATTAGATAATTGTGATACCCATTGGTAACACATGATCATCTTAAAAATACTCATTTATAAAGATCAAATAACTATATCCAATGTAATTCCAAAAATCAGATACCACTCTTGTAGGTATATCAACTCATTCATAGTATATAAGAGGAGGGTTATTTGTCTATTCCAAGAGATGATAACTAGTGGGAGTATTGTCCATGAGTTGTTCCTCTTTGATTGGGCTTGGGATTTTGTACCTAATTCTCATGTTGTTCCAATTGGTCCTCCATAGAATATATTTGAGCTATTATGGGTGATGATAGGGATATGTAGACTTCCTTCCCAAAATCATTGGATGTTTTCTCCCATATAGGTGAAAACTCAATATTCAATGTTTCTTGGTTTTGGATTCTCCTAATTATTCCAATGCATGTAGCCTCATTTGGTGCATTTTCATCACCCCATTTAATGAATTATTTCAGTGTTATGTACCTCTATATATTCATAATGATCACCTATATCTGTTGTTTTCATAGTGACAACATTCACATAGTTGTATCATGTATTGTAGTTTTTACATTACTCTCAAAGAAATAGGTTCATTCTATACTACATTATTTATGGAAATTTTTGTGATCCCTAAACATACTAGAAATATTTTACTTTTCCCCCTGTGGGTTTTTATTGCCTTCATCATACATTCCTCCAATCTCTAGTTGTGAGTAACGAGCCTTAGAGAGTTTTTGATTATGATTTGTAAATGATCCCAAAATAGATAATGTTTTCCTTACGATGGTAGGAAGTTATGGGATTCCAACAATTGATATTTACTACCCCACTTGTAGAATACTAGTTCACTCCACAGTGATAATGATGATGAAAATTCCCCAAGACCTCTGGGATGGTTCTTAATCATGGCCAATATTATAATTTTTAGATCATCTCATCAAGGAAAATATAATTATGACCAAGGAATTAATGATTATGATCATTGGAAATGAGACATGAATTCCCCCATATCTATGGTCCCAGGTTGATCTTCATCGACTACTGAATTTTTTTGGATCCCTCCAATGTGTGATTAACCTGGTGTTAGGGATTGTGATAAATATTCTCAAATCTATGTGGGATGGGGTGGGTATTAATTTTTTAATAATATTTTCTATATCCGCAAATAGATTGATGTCTCAAGGGTGTAGGTGGTGGTATATATTCCACCAACATTGTGGGATAGGATCACTCTTTGATAGCTGTAATTGATGATACAATTATGACCTATTTTATTTTTTTCCACTGTTACTGTGTGTGTGATGGGTACAATAGATTCCCAAGATGTGATTCCTTCATTATTGGATGTAGTCGGTTGGACCCAAACATTGAATCCCAGGTTTGAAATGCATACCATTTTTCCTGATGTGCTTAGATAGAAGATCTATCAGAAGACCTTTCCCTTCATTATTGATGACATTTCATCTATAAAGCAGTAGAATTGGGTTTTAAGGACCAACTAGTTTATGCATTACTTAGTCCCATGATATTTTTAAATTCCATTATTTTATAAGATTCATTATTTATGTTCTCTTCTATATTAGATAATATTGGTGTGCAATGGCCTATATTTCCCCAATCCACAGACATGTACATATGTGAGGGCCCTATAAATCAGTTAATATAGTGTTGTCATGATAATAAGACAATCACTACAACAGTATCAACATGCTCATCAATTCCTAGGTTAGATGAAAATGAAAATGAGTCCACATATAGATAACCCTATATTGTATTAATTTTGACATGGTTTCCCTCAAATCCTATATAGGAGAGGTGTATTTCATTCAATTACAGATGTCTTTTTGACATATTTTTTCATATGTAATCCTTGAACACCATTATATTATCTAATTTCACATTTTCAGATGTAACAAGAGGGATATAGCATTATTAGGTGGTTGTTTTAAAATAAACTTCCTTGATTTTTCCTGTCAGTGTCTTCTTCATAAAATTTACAAGGCTCCACATGGTCACAATACATAGTTTTCTTCTATGGGTTTCCAACTAACTGTGACTAAATTATTTTGGTAAATGGGTGATAAATATATCAAGTTTTCCATGATATTTGTATAACCACTCTCTATTAAGGTGTTTGATTTTTTTAGAACCATATTATACTGAGGGTTCTGGTCATGGAAGGTATTTCCATGTCAGTGGGAGATATCGCAATGGGTAGGTTGACCATATAAGTTTTCAGGAGTAATGTCAATTAAATCCATATCTATATTACGATGGATAAGTATATTATTGTAATGATAACCTTCTACCCCATTTTATGTGTTGATTAATCCTTTGGGTGTTGAAGATATGCATCAAAAATAATCAAGGAACCTATAATTTATATGGTCAAGGATTTGATCCTCATTCTATGTCATATCCAGAATATATCATGCTCAATTTTATTCTTCTGTAAGGATGTTATATTGTTTTATGAAGTATTATGAATTATGCTAATAATAATATGGTGTTTTTGGAATATGATCCTATTTTTGAGAAGCAATAGAAGAGTAATTAATAGATTTTTTATTATTAGTACAAATATGAACCAACATGTGGGTGGTCAAAAAAAGATGAGCTTCCACCAGAAATTATTTGGGGATATGTGCCAAATAGAAATATGAATTACCATTAATTAAATGATTATGGACCTCCATAATGGGCTTAGGTATTAGATGATCCTCCTATATAGCCTCTAACGGATGCTCGTGTAGACTATCATTATTAGAAGAATGAATATGATAATGGCTTACATGGGCTTCTGGAATATGAAAGGCAGATTCACCAATAACAATATGAGCCTATCCTGAGGCATGGTATCCCCTTACATGGTAAGCGATGTTGGAGCTGGGCTATGATCCAAATCATGTTCTATTGATGTATTATATTTGGCTTTTCCAATGGTAATATGAGCTTATCTTGAGGTATGTTCTGGTCTCACATGGTGAGACATAGTTTATTCTTGAATAGGATATAGTAATGGTTCATTTGGATTATACCGCCAATGTTTTTTAATAGTATTAGACCACTACCTCATGGAATTTTTGGCTACCACTTGGTGATCCCTGAATAGAATTAGAATATACGCCCGGTCCTTTGTAACTTTACCAATATATACTAATAATAATCATTTATGGGAGAAATAATGCGCATTTTCTCTGTAGTTTCTAATTCTCCAAGATGACCTTAGTGTTGTGATTCAAATATAGTCAAGATAAGAATAAGTTTTATTCAATATTTCTATACCAGTTTCAAAATATTTCACTAGTGTTCATTAGTTATTTATGTAATGAAGTTTCATTTAAGAAAATTGTGAACATGTATTTAGGGATACAAATATTATATCTCCAATGTGTAATAGATGATATCTTCGATTGAAGCGGGATTTATAATTAAACTCAATCCATCCTTATGCTATATGATTATGTTTATGTTCATCATATATGTCATAAAGGATATGTGGATCCTCCATGCCATCAGGAGGAATATTCCCAAAGACTTGATCCACGTGATCACAGATATGTCCTTTCTCACAAGCTTCTTTCCAAATATGTCAATGATCTTCATTAGTATAAGAATAGATATGATCCCACTCCAAGTTTTCGAAATTTTTCAACATATTATGTGACTAGTTTTTTGACCCATCATGAATTTATAAGGATTAGGATAATACCATGTAAACAGTATTCCCAAACCCCATTGTTTTGCACACATTTTTGAATCTATCCTATGGGCGTGGTCTTTCTATGACCTCTAGGGGTTGTATATATAGATCAATTTGAAGAAAAATTTCTAGAGGAAGACATGATTTATAGTATGGGATTTAATGTGAGACTAGTATCTATAGTTAAGGATACAATAATGAACAATATCACTGAACATTGAACCACTATACACATGTCAAATTCTAAATTAGATATGCAAGGATTAATCAATTTTCATTTCTTATTCTCGTTTCTTCCATTTTTACTCCTAACAAATTATTATAGTGAGAATGGCCTATTTTATTTGAACCATGATTACATCATATTTACCATCTATTGTCCTATTTTTTAGCAGATGAATCGTAAAATGAAGCTAATCTATGCATGGTCAACCAATCATTGTTAATATTTGATTAAATAACATTGGGTTCACCATTTTAAATTTATTAAATGATGACAAATGGTGGGAATGATATTTTTATGCTATTTTGGTAGTCTATTCATTTCAACTATGGTGGGGCTGGACTAGCTGAATTAATATCTGTTGAGTTCAACATTTTCATCATTCATATAAAATCCAATGCACCCCACTTTTATAGATTTTTATAGGACACCTTTCAAAATCCAACTATTCAATTTGGGTTTAAGACCCAATGTCTCTCAGGATCACACATTGGTCCATGGAATGGGATTTTAGGATCATAACAACCTTTAGGGGATGAATTATATCCTTCATTGAGACATGATTATATAATTATGAGCTACCCATTAATCTCTTCCATATCCCAATACAGGATCAGTTACCACCACAAATTGATCCAGTATTGAATCCTTCCATATGTAAATAGGGGACTATTATTGAGTCAATCTTATTGTATCTAATGTTCTACATATTTTTAACGTCATTAATTATGTTTGGATTGATACTTTTATCTATAATCTATACAACAAAAAACTATAGATTTTACAATTATCTAGGGAGGTGATTATGATTTTTAGTATGTGATTAATATTTTATGTGGTGTCCTATTTATCCAAATAATTATTGGAATTTAAAACAACCTAGTTAATTGAAACCATGAATTTTAACTATCTATAGAAATGAAATATATATGTGAACATAGTAATAGTGTATCAATATTGAAACATTGAATGAAATCCTATATATCCTTATTTTGAAATGAATAAATGTTATAATATTTCAATGGAACCCTCAAGAATTAACATGGGTGTGGATGCCCTTATATGAGTGATTACAAATCATTCCACTGGATGAGGATTACATAATGTGGATTCCCTAGAAATGAAATATTCATGATGTATATTGTATGATATTTTGAAATCCATTTTACCACGTGAACCATGCATGGCCATAGAAACAGGGCATAACATGTTATTAGTCTAATTACAATGGGATCAGAAAATAAGAACTAAGGAATCCCTAATGGGGTGTTTGATATAGAGATCAAGCCTTATGATGTATTCCAACATAACATGGTTGTGTAATAAA
Source organism: Viscum album (assembly GCA_963277665.1). Classification (NCBI taxonomy): domain Eukaryota; kingdom Viridiplantae; phylum Streptophyta; class Magnoliopsida; order Santalales; family Viscaceae; genus Viscum; species Viscum album. The sequence goes on from OY728148.1 coordinate 1,210,362,946, forward strand.
CTATAGTCAGTGTAGTTCCATATATATCTCAATATTCTATATAATGAGATAGTATATTTTATCCATTTGAGAGTTTATCTCCCATGGGATGAGTGTTAGAGACATATAGGGGCTTAAACCAAACTAGGATCCCATTAGTGATAAGTCCTCAAGAATGTGTCTTACATATTCTATATGGACATGAATTATATTTCACATTGTGAGGTAACAAGTATTACCTAATATGTCCATTGGATTGTGTCATCGACTTTTGATATTTCTTCCTGACTTGAAATGATTGTCTTTTTGTCATGTGTGGAATGACTATATGACATGTAAGATGATGTCGACATTATATATATTAGGATTTCTGGATAAAATGTCATAGGATTTCAAGACATTTCCTGATTTCCTAGTTTACATGCCCATAAATAAAAACATTATATATTTTACATGAATGGACGACATGACATGTACTATATGTTTTTTAGAGGACATAGAAATTATGTTATGACTTGTTCAGAGTGTATCAATAGAACTAGTAGGACTTTTAAGGGGGTGTGTCACAATACTAGGTTGATTTATCTAATGGATATCTTCAGAACTTAGTGACTTGTAAAAAGGACTCTGTATTACTTGGTTGATCCATCCATAATTCGTCCATGTGATGTGGGAAACATGTCTAGAGGAAGTAACTAAATATGTATGAAAATACTGGTAGACTTCTAAAGTCACGGGGAACATGTCATGGTACCACCACATTAAGTGGGTGACATGTCTAGGGGACATCACACAATCCTAATAGAATTCCCAGAAAGTGACTCATGGCATGGGTGCCATCTCCTACTGTGGACATAGATCCAAGGTCGGTCATGTGATGCACATGAATATTAGCATAACTGTATTTACATATGTCTCATTTCATTCATAGTTTCCAATTCATATGTGCCTCAAAAATTGTTTAGAATTAGCTTATTTGATTATTTTTGTGATCCAACTAACATTCCATACCCTTTTCACCTAATCTGGGAGACACACAAGAAACCCTTAATTTGATCTATAATGTGATAATGCAAAGAACACATTAATTTCTCATGACCCCTTGGTCATTACACAATCACGATTTAGTGGAATACCATTATGATCATATGAATTGATGACCCGAGATTTCTTCTTGTTCACTCCCATGTATAATTCTCCATTTTATGTGTGTCATTACTGTTGATGTAGAGGTATTTAAAGGCCTCAAAACCCTTGTTATATTCCTTCTTATGAGAATTTATCTTACAAATATTACATTGAGTTGGTGGTAGGGGGTTGTATCAAGGGAATCATATAGTCCTACTATGGGTGATCTATGGAACCACATGATTATTGAAGACCATGTAGACATTCCACCATCGCTATTTTCATTGGTCCCCAACCGTTCAATGGGATTTTAATAAACCATTTTAAAATTTCATTGACCCCCTGCCATATGGATACAATGAATTGTTTCGGAGTCTTCAAGAGATCAGGGTTCCCTTCGAATGTAATTATTGTGATTTACGATTCCTTTTTGAGGTATATCACAAAACAAATGTGTGTAGTAAAGGGGGATTTCTTGTGGAAGATGTTTCCAATGAAGGGGATCTCAACAGGATTAGGACGACATGTATAGGTATTTTCTCATAATAAATAGTGATCACCAAGGGAATATGGACATTTTTCATAAATATCAATGTATCATCAATGATTACAAAGATTCCTCCTCTTCCCATTTTATTTCTTCCCTTATTGTACAAGGATATATGATCATACAATGTTATGTGAGTGGTGTCAGGGAAAACCACATTTCATGTTTGGGGTGTGTTGTGTGATCAATAATGGGCCTCACGATAATCCTTTAATATTTTTGTGGATAATCCTTCCATTTTCATACTATTCCAAAGGTTCCCTCATAATAAAATGTATATTCTAATGGCCTTCACATAATGGTGGTGGAATGACATCACTCTCTTTCTAGAAAAGGTCGAAATATCACTATGGGATTTGGGAGGTGTTTTGGATCTTATGAATATGTTGCATCAAGAAAAATGTAAATACCTTTTTCAAGAGGCTACCTCAATTCCTTGTATTTATTTGACATGGGTTATTGGATGATTTTAATGTGTCCATAGGATGATATATCAATTTATTCATATGAAATTATCAGAACTAATATACATTATCATATGTTATTTACAAGATGACATCATTGGAATAATATTCCTTGTAAATAAAGCTTTCTCGTGATCATTGGAATATGGGGAAAATCGCATTATCATTTGGAATGACTATAAGAAGGTCCTTTATTTCCTTCTAAATGTTATGTGATCACTATAACTGAGCCACATTCCAATCCTTTTTCACAGCTTACATAATTACGATTCATGTGTTATTTCTTATATTTTTTATTATATGATTATAATTTCCCTGGTATCAAAATATTCCCCCCTCCAATTCCATGTTTGTGGGTGAAAAGGGTTTTGTATTGATGAATATACATTTTTCCAGAGACTGTGGGGATGTCTCAAATCATTATCTTCAGTGATGTTTTTTCTCCAAGTTTCATCTTTTATTAAATATATCACATTATAAATAGGCAGTAGAGGGGTTTATTTAACTGATCACCTAAAATATCTAGTTCTCTTGTAATTAATTCTGGCACATGATCACATCACAATACCATATCTCCAGATCCCATTCACAAGACCCCGATATGGGAACCAATTTCAAGATATGTTTGCAATACCTTACAACACTACTATTTTACATGGTTCATTAAGAAGATCTAATCATGCATAGATATCCAAGAGGGTGTCATTAATTTACCTCAAGGTTAACAAATTTAGATATTTTTAACAAGAATAAAATATCACTAAACTACATGATACTATATGATATGAAATTCTATCGATGATCCCCCAATGATAGTGTTGGAAAAAATATTAATTTAGTAAAATACACAATAACAATTTATTAAAAGAAACCTAAAATATATTTTTTATATAATATGAGATGATTGATTCGAATTTTATAAAAATTGAAAAACAATTGTGGTAATTAGAAATCTGGGTTCATGAGTGATTTTGGAATATTAAATAAATTATTATTCATAGGTCTCAAAACTATGTTATGGTGAATCCAATGATCATGATAAAAAAACCCCCAAAATCACTAATTTTCCCTTTTCAAAATGGAAACATAATATTTAGTATTCATTAACATGGTACTGTGGAAACATTTATAAAAATTGAATATAATACACAAAGTGTTCATGGTGTGATTTTTGTTTCTAATCATTGCATTATAAGAATCATTCCTACAACAACCTCACAATAGACATGAAATATTAATGAAAAATAATATATTTTATAAATTATGTTTTTGGAAGGAGACCCATATTAGTTGAATTTAAAAATAAATTACCATAAGAAATCAATCCCAATGTAGTGAAATTTCATATCACAAGATCTACCCACCAGTTCCTGTCCTAAGGGGCATAGAAAATGACATCCTTATTTTATGTCTAAAGAAATTCATGGTCATTGATTCTAGTGGTATTTCCTCCATTATGAATCCTTATTGTGTTACTATAATCTATTATTTTTACACGTTGGTGATCCTCAGGATGGATTTAATTAGACATAAATGCAACATTCTTTCCTCATAGGTCGATCACATGTTTTAATATCCAATTATGTCATAATATTTTTATCCTGCTAAAATATTTTGAAAATATCCATAACTATGTTTTTCCTGACATATTCACATCTTATAATGTTTACAAAAAATTTAATGTGCACGTCTATCATTTTCTTATTATTTTCCTCACTTCAGGACATATAATGTTTTCATGACTTACAATGTTTCACACTATGTAATTTTTTGACATTGTGTTATGATTACATGATATGAATATGTTTATAATTGATATATAATATAAATCTTAATCACTTTATAATCACTAGAGTGTTCCATAGGCATCCTTCAACATGGTAATCCTTCCTAATGTTTGGTTTCACGATACGCCACTTCATGTCGTGATGTGAAGTATCATTTTCTCCTCATATTAAACTATTACCGATTCCATTACCAGTAATTTGTTGCATCATTCCAAAAATCATAAAAAAATTAGCATTCCAAATATCATCAAGAACGTCTTTTTAATTACCTAAATAAATGTAATAAACCACCCTAAAGAATATGCATGAAATAAAATTATCACATGATCTATATTTTCCCAGCACTTGTTCAAATGAATCATGAATAAAATCTTAGTAATTTCATGAACCATGACTTAAGTCCTTGACCATATAAAGGTATTATGTGCTTCAGATGGTCTACATGTTTGGTCTCATTATATCTTTATCATAATGAGGTTTACATTACTATTATAGGGTTCTTTAATTGGTAATCATAGGAATGGTAGTGTGGTGGAGTGTTTGTTCATGCATCTTGTGATTCCGGAGATCTCTATAGATCATAAAATTCATGATACATATATAATGTCTTGTGATCATATATTCTTACATGGTTAATGCAATTAGAAACATGATTTCAATTTCATGTACCTATTTTGATTTTATTTCAATTCTTTTATTGATATATATTTCTTACTTTTATACATATGAATTCTAGTATCCTTGAACATTCCATTAAGGCTAGGAATAGGGGAAGTATTATTAGGAATCATGCCGCTCACCCTCAGTATCATGTTTTCTATAACAATGTGATTTGTAAGAGTCGTATCCCTTATTAAGTACTCCTATACCTTTTGTGTCATCACCCTTTGTATGAATTTGTTCAGTTAGATAATGTTTTCATTCCATCACCAAACTATTACCTTCCTTCTTACTGGTTGTCATCCTCTCCGGATTGTTTTCATAAGATGCTACTAGAATGTAGTCAATTAGATGTGGCAATGTCCATGTGGGTTTCCTACATATTGGGAAATTCTCCATTGGTTTCAGAATGTAGTGATTCGAAAAACTAACTCATTGTACATAGTTATTTGAGCATATTTTCATTCACATAGAATAATATCATATGTGGCTATAGATAAAAATGGGAGAAATTATATTTTGTTGTTTTTTTGATAAATTTTTGTGGCCCTATTGTGTATAAGGATCTTCTTAAAATTTTCCAGTTAGCTATATTAAATTCAGCTCTACTAGTTCAATATCTACTTTTTATACAATATTGTTAATTAACAAATTAGATATTAGTTCCTTAGAATTAATTCATTTGATTTATCCCATGTTAAGGTATGGATCAACCATTTGAAAATTAATATATTGGGAGGTATATCACCACATTGCTTGATTTATGAAAATTAAATCAAGGTAGGAAGGTCTAGGATAACCCCATAAAAATACAAAACATATCCAATGAAATACATTACTTTTTGAATGAATAGTTATGGTATTAATTGAATCTATACACACTTATTTCCAATATGAACTAGATCGACATAATTCTTAGTTGCATAAGGGTATTAAAATCAATATGTTCCCTTGTTTTTACTTGTCTCAGTTGTTCTGTGTAGCACATTCTCATAATGGGAAATCATTGAGAATGGGGATTATACCACTTGGGGATATCAGAATAAAATTTAGTTATACCCGAGCCTTTGTTATGTGCGTTTCAAACCTATGTTTCCAAACAAATGGATATTCCTAAAATAGGATGTTTTAATTGGAATTTGAGCTAGCACTCGGGTTATGGAAGCTCAATTAAGAGAGGATTTACCTTTTAATATTTCCATATCAACTCTTTGTTGCCTTTACAAAATCTTAGGCTATATATAACAATAAAATCTTCCCAATTTTATTTTAATTTCGTTCCATATCTTATTGGTCTATATTATAGTGAATTTTTTCTGTTACAAATTCCACAACACAATTAGGATCCCTGATACCTAGTTCTAGTCAGTGTGGTTAAACCTTTTGGGGTTTAAAGAAATTATCACGGGCTCTGATGAGGTAATTGGAACGATGATCCAGTTTTGATATTTTAACATTATAACTTATCTCACACCTAGTAGGCCAATTACCAATAAGTGTGGTGTCACTCTCAATTAATTTTCATACTAAATATCTCTTCATGATGGGTTTCTACTGTCCTACTTAGATAATATGATTATTTTCAAACCACATATTCCTTAATAGTTTACAAAATAATTTGGTTTCGTCCAAAGGGTTTCTACATTAACTTATTTTAGTGGATTGGACAGAAATATCATGGGATTCTCCAACAATTTATCTTATATTGTAACATGAAGAAAAAAACACGGACATTATCCATCGACCTATTGGTACCATGATATCTCTATGTAATGATTATTCCTAAGCATGGTTGGAAGAATCCCTTGGTAGTGTACTAAATAGTTTATTTTATCTAGTGGAAAATCATCATTCTTCACATTCCACCATTAATGTAGAATAAATGGAGTTTATTTAATACCCATCAAATCCTTTACAGAATCAATCACATTCATGAGACGACCAACCCATTAGTGAGAATAATTTATCGAGGAGGTCGATCATTCAATACGTGATATGATTGAAGAATATTTTTCAAAAAGACCACATTGTATATTCTCTATATCTTTTTCATAATATCATTAAATAATTCATGTATTATTCACAACAAATTCAAAGGACTAAGAGCAATTCATTAAATTCTATTATAAAATTCACATATTTATCATTGAGACTCCACTAGATACATTTTATGAGCAAGAGGAGAACATTTTATAATAATTTCATGATTGAAGGGAAAGAAGATTCAAAAACCAAAAATTATACGATATCATGTTAGAAGACATTTTGAAGAGACAACATATGTTTAATATTGAGAAGGGATTCAGTTATTTTGATGATGATTGTTCTCCATCCCAATAACTGAGGGTTGTATTAGTGGCACTTTTGAAAAGATGTCCCAAATTGTCAAAATTATATGAACAAAAGAATTACTTTTCAATGGAAATAATAAATTATTTTGTTACAACATATGTCATCATATATCATAATATTATGTCATAATATTTATTAGAGTCCATTCAAGAAGGATCCATATAGATACCTTATTTTATTGAGACACTTCTTCCTAACACATCTATAGAGTAGCTATATAAAGAGTCATTTGATAATTCACTTGATCGTTTTCTCCAGACTCTTGATGATCTATAAAATTCATTCAATAAAATCAAATTATTGAATGATCACAAATGGGTTTTTTTTGTAATTCGTAAAGGGGATTAGAAATATCCATATTCCATTTTTTTCTACACCTTAACAATGAATTAATTATTTTTAATGGTATATATCAATTTCTACCCCTCCATCAATCATTATGTGCTTGATATTTTAGTAATATTATGTTTTATTGATCAGAAACGATGAAAAGCATTTTTTTCTAATATAATGTCAAACTAAATTCCTAGATTTATACATCTTAATCCCAATAGCTTTTCAAGGATAATTACCCATAAATATTTAGTGACATGGGATTCTACATTAATGTACCTACTCCACTTTTATTGAGATTACATGATTCCAATGATTAATTTCGGTGAAATACATCTCATGAATGGAGAATTAATCATTATTTATAGAAGGTAGTGGACATAGTGAGTGTAACTTTACTTTTTCTAGGGATAAATGATCATCCTATAGGATTTATATATTTTTACTTATATTGAACTATTTTTTTAATATTTTTTGTATATGGGATGTATTTTAGGGAATAGACTCGTATTTTTTTGGCCACCCTATTAGATATTTTTGAAAATTTATATTGTGTTCCTTTTCTATTATATAAAAGGTTAATATTTTAAAGAATAAATAATGAACATGTATAGAAAGAAAACACTCGACATTTTCCCACGGTACCATTTCAGGGTTACCAATGTTGAGAAAATTGCATCTTTTTAAATTGGTACTTATAAGTTCATACAAAGTATACCATTTATAGGATATAATATATGGATTTTTAACTCAGACCATTTATTTATGGTAATATACAATTATTTATATAATATTCTCTATTCGTTGTAATGTTCATAAAGAAATATTCCATTCTATTTAACATCATTATATAAAAAATAATATATGTAGTTTAGTATCATGTAGCACAAACCATTTGGTGCAGTTTAGTGTCATTGGGTGAGGAAGGATTTGGTGTCGTTTATCATAATGTGGTAACATCGTCTTGTATGAATTTTGATTTCATTCAATTTGTATGTAGATCTGATTAGCAGGATAATTTATTGATTTTAGTAAATTACTGATGAATATATAATATGGGGTGTACATTTATGGAATGATCGAAAACACCTGAAGGTGATGAGGTTCACTCGGGTGTTTCAAGAGATTCGGAGGATTGGGAGTCCTTTCCTATAAGGAGGAAATGCCTCTGGTCGGTATATCAAAGCCCTTATCTATACCTATCATAGTTTCTCATCCCTAAATTCCAAATGTAGATGGAATGTAATTTTATGTTTTTGGTGAACATCCTTCACATTAAAAACATATACCCATATCACATTAGTGTTGTTTCTGAAATGGTTTATTTGTGGATCCATAAACACCTTATAGTTATATTTCTTTGATAACTAACTGACCTCATTAACAATTGTAGGTTCTAATTGGGAAATTGGTAAAATGATACTTATGAAATCTCATTAGATGAGATTTTGGGAGGATTGGATCATCACACCCTTTGGGGGAATTATTTCTTGCTCTATGAAACTCATATAGGCTGATGACATGTTTAAAAATCCTACATTAACTCCCCAATGTGACATAATTTATCATTAAATAATAACAAAATTATTATAATTTATATAACATGGATTAATTTATATGTATATGAGTTTCTACATCAATGCATACATCTGTATGAATCTACAGTTTCACATCAATGGTACCCTATTATGAATTGATTATACATTCTTTTGTCCTTTATTATCATGAAACATGTTGTTATTCATACAGTGGGATGTTCTAGAGTATATCATCATTTAGGGTTATGTGAGAGGATTTGATGTTGGGGTCAATCCCATGAATAGTACTTCTATTTATCGTCTTGAAAATAATAAAATATCACATAGTTTAGTGAAACATAAATAGACGTGTCATGCATTTATAGTTCTTGTGATAATGACCAAACATTGAAATTGATTGTCCTGAGGAAATGTTGACTCTAAAACTGGTCCATTGTCAATGTTTTGTAAGGCCCTGACCCCAGTTACTAGAGTCGGTGCATTATTACATAACATTGGCATGATCACTAGAAGATCAAATCTTGAAAGACCAATTAGTTTAGTATCCTTGGAAACACTATATATATTCATAATGTTTTTCATTACATCAAAAAGCGAAAAACTACTATAACAACATATTGTCTCCATAGTCAACACTATTATACTATTATAATATCCCTGCAGGTCATTCATAATCTACTTCTTCACATCCTGGGAAAAATAAAACATAGAAAAGGGGTGAGCTCAAATGCCCAATAAGGATAACAATATAGCAGAAAATTTTATAAATAAGAATAAACATTTAAGGCAGTGTATAACTAAAACAAAAGCCTTTTAAACTTGAACTTAAACATAGTATGGAAAAAATAAAATGAAATAATGCCATTTACTTATTCACATGGATACTCTACTAATCGAATAATCACATGTAATATCAATAACCACTTTCATAATGATGGAATACATAATGCTAGACTATCATAACCACATAGCCAAGGCCTGGTGCCAAGACTACAAATATGTTTTTGCCAAGGCCTTGTGCCAAGACACTAGTTTGTCTCATGAGACCTACCGATGCATCGAGGAGCTGTAGCAGGCTCCACTCGTCACATACTTAGTCCAATGCATTCCCATATGAAAAGGTTTAAACATAACATAAACATTCATATTAAAACTAGAATAGGAAATGTCAACACTTTCTCCATAAACCATAAATGGTATAAAAATAAAACATCCACAGTAAAAAATATCATAAAACCTTCAATACAATACAAAAGTTTTGTATCATAATAAATAATCTTCAAATAAGCTTAAAACCTATCAATGGATGTTAACATAGATGAAATCAAAACTATTTTAGAGAAATATCTCTTTTCTCGAAATCATTGAAAGGTCACACATTTATAACGGAAGGAATTTAAAAGAGATTTTTGAATCAAAGTGTCCCATACCACTTTGAAACTTTTTAAAAGAAATATAATTTCAAAGACTACATTTCAATATAAATAAATCCTTAAAATCATTTTGAAAACATGGACATTAATTAAAATGATTTAGAAAGATAAATCTCTAAAACATTTAAAATTATAATTTTGATAAAGAGTACCTTTCATAAATTATTATAATATTAATTTTAATATCATTTAAGAGTCACATAATTATTAAATAAAACATTTACTTTGAAAACATACTTATAACTTGTAAGGGAAGCATTGATGATTTTATAACTGTGGTAAATAGCCGCACCCGCCGTATAAGTTAAAAAAACATTTTTACCTTAAATTTGCCGAAAATGTTAAAAGTGCCCTGTTTGGAAAACGACAGAAAGATTCCTTTCAAAACACATAATGGTATAAATGAAATTAACCCATTGTCTAGTAAATAGTAAAAATGTTTTTAAATACATTTTTAAGGAACATGGATGTCGATGATAAAGATATCCTAGTAGATAATTATGTATAAACAACCTCGGATAATGAAGAGATTGTGAAATAAATCCTTACCTTGTACTTTTCCTTGGTTGAAGGTAAGTTAACCTCCTGTATAATGGTAAAATAATTTTTATTAAACTAATAAAGAATCATATATATTAATATTATATCATATATGTTCTTTTAACATTACTTTGCTAATAATATCTTAGTATTATCGTCATTTCGGGTGTTAACTTACTCGTTTTCTTTTATATGTTTTGTTATGTCAGCCATGCTTATTATGGATAGGTCGTATATTATTCATATCCATAATGATATCAAGTACATAAACATAATTTTTAAATCAATAAATGATAATTATCTTGGAATGAATATGATGTAGAATGAATCTCATCGCGTTCGTGGAGACGGTAGTCCGTACGTACGCACGAGCGACAATATCATTCTTTTGATATTAAAATAATATATAAATGGATGAAATATCAAATATAAAGAATAATTAACATGTTATATTTATTATTTACATGAGTTACACATCATTATTATACCCATCCAAATAATAATATATTGAATAACAATTACACCTCGACGTGGAGACGGAAAGCCGTACATACGCACGTATGGTGACATGTTATTCAAAGGGTGGATAGAATACTGAATATGGTTGTACCATATTTATAATAACATCAGAGTATATATATGATACTGGAGTTATTATTTTATAATGGTAAAAACAAAGGAAGGGGAAGTGGAAGAAGAAAGGAACTTGGAAAAGTGTGGTGAAATCATTACCTCTTCTTCGGGTTCTTCCTTTTATATTTGATCAAAAGGGCTCATTAGGTTGGATTTCGGATCCAAATAAGGCCTCTATGTTGTAGTAAGGGAATTTTGGAGAGTATTTGGGCAGAGTTTGGTCGATCCAAAAGGCTTTTATGGTGTGAAGAAATGAGAAGGAGGAGTTCCATTTTATAAGAGGGGTGAGGGGAACCTTTGGAAAAGCTAGAAATATTAATTTATAATAAATTCATATTCGGTTTCTAATGGCTCCGAAGAGGATTATTTAAATCTTAAGGTGGTTATGGGTCGAAAAAAACTCAACCAATATAATTTAGACAGGTTTGGGTACTTATATTGACCTTATCTTTAAGTATTAACTCTAAGATAATTAGTTTCACTTTTACAATATCTCTTTGTATTTTTATATTATATGGTTAATAAACTTACCATATAAATCCAAGATACCCCCAAGTGGTCCATTAATGATAAAAATATCATGATATAATTATCTTGGCCGAGCCTTAGATTTTTAAGAATTTAATATCAATTATTAATATAATATTTTTTTAAAAACTCTTTTATGTCAATTTTGACACTATTCAATAGTTGATTTTTGTGAAACTCATAACAGAATGATTACTTAAAAAAATTTAATTAAATAAATACTAATATGTAATATTATCCTATAAAATTATTTTAATTCAATAAAAGTCTCAAATTATATTTATTTGGGTATTTATAATATCAATTATTTTAAATTTTTAGTATTATGGTAATTACTGCATCATCATTGTGTCATCAATAAATTAACATATGCAAACTCTAAAAATTATAAATAAATTATAATTATGTAGGAAATATTTTTATATTTTTAATTAATAAGTATAGTCAAAAATCCATCATATATTACCCTATGTAAAAAAAATTTTTATAAAAGATATATGCTTGTGTCATTTTTGTATTCATTTTAACTTAATTAAAATAAAGTGTCCCTATCACCTACAAGTGGCTCCATGGGGTCCTAAAATCGACCCAATGATTCCTATGGTCGAACATGTATCAACCAATAAGGTTAGGACACGTTTTAGGGTAATTTAGTATTATTATAATATTATTTTTTAATCCTTATTTACCGGATTTACCCTTAACCATGGTAAATAAAATATTTACCGCAGTAATTATTCAAAATGTCTATAAATAAATGTTACCTATTTTTTAAATTTTAACATACTGATTCCAAATATAGAATCCATTTTTCCAAATTATAAACTCAGAAGTGGCAGAAATTAATTTAAAATTAATTCCTGTTGTTAAAACATAAAGCGTGTTTTTAAGAGATAATAACTATCAAACGATTAATACTTGTTTATGTTCGTTTTAATTGTGAAATTATGTACAATGACCAAAATTGTATTAAATGCTAAAAATATATTCTAAATATACTTTAAAACCACTCAAATTCATAATTTATCACTATTAATTATTTTTATTAATAAAGTTGTTTTTAATTAAAATTTATTAATTTTCACTATTCATCAAAAAATTAAAGTTACTTGAAAAGTACCAAAATTTCAACTTAGGGTAAATTCGACACTCCGAATCCAAAAATGAAGTTCATTTTAAAATATAAAATATATATAATTTAGAAAAGTAGGTATTACTATTCATAACGGCTAGTTTGATCGGTTGTGGTGTGTGTTAAAACTCAAAGTTGCGTACAACAGATGCTACTGTATTATTCAAAGGAAAGTGTGTCGTTGAAGCTTGGGATGTTTCATTTTAAATTTTTGATGTCCCCATTTAGTCTAAAAGATTAATATATTGTATTTTGAAAGGGTTCACTATTAATAGTTGATAAAAGTGCAATACTGAAAATGAATTTGTTCTTATATTATATCTAAGAAACTCATAATATGGATTCTAAAATTATAAGGATTATATAAAGTTTAAAAATTAGTTAATACTCTTCATAACCTCTTTTGAATGGATTTTTTTTGGTAAGTCATGGTGTGAATGAACTCTGTGTTGCGTGTAATGCAAGTTCTTGAATTATTTGGAAGAAATAACATGCTTTGAAATCTTGGGGTGTTAAATTCTCCCCTCCTTCAATAAATTGAATCCTCGCAATTTAAATTGTTCTTTGAAAATAAAAGGATGAAAATAGAAAATATATTTATGGTAAAACCCACATCGGAAATTGGGTTACTAAAATTTAGTCTTAATATGAGGAAAAGAGAAATGAAAGGGTCACCGCCAAATTATGATCTCAATTAGGGGTACATTGTTGGAAATTAGAGACATATAATTGGAGGAAAAACGTAAATACTTATAGGTAGTGATTGAGGTCATCAGTAACAAACAATTGTAAAATTTAGGTCCTTAAATTCAACAATCTATGATGATTTGAAAACCCATCATTTCAACAAAACATAGGGTATTAGGATAACACATTTTTGGCGTTTCAAAATATCTTAGTTGAAATCCCACATCGAAAATGAATTAATGAGGACTCTATTTAAAATAATGAGTGGAAAGTATGAAAATTACTGAAAATAACACATAATAGGGTTCCATGTAGGAAAATATGTATATGGAAGAGAAATCTAACCATCAATTATCTGATGGAGAGTGGTAGAAAACATGGCTATGAAAAGGCCAACAATCCCAAAGCCATAAATTAGTGATGATTTATGGTACCATCTAGGAAAACATTTTTGTTCTAAGTTCCTTTTCGTAATGTTGAGGAATTTATTTATGAGATTGGCTAAGATCACAAGGAGATATACTTACTTTATAATTAGACTTTTATCCATTAATAAATATCTACCACAATCTCATCTTTCACTCTATAAGATAATATGACGTAAAAAGAATTATATTTATACTATTCGTACAGGGTTCCAAAATAAATGAAATTATAATTCATCTACCAGATCTTTAAAAAAAACTACATTATTTAATCCAGGAAATATCATGGTCCAGTGGTAGGTGATACACCCATGTCGCCCTTCAGTTGAGGGTTCAAGTCTCGCAGCCTTGCCGGTCGTGACGGGCTGCCGCCCGACCTCTGGGTGTTCCTTTTATGGCAATCCAAAATAATCCAATCTATAACTATCCAAAATACTTCATTCCAAAATTTATAAGGAAGGTAAACACAATGAAGATCCTTTTTTTTGCCGCATAATAACATGTGATCACCTTCATCATGTATTCTTTTAAAACACTACAATATCCTGAATTATCATAAAACCTTATTGATTACATTAATGATCCCTTATTCTTTATAGAATAATAGATATACTCCTTCAATCCAAAAATGTTGTAAACACCAACAATGACAGAATATACAAATCATTAATCAGTTTCAAGGTAGTCAACAATATCCAATATAATTTATTCAAAACAATCATTTATTATTCTAAAATCACTACCTCGGTATCAGAACCATATTATGGGTTATCTTTCTCTCATCCATATATTTTCAAAAAAATTAACCTGCTATTGAGTCACTTTTCTTTGTTCCACACAATCTCAAGTCCATAATGAAATAGTACTGTAGTAAAATCCTTTTATAATCCATAATTATTATAATAAATACATTGTTGATACAACACTCAAATGAGATAACAAACATAAGAACTCCAATCATTACTCTTCATCTGTGGTAGTATCATAACATGGTTATTATCCAATAGAATCATTTGACGCATAGTCTGATGACTGGTACATAGGTTCGCATAGTGTCCAATCTCATTGCAAATGAAGCATTGTACATTTGAAACCATTTTATTACCCTTGAATTCACGTAATTTTTGCCCTTTTCTTCCACACTTATAACAAACTCCCATTCCTTTCAGGAAAGTTCCAGGGTGTTTCTTTCCATAGTTATCGCATATGGGAAAATTCTTCTTTTCCCTATTCCCTTTATCCATCTTTCTCTCTTCCATCCTTTTCTACTCTTGCTTCCCTTCAAATCCATAGGACTCAGTAAACTCTTTACTTATCTTATCAACAAATGATAGTATTTCTTCATATGATGATAATACATGCGAGACTATTTCTCTTATAAATTCTAGCGTAAGTCCATGAAATATATGATCCTTCTTTCTCTTTGTATCATGTGCATTGCTGGAGTTCTCATTCCTTCTACTGGGTGCCATTTCTAAACAATGTCATACACAAGATTAGTTTATGAATAACAATACCTAATCCCAAACTTGTGAAACCCATAACATAAATTAAATAGTTTATGGATATAATCCATAATCATAAAAATGTCTCTTTTGAGGATGTATATACTCATAAAACCTTCATAATGGTTTGTAAAGAAAATGAGAATTATCCTAAGCATATCCCCCAGAAGTTTCATAACCAATAGTGTAGCAAGGCCCATTGTCGTGCACCAGTTCTCGTTCGAGTCTAGCTTAAAGTGATGTTTTCGGGTTTTACCCCTAGGTACATATGTGCCAGAGCCGCCTCTACCTGCTCGTATCCAGATAGGGATGTATTGCTCGGAAAACTCACAAAATCTCTTCAATAGCAAAATTCTTGGAATTTCATCTATACTAATCCTCAAAGTCCATCTTAAATCTATGTGCTCTAATCAGAGTTTATCTAAATCTAGCTTCCAAAGATTGTACTATACTTTCTCTGATACCAACTATAACGCCCCGACCCCAGTTACCCAGAGTCGGTGCATTATTACATAACATTGGCATGATCACAAGAAGATCAAATATCGAAAGACCGATTATTTTAGTAGCCTTGGAAAAACTAGATATATTCATAAAGTTTTTCATTACATCAAAAAGTGAAAAACTACTACAACAACATATTGTCTCGATAGTCAACACTATTATCCTCTTATAATATCCCTGCAGGTCATTCATAATCTACTTCTTCACATCCTGGGAAAACTAAAACATAGAAAAGGGGTGAGCTCAAATGCCCAGTATGGATAACAATATAGACGAAAATTTCCCAAATAAGAATAAACATTTAAGGCAGTGTATAACTAAAACAAAAGACTTTTAAACTTGAACTTCAACATAGTATGGAAAAAATAAAATGAAATAATTCCATTTACTAATTCACATGGATATTCTACTAATCTAATAATCACATGAAATATCAATAAACACTTTCATAATGATGGAATGCCTAATGCTAGACTATCATAACCACATAGCCAAGG
This sequence comes from Viscum album, assembly GCA_963277665.1. Classification (NCBI taxonomy): domain Eukaryota; kingdom Viridiplantae; phylum Streptophyta; class Magnoliopsida; order Santalales; family Viscaceae; genus Viscum; species Viscum album. Next base: position 1,210,379,618 of record OY728148.1, read on the forward strand.
CCTCGTGCCAAGACTACAAATATGATTTTGCCAAGGCCTTGTGCCACGACACAAGTTTGTCTCATGATACCTACCGATGCATAGAGGAGCTATAGCGGGCTCCACCCGTCACTTACTAAGACCAATGCATTACCATATGAAAAGTTTTAAACATAACATAATCATTCATATTAAAACAAGTATACGAAATGTCAACACTTTCTCTATAAACCATGAATGGTATAATAATAACACATCCATAGTAAAACATATCAAAAAACCTTCAATACAATAAAAAAGATTTGTATAATAATAAATCAACTTCAACTAAGCTTAAAACCCATCAAAGGATGTGGACATAGATGAAATCAAAAATATTTGAGAGAAATATCTCTTTTCTCGAAATCATTGAAAGGTCACACATTTATAAAGGAAGGAATTTAAAAGAGATTTTTTAATCAATTTGTCCCATACCACTTTGAAAATTTTGAAAAGAAATATAATTTCAAAGACTTAATGTCCATATAAATAAATCCTTAAAAACATTTTGAAAACATGGGCATTAATTAAAAAGATTTAGAAAGATAAATATTTAAAACATTTAAAATTCTGATTTTGATAAAGAGTACCTTTCATAAATTCTTAAAATATTAATTTTGAAATCATTTAAGAGTCACATAATTATAAAATAAAACATTTAATTTGAAAATATCCTTATAATCTTGTAAGGGATGCATTGATGAATTTATAACAATGGTAAATTGCTGCACCCACCGTATAAGTTAAAAAAACATTCTTACCTTAAATTTGTTGAAAAGGTTAAAAGTTCCATGTTTGGAAAACGACGGGAAGATTCCTTTCAAAACACATAATGGTATAAATGACATTAAACCATTGTATAGTAAATATTAAAAATGTGTTTAAATACATTTTAAGTAACATGGATGTCGATGATAAATAGATCCCAGTAGATAATTACGTATAAACAACCTCGGATAATGAAGAGATTGTGAGATAAACCATTTCCTTGTACTTTTCCTTGGTTGAGGGTAAGTTAACCTCCTATATAATGGTAAAATAATAATTATTAAATTATAAAAGAATCATATATATTAATATGATATCATATATGATCTTTTAACATTGCTTTGTTAATAATATCTTATTATTTTCGTCGTTTCGGGTGTTAACTTACTCGTTTTCTTTTATATGTTTTGTTACGTAAGACATTTTTGTTATGGATAGGTTGTATATTATTCATATACAGAATGATATCAAGTCCTTAAACATCATTTTTAAATCATCAAATGATAATTATACTTGAATTGATAAGATGGAGAATGAATCTCATCGCGTTCATGGAGACGGTAGTCCGTACGTACGCACGAGCGACAATACCATTCTTTTGATATTAAAATAATATATAAATGGATGTCATATCATATATAAAAAATAATTATCATGTTATATTTTATTATTTACATGAGTTACATATCATTATTATACCCATCTAAATAATAATATATTGAATAACAATTACACCACGACATGGAGACGGTAAGCCATACGTACGGACGTATGGTGACATGTTATTCAAAGGGTGGATAGAATACTAAATATGGTTGTACCATATTTATAATAAAATAAAAGTATATATATGATACTGGATTTATTATTTTAGAATGGTAAAAACAAAGGAAGGAGAAGTGGAAGAAGAAAGGAACTTGGAAAAGGGTGGTGAAATCATTACATCTTCTTCGAGTTCATCCTTTTGATTTGATCAAAACGGCTCTTTATGTTGGCTTTCTGATCAAACTAAGGACTCTATGTTTTAGTGAGGGAAGTTGGGAGAGTATTTGGGAAGATTTTGGCCGATCCAAAAGGTTTTGAGGTGTGAATAAATGAGAAGAAGGAGTGCCCTTTTATAAGAGGGGTGAGGGGAACCATTGAAAAGCTAGAAATATTAATTTATAATAAATTCATATTCGGTTTCTAATGGCTAAAAAGTGTATTATTTACATGTTAAGGTGGGGATAGGTCGAAAAACACTCAACCAATAGAATTTAGACAGGTTTGGGTACATATATTAACCTTATCTTTAAGTATTAACTCGAAGTCAATTAGTTTCACTTTTACAATATCTCTTTGTATTTTTATATTATGTGGTTAATAAACATACCATATACATCCAAGAGACCCCCAAGTGGTCCATTAATGATACACCTATCATGATATAAGTCTCTTGGATGACCCTTAGATTTTTAGGAATTTAATATCAATTAATAATATAATATTTCTTTTAAAAACTCTTTTATGTCAATTTTGACACTATTCAATAGTTGATTTTTGTGAAACTAGAAAACAGAATGATTACTTCAAACAAAGTTAATTAAATCAATCATAATATGTAATTTTATTCGAGAAAATTATTGTAATTAATTAAAAGTCTTAAATTATATTTATTTGGGTATTTATAATATCAATTATTTTAAATTTTCACTATTATGGTAATTACTGCATCATTATTGTGTCATAAATAAATTAAATTATGTAATCTCTAAAAATTATAAATAAAATATCAATATGTAGGAAATAGTTTTTTCTTTCTAATGAATATTTATTGTCGAAAGGCCAACTTATATTACCCTATGTAAAAATTGTTTTTCTAAAAGATATATGCTTGTGACATTTTTGTATTCATTTTAACTTAATTAAAATAATGTGTCCCTATAACCTACAAGTGGCTCCATGATGTCCAAAAATCGACCCAAAAATGCCTATGGTCGAACCTGTATCAACCAATAAGGTTAGGACATGTTTTAGGTTAATTTAATATTATTATAATATTATTTATTAATCCTTATTTACCGGATTTACCCTTAACCATGGTAACTAAAATATTTATCGCAATAATTATTCAAAATGTCTAAAAATAAAAGTTACCTATTTACACAATTTGAACATCTTGATTCCAAATTTGGAACCCATTTTTCCAAATTCAAAACACAGAAGTGGCAGAAATTAATTTAAAATTATTTCCCGTTGTTAAAACAAAAAGCTTGTTTTTAAGAGATAATAACTATCAAAAGATTGATAATTGTTTATGTTCGGTTTAATTGTGAAATTATGTCCAATGACCAACATTTTATTAAATGGTAAATATATATTCTAAATATACTTTAAAACCACTGAAATTTATAATTTATTAGTATTAATTATTTTGATTAAAAAAGTTTTTTTTAATTAAAATTTAGTAATTTTAACTATTCATCAAAAAATTAAAGTTACCCGAAAAGTACCAAAATTTCCCCTTATGGTAAATTCGACACTTCGAATCCAAAAATTAAGTCCATTTTAAAATATAAAATATATATAATTTCAAAAAGTATGTATTACTATTCATAATGGCTAGTTTGATCGGTTGTGGTGTGTGTTAAAACTCGAAGTTGCATACAACACACACTACTGTATTATTTAAAGAAAAGAATACCGTGCAAGCTGGGGATGTTTCATTTTAAATTTTTGATGTCCCCATTTAGTCAAAAAGTTTAAAATATTGTATTTAAAAAGGTTTCACTATTAAAAGTTGATAAAAGTGAAATACTGAAAATGAATTTGTTCTTGTATTATATCTAAGAAACTCATAATATGGATTCTAAAATTATAAGGATTATATAAAGTTTAAAAATTATTTAATACTATTCATAACCTCTTTTGAATGGATTTATTTTTGGTAAGTCATGGGGAGATTGAACTCGGTGTTGCGTTTAGTGAAAGTTATTGAATTATTTTGAAGAAATAACATGCTATGAAATCTTGGGGTGTTACATGTTTGGTGTGGAGATTTTTTTGTTGCGGCCAAATGAATCTCTAGTGGTTATGGACTCCCATGTTGGATAATACATTATTGGTAAATTTGATAATATATGATTATGTTTGATTTTTGGTGTTGCATTTGGACTTTAGGGCTTCTTCATATGTATAATGTTTTAATTAGAATCAAGTCCCATGAATTATTTTTATGAGTACTCATGATAATGGAGGTATTATTTTGTTTTTCTCTTATGGGTGCATGGAACTTTAAGAGGATTGAATTAATTAATACTCTTAAGGAGGATTCCCTTGTTGGGTTGGAGTGCACAATTCAAAGGTTTCCCATATTTGGGTAGGTTTTAATCCTATGGAGTATTCCCTTGGTTTGTTTGGTCTTATAACTGGAATTATTCCCATTTTTAGATGGATTCTACTCTTATAGAAGATGTCCATTTTTGGTTAGGGATTACTCTTATAACGATCCCTTATTTTTGGGGAAAACCCTAAAGTAGGATTCCATTATTTTCATGGGTATTACTCTTAATTATGATACCCCTTTTTGGTTGGGTATTACACTTGTAATGATACCCTTTTTTGTGTGCTTACTTTTATGGAGAATTACCTTGATTTATTGGGTATTCCACATTTATTTATTCCAATGATTTTCTCGGTCTTACTCCTAAATAGGATTCCCAAGATGGTTGGGGAATCACTCTTGGTAAAATTCCCATTTTTGGTTAGGCATTACTACTAAGGGTTATGCATTTATTTTTTGGGTATTACTAATAATAGTGATTCCATTGTTTGTTTGGGTATTACACTTTTCTATATTCATACATTTGGTTGAAAATTACTCCTAAGGTGGATTTCCTTATTTTGTTTGGGATTACTCCAAATGGTTATTACCTTGTTTGGTTCAGGCTTAAACTGGGTTAGATTACCTTGTTTGGAAGGTTCTTATTACTGAGTAATATTCCCTTATTTTTTGGGGTTTACACATGTAATGATTCTCATTTTTTTGGGGCTTACCCATATGTATTTATCCCTTTTTGACTAGGGTATAGACAATGAGTGATTCATAAAAGTCTTTGAATCCTGGGAATAAAATGATCAACACTAACTTATAATCCCCCATCAGTTATTCTCTATGTGAGAAACAAGAGGAAGAAGTAGATCCACAAAACCCTACGACATTATTTATCTTGTAATAGATGAGGCCATTACCAAAATGGATTTGGAATGATATATGATTTTGATGTGACCAAAATCATGTTTCCTTGTTTCCTATATTGTAACATCAAAATAATAGTTCGGTACATCCCATTGATATGGAGGATAATAGAAGGAAGTAGTACAGTTCTTACATGAATGTCTAAGGGATTACTCTAAGAGGGATCCACTAAATATTTTCTTGGGGATGATATAAGGATTTTGAAATACACATAAAAGGGAAATGGAAGCTTGATCTTCTCCCTCTCCACTAGAAATAATGGTCCCTGATATTAGATATAACATGTGAAGAAAACAAATATCACACTAGTCTCTGAGACTGTGAGATCCCAAACAATTACCCAAGGGCCAGGGTCCTCGTGACTGATGGAATTCATATATTCATGCACTCATATGACCTTAACAATAAAGGATGACATGTTTGGGAAATCTATGATTGATGCAATGCAAATCCAAATAGAAGAAATACATGTGTCTATATTTAAATGGATTTCTATGTATGATGACTTTGGTGTGGATTTCAATTTTATCCCCTATGATATGGGATAAATATTAAGAGAATAATTTCCATTTGTGCCTTGGAATTGGGATTAAAAGAAGGCTTGTTATGGTCTTTAAATTGTGAGGCTGACACCTTTACATAGGGAATGGGAGGATATGGAATGTTTTCCATGTATAGGGTAGGCTTTCAAGAGTTGATGGTTCTTATCATTGTCACGTGGGTGGGAAAACATTATAGTTTCCTTAGGATATGCACCATGGGGTTCCAAAATATTCCATGGAAGGGTCTTGAATATGTCCTTGATTAGGAAAGGGACCTTTGAGAAAGTGGTTGTTCAATCAGGTGGAATAGTTTATCATCAAAGTGTCTTTGCGTTTTGAAAACAGGAGGTCCAACACATATGGGGGTCCATATAAGTTTTTATCATAGGGTAGTATTGACCTTTAGGATGATTTAGTTTTTTCTTTCTCATAAATTTTCTTCCCATGATTTTGAATGGATTTCACTTAGAATGATTCCGTTATATTGTTTGGTCTTAATCATAAATATGATTCTTTTTTTGGGTTGGGGTATACACATGGAATGATTTACATATTTGGTTGGGGATTAATACTATTGAGGATGACCTTGTTTGGTTTGATATTATACTTGGAATGATTACCGTTTTTTAGGGATTAATTCAAAAGAGTATTCATGTAACGTCTTTACCCGGCTCACCAGTAAACCAGTGGACAAACCGGTCACCACATGAGCTCAAGCGTGTCTCCCTGTACGCCAGAGGCTACTGACTACCAGCAAGGGTATAAGGATAGTCTGTAGAGAGACTCTACCATCTTATCAGAGCAACATAGCATTATATCAAATTCAATAACAAAAAAATGTAAATAAATAGTGGATGTAGTCTATTAAATGATATATAAGAAGAAGGAAGGTTTTATAAATATTGTACTAACAAATGGCCAACATCAATTATATAAGAGTTGCATGCATGACATGTTAATGATTCAAAAATGGAAAATAGGGAAGAAAACATAATTCTGAACATTCCATTACATAAAATAAATATACAATGACTCCAAGCATTGAGGGAAGTCTCCTCCAACATCCCGAGCTTCTACTCTATCCTTTGCTCCTATCTTCTAACTAAATGTAAACAACACAGTCCTATAACAAAATAGAATCTATCTGGGTACCCCAATTCAATGACATCTCGATTAATGTGTCAGATATTAATCACAGTATGTCGGGACAACCAATGTCTACCTCAAATTCTGATATTCAATAGATAATTTAAATTGTACATGAATGCATAAATAAGTTATGCAGTACAATGTAACTATATACCCAATTACCTGCTTCAGCTCTCAGCTGGTGTCTGAACCTATATTATACATTTTTTAGGAATACACAATAGTCATTACACAATCATTATCAATTATCAATGATTCTAACCACATTAAATTACATAATTCTCTTGATCCGAACTGAGCCCGACATTCCCTATACAAGTCACTCACCACAGAGGTATCTAAAGTCCATCTAAGTAATCAATGTTGAGGTCAAATCCAATCTTGTAATTTTTATTAGTTACTGCATCAGAATATATTAAATTTAATCTTTCATATACTATATCTGAGCATGTCCACAGAAAAAATAGTTATTCGCTCTAGGGCCCATCCACTATTAGTGATTCACCTAGTTCATTGATAAGTATGAACCCTTTCTGATATTCAATAAACAAATCATCATGTCAAAATATATTCCATTAACCAATTAATTAATATCATGTACAATCAATTGGAACCACATTTGAATGTAAATAAATGGTTGTAGTACATCATGTCTATCACCCTCGTGATAATTTGGAATGTCAGTCCTTGTCTCACAACCCATTTGTATTTGGAGCTTCATTCCCTGAACCATAAAAGAATATTTTCATGCAAGATGGGTGTATAATTCCATATCTAGCACCCCATGAGTATTTAGAGCATCATTCACTATCTCACAAGTCGTTTATCAATCATACATATATATTTATCATTATTGTAGAAATACATGTATAACTCCCAAAAACCATCCATTAATTAATTAAGAAAATAAATAATCCAATCTGATATTTAATTCAACAACAAATTAACAACATAAATTGACCATCAAAATTCAACCGTTAATTAACCATTCCACATCTCAATAGTAAATAATTAATTAACTATTAATTATTATTAGAAATCCAATTAAATAATTAACTCGACATTTAATTATACATTAACAAGTCTCAACCCGTCCACTCAAATAGTGATTCGTCTAGGACATTAACAATTTACATACACGTTATAATCATCTCAAAACATGTTGTACAAATCCCATATATTTAGAAACTATCTCACACATCATATATGATTTTTAAACATCTCCATCCAATATAACTTAAGGCATGGTAAAATAACACGCATCAAAATGTACACTTGGCCAATAATAATTACAAATAATCAATTCACAATAATAATTTAATGCAAGAAAAATAATTAATTCAACAATAAATTAATTAAATCATATATATTTAACCAATCATCAATTAATTAACCATTCTCATATTTTACATGTATTAACTAAACCATCCAATAATTATTACCAGTTTCAAATTTTTATGCCGAAAACATCAAATATTCAATATCCTCAGTAATCCATAAAAACCAAAATTTTATTCCAACTCGTGAATTGATAATTATTTCTACAATTAATTTCCCTATTACTCTATATAATCATTCAAATAATTTAACTGTTTAATCATATCACTTTAAACAAATTTACAAAACATTCTTAAAATCAACACATGTTCAAGTCCTCAATTATCTCTTCTGGGAGACACCATTTTAGAACATCAAAAGTGTCAGGGATCATAATATCATAATCAAGGAAACTCACATTAAAACATTTATTAAAGAATATATAATTCTTAAATAAAGTGTTATGGATTTGGGACCCTACCGCGGGGTGGATGAATTTTTAATATGTAGGGATTTTATATACATGGTGGAAACCAGTCTACAACTGGTCCGCAAGTGCACGCCCGCACAACTTACACACACACACACACATATATATATTTATTGCACACACAGATATATATATATATATATATATTCACACATCTGACCTCTAATAGTGTATATAAAATTCAAAATATTAAAATAGCTTTTGAGAATCAAAGCAGTAAGGGCCAACACACCTCTAACTAGGTACCCGGGACTCATATTAAATTATCACGCCATCAATTGAATGATGTGAAACAATACCACAATTAAATAAACTTTCATAAAACATGTCCAAAAAGTGAAAACAAACTCATCTTCCTCCCCTATGTTGTAAGATGCTGAAATACGGTCCTAAGGGTCTAGAGGAGCCCCTTCCACAACCTTAGAACCGAATAAAAAAGGAAACCTAATAAAACCAGAACCATAGGATTTTGTCCGAGAAAATAGGGCAAGAGAGGTGAGAAATATCCGATGCAAATCACAAAACAATAGCAGATGGAATCACCTCACTGAGACAGACATGATTCGAGAAGACACCTAGAGGATTTGATCAAGAAAATAGGATCCAACAAGGGGGGTGTAGTGCACCTCAAAGGAGGGGCCTGCGGTGTTTTTTTCCTCCCGTATGGTTGTGCACCATGATCATGTTCTCTTCCTCAATTATCAATTACACACATGATAAAATAATAGTCTTTAACATAATTCTACTTCATTAACTAACATTTAAATAAATGTTTCACAATTATTTCTAAAAACCTCTATTATCCAATAAAATTATTAAAATATTAATAATCATATCCTTATTATTATTATTAAATATTTATTTTATTTAAAATGAAATAAAAAATAAAAATAATTCATTTTAAAAACTGGATAATCACACAGCTGACCCGGACCATTTGACTACTCGAGGACAACCCAATATCTGCATTTAAAGTGGTTTAATTAAATTAAACCCAACTCTGCATTTATTAATTTTTTAATATTAACATTTAAAGTTACCCTTATTAGATAAAGCCCAACTAATCTTTATTTAATTAATTATCTGAACAGAAATTAATAAAATAAAAACCTTCGCTTCGTATAGATTAAATAAATTCTTGTTGACCTTTAATTTAATTAAATGAAACCCCAAAAAATTCATTATTATTATTCATAATAATAATAACAACCCATCATAAAACAATAATAATAATAAATATATCATTATTATTCTTACCATTCAACCATAGATAAAACCCAACACCTTTTATTAAATAAAAATACTTCCATTATTATTTACGAAACTCCTTATAAAATTTGACGTTTCATTGAGATAACCAAATGTGTCATTAATTTCACATAACTATTAATCCTTATTAATAATCCAATTAAAATCTTTTAACATAAAATTTACACCTCATTTAATTGAAAATGCTTCATCTTTTATTATCATCATAATAAACATTTCATAATTAATAATGAAACTCCCAATTTATTAGAATATAATTAATTTGATAAAAACTCCAACCCATATCCCCAAAATTAATTTCCATATTAATAATAATTATTACATTCATAAAACTAAAAAAATAATAATATCATTATTATTATTTTTATAGCTTTTGATAAACCCAACCCCACTACTTAATAACAATGCTTCATTAAATCTGAAACTCTTCAATTCATTAAATGTTTCTTTGAGAACCTCAAAAGCATCATTAAATTCTCATAAATGATACACTTCGTTAACATGGAATTAAATTCTCCACGCACTAAAATATTTTATGACACAACAATAATAATAACATTTTTATTATTTTCACATTCCTACATTTAATAATAACTGTCCCTTTAATAATTCTATAACTCTTTATTTAATTAAAACTATTCTTCGATAAACCCAAAATTGATATTAATTTATTCAACCATTATTTAATTAATTTTTTAACATTCAATTAGTTAATCAGCAATAATAATATTAATATTAATAACTTCATTATTATTATTATTATTACTTTCATTTAATTAATCACAATCACTTATATAATATTATTTAATTAAATTAAATAATTTATTAAATATTTAAACTGTATGGGTTGGACTACAACTTTGCACTGCCTGTACAGATTCATTATTGTGGAATTTTCTGGATCATGTGCTCTCAAGACTCATTGGGACACCCACGAAAATTATCGGGTAATTACACAAGTCGAAAAGAGAAAACATTAGTTGTTCCAACACTTGGAATTAAATTCTGGAGCTCGGTTTCAAAAATGAGCCATCTATAAACTGAAAAAAAAAATCATTTTTATTTTATCCCGGTTCAGAAACACAGGTCTTTACAATTTCCTTCTTTTGTTAGGGCATAATCCAAATTAGGATTCCCTTTTTTGTTGGGGAACAAACATGGAATTGTATCCATGTTTGGTTGGGGATTACTCATAAAAAGGATTCCATTATTATTTAGGTCTTACACTTATAATGAATTCTATATTTGGTTTTGGATTACACCTAAATAGGATTCTATTATTTGGATGAGAATTAAATATGGAATGATTCTGGAGATTGGTAGTGGATTACTTCTAAAGAGGATTCTATTGTTTAGTTGGGTATTACTCTTAAATATGATTAACTTATTTGGTATGGGAATAAACGTGGAATGATTACCATGTTTAGTTGTGGATTACCATTACATGAATTCTAGGTATTTGCAAAGGGTTATTTGCGACGAGATCCCGTTGAAAATAATCTTTAGAGACAGTGTCCCCTCTCAAATAGCCTGTTGTAGAAAATGTCATCACAAAAAATATTATTTCTGACGAGCTCTTCACAAATAATATTTTTTCTGATGGGCATCTTCACCATTGCAAATAGGTCTCCGATTATATATACATTATATATATAAACTTTTTTGGGATGAGCCCATTGAAAAAATTATTTGGGACGTGCCTGTAATCCCGTCACAAATACTTTTTTGAAAATATTTATTTAGACTATTTGCGAAGGGACCATCATAAATAATTGTTAAAAAAAATAATTTCGGTTATTTGCAACAAGAACTCGTCACAACAGATCCCATCACAAATAATAAAATTTTAAAAATAAATTAAATTTAATAAAATTATGATTATTGAAAAATTAATTTTAATATTGTTAAAATAATTAAAATATATATATACTAAAATTCTCAATATTCACAAAATAAATATAAAAAATTCATAAATTATTATTATTATTATTATTATTATTATTATTAAAATAAAAAAAAATTAAAAAAATATAATGGTGGAAAATATATATTTAATAAAATTATGATTACTGAAACAATAATATTAATATTATTAAACTAAATATTATTAAAATATTCAATATTAACAAAAAATTCCGAAAATATTAAAATTTAAATTATGTAATATTCAAACCAATACAAAATATAGATATTTTAAATAGTTCATATTAAAACAACTGTTAAATTTAAATCTTTTTAACATAAAAAACATCAATGGGGGGATCATCTTCTGGAGGAGGTGGAGGAGCTGAAAGAGATGGTGGAGAAAACTCCATTCCCAAACTTCGAATCAGGTAGCACATGTACTCCATCTTATAGTGATGCAGATGCTTCCATATATGCATCTCCTCCTTGTGTTGTTGTTGCTGCTGACGCATCTCTTCTTGCTGCTTCTGCAAACACTCTATAAGGTCATTCTGAGCTCGTAACTGCTCCTGATACTGTGAGGGAGAAGATCCTGCCTCTCCACGAGATCCTCTTGAGATGGATATCGACATTACAATAGTACCATAATAAGTACCGGGAGTCACATGGGAGCCGATGCCCACTACTCGACATCATCTTCATATCTGACGATGTCAATGTCTTCATTTTCCACATCTTCATCATCAATACCTATATGAGTTTCATTTTCACCATCCCTTGTCATTTCAAATTCATTTATAACATCATTAACCTTTTCATCACCATTGACCCTTAATTGTGGGGTTTCATCATCTATATTCACGTTTCATTGTGAAAGAGATAGATTTTAAGTAGTCTATTGAAAAATTTCTATTTCTTCCACTTCAACAAAACAACATTTACATTGAGTAAATTGATTTTCCCAAGATTTCATTTTTATTATGCTCCAAGAATCACTCAGGTCTCTTGAAGTATCACAATACTTTATGTAATAAATTTCATGTTCTTGTTGAGCAAGTAAAAATGGTTTATATACTGCATGAAGAGTTTTATATTTAATATCGATGATTCCAGGAGTCGGATGAACACACAAGCCTCTCTCAGTATCCAAATATCACCACCTGAAAACATTATAAAAAATATGATCCTACGAATGTATATCCAATCTCGTGTATACAATATTGAATATGCCTATGTAGCATCACATTTTACATAATGTTTTCTGTCGGTGAGAGTTGAAAGGATAAAACTCATCGAGCAAAAGGAGTGCTCTCAATCCACTGGAAATTGTGCCAAGTCCTTATAATATATTAAACATTATTAAAATTTCTTTCTAATTGTTCCAAACTATTTCTAAATAATTATTACTATATTTACTAATTATTAATATTTATTACTGGTTATTATTATTTATTAAAAATTATTCTTATTTATAACTTATTATTCCTATTTATTACTAAATATTTTTAATTATTATAAATTATACATATTTATTAAAATTTATTACTAATTATTACAATTTATTAATACTTATTACAATTTATTACTAATTATTACTAATTATTACTAATTAAATCTTATTACTAATAATTATTAATAATTATTACTAATTATATGTTTTTATTACTAATTATTTGTATTTATTACTAATTTATTTTATTTTATAATAATTTTTGCAAATTATTAATAATTATTAGTATTTAATAATTAATATTAATAATGATTAATAATTATTAAAATTTATTACTAATTAATAAAATTTATTACTAATTATTAGTCATTGTTTCAATTTATTACCAATTATTACAATTTATTACAATTTATTACAATTTATGAGTAATCATTACAATTTATTGTTGATTCAATAAAGCTTTCCTTATGACATTTCCATTCATTCTTGTTTTGAAAATCACAATCACCCTATATATAAGTAAATCTATGTATTACTTCTATAAGGAAAATATCCTTCCTTAAGGAAATTTACACTAACCTAGATTTTTCTTATACTTTGTAATATTTTTTTCTTCAGTATAAAAATCGGATTCATACCCAAAACCTTGGAATCATATAATGCTAAGGTATGAGGCATTCTGTTTTTAGGATCCGAATTCTAGATACGAACTGTAATAAAGTTCCACTCCGAATTCAGGATGTGAACTCTAATAACGTTTCACTCCGAATTCTGGATGAGAACTGTAATGAACTTCCACTCTGAATTCCAGATATGAACTCTAACAAAGTTCAACTCCGAATTCTGGACTCTGAACTTTTATATGTATGACTCCGAACTTTTTATATTTTTACTTCTAACTTTTACAAGTTTGACTCCGAACATTCATGAGTTCGACTCCGAACCTTTATGAGTTCGACCCCGAACTATATAAGTTCAGATTCTGAATCCTGATGAAACCAGACACCGAATTTTCATAGAAATTCAGACTCAGGATTCCCACATAATTCCGGTTCCGAATTCATGAAACCGAATCCGAATATTATTTTTATTATAGACTCCAAATTCCATTTTGGGTAGACTCCCAACTATTATTTTCTTACATTCTGAATTCTAGTTTTGCTTATTCTTACACTTTTTTCATAGTAAAACGATGTCGTGCTTTCAGTTACACATGTTTTGTTATAAAATGATGTCATCCATTCTGTTTCTAATTAACCGTTGGTTTCGTGACACATGTACATGTCCCTCCGATATTCAAGGAAACTATGACTGTTGGAGGAGGGAGCTGATCATTCTAACCGAACCTATAAATAGGAGCTCATTTGAAAAAGATTAAAACAACAATTTGATCCCTCTAGAGACCTCATTCTGTTAAAGTTATTTCTAGAGAGAGAAAATTTGCATGCATTGTGCGTACTGAACTGCTTGATCATATTACTTCATGCGACTTCGAATGTTGGTGATTACATTCAGGGGCTTCTGGGGATAGGATGACCGAGGTGTCGACTACCTTGAATTTCAAGGACTTCCTTGATGGGAAAGATATAGATTCCATCTACCTTGATTTTGAGGGCTTGTGGGGATAGAAAGACTGAGTCACCGATCTTTGTGTCGAGGGATTAACCTGGTGTGGGTAAGACAGACTTGCTTGAAAGTATAAATCAAGGGACCTTTATCCAAGGTTGTTGGATACCCTACTCTTTGGGTTAAAAGAATTATCTTGTAACAAGGAGTTTTACTACTTGTTTTCCACTGCATTTTATATTGTACGGAAGGCATAACATTCTTTTATTTCCTTATACTTGTACTCTGATTCATTTAGATTCTATACATTTTAAGGTAGAATCTCCTACTGCAAACATTACCTATGTTTCAATTTCAGGATCTATATTTCCGGAACCTGTTTTCAGAATCACATTCCAGATTTAAGCAAGTGCATAGATCTAGATGTTTTTAACTTCATACCTTGTTCCAATTCTCCAATTGGTGGTTAGAGGTGTTGTGAATTTTCTTAGTATAAATTTGGTAAACTTAGATATTTTCTTCTTTAAGGAAATTTTTAAAGTGTACAATTCACCCCCTCTCTTGTATATTGAGCATCTACATCATTATTTCGATCCTACAATTGGTATCAGAGGAGGTATCTAAAATACTTATACTCACATATATGTTTTTCATTCTCACTTTTTAATTTTTCTTCATCCGTACTTAGAAATATATTTTCATTCCAAACTTTTTGATTCTGATCTTTTTCATTCCAAACTTGTTCACTCCGAACATTATGACTACGAACATTTCCAACAAATAAGTTTGGTTGCCAAAGCTTTTCTTAGAGATGGCAAGTATAAATGTTGGATCCATAGACAATCTAAATCCTACAGGACCACCAATTTTTAATGGAAATGATTATGAATATTAGAGAGATCGAATGAAGACTATTGTTATCAATACTAGAGTAGAAAATTTTGTTATTCTTACTGGAGGATATAAAATTTATGATAATGAAGTAAGTGCTTTCACAAACCAAGAGAATCATGATTATCAATTAAAATATAAGGTACGCAATACTATACTATGTTCAATGACTAGGAATATATATAGCCAAATACCTTCTTGTGAAACAACTCATTGCATACAGAAGAAACATGAAGTAACACATTTTGGTACATCGAAAGTTATTGAGAGAAGAAGAGCTATGTTGATAGAAGAATATCGCGGTATCAATTTTCCTAATAGAGAACCCATTTATAAAGTTCAACAATGTTTTATGACTATTGTAAACAGCTTACAATCTATGGGAGAGAATGGTTTGGATGATGAAGCTCTGGTGTATAAGATAATTGATATTATGCCCAATGAGTGGGAATCAAAGAGAATAACTATTGATGAGAATATGAAGGTGAATCAAATTTATATAGATGAACTATTTGGTACTCTTCTCCAACATGAAACAAGAATGAAGAGATATGATGACAACATCAAGAAGAAAAATGGAAACGGGACTGTTTATTTTACGATAACATCAAATTATTTGAAAGCTAAGACTCCTAAGATAGTAACTAGAACCAAGTCTATGAAGCTTGTTATCCAATCAGAATCTAGTGATAGTGAAGTCACAGAGAATGTGTTAGAAAATCATGCTCGACGGATGAAAAAGATTGTTGCTTAGAGAAATTTACAATCCATGTTTATGAAAAAGGAAAGGAAATATAGGAAAGATGGAGAAATTACTTTTTATGAATGCAATAGAGTTGTACATATTAGACCAGATTTCCTTTTTCTCAAAAAGAAAGAATGAAAATAGAGGCATTCTAAAAGAAATATAAAGAATAATTATAATTCGAATGATAAGAAATTTCTGAAATCTAATGACACATGGAGTGCCAATGGTGGTGACTCGTCAGATGAATCTTTTGGTTATGAATCTCTTGGACAGAAGAATCATGGTCTTATAGCCAGATTACCTATTAGAAATCATTGCTTCATGGGTAAGGTACAAAATTCTGAATCATTGACCAATGTTTCATTAAATTATAATGATAGTAAATATTATAATTATTCCGATGAAGAATCATCTTCTGTTGATGAAAATACTTTACCTACTTATAAAGAAGTTTCTACGTTTTCTGAACTTCTTGAGATTGAAAATTCTAATCCCAATAAAATTCATGATAATGCAAACTCTTGGAATACTATTCTTACAATGTAAATATCATATCTTTCTAACGATCTTGATTAGAAAAATGATGATTTTTAAAGTAATTAAAAAATTTCTGAGGAAGTATATTCTAGGAAGAATAAAAATTCTAAATATCTAGATAAAATAATTTCCAAGAGAAGTGTTTTTGAGCCTATCTCTAGTTCTAAATCATACAATTTTGAAGTTAAAAACATGGTTATAAAACTCAGGTCTGAAATTGTTTCCATAAATATGTGTTTGTCAAACATTACTCATGGTAAAGAAAATTTTGATAGTATGTTTTCACAAATACGGCCTTTAAGTAACAAATTCGGATTTGGTTATACCCATAAAAAACCATCTTTTAGTAACAAATATTTTGTTACTCAAAGTGCCCCATTTTGTACCAAGTGTCAATGTGGTGGTCACTGGGCAAAGAATTTCTCATTAAACAAAACCCAATCTCTAGGTTTTCATAAATCCTACTTCTCTAAGAAGATGTGGGTTCCTAAAATTTTGTTATTTGAAAATCTTGGATCCAAACAAGTTTGGATTCTGAAAGTCGAATTATTTTCTTATTTTCAAGAACATAATGGATGTACCAACAACAATACATGGTACATGGAAAGTGGATGTTCCCAGCACATTACTGGTTAAAAAATATATTTTGAAATGATTATCAAGACGAAAGGAGAAAAAGTAACTTTCGGAGGTAATTCTTAGGGATAAATTGTTGGTATAGGTAATATTGTTCTTCTTGGAAAAACATTAATTTCAATAATTGTTTTTGTTATGGGTTTTAAGAAGAACCTTATTAGCATATGTTAATGATGTGATGAAGGTTACCTTTTGGATTATAGTAATGTTAAGTGCTTATTACACAATTTCAAGGAAGATTTTATTCTCTTAGAAAATAGGCAAGAGAATGTTTACAAACAAAACATAGAAGACATTACGAGCCATGATTTACCTTGCCTAAGTGAAATGGAAGATCATTGTTGGTTATGGAATTAAAGATTAGGTCACTATAATCTTTAGACCTTTTGTAAATTCTCTAATAAGAAACTATTTATGGATCTACCGGAGCTTAGATTCAATTCTTCTAAAGCTTGTGATCCTTGTCAATATGGAATGAAAAATAAATCTAGTTTTAATTCAATCGATGATATCTCAAAAATTGATGCATTACAGTTGGTGCATCTTGATATTTTTGGTTCAACACAAACTGGATGCATTGGAGGCAAATACTATATGTTTTTTCTAGTTAATGATTACACTAGATTTACATGGGACTATTATCTGTAAAAGAAGTCTGATGTTTTTTCTTATTTCAAAAGTTTTAGATCCATGTTAAATATGAGAAAAACCTTCCATAGATGACAATTCATAGTGATAATGGAGGAGAATTTAAAATCTATGAATATGAAAAATTTCGTAGTAGAAAAGGTATTACTCACAATTTTTCAGCACCTGGAACTCCTTAACAAAATGGTGTAGTTGAAAGAAGAAATATAATTCTTCAAGAGATAACTAGAACCATGTTGAGTGAATATTCTATAGCTAGGCATTTTTGGGCTGAAGCTGTATGTACTAATTGTTATACTATAAATTGGGTTTTGATTAGAGAATTTCTTAATAAAACTATGTATGAGTTATTGAATGGAAGAAAACCTAGACTTTCCTACTTTAGGGTTTTTGGTTTCAAGGTATTCATCTTGAATACTAAAGACAATCTACACAAATTTTCACCAAAATCTGATGAAGGAATTTTCTTTGGCTACTCAACAACTTATAAGGCTTATAGAGTTTTCAATAAAAACACACATACTGTTGAGGAAACAGTGCATGTAAAATTTGATGAATCTGATCCTTTTGTTTTTAAACCATCCCAACCTACATCATCAGATGTGTTTTCTAAAACTCATTATCAACCTTTGTTAGAATATTTTTCTGATATGGAAAATGTTCAAGAATATTTTTCATAAACATTTACCCCAAAAGACATCATACCCTCTGTTGATGAACATGTTTTATAAAACCCAAATCAGGCGTTTCTTAATAATCATCCTAGTGATAGTATAATTGGTGATGTAAATAAACCTATAAAGACTAGAAGTTAAATGAGAAATGAAGTATAACATCTAGCATTCCTTTCCCAATTAGAACCAAAAAGCACTGACGAAGCTTTAGGTGATGACGATTAGATTAAAGGTATGCAAGATGAACTAAATGAATTTGAAAGGAATAAAGTTTGGAACATAGTTGAAAGACCTAAGGAATCTTCTGTTATTGGAGTAAATTGGGTCCTCAGAAACAAGTGTGATGAAAATGGAGTCATTGTAAGAAATAAATCTAGACTAGTTGCTAAAGGATATAATCAAAAAGAGGGAATAGACTATGAAGAAACATATTCTCCAGTAGCTAGTCTTGAATCTATTCATATATTACTTTCCTTTGAATCAATCTTTAATTTTAAACTTTTTCAAATTGATGTAATATGTTATTTTCATAACGGTTATGTTAAAGAGGATGTTTTTATTGAACAACCTACATGATTTGAAGATACAAAGAATCATGATCATATTTATAGACTTACTAAAGCATTGTATGGCCTTAAACAAGCCCCACGAGACTGGTATTATTGACTATTAGGATTTTTGATTCAAAAAAAATTTTTTAAGGGAAATTCAGATCCAACCCTTTTTATAAACAAAAGATAAGAAAGTCATTTTTATTGTTGAAATTTATGTTGATGACATCATATTTGGTTCAACTCAGCAATCTTTAACTGATTTTTTTGCAAGTTTAATGAAATCTGAGTTTGAAATGAGTATGATGGGTTAGATAACTTTTTTATTGGTTTTCAAATTTTTCAAAAACCAGAAGGAACCTATATATCCTAACATAAGTATATTAATGATCTTCTTAAAAAGTATGGATATGACAATACTAAGAATATAAGTACTCACATTGGTACATCAAACACTTTAGATCATGATGAAGATGGGAAACTAGTAGATCAAACATCTTTTTGAGGTATGATAGGATGCCTACTATACTTGATAGCTAGTCGACCAGACATAATTTTTTCATTATGCTTATGTGCAAGATAACAATCCAATCCTAAGGAATTCCACCTAAAGTAAGTAAAAAAGAATTTTTCGCTACCTAAAGGGAACCATGGATCTAGGATTATTTTTTACTTTTGGAAATTATTTTGTTTTAAAAATATTTTTGGATGCTGACTTTGGTGGTTTTAGAATGGAAAGAGAGAGTAAATCCGGAACTTGTCATTTCATAAGAGATTAATTACTTTATGGTTCATGCAAAATGAAACACTCAGTAGATCTCTCCACAGCTGAAGCTAAATATGTAGCAGCTAGAAGTTGTTGTGATCAAGTGTTGTGGATGAAACACACACTCACAGATTTTGGATTGAGTTTTACTAAGACTCAAATTTTGTGTGACAACACAAGTGCCATTTACCATAGTAAAAACCCTTCACATCACTCATGTTCATATCACATAGATATTAGGGATCACATTCTTAGGGATCACACACTCCAAAGAGATATCATTCTTCAGTTTATCAGAATGCAAGATCAACATGACGATATTTTAACAAAATCACTACCCTCTGATAGATTTGAATACATTAAACAAAAGTTAGGAATGGTATCCTTGAGGTAATCATTCTTCATTAACTTCTTGTTGAACAATTTCTTTTACAGTAATAAACTCTTTATCAAAGTGGGAGTACATTTTCATGTTAGTAAATTATTTTTTCCGGTGTCAGTTTTCATTTCAATATTATGTAACTAAATTTTTCGTACCAAATTTTTTAAATAATTCTCAGAATGTATATTTTTGGAATGGAAATTTTTAGAACTAAAATTTTCCTAATGAATTTTCTGTAATCAGAATTTTCGTAATGAATTTTTCATAATGAGAATTTTTGTAATGAATTATCCGTAATTATAATTTTTGTAATGAAATTTTCGTAATAAGAATTTTCATATTGAGATTTTCAAACTGGAAATTTTTGTAATGAGACTTTCGTAATTAGAAAATTTTGTAATGAACTTTCTTAATGTGTTTTTTTTCATAATGAGTTTTTTTCGTTTTTAAATTAATTTGTTCAAGAAGAATATTACCAATTATGAACAATCATTCTAGCCAATCCGAAAGGTATGATTTCCTTATTTAAATTTTCGTAATCATATTTTTCATGCTAGTATTTTCCTGAGTTTTAAAATAATTCAGATTCTAGATTTCCTTAAATCTGAATGTTTTTTGTAAAACCTCAAAAGATCAGAGTCATGTTTTCCTTGTGGGATTTTTCACAACCGTGAGATCATATCAAAAAGTTTCTCAACCGTTAGATGGTTTTTGGAAGACCAAAGGTCACATCCATCGCCTATATAAAGGGGACCCCATGAATTGTCCCACATCGTTTTTTCAATTTTTTCATGTCTCGAAGCCCTGCTTCTCTTCTAAAGGCCGGTTCTGATCTTTGAAAATCCATTCTGAATCCTTCAGATATCTCTGTTCCAAATGTCTGTTGAAGCTAAATCTCAAGATATGTCAACTACAAAGCCAATCTCAAAATGGATAGTCTTCACGGAAATGTTAGTGCATCCGGATTTTTACAAGCTTGATTCTATTATATCCACAAATATAAGATTAAATAGTTGGGAAGATGTCTTCTTGTACAAGTCTGAGAAACAGGATCCGGTTTACACCAATTTTATGATCGAGTTCTATGACTTTGTTTCCTTCCAAATGGAAGATGGTAGAGAGTGTATTTTGTTTAAGTCTTATGGGATGACTTACAAGTTATCTTACACTAAGTCTGCGAGCTTGTGTGGTTTATCCTATAAAGGGGAAGCTACATTTTTCTCACATTAGCTTCCAGATGAGCAAGGAAGTTTCAACAAGGTAAGGCTTTAAAATGTCATAGACATAAGGATGATACGACTGCTAAGATTTCTCATCTCACTCCGAACAATAAGATTCTACAGCTCTGGGTACAAGGTATTCTCGTACCAAGAAGAGGTGACAAGGATAATCTTAAGAAAAGTGATATCTATGTCTTAGATTTCATGGTATATCTAAGAATGATAAATTTGATGAGGCATGTCTTGATTACGATCAAGAACATCAAAGAAGGGAAATTGAGAGCTCAAATAATAATGTACCCTTCCTTACTATCTATGCTGATAGTTCGGTTCTTAGAATCCTTCATGGTTGCATGCAAATCAAAAGTCTGGATTTGTAAGCCTATATTGGTAAGAGATGATACTCTGAAGAGGATGAAAATGGGGTTTTCCAGTGAATCCGGAGAATTCTACCCTCTATCTGTGGAAGAGGTTGAGGCACTTCAGAATGGTACACAGACTTCAGAACTTTCCAAAAAGGCATGTAAGTAGAGAAAGCTTAAGGAAGTGGTTGCTGATGAATGAAATTCCCAAGTCTAAGGAAACTCAGTCTCCTCCCCCCAAACCGAAGAAACAAAAAGCTTATCCTGATAAAGTTGAAGTAGAGGGAAGACAAGGATAAGAAAAAAAGGGGATCTACAGTTCGGATTGGACCCTGCAGAGGCTAAGGCCATAAAAGAGAGAGTTGTGGATGGGTTAGAAAAGAAAGAAAATGAAAAGAAGATGAAAAAGATGTTTTTTGAAGCTGAACTGGTGCATCCTTTTTTGAGAGATACTGAAATTGCTTCTGAGTAGATTCATGTTCATGAAACATTCTATATAGAACCTTCTTATCCAGAAACTCTTGCTAAGAACTATATCACTACAAAAAAGTCTACGGGTGAAGATATTTTTGATGAAGTATAAAAACAAGCAGTTGGGGAAGAAGTAGACGAAGAGGTTGAAGAAGAAGAAAAGAAGAGGGACATGAAGATTTGGATGTCTTGATCAAGAAAGTATAGGATTATCAAGATAAGGAAGAATCCGCAAAGTTAGTTACTCCATGAATAGGAGATGAGTATGATATTAGGGATGATGATAATAAAAAGAAAGAAGATGAAAATGTTTTGTATGATGTGGAAGAATCTTGTTAGAATGATTTTCAAGAGGAAGTAGTAGAAAAAGAGAAACAAGATGAAGATCTGATTCTTCATTTTTCTGAATCCGAGTAATAATATCCTAATGGGGAACCAATTCCGAAAGCTGTCAAGGGGAATCATGTCATGATGGATACACCAACAAAAAAGATTTTCAAGAAGATAGAGGTTGGTGGATCTTCTAAAAGAAAATTGGTGCAACTTGAAGAAGATCTTTCTCCAAGTAAATTATCATATTCAGAGTCATCAGCACATGGTCATGATTTTTTGGTTGAGTCTTTGAAGATGTTGGTTGACACCATTCCGATTTTCCATCTATAGACTCTAGATGCCAGATGCTGCAACAGAGTATGAATCAGAAATTAGATTCATTATACATGGTCCTGGATAAGTGTGTGATGATTGAATCTGACCATAAAAGCTTTCTTATCAATTATTATGTGCATAGAAAATCTTGTAGAAAAATAACTCTATGGTATAAGATTGTTTAATAAGACATGGATGATTATGATAATTTTCAGAATGAGGTGAAAGATACTTTTGAAATTGAGGATAACAAAATCATGAATCTTCAAGAAGAGCTGATCATTGAGAAAATCACTCGAAATAAATAGGTTAGAGACCTGAATGGGAATCATAATTCAGTAGCACAAAACCAAAAAAGTGAAAGAGAATTATGGATTGAGTATAAGGAGAAGCTAGAAAAGCAAGACGAATTAATAAAGATACAGAAAGAAGCCATCGAGGCTCAGGGAGAAGCATTGAAAGACTAAGAAGAAAAGGTAAAATCCTTGGAGAGGCAAGTTGAGGAATACCAAAGAGACTTGAAGAATCTCAAAACCGTGTTGAAGAAGTTGATCCCGAAGGAAAAGGAAGACAAAGGAACTCAATCCGATCTTTGGTTGAATTTGTCTTTCCTTGTAAAATATTCACATCTCTAATGAAAAATTGGATGGTTTTATCTTTTTATGTACTAATATTTCAGGTAATTTATTTTCTTCCATTCCCTTCAATTCTTTTTTGAAAATTACAATGGGGGTGAAGGAAAGAGAACTACTCCTAAGGGTAAGAATGAAAAATAATCACTAAAAAGAGGATAAAGAAAATTTTAAAAAGAAGAAATAAAATTTCTAAGTGATGATATCCTTAAATTAAGGGGGAGTTTCTAACTAAGATGTTTTTCATTCCCTTGATAATGAAAAATCCACTCCGGAAAATCAAAATACAATCCTTAGAGTTTCAATGCCTAAGGGGGAGTTAGTTGTATTCATTATCTTCATGAGAAAAGGGAGAGAAGATTTATTTTCAAAAGTCTAATGAAATTTCTCAAAGACCTTATATTCTTTTTCGTAACGATGATTGTGCTTTCCAAAAAGGGGATATTATTGATTCAATAACATTTTCCTTATGAATTTTCCATTCCTTCTTGTTTTGAAAATCACAAACACCCTATACCTAAGTTAATCATTATTTTACTTCTATATGGAAAATTTCATTCCTTAAGGAACTTTACCTTAACCTAGATTTTTCTTATACATAGCAATATTTATTTTCATAAGTATAAAAATCAGATTCATACCTAAAACCTCAGAATCATATAATGCTAATGTATGAAGCATTCTATTTTTAGGATCTGAATTCTGGATACGAACTCTAATAATGTTCCACTCGGAATTATGGATGTGCACTCTAATAGAGTTTTATTCCGAATTCTGGATGAGAACTATAATGATGTTCCACTCTGAATTCTGTACATGAACTCTAATGAAGTTCAACTCTGAATTATGGACTCCGAGCATTTATAAGATCAACTATGATCTTTTATAACATAGACTTTGAACTTTTATATGTTTGACTCAGAACATTTATATGTTCGACTATAAAATTTCATGATTTAGACTCCGAACCATTATAAGTTTGACTCTGAACTGTATATGTTCAGATTTTGAATCCTGATGAAACCAGACTCAGAATTTTATTAGAAATTCAGACTCTGGATTCCCACAAGAATTTAGTTTCTGAATTCCTAAAATAGAATCAGAATATTCTTTTTTTATAGACTCTGAATTTCATTTTGGTTAGACTCTGAACTATTATTTTCATACATTACAGATTCTAGGTTTTCTTATGCTTACACTTGTTTCATTGTAAAAAGATGTCATGATTTTAGTAACAAATGTTTTTTTATAAAACTATTTCGACTATTCTATTTCTAATTAACTGTTGGTTTAGTGACACGTGTACAGGTCCCTCCGATATTCAATGAAAATATGATTGTTGTAGGAGGGAGCTGATCGTTCCAACTGAGCCTATAAATAGGAGCTCATTTGAATGAACCCAAGACAACAAGTTATCATTATAGAGACCACGCACTGTAAAGGTGATTTCTAGAGAGAGAATATTTTCATGCTTTGTGTGTACTAAAATGCTCTTTCATATTGCTTCATGAAACTCCGAATGTTGGTGATTACATTCTAGGGCTTCTGGGGATATAAAGACAGAGGTGTCGACTACCATGAAGTTCAAGGAATGCCTTACTAAGGAAGACAGAGGTTCCAACTACCTTGAAGTTGAGGGCTTGCATGGATAGCAAGACAGAGACACAGGTCGTCATATCGAGGGCTTACCCTGGTGTGGGTAAGACAGACTTGCTTGAAATTATAAATCAAGGTACCTTTATCCAATGTTGTTGGATACCGTATTCTTTAGGTTAAAATACTTATATCTATTAACTTGTATTTTTACTACTTGTTTTCCACTTAATTTTATATTGTAAGGAAGGAATAACATTCTTTTATTTCCTTACACTTGTACTCTGATTCATTTAGATTCCCTATGCTTTAAGGTAGAATCTCATATTGTAATCATTAGTTATGTTTCAATTTCTAGATCCATATTTCCCGAAACTGTTTTCAGAATCACTTTCTAGATTTAAGAATGTTCATAGAACTAGAAGTTTATAACCTCTTACCTTGTTGAAATTCATCAATTTGTGATTAGAGGTGTTGCAAATTTTCTTCTTTTAACTTTGTTAATCTTAGATCATTCCTTGTTTGTGGAAATTTTTAAAGTGTACAATTCACCCCCTTCTTGTATATTGACCATCTCCATCATTATATGGATCCTAAATTTATTAGTAATCATTCGAATTTATTACTAATTTTTACTAATTATTACTAATTATTACAATTTATTACTCATTATTACAATTTATTACTTATTATTCATATATATTACAATTTATTACTAATTATTACAATTTATTATTAATTATTACATTTTATTACAAATTATTACAAATTATTACTAATTATTACTAATTATAAGTAATTATTACAAATTATTATTAATTAATAATAATTACAACCTATTATTACTAACTATTACTAATTATTACTAATCATTACTAATCATTACTAATTATTACCTATTATTACTAATTATTACTAATTATTACTAATTATTACTAATTATTAATAATTATTACTAATTATTACAAATTAGTACTAATTATTAGTAATTATTTATAATTATTACTAATTATCAGTAATTATTACTAATTATTAATTATTATATACATTTATTAATAATTATCTGTATTTATTCCTAATTACTATAAATTATTACTAATTATTAGTTTTTATTTATAAATATTACTAATTATTAATAATTATAACAATTTATTTAGTAATTATTACATTTTATTACTAATTATTAAAGTTTATTACTAATTATTACCATTAATTAATAATTATTACAATTTACTAATAATTATTACAATTTATTACTAATTATTAGTAATTATTACAATTTATTTCTAATTTTTACAATTTATTACTAAATATAACAATTTATTACAATTTATTACAAAATATTAGTAATTATTACAGTTTATTACTAATTATTACAATTTATTACTAATTGTTACAATTTATTAATAATTATTAAGATTTATTAATAATTAATACAAATTATTACTATTTACTACTCATTATTACTATTTACAACTCATTTTTACAATTTATTACTAATTATTACAATTTTTTACTAATTATTACATGTTATTACTAATTATTACTATTTGTTACTAATTATTACAATTTATTACTAATTATTACAATTTGTTGCTAATTATTACAATTTATTACTAATTATTTAAATTTACTACTAATAATTACAATTTATTAATAAATATTACAATTTATTACAATTTATTACAATTTATAACTATTTATTACGCATTATTACTATTTATTATTCAATATTACAATTTATTGTTATTTATTAATAACTATTAATTTTTATTACTAATTATTAGTATTTAATATTATTTATTACCAATTATTATTAATTACTACTAATCAATTATATACATTACTAATTATTGTTAATAATTATTAATTACTACTAATTATTAAAAATTAGATCTAAAATTTTCAATTTATTAGTGCAAATAAATATTCATGACAAAACAATTTAAATTTAATTTAATTACAACTAATCAACAATAATGAAAATTAACATAAAAATTTGAAATAAATAATAATTTTAATAAAAAATAAATCCCTTTAATCTTGATTTTCTATTGATGTAGATGACTTTACAACTTCTTCGTGAAAAAAATAACTCAGAAAACATTTACCTCTGAAATAAGAGTTCAGAGGGAAACAAGAACTAAGAAATGATTGAATGAAAGGAAAAACAGATGGGGGTATATATAGGTTAGATTACTTGCGATGGGTAGCCCGTCAGAAATAATATCATTTGCGATGTGTCCTATCACAAATATCTATGCCCGCATTAATTACTGTCGGTGGTTAACAAGTTATTTGTGACGGGTCTCGTCTCTAATGGTGTCTACCGACTCACATTTTTTGATGGGACGACATCTCGTCACAAAAACCTATTAACTGTTACAGGGTATCTATGATGGGCCCCGTCGCAAATACTTCACTTTTTGTGACGGTGGGATCCCACCATCGCAAATAACCTTTGGGCGGTTTGGCGCACTGCCCATGCCAATCCTTTTACGATGATCCACAAAATCCGATCGCAAATAATCAGTTATTTGCGACAAGTCGTTACCCCCATCGCAAATAACCTCTTGGATGGACTTTTTTGCGACAAGATTTATTCCCGTTGCAGAAATTTCTTTTTCCCATAGTGTACTGCAATAGAGTATAACCACGTTTTTTTAGGATTAGTTCCTTGTTTTGTTGTGTCATACACTTGGAATGATGGCCATATTTTGTTGGTGCATACACCTAATGAGTAATCCCTTGTTTGAATGGGGATTACACATGGAATAATTCACACATTTTTTTAGGATTACTCTTAGTGATGATGCACATGTTTCATCAATTAATATACATTGAATTATTCCATATAAGGATTGGAATAGGGTAGATACCACGATCACCAAAAACATAAAGACCTAGTCAGTCAGGCTTTGTGTGAGAATAAGGTGGAGGTGGTAGATTGATGGAATCACAGAAACATTTTTTCAATAATGGATGAGGGCATTAGCTACTGGGATGTGAAAATAGAGAAGGATTTGATGTAAATTTCTGATACCATCATTGTATAATGGATAGTCACATCTATCTACATATATGGATATATGATAAGGCTCTGGAGTAGGAAAGAATGAAGTAAGAGTGTTCTAAAAAGAGCGGCTAGAGTATTACTCTATATGGGATGACCAATATTCTCTACATGGGGAATAGTGGAGGATAATACACTTAAACTCAAAGGTAAAGTTATGTGTGATCCTATCACACCCATCTAGAATTGAAGATACCTTGTAATAAAGAAAATTTTTGAATCACAAGGCTCTAAGACTCATCTCTATGATAGGGAGATCCCTAAAACCACCCTCGGGTTAGGGTCCTCGTAATGAACAGTATTCCTTTCATCATGAACCCAAAGGACCATACCCCTAATAGGGAACAAGTGTAGGACCCCTTAGACAGAAGGAATGAATATCCATATGGGATAAAAGTTGGTGTGCCACATTATAAGGATATTCATATCATTAGGCCTTAGTAGAGGTTTCAATTTTATCCCCCTGAGATGAGGGATAAAAAAAGATATGCACCGCCATTGGTGGAATTTAATGGTGGTCCAAATGACTTTCCCATTGGACATGTATTGGAATGAATTGATTATTTTCACAATGCATGGGAGGAGAAGTTAGGTGCCTCAAGTAGTAGGAATCCCCATACGTGTTGATGGTGTTTCACATAGGGGTAGGCCAAAATGAGTTAGAGATGCCCTCATAAATGGATCACTTGGTCTATAACTATTTAGAGATTCCATATTCTAGGAACCGACAGTCTCCTCCGGTGTCCACAGAAGGGATTCATGATAGTTCCTAGTTAGGAAATGTAGCTTCATGTTGGTGGCTATTCACCTAGTGGGGGGGGGGGGAAAGGTCATCACACAGTTTTTTGTATGTTTCAAACCATGGAGGAACCTATTTATCACATTAACAACCATAATTCCCAATTACCAAGGGTTTTAGTGATACATGTTATATTTTTCAGGATATGGGTGAAGGGGATATGTGACCAGTGCTTATGGGATTCTTCTTATTTGTTCGGTTTTGTAAATAAAGAGCTCATGGATTGTATTTATATGAAAACAAAAAAAACCCCGGTAGAATGAGTTGTCTCAAAAATTTCCATGGAATCAGTACCATACAGAGGTGTGGTCATTATTTTTATGCCACACAGGGGGATACATGAGCCTTTAAGTGAACATGTTATCAAGATGGAGAGATGTGACTAAGCAGTACAATAATATTTCTATTTACTAGAAGGTCTATTTAGCATCAAGAAGCTTCTAATGGGTCCACAATGTGGACCCTCTTAGATTTATTCCTTATTCATTTATAGTATAGTATTTTCCTAATCTCTGGAGATGAAGACTTTAGCGAGTAGAGAATTGACTTTTAGTCATGCATTATTTTGATGGGTTTCAACCAGAAATATGTTGTATCAATTTTTATAGTATACTATAGTCATCTGATTTGGAACATCAAATAAAGGATTTTAGGGTTATATTTCATTAACTAATGTACATATAGTTTAAGTTCATGATGAACATTTATCTAGTTTAAGGGGAATGTTTAACAATAGTATAATAATTTAACACAGGGTCATGGTCACACTAGCATCTTCTTGAGTGGGAGATTAAAATGTCGAAAATCATGTATCATTGTTCTCAAGACATGAGTAATGTTATGGGATAGTCATGATATGGATTTTTCAGGGAACATTAATGTGATTTGTTCAACCATGGGGATGTCAGGATCGAAATGATTAGAAATCCAATCATATAATGCCAATATATCATTGGATTTATGTCAAATACTTTTATTAATTGAAATCATGATCATATAGATAGATATATTATTCATTAAATGGGTGCTCAAAATATTGTGGGATGCTGAGGAACTCGATCCATTAATTATGAATTATGGGCTGATTTTGGTAGAAGCATAATGGTAAACCCATATTCTCAGGTCTACCTGATTAGGGAACATGCTATAATTTTATAAAGAATTATGACAGGTGATGGCAAATACAATTTATCACCATGTAGTGGGGATGTATACATAGTGAATTTTATTTCTATTTGAAAAGGTTGTTTTCATTTCCTTTCATTTTAATGCCAGGAAATAATGTTGTGGTAATTTATGTGAAAACATTTCCAGATATACTTGATGAAACATTTCACTAGTTAAGTGAATTTAGATGATTGAATATCTTTTATCCATGAACAAGCTTATTAGTGGTTAGTGGTAGGCCAAAACCCTTGTTTCATTGAGCTTTATGGATCATAATCCAGATGTACATCGATCTTACCCCATGCATAGGAAGAATTAACATCAATGAAAAGTCCTTTTTTTAAGGATGTATATAATACATATATAATCCATTCACAATGAAGGAATTTTTTTAGACTAGTTTATCATCACGTGAGGAGGTAATTCTCTGCATATATCTATCCCATATATAATTAGCAGTGGTTTTTTATTCATTTTATATATTTCCACTGAAGAAAGTATTGGAGATCCATGAATAATTATATATCTTGTGCTGAAATAAATCAAGGAGCACATAGTTCTTCAATGATGTTTCTTTATGAAAATCTAACACAAATGTGGGGAGTGAGATATATTTTTATTTCATCTATTCATAAGATTATAGATGAAATAATCACTATGTATACTATGGTAATTTGAATTGTGAAAGACAAATTTTCTTAATCGAAAATTCTCCAGAAAATACAAAAATGATACATGATGTGTAGAATTGTCTCCATTGATTTTTGTCACCAGAACTAGGATTGGATATATGAGTTCCACTACATATCAATTGAATACTAGACTAAACCCACACTGAGTTATTATATGGGAAAATTTACATATATGTCTAAACCATATGAAGTGGTGATCATTTTACTCATTCATTGTTGTAGTAGAACCCAGGATTGGTGATCCGTGTGTCACCACATATCCTTTGATAAAAAGAGTCAATCCACAAATAGTTCTCATATTGGAAACACTCCATGAGGGTTTAACGCAGATGATGAGGTGATCATTTTCCCAATTATTTTTATAGTAGAACCTATGATTGGAAATCCTAGAATCACTTCATATAATGTGATGATAGGAATCAATATATTTATAGTTCTGAATTGGGATGCTATCCATAGATGTTTAACCCATACACATAGGGGGAATTGTTTCCGTTGATTGTTTTATAGGTTTGTAGGATTGGAGATCTAGGAATCACTACATATCTTATGATGATAGAAATAAATACACATATAGTTCTAAAAAGGGAATATCTCCTCTTATTCATATCCCATACACCGAAGGGGGAACTATTCACAAATATTGTTGCAATAGTGAATATGATTAAAGATTTGAGCATCACTATGTATCTTTTCATTATAGGAACCATGAAACACATAGTTATTGAATGGGATACTTTGTACAATGGCCTGACCCATTTGTAATGGGGGCTCATTGTTCTCATGGATTTCTGCAAGTTCACCTTGTATTTGAGATCTTGGGGTGACTATTTTTCCTATGATGACATGAATCATGACACATGTATTTTTTGAATGGAGTAATGGTTGGTGACTATAAAAATGGGTAGTTATCATTTCAGAAAGGGTCCATAGTAATGATCAGTTTTATGTCATTTAAGAGTCTTCAACCATATAGTGTAACATCATGTAGAAAGGATTCATGGTGTTTATTTTATATAATTTCATGTTGGAATATGGTAACCATTTCATGAAATGATTTCAATCATTCATGTAGGAATTCCTTTTATAGATTTCTTAATACCATGACAGTTAATATCAGTTTGAGGATCATAGAATAGAAAATGTTTATGTCGCCACAAATAAGTGATTTAATGGGTTGATTTGGTTATTTGTCATCATATGGTGGATGGAAAATGATATTGGACATATGTGTCTCTATTTATCTCAGTAAAATGAAAAATAATCCATAAGTAGATCATGAAAACCTTTCAATAGAATGATGTGAAAAATGAATGTCAGGAATGCAGTTTAACATCATATGGAAAGGAAGTAGGTGAGATAATGTTATGAAATGTCATAGCTAAACCCATGAATGGGTATCTGAGCATCATATATAATTTCTAATTTAAATAATTTTTTCACAATTAGTTCACAAAAACAATGTAGGATAGAATCATGTTGAATTTAAGTTATCCATGAAGTTTAATGTCAAACTGTAAGGACAAATGTTACCTAGAATGAACATGAATTCTTAAACATTGTCTCAATATATAATGCCATTTGAAATTGGTGGATATATTATTGATGGACCTAGTATATGACATCAGGGTATCGTTATGTATCCCATAATTATAGGAATGAATCCATACAATTTTCTTGGATTGGTAGATTGCATATGTGGATCTGACACACGTAAAGGGGTGGAGGAACATAAAAAATTCCATTGATCAAGCCCATGTGTGGTGAATCTTCATTAATCTAATTCTTTTCATATATTTTAATATCATATGGTGTTTAATTATTCCATATGGTTTAAAAACATTAAGTCAAGAAATATTTCATACATATTAACAACATACGTTTTTGATGTCTTCTATATAGTTCAACATAATGTGGTCTGGATGGACACTATAAAGTTTACATATCTGTGGTCATGAATTATTCTATTCAGTTTAAAATGACATTTTCAGGATTACTTTTATCTAATTTAATTCAATCTTATTATAATATAAGAGACTTTCATAGAGTCTATTAATTTTTTTAAGAAACATAACATGGTTTGGGGCAGTGAATGTTCCCTACCCACTATAAATTGTGAGTAAGAGTCAATTTTATAAAAGTTATATATAATATAATTCCATTAACATTCGGGAAACTGCATTGCATGTTTATTTCCTAAAATCATTATGGTCTTAAGTTCTAATACCAGTTATCCTTGATGCAATGAGTGAAGGATAACCTTTTTTTAAAGGCTTGTGTGAACCAAATTTAATAGACTTTAGGGTTATACAATTGATGCAACATATTCAAATTGAGCCTCCCTAATTCATCGAACAACTTTCTCGATTTATCTTCATCCAATATTTTTTTGTAGATAGGAATTTTTATACAAGGAAACAATTCCTTCATTCCATACACCGTAGAATACATAATTTTTTTGTGCAGTTGTATTTATGGTTTTACGATAGCCCCAAAAATCAAGGGTGGTTATTATTTGACTATGACTTCATACCCTTATTCTCCATCTTATAGAGTGTATTTTTTAGAGTTCAAAGAAATGAATCTATTTTTTCATTTTATATTTCATGATATATGGATGAATTCTTGTGAAAAATGTTGTACTCATGTTAAAATTTCTTAAAATAATTTGAACATAAGTTGGTTCAATTTTCTATCAATAATGTGTCGGGGACCCTGAATATGCTGATGATATTGAACTTCACTAAGTTGGTGATAATCATTTTTTTATTCTATAAGTGGTATTTCCTAATCTCGTTTGGAGATGAAGTTTGTAGTAGTGTGAATGTTATAAAAAGTCCTAGACATGGATGGGGATATGGATCCAAAAAATCAATAACAAATAAGAAAAATTACCAAGAATATTTAGCTATAAGCATTATTTTTGATTGTGTATGGAATAATTTTTCATGAATCATGGAATCAAGACATTTATTGTTAAATTTTATAAACTCTAGTTTAATATTTTATAGTAGTATCCAATACTCATGATTTTATGCGAGATCCTAGTACATGACTGATAATTATCCCATGAGATTGAATGTGATTATTCTATAATAGTGATTATATATCTCATTTTTATGTATACAAGGAGGATTACTTCTAATCCCCATTTTAATATGACTTTTTTCACATTGTGTCCACCCTGAAGGGTAATGTCCATGAGTTAATGCCATGTTAATTCCATTCCAACTTAGTTTTTTGGGAGATTCTCATTTTTTAGATAATCTGTTGTGGGATCCCTACAAATATGGGTTGATATAAGTTAATTACACCCAGAGAGTTATTTATATGATTTATTTCTTCTATGTGACATATGATAATTAATGATTAGATCCTTTAATACATAATTCAATAGATCCCATAATCTAGATTGGGGTTAGCCTGAACTTTAGCTTCATTATCCTATGTGTCAGCATGGTCATTCTTTGATTTGGGTACATGATGCAATGTGGGTTCAAAAGTGAAATATTTCATTATATCTCTAATATATCCAATGAGAGAAGATAATTAATCATTTTCAATATAATATTCTTTAATGATCTACTTTAAAGCTACCTTTGAATCCCCTTTGATGTTCAAGGAGTCTATATGCAATAATAGAACTAGTCCCACACCAATGATGATTGATTGATATTATGAATCATTATTAGTGTTGCAATGAGATTACGAGAAAGAGTGGTCGACTATAATTTTCTATAGAAACAAATTCAATCCCTAATGCAACCTTGAATGAAATTTGGGGTTTTCATCCTCTTACCGATAAGACACCGGGAGGGACTGTAAATATACATTGCCAATATTTTGGAAAGTCATGGATAAAATACCTCCTCCTCTAGAAGTTCTATTTTTACAAGTGTACATTCCATATCTAAATATTCTGTAAAAAAATATATAAGGTAATTCCTCTTGAACTATATATATAACACAAAATGGATTTCATATTACTATAGAACAACCTCTCATTAGTCCAAAATCCCATTTAGTTTAGGGAGGCTAAGGATGTACATGTATAGTTTGATATAATAGACAATGCAGACTTTGTGTTGCTATCAGCAATGCCTCATCCTTTTCACTAAAAAGTTGAGAACATGTCAATTATTCAAGATTTTAGAATAACAGGTTTCAAATTACAATTATGGAATGGATGAGGTAGTAACGAGTCTCCTCATTCCCTGCATCATTATTTGTGTGGATCATTTATTGAAATTCTTTTATTGCATCCACATATATAATGAGTGTATTTTCTACCACTATATGAATCAGGAATAGTTGGAGAATAATTTATAACATGATACTATCAAATTAATCAAGAAAGTATTCATCAAATATATAGGAAACGTCCTTCTTCAATAGTTTAGTTACAGGGACTTTTTTTCAATCATTTATGTTATGAAACATCGAATGTATTTGAGGTTCCCATGGATCACCAACATTAGTTAGATTCTATATGGGTGAAATTACTAGGATTTCACTTTTTTTGGGTCATCATCTATTCAATTGTGTAATACAACATATCAAAGAAAATAAATGATGTTATCATAATAAAATATCAATGTATTCATCTTCAATCTATGATGCCTCAATAGATCAGAGATTTTATGAAGGTCTATGAAATTTTCCTAGAATTATCGAGAGTTTACCACCATGTCATCAACCAAAAATTCCACTATTCATCAAAACTATTTTATAAAGAAATTATTCATGGGGAATGAATATTTTTTCCAATGTTATATCATCCAAAGGTAATGACCTGAAATAAAAATATACCATGAGGTTCTATGAATGTTGTGACATAATCAAATATAGGGTTCATATTCATCTAATTATACAATGAATACCCATCGATGAAGGGAAGGTCCTAGAATACATAAGATTCACCACTCATGGGTTTTGTGACTTGTAATTGGAAATTTTATTTTGGTAAGTGTCATTTAATGTCTCTGATATTAATGAATAACATAATATAGACATTCTTTTTCTATATAGGGACAATGTTGGAATTAATATTGGGTATTGAACATCCTATAAAAATTATAATTGGATCAATGTCTAAAATTAGGACTCTAAATTAGTAGTATGAGATGGGTGAATCCTACGGTCTCCTTCATCAAACCTCAACGGTCTTCGAGAAAGACAAGATGGGGCCTAACCATATCTAGGTTCATTCCTTGAATTTATATATAATTCATTGAAATGAATATCTATGTTTCTATATAATTTAACCTTCAAAATGTTCCTCCATGAGAAGAATGATGATACTAATCCATGTAGACTGTGGGTCTTCTCATGTTCCTATATTTTTATGCTTAATATTATTTATAGTGGTGAATATTCTTTCCTCCAACGTAGGTTGTGAGTTCTTATGGTCACCCTCTTCATCTTCCACCTTTGATTTTGTGGACGTGTTTTCATACATGACATATAAACCTAGGGAATCTGTATAATTTTTGTGATTATATTGTCTATGGGAAGATAAATTTTCATCCCCTACAGCTAGAGTCATTGTAGAAATATTTCATATATTATTTTTATTTTATGTAATTTCTTGGCACATGATGATCTTGGAAACTTGTTATTAATTATACAACATCAATTTGGATTATGGTTATCACATAATTTATAATGGGAACAATCCATGGATTCACATGGGAGGTCCCTAAACCATTTGGTGCTGCAACATATATAGTCATATACCTTATTCGCTGTTTTCCCTCCCCTTTGTACAAAACTTCATTGACACATGTAGATTTAAAGGACTCAAAGGGGCCACATTCACTATTTGTTATGATAAACATCCTATTTATTGGGTATTTAATACATTGGTTGAATATCGATGATACTACCATAGGACACTAAATCAAGGGTTTGAGAAGTAAAATATTCTAAATAGTATCAAGCTTGGTAAAAAATAACATAATTATAGATGTGAGTTCCGAAAACTGATCCTTGAGATTGATCTTACAAATATGTGTTTTCATTCTCTTATTATACCCATGAAAGGTCTTCTTTGGGAGAGATAAATCTCCATTTTAATAAATTTTTTAAGGCTCACAAAAGAGATTAATTTTATTTCAAAACTATTTTCAATCATGACTATTTGGATATTGAAATTTTCAAGATTCCTTGAAACCTATAGGGTTATGAAATGTACCTATATAACAACTTAATTGAACATTCTTTCTGAACAAGAGACTGAAATTGAATACTAATAGAATAACCTCTACTTTATAACCCATAGCTATTATGAGTTCAATATCTTAAATTAGTTGGATCTTTAGGGACTCAAATAGTGTTATATGAGTTATTTTTAATGATTGAGTGAAACCTATATTGAGATCTATGCAGAGAAAACCACTAACAATTTTAGAAAGTTGTGATTCTATGTCAAAATTCATCACTTCGCATGGTAGTTATTCTTCATATTATATAGTTTCAGAGCTCAGATTTATGTGTGGTACAATACTTGATCTTGATCATAGGTCAAGGTAGTATATTCATCAATTGGATTAGGGTAAAACATCTACCCCCATTTTCTGGGATGAGAAAAAAATCTCACCCTCTGCGTTTGATCATGTAAAAAGACTAGATAGTGGAGCATTCTAGATAGATCTAGGACACATCTATGTTATTAGTTGGGATTTATGGAGTGTTTCTTTTGTGGGACTCAAATATAAATATCCTATGTGGGGATTTTTATTTTATATTGGGTCTAACTATTCCGACACTATTGCATATATCCTTTTTTCTTCCACCAGTGACCTCTAGCTCCCCATTCGGGTATGTGGAACTCATACATGGATGCATATTTCTCACCAATTAAGTGTTTTACCAAAGAATATTTGTTGAAAAAA
Organism: Viscum album; assembly: GCA_963277665.1. Taxonomy (NCBI): domain Eukaryota; kingdom Viridiplantae; phylum Streptophyta; class Magnoliopsida; order Santalales; family Viscaceae; genus Viscum; species Viscum album. Next base: position 1,210,417,712 of record OY728148.1, read on the forward strand.
GAATATATGAGATCTTATTATGATAGGGTTTCCATTTGGTGGAGCTAGTTCCCATGATTCAAATGTTATAGGAATGAAATCCAGAATAGTCATATCTTGCAACAGAGTTGTACATTACTCTTATGTTTCTTTCTCTTCTTATGTCTGACAATTACCTGCACCTCGATGAGGTATTTACATTTTAGAATCCCTAGTTTATGAAACTATTACATTTCTAAAAATTTATTCTCTCACGGTTGAATGAACTTTGTCGAATGTCTTTGGAATTCTTTAGTTTTCGAGCCTCTTCCAACACATGGAAAAAACATCATTCCAATAACATTTATTATCTAAATATGATATTTTTAGAAAATACCCACGTGATAATGAATTTTATATCATTAAATGTATATAATTGGACCTTATTTGTTGGATGTAATTGACGATAAAAATTGGATGGTGTGAACTAGGAATCTATAGAAATGTCAGAATCTCGGACGATCATTGGGGTTTTCCACATTGGGATTCATAGGATGTGGTATCTTGAGTAGATTATTTTCATTGGCTCTGCAGGTATTAATTACTAATTCTTCATTTTGGAAGGATTCATTTTTATTCATCAGTTATTCAAATATTAGGTGAACCTAATATAATTTGGCTTCCTATAGAGATCTACTTTATTATTTCTCCCTCATGTTAAGAGGTACAAAATAACTAGGGGTTTTCCAAGGTGATTGAATGGGAACTATTACATGATTTAAGGTAATAGTGGAAGTATCCACCATAGCAAAAATTTTCCACTTTAATTGGTTTGTGATATGATATGTGTCTTTAGTCCACTAAGTGGATTCTTTTATTGGTTTCTTTAATTCTTCCAATTCATGGAATCCATCAATATATTTATGAGGATCGTGGGTCTTGACAACTCGTCTTGAAATTTTCTAGCAATGAAATATACTAATTTTTCATGAGAGAGATATGTTAGGAGTCAATAGGTAAAACAATTACACTTTTCTATGATATCAAAAATCTTACCATTTCCACATTTTTAATGTTTGTTAGGTGAAAAAATTTCACATTACTCATTGTAGAGCTAAAATCAGAATGGAATTAATCAAAAAGATCATCCCAAACTAAAACAAGTTCTACTAAGATTCAATAGTACCAAAAAATATCAATATCTATTAGATTCTATTAATGAACACCATAGATTGGCATACACCAACAGATATTGAGGGCCCATCATGATACCACCATGAGACACAATTATTGAGGAATGATGTTCTAGGTCACATGTGAAATCAATGGTGGATAATGTATGATTCAATAAATTGTATGTGAAAATAGTTCCATCCACCCACTTGGGATATGGATTCTTTGTATCTTTCATAGGTGTCCATCACCCTTGCATTAATTCTATTTTTTATCATGTGAGTTAATAAAATTGAGTTTCATCAGAGCTATTATTGTCTAGGCCATCTACAATCTACACAGAGTGGGATAGACATAAATAAGAGTCCCCATTTTAATCTCCAAATGATTGTAAAAATATTCTAAAGCTAAATGATATCCCTAGTGGGGGAGGTGATATTTATGTTATGGAGGGAAGCTGATATCATTTTATTCATCCACATTTATTTATATTGGAAGACCAGATCTATTATTTTTAGGATTTTCAAATTACACTCTTATATATCCATAATATTGATCATGATATATAGGGGTTTTATATTCATATAATCCAAAATATGATACCTTGTGAAAATGTTTCCCTTGGATATATCCTCATTCAAATGTAAGTGATTTTGCCTCTAATTATCATAATTTTCATAATGCACCAGAATAGAAAGAATTTCATCATTTTTGGGTGATCAGTGGGAGATAAAAACTATTTTACCTTTATAAATTGTAGTGTTTGACCATAGTGGTGGAAACTCAATATTTATAGGTTCTATATTTTCAATTATCCTCAGTTATGTGTTCATGAATCCTTAGTTTGTTCATATAGATCATCATCCTCTTGAGGTGTGGTTTCCCTATTTTATCCCTCTATATTTATATTTTTCTACAAAAGATCTTATGTGTTGTTAGTGACAACAATCAAAATAGTTTGTTAAAAAATGGTTGATATCCCTTTACTCTCAACACAAACAGTAGATTCTATATTTCTTTCAATAAAATCATTTATCAAACATTTTCCATATTCATATTTTCTTGATTATTCCCCATATGGACTTTGTTTTCCTTCACCATACATTCCTATTGTCTCAGTATATGTGTAACGAACCGTATGGAGTTTCTAGTCATTCTACGTAAGTGGGCCCTAATTTAAAAAAAAATTCTGCTGGAGGAAGAGTTAGGATGTAGAACATTTATATTTAGCTCCAAACATGTAGAAGAAATATTCCCTCCATGGTGATAAGGAATTTAAAAATTCTACAAGACCAATGGGATAGTGCCTCCTCAATACCAAAATTTTAATTTGAATATCTTATTTTAAATGAATTTATTATTCAAGTCAAGGATTAGATGACTGTTATGATATAAATTGAGATATAATTGACTCGAGCCCTATGGGATGGTGTTGATCTAAATCCAACATTGATTATCCAGGACCCTAATTGGGTGTGATGATCATAGGGATAGTGATTGAGATAGTAATTCCACTATAGTAGTAATTTGGTGTTGGTTTTAAGCTATTTCAGATATGTTTTGAATCTATTCAAGAATTTTTGACCCGAGGGGTGGAGGTGTGGGTAAATATTCCCCAAACACAGTGGGTGGGGTTCTCTCTTGGAATTATTCAACAGAAGTTCCTAAAAGGAACCATTTGATTTTTCACAACCACCATGGTGTATGAAATGTGTGACATATATATTCATAATGGGTGTAATTCATTACTATATGTTGTCATGTAGAAAAAATCTTCAGCTTCATCTCTAAAATGTGTTCAAATTGTTTTGAGGGGAGCAACTTAATGTTATTTCTCATGCACTCTAACTCCGTCAATGATTTATTTTATTATTTAATATATTGAGTTTCTATTATATTGACTATGTGGATAATGATTCACTTGATCCCATGATCTAGTAGGATTCTATGATGTGACTTGAATCTATGTCATTGGGAACTTTTATTCTAGAGAAATATTGCATTAAAATTATCTTTATTTCCCCCATCCTTGGACATGAACATTTGAGAGGGATTTGTACATTAATTTATAAAGAGTTATGATGATTTATATATGAACACTGAATATGAATTTTTATATACTTTTACACATCTGGGTAAAAATATTTGGATAAGGAACACATAGCCGCTAAAAATAGTGTCACCTAAATGTCTTATGGTCACCCTCATATCCTAGACAGTGGAGGCATCAAAAATTCAATTTGTGATTGATTTCCAACATTTGTTTGTGTATATATGGCATGAACACATTCACCATATTAATAGTGATATCAAAGTATGATGTGGTGATTTTCCATATCCTAATTAGGTGGTTATTTATTACTAACTCTCTCTATATTCACATGTCGTCTTCAACTTCATTATACTAACATGCCTCCAGTACGTCAGAGCATAGAGGTCACTTCATTGGCCCACCTACAAGCCCTGGTGAAGTGTTGAAGATGGTTGATGGATAACTATATATTATGGAGCATAGTATTTTGAGTACCCCTCTATATGAAGGGGTATGCATTTTGAGAACCTCTCTATATACAAGTGATAGTGATATGGTATGATTTATTTATCAAAAAGTGATATCATTGTGGTGAGATTGATCATAGTGGATGTCAAGAGTAGATTCCATGTGATCCATATCCACCATACCACAAGGATTATTGTGGAAATGATCACCTAATTTATCAGATTAAGATTCATGAAACCCCTAAGGTGTTTCAGATATCCATTGAAAAACATCAACGAAAAGGACATTGAAAAATTTAGGGATATAATAATCATTATAAATTGTGGTTGTGTGATGAAAATTTGCCTTTTTGGGTTGGGAACGTATATGAGGATTCAATATTAATGAGGACAAATTATTTTGATAACCATCTGGTTTTTTGTGAATGTTATCCCACTATTGATAAGCTGATGGAGAAAACAAATGAGACTGTCAATTATTGACTAGAATATTATCCTACATGTTTATGGTTCCTGGAATATTTGATCAATCATAGTGAATTCAAGGTTATTATTCTAGTATATATATTTTTTCTATATGATAATATTTCAAAAGACCTCTTGAATGTGAGAACTGACATACTCCACCTCCAGTATAGCCTTAGATGTAAATTGGTGTGGTCATTCTTTAGTGGATGTGGGAATATCCGTATGGATACCATGATATGATGGAATATCCCATGTATTGCAACTAATTAGAATAAATTACTATCTGAACGAATGATCCACTCCCACATGGAGAGCCCCAATTGGAGTAGGGATATGATCTATATATTGTTCCTTTTGGAGTGTTCCAATTGTATTTTTTATAGGAATATGACTCTATCCTAAGGATTATTCCTCTCTCAATTGGTGTGTGATAGTTGGAATGGGGATATTAGTCAGGTCTAGGGACGTTTTAGTTTATTAATTGTATTTTTCAATATGAATGTGCACCTATCATGAAGCATGCTCATCTCCCACATTGTGAGCCTGATTTAGAATGATTATATGATCCTGGTCTAGTTCTATGTCCTTTACCTAAATATACTGATATTCCTCCTAGATTGAAACATGAATGTTAGCTTCTTATAGAGTATCCACTTGTTCAGGTTGTTTAGAGTGTTGTCCCACCCTGGCTATGGGGATAGGACAGCGACCCAATACATGTATATTATCCTGTTCCAGAATATATTGATGGTTTTCATCAACTTCTTCTAGAATGTAGTGATAGTTTAGAAAAGCATGTATAGGATTATATGATTGTATATTTTGTATCAACAATATGTACGAGAAGATATTTTCTATTTAAGAGGATATATAGTCCCACTCCTAACCACTTTTACCCATTGGGATGTTCTAATGGGCTTCATGAAATGATGAAGATATATGTGACTACCATATTATTGATATAGGAATATGTATGAAAACGTGATCTATGTGAGTAGGCCTATTATTCTACTCACTCTCTACCACTAAAATAATCCATTGTGTTTAATTAGTGGATGTGGGTATATGAGACCAGTTATAGTTATTCCAATATTTTTCCACAATATTCTACTTCCTTGGTTATCATTCATGAATTTCCAAGATAAAAATGTGTCACGGGGTCCCATAAAAGGTGACTGGGGGACATTAGTGGGTTGAAAATGTTGATGACGATTGATAGGAGCCCTCTGACAAGGCTTCTTGAAATTGAATGGATCGGTAGATGGATCCTTGATCCACCATTATTAGATAATGAAATTTTTGAATTTGATGATCCATGGATATTTACCATAAGAGATTTATGGTGGAAATAACCACCAATGATTTCAAAAAATTATTCCTTAGAAAATGCAAAACCTGATAGTTTAAGCACCATGAGACCCATTCATGTAGCCCTATGGGTTGGTATCATTCTGCGTTTAGGGTACAAATTATCTATTATGTTTTCCACATGATGACTTTGTTTCTAGGTGGGAGAATTAATTATGTGACACATAGGGGTGGTAGCCATAATTGATTTTCCAAAATAGTTTAAAGGTGAAGACATGATTTTAGGAAGAGTCTTATTTGCGATTGTATACAACAAGTAAATTGTTAGATGATCTAAAAATCGTCGTTGGAATGAAAGGTCCCCAATCATATATTTATAGTTATCTCAATGTTTGTTCTTATTAATGATTTTTCAAACACGTATCTGACATAATTTTCATGTTGGGATTGACATAATTTTATTAGAACCCTGATTACATAGTAACAAACATTGGGAACATAATTCTCATGTTTATTGGAGGCATAAAATTAAATGGTATTAATCATGGTCAACAGGTAGTTTCTATTATTTGAGATATTCACAATGGGATCACCGTTTTTAGTTCTTCCAAAGACAATGAATGGTGGGAATGAAATTGTTCTATAAAAGTGGGGAAGACTACCCCTTCAATCCTAAAATGGGGTGGCTTAGCTAATTGAATTATTGTAAATTTCATCATTTCAAACATTCATAGAAACTCAAAATAGTCACCACATCCATAAATTTGTACATATCATCATTCTAAATGAATTTGGTCAATTGGGGATTTAGACACAATCGTCCATAGGAACTCACATTAGTTTACAGGATGGGAGTGTAGACTCATACCACCATTTTGTGTGTGTGGGGGAGGGGTTCACCTTCTTAGAGACTCTCTTAAGAATTTATGATATTATTTATAATATCTTCATAGTCATGATATAGGACCAATTACCCTAGCAAAATGATCATGTGATGAATAATTCTATAAGTAAAGGTAGGACTATTAATAGGTACTTTTTTTGTATTAATGGTTCTTCATAAATTTCCTATAATTACATGGAAATGGGTTGTTATATATATCTTGAATCCATATAACACGGTGCTGTAGAAGTTTCTATCATTCATGGTGGTGATAAACATCACGAGGATGGGATTGATCCTTTATGAAGCATCCTATGTATTCAATTAAAATTGGAATAAAAACCCCATATTCCATTAAAATTGTGTTGTTTAACATATTTTTTAAAGAATATATTTGATGTAACTTGGGAACTAGGTATCAAGATGAATCCTTATGAAGGGTTCCAAAGTATCCTACTTATGAAAGGCATCATCGACACTTTAGTTGGATCTTCCCCTCAAGAGATACCCTAGGGTGGATTCCATTGTATGGGGGAAGTAATATCATGATCTTGAATGGGTCATACACACTATGGATTCTATGGCTATATGAAATTCATGTATTGAATGATATGATCACTAAAAATCCACAATCTCTTTTGTTCCATGATCAATGTGAGAAAAAAGTGACACAATGTAATCATTATAATTGAATATAGGTTCAAAAATAATGTAATAGGGAATTCATAATGGAAATTTCAAGATCCAAAATAAATTCCAATAATTTTTCTAACAACTTGGAAATCATTTCCTAGTTTTGCCTTATTATCTGGGTAGGTAATGAGAAGAACATATAGATCAGTGTGTCCATATTCTCATAAGTCTCCCTTTTTTCTAAATAGTTATTGTATATTTTCTTGAATTATTTTACAAAATTAGATTATATTTGGTTTCACATGAACCAATGGACATGTGGGACTTAATTTATATATTATATCTAACACACTAGAAATCATTTTTGTGATCTATATAGAAACCATAAAAACCATATATTTATATTTCTTATTTCTTGAGGTCATTACTCAGTCATTTCCTCAAGGAATACCTTTGTGATCACAATTTATTATCTCAAAAAAGTATCCCTATATTATCCCTCACATAAATTTTTATTTCTTGTGTATTTTTTTAACTAAGGTTTAGGGATATATATTTTTAATACCAAAAATATTTAAAGGCATGTGTGGCCCATATCACCCACATACGAGATGGATTTAATGATTGTATTTTTGATTCAAATGATTCACATGATTCTATCATGGGTCCCCCATAGTGACACATGATGATCTTTTACCATGTGAATGTTCATCCAACCCCATAATTATTGGACTATGGGCGATCAATTATATTTCACAAAAACATATATACATGTTAAAGAGCCTTGAGAATGTTAGGTTGGCTTGACTAGGAGTCGTTGAGAGAGTAGGATTCTTATAGAAAGTATATTGCATGATCAATGATGTTTTTTATAATGTCATTCATGAGTTAATATTGGCAAGTCAGTGGAATTACATAGGGAAAATGTATTGTAACAAGGGGGTATTTTTTTGTTACATTGAGATGTAAAGGGATCTTCACGCGGTCAATAGTGATAACCATGTGGGTATAACCCATTTAGGATGATGATCAGGTTATATTATATCAATGGTATGCTTCCTCCATTACCATAACATTTCATTCCTTATTTTAAAAAAATAAGATATCTCACAATATTGTGTGTGATCACTATCACGTAAAGCCACTATGATTTTTTAGGTGTATCATGATATCGATGTTATGTCTCTTGATGTTGTGCAAGAATAATAATAGAAAATCCATCTATATTCTTGAAACACTGAAGGATCATTGCACAAATGAATGAAAATTTTGATGTCCTTCACATAATGGAGGTGTCATGACAAGATGAACTTGCATGAAAATGTTTATATATTTCTTGGGAAGTTACAATGTATTGTGAATTGTATGAGAAATTTTCATGATGGTCAATATAACCCTACTTTGCATGAGACTTAAGAATTTCTCCACCATTAATTTTCAAGGGATTTTGGGGGATTATAAGACTTATATCAGTTGACAAGTCACTTGATTTAGATTAACTCATCTGGACTCCTCCTCATGATCATCCTCACTTATAAAGATAACTTCTTTAGAAGAGTAGGGGTCATCGAAAAAGGCTTTATGTGAGATATTTATATCATGAACCACACATGATATATTCATAAGGACTTCCAGTGTTTATGTGATAACATTTCCTTATGAACCTTACATGATATAAATATTTTGACCACCTTCCCTACCTCTGTTACAGAGATAAAATTAATATCCTTGCCTCCGGTTTTTCATCCATTCAATATTTTCCAATTCCAATTTCACTTGTATTAACTACTTTTTAGAACAATTTTTAATTTTTGGTACAAAAAATAGTTCATCAATGGATCTTATGAATTTATGAAAATATTAAACTTCGTTTATTAGAATTATGTCTCTATTAAGAGACCACTTTTCTTAAAAAACAGAAATTTTATAACTATTATTAATTGGTCATTTATAAACATTAATACAGATATATTACATTTCAATTAAATTTTTAAAAATAATTTTCTTTTCATCTTTAAAAAAAGTTTATTTTTTACTAATGTTGTTAAAAAAATACTTGTTTTTATCATTTTGGTATAAATCGAATATCCCATTATCTTGAGTAGCCAAAACATTGAAGCTTACATACACATTTTCTCTCATTCAATATAGATGAAATATTTTCCAAAATATTTTCGGATTATTTGGATTTGTTATATGTGATTTCAAATTTAAAGGAGTATATTCATTATAAAAACATCTTGGTATAATTTAGAAATATATACATCTATTTCCACATCCAATGTTGAATATAATGATCAACAAAATATGTACTATAATGATACCATCCAACACATTTCTTTTTATGGAATATGATTAATTAGAGTGTGGAAATTATTGAATTTTTATATGTTAATTGTCATAATATGGAATTTTATTGATTACTTAGCAATATTGATTGAATTTTTTTATTAATATAGAAAATTAATTTCAATTATTATGTGATGGGTGGATCCCGAATTAAATGACTCCTTACTAATTTAGTATGACTTAAGGGAGAAAAATTGTAAGTTATTTAGAAATTAACTTTCACATTTACATAATATGACTTCGAAAGAATAAATGATGTTATATTTAGGATGCATGAAATTATAAATTTCATAATTATAAAATATATTATTTAGTTCCATTGGAATACTTTTAACATTATGATATAAATGGATATTTTTCAAGCTCATGTGCTTATTTCAATGTAATTATTTTATATTTAGTTTTTAATCTATTTTAGTGATTTAAAATTAATTCAATAATTTTTTCAACTATACGCATTCACTTAATGTTCATTATACATCACCCAATTTATATGTATCCATCCCCATAATGATTGGAAGTTCACAAGGAATGATATGAAACTATATGATAGAGAGAATAATTATTTTCTCAAAAAATATATTGGTTTAAATATTAATGTGCCACTATTGATTTTCTCTTTCCTTCCAAGGATACTAAACTAATTGATCGTGGGTGTTGTAATCCCATATATCCAGTGACAATGTAATAATGTAACCACAAGCTATGAGATACTAATGTTACATAATTATATATGGAATCAGTGCATGTTTATTAGAAACATTGTGTGCTTGATTTAAGATAACATATATTATGGAACAGAACCCTTTAATAAAAATTAAGGACATGATTAAAAGAAGGAAAATATAAATTTTTTTCTATTAATGTACTTATTTTCATGATTTTACTAGAAATGATTCACTTTCTCGATAATATATGTTCATATGTTTTTTTTAAACTACTCTAAGGGTAACAACCCTAAAAATTGTGGTTTACTATATCTCAGTAACCATTATAGTTCTTAGTGAATTTAACCATAATGTGTGCCCATATTTACACTCCCATGAGATATTTGTGGGTTAATTCACATTTTCATTACAAACCACAATGTAATATTTGATAATATTATTCAGATCTATAAATACTAGAAATTAAATTAAACTTATTACTCAATTTCTAGATATTCATAAATTATTAATTTATTTAAAGTGTTTTACTAGTTTTATAATGATACTGTATAAATAATGCTACCATGATATAATATAGTTTTGTATAAGGACCCTAATATAAACATTAATTAATATACTCTCTCTATAGTAGATTTAATTTTATATTATTACCAAATATACTATTGGTTTATAGTTGTATGGAGTTATTTCCTAATAATAATATAATCATCACTTATAATTTAAAGAGGAAACTAGAAATCAGTATCTATTTTTTAAGAATATAAATCCTTTAAACCAAAAAATGTTATAGTTTCATCAAAAATCAAAATTAATTTCATCTTGGATTCTTCTTTTCCCTTATACATGCATCTTACATATGAAAAAATTAGAAAAAATGGGATTAGAACAATAATCATAGTTAAGTACATAAAAATAAATAAATAAAACAAACGTACATGAATAATTACTAAAAGTTTCCATTTTCAAAATAATTATTTTAATGAAAGTAAACATTTTATAACCAAATAAAGTAACTTATTTTTCCAAATAATTTGAATATAAAATTCAATTTAACTATTAATTGGAATATATAAGTCATAATGTTAATTGAATTCCTTGAAAACTCATAATATATTGTTTCATATTGGTATACTGTTTATCTATACAATGCCTCTTATATTTTCCATTACCTTGTGAAATCATACTATATCCAATAAAACCCATATAAAGAATGTATAAATCAAATAGGTAACTTGAGGCATCATTTTCATATAATTATTACCTACATATGGAATCATCATCATTGTAATAATTAGATTATTCATCACAGTTACACTTGAAATAACCATAATGGTTATACTCGGAATTCCAATAACATTATATTCAAAAAATCTAATAAGATAAATCCAATAGGTTCAATATATACCTTCACCTAATGAATTAGACAGATATATATTTCCCACCTATTTATGGTTTATAATAGAATCACCTATAATTATTACCAATTACCGTTATTAATAATTTAATCAAAATATATAACATCTTGCATTCAGAAATTTTTTTTTTACCAATATGAATAAATTTTCATATATGGATATATCCGTTTTCATCAACAACCAATTTTATAAAATTAAATTCAACAACCAATATGAAATATTATTTTTATATGGAAAAATAAAAAATCATACAAAGGCATCCCAACATCAAATAATTGTTATATTTTTGTTAAAAACGTTTTCTCCATATATATTATTATTAAACAAAACATTTTTTCTTTTTTTATGTATGCTAGAAAATTTAATAAAATTTTTATTTATAAAAATATATGATAATTTTGAAAATAAACATAAATTTCCATTTCTAATTAACTTATGTAGATATATATACATCCAAAATATAAATTTCAAAATAAATAATTTGGTGTAAAACCCATGTCTTTATTGGAATCATTAAAAGATTATTTTAAAAAGAATATATTTAACATGAGTCCAATATATCATTTACATTATTTATCATTATGAATATTAAATATAGGATAATTATTTGTATACCAAATAAAATTTTGATTATATTATTCTTTTATTTTATCTCTTTCAATGATATGTTTAATTAGTTAATTATTTAAATTAATCTAGGATTTATTTGTTATATTTATTTCATAAGTCCAAAATGTATTTGGTATGCAAACTATGGTCAAATTAGTCATTATTCAATAATCTATGAATATTAATTATTAAATAATTATCAGTATCATACATTATTTATACTTTTAAAACCAATAATTAATGGGGGATAAAAAAATTGATCTATGGTACAGTCATGGTTTCATCATACCATATGTAAAAATGCATAACACTTCCATTTTTCGACAAACATTATAGAATGAAAGTATGTATCATTTTATATTCTAATAATGATCATAATGTTGTAAATATATTATTATTTATTCCATTATACTTATATATTTATAATCCAAGTGATGTGGTTGTGAAAAAAAATTCATATCGCTTCTCAGAGGTGGTAATCAATGCGTACACAAGAAAAACATTGTCTTCATTTAGTGAATAGGACGGTAAGGATGAAAATAAAATATTTAATTTAATAATTTTAAATATTTCATTGAAAGACTATATATTCTTACCTTCGATAATTATAATCACCCATGAGATATGGTTATTGAAAAATAATTATCTTTTTTTTGTGATGCGGTATCCCACCATAGCCTTGAATAGTGGTTTTGTTTCCAATTTGATGGAAGAAGAAATGTATAAGTGTAATGGAATTTAAATAATGAAACGTAATTATATGTATTATACTATTATTTTTATATAATCACTTTTACGGATAATTTTAAGGAATCAAAAAATGATGAAAAACTAAAACTAGAGGATAAAAACTATACCTCACTTTAGAAGAGTCTCCTCTAAATAACACCTTGATCCCTCTAAGGATGATATTATTCATAAAAATGAATTAATAAATGTTTTAGGTATTATAGTAAGGTATTTAAGAAGGTATTAAATGCCCAAATTGGTATTTTCAGGGAAAAATTAAAATGAATATGATATTACCTATTATAAGATAGTGCTGGGAACTCTTAGAATTTCATAAAAAGGGATATTAATATAAACTATTTTTTAATTATAAATTTGTTCTAAAATATTAATTTAAATTAAAGGATGTTTATTTTTCTAAATTATATTAAGAAATAATAGTTAATTTTTTAATAGGTTTGGACACTTATCAATATGTTTTAGCCATTTTTAATGTTTTGGATGAATACCATAATATTAAAATCTTATACACATAAATGGGTAATAATGATAGTATAAAATGAAAAAAATCCAGTAAATATAGAAAGGTTAATTTAATTAAACATAAAAAATTAATTTGGATGAATCTAACATTTCCATGAATTTTAAATCAATTAAAAAAATATTATTTTTATAAAAGGTCAATAATAATCATTTAAGAAGTATTTGAATACAATGATTTTTTATAACTCCAAGAAAACCAATAAATATAATTATAAAAAATTATCATATAAATATCTTATATATATATATATATGAATATAAAATATTTTGGGACCACGTTAATTATTTCATATTTTCTAAATTTTAATATTTGTATTATCAACAAATTTAATTTTCCATTAATTGAAATAAAACTACGTCTATATTGTGTAATAAATTTAGGTACTAATTTTCTAACTAAAAATTTAAAAAAAATTACCATGATAAATAGTAATAATTTAGCTTTAAAATTTATATTTATAAGATAACATTACTTATATTAATTATTATTTTTAAAATTTAATAATTATAAAAAACAAGACTGTGTCATTTTTGTCATTTCATTAAATAAATTATTTTAAAGGTTATAATCACATAATAGTGGAAATAGAATGATAAATAATAGAATCATGGATGAAAATGGATACAATAGACACAACCATAAATATAATGTTCTATTTTTGTTCAATTTTTAAATCCACATCATTTTATTTTTAACATTAATTCTCAACTTTTCCCTTTACCATGTTTTGAAAAATCCCGCAGACAGCTATTGATTTTCGGAAAAATAATAGTAGATTATATAATAAATTAAGAACATTATAATACAAATATATATTATATTTTTTATAATTCCAAACATACAATGGGATTTAATTATTTCGAATTATACCATAAAAATTAAATAAAAATGGTATTCGAAAAATTTGTATATGGTAAATATAATTTTATATAGAAAACTAAATAATAAAATTGATTAAATCCCAAAAAATGAATAATTTACAATAAAAATGAGCAGGTTAATTTTAATACTAAATGAAATTATCATTAGGATTTATAAATACATTAAAATGTAATAATGTTTACAATAAAAAATATTTTTTTTCTTCATTTCATTGAATATTTTAATTCAGAAGAAGAATTATAAAAAAATAATCATAATATAATTTTTTCCCAATAAGCAAATAAATTAATTTTATCTTTTAAAATTAAAAATACATTAATATTAAAATTAATAGTTTAAATAATAATATACATTTATATTGTTCGATAAAACTATATCATTTATGATTTTTAAAACATTATACGAAATAAAAATATTTATCTCATGGTAAGTAATAAATTTGTAAATAATTTATACTATAATTAAATATTTATTATGAATTTTTACCCCTTTGTGACAATTATATCCCATCAATTATACATTCTTATTAATTAACATGGGACATTATTCCCCCATTTCATTTTTAGACTATCGCATTTCTTTTTCAACCATATAGTTTTCTAAAAAAATTAAAACATGTTAAACTACCATGATATGAAATAAATTCTTAATATATCATGAATATATATCATATTTCACTCATAAGAAAATATCACATATAATTTAAATATTGTAGGTAAAAATTCATGAAATGAATTTGTCACATAATTTCATAACAATGAAACCGAAAAAACATTATGCAAAGTGGAAAAATATGTGATGGGATAATAAATATGAAACTAACAAAAAGATTCTATAAGAATTATTTTGGTCCAATGAACCAATAACTTAGATTCCAATTTTTATTAAAACTGATAAAACATTTCTGTAAATAATATTTATGTCAAACATGATCACCCGCCTCTAGGTATAATATTTTATATGGTCATATGCATAACATTTTATCCTGATTTGAGTTGTTGTCAAATATTATTAAAGTGTCATAAAATATTCAACCTTTCTCCCTACCAATTGTAGACACATAATATATATTTCCCATAAATAAATTTTGAAATGTGTATTTTAACATCACATTCCATATAATCCCTCAAAAGGTTCCATTTATATACTATAATAGTGAATATTATTATAAAAAAACTCATCTAAAAATGATGTTGATAATAATTTAATTGGAAATCAATTAAACAAGAAAAAAGAATATCATACATGGTCTAGAAAATTGTTTTATAATTTCAATTATATTTAAGTTTAAATAATGTAATTATAATTAATTTAGAGATCTAATAATTCCAATGGCCCTTCCGAAAATATTGATTGATCTTGGAGTAGTTTTTGGTAAACCCACCCAGAAATCCATAAATATTTTTTCTCATTTCCAATTTGAAACAAAAATAGTATGAATATCCCATTTTTTAATTTCCATTATTTTTTTAACTTTTGAGATGGAAAAAAAATATTTTTAATCATTGAGGTAACTCTGTTATTTCCAACGCACTATTAATTCTCATAAAGACCAATATAAATTTAAGTGATTCAATGATAAAAATAATATGAGTAAATATGAGTATTACTCAATAATTATTTCTTCAATTTGTAATAATAATGAACACGTAATCTCTTTCAAAATATAAAAAATAATTCAACATTTCATTCATTAAACATATCCTCCTTATATAAATTTACATTTTCCAAAAACTCAAAATCATCCATATTAGCATGAATAATTATTTAGGATATAGAAACATTTACTAACATGCAGATGATAATATTTAACAATCTATTATACAAAATTTCAAGGAAAAATTCAACAAAAAATAAATCATAGAGTCAACACATAAACATATCATTGTAAATATAGAATTATTTTTATGACTCCAATCATCAACTAAATTATTAACTTTTCCCGTATAGTAATGAATTGTGAAGTAATAATTCATTATTAGTTCCAATAATAACTTATATATTATATTCTTGTTTGTTAAAATGAATATAAACTTTAGACATTTACAATTATTATATATTTCAAACTTGGATATATATTAATTATTTTTAAGAACTCAAAAATAAATACATCACAACTACTATTCTATATCATTTCTAGGATATATTTACTCAATGGGGTTTTAGATTCCATGTAGCATAAAAATATAGAAAATAATTCATCATAGAAACACAACCGCGTAATTTTAATGACAATGAAATGACTTTGAAAATCTCATCAAGTCTACTGGGTAGGGAAAAACTCTAGTGTTCACCAATATGGTTTTAGTTCATTAAATGAGTCATCGCATTATTTTTTCTAAATAAATTTAATTTTTTTGAGTTATAATAATCAATGTTTTATATATCTATCTAATTATTTGAACAAAATATCATGTAATAAACTACAATCCTAAAAAACCTAATAATATTAGTATCATTTTTAGGTGAATTACATTCACTATCCGCTTTAGTTTCACCATGCTGGACAATTGTGACATATTTATTTTTAATGATTCCATGGAAATAAATCACATCCAAAAAAATACCATTTTCAAAAGTTAATATATAAGTTCAGTTAATTTATTGATATTAGAAAATTCTAATATGTTTTTAATGATTCTAAAAGATTTTGAATAAATTAATATATCATCAATAAATAAAACCAAACACATATGAACAATTTTCATGAAATAATATCTTGATAATATCCATTAATATAGGTTTGGTATTGGATAACCCAATGATAATAAACAGAAACTCATAATTACCATATATTGTCCCAAAATATTAACTTCAAAATACAATCCTCCCCTACCATTATTTGATAGTACATAAACACCATGTCACCCATAAAAAATAATGAGTCCCTATATATGTTCTAAAAAATCATCAATTAGATGAAACATGGTGTTATTCTTAACAATAATGTTATTTAAAGTTATATAATCATTCAAATTTAATATGGTTCCGTAATTTTTTTAAATTATTATATTTTAACACCATGGTTTTGTAATATTATTAATTGAACCTTTATCATGTTACACTTACAATATAATTTTAAAATTGATAATTTCATCATGATCAATTAGATATGTTGGTTTTGAAATTATATTTTTATTGTGACTTAGAAAGACATGTACATATATTACATCAATTTGAGTGAATATTCGTAGAATTAGAAAACTAAACCCCCAAGAACATAAATTGTTCAGTGCAATATGAAGCATGGAAACATAATCGTTTAACTCTATGAAAGATCTTCATCATCTCCCTTAATTATATTCCCATTTTATTACCCCTACTTATACCCATTATTCATAACACGGGGAATGTTAACAGAAGAAACGGGTGACATAATATGATAAAAAAGGTTTATAATTTTATGTATATTAGCATGATATGACCATAGGAGTAGGAAAAAATGATCATAACATTATAAAATCATGTTTTGTGTAACAATGATCATAATTAATAGTCATTAAAAAAATATTCGATGTTTATAATACATGAATCATAAAAAATATCTCATAATAAATAATTTCATATTATAGGAATATAAAATTCAATTTTGGAATACATATAAGCATTGAAAATCATATGTTAAGGATACCTACCACGATCTTCATAACATGTTATTATTGGGTTAATTAATGACATACATGATTCTGGCATGGGATACCCTTTCATGTACCATCTTATTTCGGTATTGGGATTTTATCGTGTGTACCCCCCCCATTATTTTGGGCTTGGGATTCCCTGTCATATACCCTCTTCATTTGGGATTGGGATTCCCTATTGTATACCCTATAATTTTGGGCTTGGGATGCCCTAGTGTGTACCCTCTTGAATCATGATTGGGAATCCCTCCCATATACCCTCTTATGCAGAGCATGGGATTCCTTCTTCTGCACCATATTGATTGAGGATTGGGATTCCCCACCATGTACCCTTTAATCTCGTATAACCATTATCATTGAAAAATTTCTTAGAGAGATACTTAAATCATACATGCATGTGCCATAAGATAACCAAACATTCATCATACCAAGACCGATAAAAAGTGATGGGTTTAAAAAAAATATTATAAACCATGAAAAAATGGGTTTTATAAACATTTCATAAAATAATATCCTATTAAAAATATATAGAATTCATAATAATTTCATTATACAACAATACATAAAAGGAAGTAGGTATCATAAATATTTTATCATGGTATAATCTGTGTATGAGAAAAAGGTTTCATAATCAACATATCATTCAATGTAAACCATACAAACAAGGAATAATAATGTCTTCCTTCGATCATGTCCCAAGTAATTAATAATTTTTATGAAATTATGTCGACATATATTGGAAATTATTTGGAAATATCACTTGATGAATTTATAGTGGAAAATAATATTTCATTTAAAATCACATTTTAAAACTTAAATCATTTCTAAAATAATATTACATTAAAAATAAACTAATAAATATAAAATTATTTCTTAAAATTAATATAAAACATTTCTTGGGTAATATATCTTTCCCTATATGAAAAATAATTTTAATGTTATATAATATTTTGAAAATCATTTTCATTTAAGATAAACAAGATGACATAGAATGGAAGCTTTGAAAACCATATTAAAAAAATTAAAATATAAAACATTCTCTAAAAACATTACATGAAATTTACATTAAGATATTTTAAAAAACTATTTTTGAAAATAATTTAAAAAAAATTGAATTTTAATAAAACTGGTTTTTGAACAAAAAGAGATATAATGTGTTATATTTCTGAAAAGATTTTACTAATAAACATAAGTACTAAAGAGTGAAAAATGGTTCCATTATATGAATATGTGTTGAATAATTATAGGTGAATAAAAATTATTGAGACTTATTGATATATGGATCAAAATATTTATTAAATTAGAGTATAACCATAAAACAATCATGTTAAATAATGAGATTGTATCAATAAACTGGTACCACATTGGTAAGACTGAATCAAAATTCCAATGAAATATTAGTAATAAATTAATCCCAAATTTTAATAAAAATTTATAGATTCAATATATAACAATTACTAGGTATTTATATTCACCACATTGTTGAATATATGTGTATCATATGGCATGTGTCTCAAAGAATGAAAATTGAGATAAAATTACATTACATATTTTGTAACTATTGAACCATAAACCAAATGAAATGGATATCATAAAATTTATATTGGAAGACCCATAAATTTATATTACTAATAATAATATTATAAATTAATTCAATTTATATATATCACAAAATATAAAGGAGTGTTTAATGAGGTACAATTCTCATAGAAATTAAAAGTGGGATTAGAAATATCCTTACGACATGAGTAATATTTGAATAATGATACCCTTAAAATAATAACATCATTTTTAAATTTAAAAATAATTATGTAAAATAAATCTATGATATAACATTTCATATGGATGTATAAAAACCACACAAAAAATGGTGATTATAGCATACATTAAACAATTATAAAAGTGAGATGAGGAAACCATTACCTAATGTATTGACTTTGCTCACAATCAATAAAACATCTTATATAATAAATATATGCCTATCTAAAATATATAAAATGTTATTACTCTTATATAAAATTCAATATCTTATTTTGTATTACATTATATTACCCATTTATTAACAATTCCATGGTATTGTTATGTTTCAGGTAATAAATGATTTATTTTTTGTATATGATTTTGACCTGATGTTATTAAATCTATTAAATGAAACATGATTAAGTTATTTACACAATATTTAAAAAATATTTAAATATAATATCTATTTAGTATATAAATATTGAAAATATTTTATATAATGGCAAAATATGAAATAGAATACAACATTCAGGGAGACGGTAAGTCGTACGGGTGTATGAACATTTTTTTAAATTTCATTTCACATTGAAATAAAGAAATAAAATTTAATATATATATTTAAATATTTAGATTATATAATAATTATAATTAAATTTCATAGAAAACAACTAAACACATACGTAATTCATTCCATGTCAACTGTGACTGAATCACATAGCTTTGTGGAGGTGGTAGTCCACAAATACCCAAAAGAGGGTATCATATTTACTCAAATGGAATGAATGATGGTATATGTTATATCAAAATTATATAAGAATACATAAATCATAAATTTATATATATATATATATATATATTCTAGAATTACTTTTATCCTTTAATTATGGAAATGGAAGAACAAACCACATCGGTTTGCTAGACGGTACACTGCCTTATAAAAGAATGATTATTTTGTATCCCATTTGACGGAAGTGTGTGTGATTTCAGATAAAAAATTAACAGAAAATATGATCTTATATTGATGATAATGATGTGGTTATATAATAATGGACTAATAATACTTTAGGGGTGGATAAATAGAGATAACATATTTTCTTTTTGATGTTTGGTGACTATTCTTTGGGTAACACCTTTTGATTTTAACCAAAGGGATATCATTGTTTGATTTCTCTCCAAATAGAGGCGACTATTAAGAATAAATGGATGTTGGTATTTTATTTTTTTGGTTTTTTGTGATTCAATAGTATATGAGTGGTGTGATGAGAGTAGGATGATAGGATACATTTTATTAGTGGGGAAAAGGATATATAGGTTAATATTTAAAATATTTGAGTTATCCAAACATTCTAATTATCCCTTAATGGTTGAAAAAGGGATATTATTGAATATTAGAGGTTTAATTGTCCAAATATGACAAAAAAATCATTTTTATGGCTGATTATGTGAATTTTTACACCATATATTCTATGTTTACTCATTTATACTGATCATTTTTACCTTAGTCGCTATAATTAATTTTACTTACATTTACTAATTTTTTTTCATGAAATACATTTAACTCACTATAAAATTGAAAAATATTATGATAAAATTATAAAATTCATTTTTAAAAGTTAAAATCATCGATTTTAATGATATTAATTTAAAATTAAACATGCCTATGGGATAAGACAACGTGTTTTTAGAGTGGAAAATGAGAAAATTTTAAAATGCTTTTATTTCTAATTTCAATAAGAAATTCATTTCAACAAACTAAATTGTATTAAATTTATTGTATATAATATAAGTATTATATAAAAAAATTTAAAAAATAAATTTTCAAATAAAATGAAATAACAACTTTCAATTAAAATTTATTATTTTTCCCAATTCATCGAAAAATAAAACATTTCATAAAAAACCAAAATTAAATTCTGATACAAAAAATTAAAAAATGATGTTAATTATTTCAAATGAAAATTATAAATGTGTAAAAAATTTACCTTTAAAATATGTCTTCCATTAA
This sequence comes from Viscum album, assembly GCA_963277665.1. Classification (NCBI taxonomy): domain Eukaryota; kingdom Viridiplantae; phylum Streptophyta; class Magnoliopsida; order Santalales; family Viscaceae; genus Viscum; species Viscum album. The sequence goes on from OY728148.1 coordinate 1,210,439,213, forward strand.
AAGGATGTAAAATTACATTGAAAAAAAATTCAAATATTATTCATCATATTGGATTTTCCATATTTTATACGTATCAAACAAATGGTTTGAGTGTAAAAAAACTCATCGAATATATGATATGTAAATTTTATTGAAATAATTTATCAAGGTTGGTTCTTATTAAATTTTCCCTAAATAATATATGTGAATAGTGTAAATATTTTTATTAAAAATGAATTTCTTTAATTTCAAATAGTTATTACTTTCATTTGTAAAAACTGTAATACCCAAGGTTTCATAATATTTACATTTATAAGTAATAGTGGCACAATATAGTGAATCTTATTCATAACATCCATTACAATATCTAGGTGGTAACTATAATAATATTTTCATAGAAATATTAACAATATATTTTGGTTTTGTAAAAGTCAACCTTGCATGTAAGATAATAAAATGAATTGAATATGTATTTTGTATAATGCAGGACAAACATATTATTCTGTGTACCAGAGATTAAACTATATTGCATGTAGAACAATCTTAACATTATTTTGTGTATAATTCAATCTAAACATTGTGATATTTTGTAGAGAAATCTATATTTATTGTACTATGAAATTCAAAATATAAAAAATATTAAATTAATTAAAAAAATATATTTTCTAAAAATCTCATGGTGTTACATTATAACCTAATTAAAATTAATTATTTCTATGAAATTTTATTAGGTTATCAAATATTTAATACAAGAAAATCACTTTATTTGAAACTAACATCATAAAAATTAATTATAAAACAACCTATAAAAAAATGTATGAAGAATAATGGTTATCCAATGTAACTCATTGCTAAGATTCCACATATGAGAAAATAGGTGGAAATTAGAATACGAAATCATTGAGATGGAAGAAAAATCTAACTATATTGTTCTCATGGAAAGTAATAGAGAACATTTCTTAGAGTTAGTAAATTATCACAAATACATAACCCTTAGATGTATTCAAAATGACATTGATATCATATAATATTATTATATTGGATAAGACAGTTATTTCTAGAAATGTTTCTTAAATTTAAATAAGTATTAATGTGAATATGTATTTAATTGATTTCAATACAACCTCACCATTTGTTTTTCATTGAACAATTTCGAATTAATATTTTATTCCAATAAATGGAGGATATATATTCATTCCTGATGTGTTAGTAGATCCTCAGATCCATAAATTGAATGGATGGTTATTCCATCTGTCTTTATTAGAAAAATAATGTGAGTAAAAGTTGTCCAGTATTCCTAAATCCTCATATAGAAAGAATACACGTTAATCTCAATACTCCCATTCAATTTTTAACATAAATAATTCAATGAATTATTATCCATATAACATTTTTGGACTATGAATGTAATAAACTCTAGAAATAATTTAACTAAATTTATCTTAACCAACATATCATTTATTCCCCATATGTCATAAAGTAGATATTGTTTGGCACATTCAAAACATGTCAACACCTTCATCGTATATTCAAATGAAGCATGAAAATAACCATGATTACCACAAATCCCTATTAAAAAAATTAATTTTTTCTTTATTCCAATTTTAATTTTATATATTACATTAATACTTAAAAAAATTAAACCACATCAATGATACCATAAATGACCAGTCATCAAATTCATAATTAGTTATAATGTGATCAATACTATGTGATTTACTTATTCGGATACAATATATATGTATCCTAACATCATTATATTAATATAGGGAATATATTATTGGTTATATTTCCCTTAATAATCTGTTTTCCATGGACATCCCATCTCATACAATCATGTTTTTAACCCAACTAAACAATTCAAATTAATCATGTAAATCCTTTGAAGAAAACTGAACAATAATTTTATATTTTAAAATTAATAATTCTTCAATCTAAATACACAAACAGTAAGATTAGTCTATATCATCCATTATCCATTAATAAGGATACCTCATCATATTAATAAATATCTCATTTATTTAATATAATATCTGTAAAATAAATATCTTCGACAATATAGCTATTATATGTAAAAACATGACAATTCCATTCCTGATTTTTTATCATCAGAAAGTGATCTATGTAAAGCAAACAAATTTCACACATAAAACATTCATCTATTTATAATGTATTCAGGAAGAAAATATTTTCACCCATTGTTTATACTGATCTTTTCATTTTAATTATATTTTTACATCAATTGTGTTCTTATTTTGCATGGTCAATGCATCTTTTTTGTTCCTATAAGACATTCACATAGGTTCTTTTTCCAACATTCTAAACATGTAAGAAACCAAATATTTATTCCCCAATGGTACCAATTACATAAATTCTTTGATAACTATTTCCTTATCATATTTTTTGAGTTTGAGAGATGATTAAGGAATATGTTTGTAATCATGTATTCTGAAAAAAAAAATTGGGAATGGACCTAACATCCATCCCTCTAGTGATCATCCCATTTTACTACTCATCATAAAATTTTCCATCACATTCAATGCCGATCCAGAAGCACCTTATTCCAAATATTTGATAAAATAAGAAATCATAGTTTGAGTAACACTTATTATAGTGAAAAACCACATAATCATGAAAAATCACGTATAAGATGTCTAAATTATGACACTTTCATTAATATATGACACCTTAGTCTTCTCCTTATATACATACATACATATATACCTAATAATATCTGTAGATATACCATTATGTATTTATCATCATATTTTCCAATGGTTGACTAAACCATGAAATTGATACCAAATATAGAGACCCATTCTTAGAAAACATGGATATACAACAATTTAGATGACTTTTCAGAACATTGAAAAATTATATTCTAGTGGTCCATAATATTTTAGTGTCATTGGAAACATGAAAACATAATCATCTACCATGGATAATTCTCTTCAATATCTCCATTAAATATCATTCCCTTTTTACTCATACTTTAGAAATTTCATCAAATCCTAGTGAATGGAATCATATGAAATATTTTACCGCATATGCTCAGTAAGGGTAAATAAGGGAGATATGTAATCATAACATAAGCATAAGGGAATGTGAATTTGGTTGTAAAATTAGAATTTATTTCATTATATTATAATGATCATAATCATGATTTATGGAATAAATAATTGAATTTAATAATACATGTATCGTAATGAATCAAGAAAATAATCCATGAGACCCTAACACAGGAATAAAGAATGGAATTATGGAATACACATATGTATAGAAAATCAATGTTCAAGGCCACATAACGAATTCATATTAACATGTTAGGCTTAGTTTAATTAACCATGTACCTACTTTAGGGATGGTGTTCCCTCTAATTTACCATCTTTTTTTGGGGTTCGAAAGAACTCCCATATAAGATTTGTTATGCGTAGGATAGGCTATGCACAAGAAATAAGGATTGTTCATAATTGGGAAGGCATGTGCGCAGTAGGGCAGGAATGGGTGCAATATGTGGGATGGGCGTGCAATATGGGAGATATACCAACATTAAAGATGGAATTGTGTGCAATATGGGATATTTCTAGGGAATAAGGGTTATATTCTCACAATGGGGAAGGTTTGTGAACAAATGGAAATTTGAAAGACTAGTGCATGCTAAATTGGTCACAATGGCACAGTTTCATTCAAAAATTATGTTTTGCACACAAAATTGGGTGCATTAGTGAATTTTTGTGCAAAAGTGATGATTTTCAAAAAATATGGGGGGTTTTGTGCATATGAGTGGAATGTACAGACATAGGTAGAGTGTACTGATGCCAACAAGATTAGGAGATCTAATAATATGCTACCTAAAATCAAGGGAATTATAAGTGAGTAGGCATGACCTTCTCAAATTCCATTGAAGACACAATTGGATCCTAAAGAGGTATAGTATACTAAGAAGAAAAATCCCCCTAAAAATTATCAAATTGGCACATCCAACTCCGTAAAAATAACCTAGGAATATATGGTGAAGGATTAAGGAGATAAATATGATTCTACTATTGGCCCAAATTCCATGGTGGAACATGCAAGGAACTATCTTTTTGAGCAGAAAACCATGGCAGAGGAAGATCTGGTTTTTGTAATATCCAATGATATTTATAATATAGTCATCAATCTCAAGATACCAATGGTGGTTGAATCGATTTATATGGAGTTATCAAATGACATAGTGACTTGGTCTTGTCAATGAGGGATAGTAAAACCTAAAATGATGATTCCCTAAAAAGAACCTCAAACCAAGAGGATATCATGACCCCTGGTAGCATCATTCCTTCTGTTTAAGAGACCCATACAATGGATGGTTATGAATATACTAAGAAGACACCATCAGTGGGGAATACATATTAAAGGTTCCCCAGCACAGTAGGGACATAAAAATTCAGCAGACTGAAAATTCCTTCTGAGATTCAGGGAGATCATTTCATCAATGTGAAGTCCCATGGGGATGTTTTTTCCATTCCAAGGGAACACGATGATGCAATTAAATTTCATGAGAGAATCATAGAGCATGAAGGATTAAATACTAACATCAATTCCTCCACCAAATAATCAAATCAAAAAACTCGGACATGTTTGGTTAACCTGTAGTTATCCTACATAGGGAAGGGTACTTTGGCCAGTGAAGCAGATATATGTTACTTGATGCATCCTCCTCCTAAAAAGATGGCTAAAATAACATCTAAATCATAGACGTTAAAATGTAAGGGGTAAAAAACCTGACTTCATTTTTAAATTAAGATTATGTTATGGAATTACTAGGGATATGGAAATATAAAAATGTGTAGATCCATATTATAATTTATTCAGTAGAAATCATTATTCCTTATAGGTTTTTCGGAACAGAAAACAATCTTCTCCTATGGTATTTCTAATTTGGATAATTTTGGGGTTCTTCTAATGGACAATAATAGGTGTTCAACGAATGGAAAGATGATATGGTTAATGGACCAAAATTATATAGGAATTACCTCTATGGTTGTGTCATGTGATCATCGTGTCACTTGATCTTTCAGCTTCCTTGGTTCCCATTTTACCTATTCCTTCATATATGCTCAAAATAAGTATCTGAATCGCAGGAATATGTGGATGGATATAGCATATCTCAAATCTATCATATATAGTCCTTGGTTAATATTGGAAGACTTCAATGAAATTTTTACACAAGATGATAAATTTTGATCAGCAAACATCCCAATATCTTCCAAGGAGTTAAAATTATTTATTGATCAAAATAAATTGATTGAGGTTGATTTCGTAGATTCCAAATATAATTATTATAGGAAGCACATGAATTGAAATGTTTCTAAAAATATCAGAGAGGTATTAGTTAATGGGGATTCTCTGGACAGATGGGGTACTGTATCATGATCAACCCTCTCCAGACTCAATTCTGATCGTCACCCTATGTTGGTGGAGCTTAGTGAGGAGGAACGCGAGCCTCCTTTCCCTTTCAGGTTCAACAAGGCTTTGGTATCCCACTCAATATGTGGGGCCATTGTTCATAGTAGATGGAGCATAGGGAATTTTAGGTTCCATTCCTTTTCCTGCATCACCAAACCAAAAATTCTAAAGTGTAATTTATGATTGTGGTGAAAAAACAATTCAACTCCCTTGACTCTGATATCTCTTCACTGGAAGATTATATTCAAAGGGTACAAGAGATTAACACTAGTAGTGATATCTCTGATGGAATTTTAATGGATCCTAAGTTGTCACATAAACAGAACAATCTTTTTGATATGAACGATTCATTGAAAATTGATTCTGTTATAGCTATTTGGTTAATGGATGGTGACTAAAAATCATAATACATCAATTCTATTAAATGAATTAGGAATGTTTCTAAGCCTGTTTCATTGATTAATAATGGGGATAACCCCATTAAAAACATAGTGGATCTCTCAAATCCTATACCAGGTTACATTAAATAACTATTTAATGGTCCCCACTACACATTTGATCCTATGGATAGGGTGATTTTGAGATTGGTGAATCAAGAGGACAACTCCACTATAAATGATGTGCCTCTTGATCCAGATATTAAAGAGGTTGTGTTTAGTCTCAAATCTAAGAGCTCACCTGGTCTGGATGGCTTTAGTAACATCATATTTCAAACTTTTTTGGATCTCATTCCGAATGATGATTGCAGGACAGTTATAAAGTCATTTGAAAAATACTTTACAATATGCTCTTCTCTATTTACTGAAAAATAGTTTCTACAAATAAGATTGGCATCATCAAAGGGAGATCAATTCAATATTGTATTTTCACCAACCTAGAGTGTGTTATTCTTGTCAAAATACCCAGCAGAGGTGGAAATAATTCTATAAAATTGGATGTCATGAAATCTTTTGACACAATGCAATGGGTTTTCATTTTTATGATCCTTTTCATGTATGGATTTGATGATATTTTCATTAATTGGGTTAAAATCATTTTATGTTTTGTTCATATTTTATTTTTCACAAATGGATCCCCTGAAGGACATTTTGATAGTTCGATAGGTGTAAGGCATGGTGATCTGTTATCAGCCATCCTATTATCTATTGCTGAGAATTATCTCAGTATGATTCATTCTATCATGGCTGAAAAAAGAAAATTTAAGTCTATTCATGTAAGTGGGGGGATTGTTGCTCCCACTCATCTCCTTTAAGATGATAAAATTATCTTTTTTCACCAAAGGGGATAATAGCAACATCACGAATATAGAGAGATCACTTTAAAATTATGAACTAGTTTTTACGGAAGTTGTTAGTAGGAGAAACCCCATTCTTTACATTGGAAGTGGCTTCGCTTCTATCCAAAATAATGATATCATTAGAGAATTTGGAATTCAAGAGGGACATCTTAAATTCACTGATTTGGGAGTTCCCATGTTCTCTAGGAGACTAATGGTTTTTCATATATCTAAAATTATTAGCATGATAAAAAAGTCAACTTTCCACATGGATGGAAAAATCATTTTCAATTACTAGTCGGGTTTTCCAGGTGAAATCAATCATAATATCGAAATTGTTGTACTCTATTATATTGTATAAATGGATGATTTCATTAATAAATATTATCTATACTTATATCTTGAATTTAATTAGATTTTCATTAGATTGGAAAGGAGTCTTGAAACAGTTCCATGGAATGTTGTCTCCAATACTTGTGATGAGGGTGGTTTGGGCATGAAAAATCTAGGGGGTTTCAATGGATCTTTTTGGGCCAGGTTTATATGGAGGCTTGTAAACATGAAATATAAGGATATTAGTTTTATTCAAGTAAGGTTTATTTCTAGGAATATGGTGAGAAACATCAACTATGTTATATACTCAGTGTGTCTTGCCATCTAGAATATTTTTTCTAAATTTGATGTTGACTCTCGATGGATCTGTTCCCAAAGATTCCTCTCTTCTTTTTTGGAAATCTAATTGGACTGGTAATCATCTAGTTGACGTGGTCTGGTAGAGCGATTCAAATCTGGATTTTGATATGTCAAACAAGGAACAACTTGGTTCCATGTAAAATCTTCTAGATAATATCCCTTTGATTGTAGATTAATATTATTGGTCTTTTATAGGTTAGTTTTGGGCATGAGACCCTGTTTTCAATGGAATTATCACCTCTATAGCGTATTATAATGACTCCATTAGAATCTCAACTAATTCAAAATGGAAGGGGAATCTGCAGAGGTAGTTTTCTGGGCTATCTCAGTCTATTCTTTCATGGAGGCTCGCTCAAAAAATACAAACAGATGAATTTATGTAGGTATACGGTATATATCTTTTCTCTTTTGTTGTTTCAAAATAGGGCTGTTGTGTAACCCCACTTTCTTAGTTGTTCCACGCCTTCAGTGATGTTTATTTCTATTTGTGATATGTTTGTAGTTGCTCAACATCATTTCAACTCAATATTAGACTTCATAATGAGATGTATCTCTTTGAAACTATCACCCCAAATTCATATTTTCTTTCAATATTTTTGTATAGGAGGTTGTTCATCTAATATGGACACCCTGAAATACGTTTAGACCTGAATTTCATCACCTTTTATTTGGTGATATTCTTGCAGGGATTTTTGTGGATGTCTGTGAGGTGGAAACGCTGAGATGTGTGTTTTTCTCAAATTTATTACATGATTTATTAGATCTCAATAAAAATGAGATTAATGGTAACTTTAGTCCTCCATATGGTAAAATAGAAGTCATATGGAAGTACCCTTAACATGGGTGTATTAATATCAACTCTGATGGTGCATCAAGGGGTAATCTTCGTCCCTATGGCTTTGGTGATGTCTTTAAGGGATATTAGGTATGTGTTTTTGGGTGTACATATTTATCCTATTGTATTATTATTTTCTCATGAATTAGAAATGATAGGTGTTATTGTGTAAGTGGAGAAATAAGAAAGGTGGGGTTGGAACTAGATTTAGATTTAATGTGACTCAAAGGTTTTAATCTCCACCATTTGAATAAGTGCTCTACATATTTCTTAGAAACTCACTTATCACATGAGGAGATGTATAAAATCAATTTTTTCAATAGACCACATTATTACTCAAGTGTATAGAGAGGAAAATGCATTGTTGGATGGGAATACTAATAACGGTATCATTGGTAATAATTTTCATTGGGTTGATCATGTGCTAGATGATCACCTTCCCCTTTTTTGAAGGATATTTGATAAAGGTATACTATCAGAATTGTGTATGTTTTTTTTCTAACAAGGGTATCTTTATTTTCTTAGCAAGATCTCAATTTTCAATAAAAATACTTCTTTTTATATCATTACTTGAAAATTACTAAATATAATTTAAGACAAATATATAAATTTAATATTGTAAAATAAGCATTATTCATTAATTTATAATTTCTAGATTATCTTCGGGTGACTTTATATGATTTATCTATAAAACATCATTTTTAGTTGAATAAAGAAAGATTCTAAATTTTAATTAAATGATTATATTTCATAATTAAATTTCATAAGTTTACATTATATTTTATATTGGTCTTAATGTTCAGTTAGATCCTATTATTTTCTTTTAATACAATGTAGTTCATTGGAATCAATTTTATTTTTATATTTTGTATAACAACATATTAATGTATTGGATATTTTTTCAGTAAAACCCTATATTATCGTCCCATTTATAGTGTTAAATTTTAATTAATTTATACCTCTAATGAAATTGTATTTTTAGAAATATTGATTCCATATTTGGAATCATATTAGTTTATAGTTATCAATAAGATCAATATAGTTTATTACATAAAATATTATTGAATGTAGTTAATATAAATTAAAATGATTAAGGTAAACTTAAGCAGAATGAGGGACTAAACCAAAATAATGTTGGAAAAAATGTCCCATAAAACTATATAAGAGACATTGGATATGCATATTTTGACCCTATACTCATTTTTTAACCGGTTACATTATAGTTTCCACTTTCCATTGATAAAACGCAGCTGTAATTCCATTTCCAAAAATTTAAAAGAGTTCCACTCCTCTGCCACTAAAATAAGTCATATTCCCCTCCAACTTCCTCACATATATCAAGAATCTTTTTCTCAACCAATATATATATATATAATATCCTCAAAATTACTAGCCAAATCCAAGAATTACCAATTTTGGCATAAATCCATCAAAAGAATCCCTTAAATGTAAACCCAAAGTAGTTACCTAAATAAAAGGTAACAATATTCCTCAAACTCTTTAGTTTTATTTCTTTGTCCAATCATTAAATTAACATTATTATATTATCATATCATAAAAATATATCCAAAATATAATGAGGTGTTTTTATGATAATGGTTTAACCTACACTTACTCACACATCTATCTAATGGGTATTGAACTTACCATTTATGCTTATGGGGAACTATCGCCTCGTGAAACGATGATTGTTCAATCTTCCATTACTACCTCTCATGGTGGGAATAATGTCAGAAATTATGTTTATATATAATATATATGATATTAATAATGTATTTATTCTTATTTAATTATTTTATTACACATAACATTATAATTTCTATCTTGGGTAAATGTGATAACATCATTTGTGGATGAGGGGACTTTCACCTTCTCAAAACGATGTGATACATTCAAACAATAAATAGAATGTATTAAATATAGGTTTAGTAAAATTATATGATATATATATATATGATATAATAATTATAATAGAATAATTATATTTTAATATAGATATATAAATATTTTATTTACATTCTTTCTTTCAATGCAACAATAAAAAATAGTCTTCATGCATGTGTACAGCCTATCATATCCACAAACAGCATATTACATTTCACAAATATATGTTATGTGGATTATTATAAAAAATGAATATAAATGATATTTATATCATGGTTAAATTTTTTTAGTTTATGTTATAATAATAAGAACCAATGATTTTACATATTAAGATACATGTAAAAAACAATGTGGATAATACTAAAAGTGAATCCTTATAATGTAATTGTTAACAAGACGGTAATATAAATGAATAATAAAACAATATATGGTTTTATACATAATTATATTGTTCTGTGTTAGATTTATAATAAAAATATATTTCTTTATACATGATGTTTTTAGGCTTTTTAAACCTTGTTTTTTTACTAGTTATGCTTTATATTTAATGATAATGTAATTTATATATGTTTTCACATGTTATAGTATGATTTGATATTTATTACCCAAATTTATTTTCATTGTTTATGATATTATTGTATATGATTTTTCAGAACATATATTTTTGGTTTATTATTTGATGGTAGGTCCCTATATATCCCTCCAATGCATTGGGTAAGGTTTTATATCTCATTACATAGTCTGAGATGGTCTTAGAAGTGAACCCTGACTACTAAGATGGGAATGGGAGTAATCCATGACTACCAATATGGTATTTTGAGTGAACTCATTTAAATAATATGGAAATGGAATTGAACCATGACCACCATGATAGTATAGGGAGTTTACCCATACTCCTAATATAGCGTTGGTAGTGATTCTATGACTACTATTGAAATAATATTATATGATTTTGTGTCCGCCACAATTAATTGTATTATTTATATGATATGCTTTTAAAAATAATGTAATTAATTTAATTATTACTTATTTATTATGTACTAAAATATTTGTTCCATGAATAATCCTTAGAATCTTATAATATGTAGGGTATGGAGTTATAATGTTATGATCATGTTCTCATACACCTACGATCATGTTTATAGTCGATTTTTTCCCTTATATCCCCTTACTGAGCACCTGATCAATCCAATTTTATGTTTCCTTTTCCATGTTATGAAGATATGAATGAATAATTTGTTTCTAATAAGGGTGATTATAATGAAGAACCTAGTGGGAGATAATGTACTTCACTTATGTACTAGTATGTATTATTCCATATTTCCAAACTCACTAAACTAATATGTTATGTGGGCGCTAATTAGTATTATATTTTAATTAATATGAAATTGATATATAATTTTAATCTGTGAAATGATAGGGATTATGTAAATATATATCATACAAAATATGATTTGATTATGACATTATATTAATAGTTTTTTAACAATTCCATGTTAATGTTATGTTTTGTGTAATAACTGATTTGTTTTTTGTATATATTTTGACTTTATATTATTTATAATCATACATAGATCATGACTAACATATTACAATAATGTAAAAAATTATTTAAAAATCATATATATTCATTATACCATTTTTTATGAAAATTTGAATTATTGAATTATGAAATGGACAATACCATTCATAATGATAGTAGGACATATAAATGTTTGAATTCTCCATTCATTCTCTTATTGTATTGAAAGAATGAAAATTTCATATACCTTTATATATATTAACATTAAAATGGAATTATTATTTCATAAATATCATTTAATTTTTCTGATTCCAACATTAATACATTTTATGTAAACTGTGAACGAATCACATATCTTTGTGGAGGCATGAGTCAACACATCTACAAATAAATTTATCATATTTTTTAAAAATTAAAGGCATTCATTTTTATATTATATAGTAATTGGAAAATAATAATAAAATAATTAATATAATATATATTAGATAAAAATAGAAATTACATCATTTTTCTATCCATGAGTAATGGAAATTGTAGAATTAGGGTCATCAGTTCATTAGGTGGTAGTCAACCATACACACAAATTATGGTTATGTATTCCATTTATAGAATGTGTGTGGGACTATAAGTCATAATATTATCCAAATAATATTATTATATTAAATATAATTATGATATAATATAAAAAAATAATAATATTAGTTTAAGGGTGTAGATAGGGATAAAATGTAAGTGCTAATTGAAGGATACCATCTCTTCTTTGAGTAACACCATTTGGTTTTTTCCAATGGGATTTATTGGATGGATTTCCACCCAAAATGATTCTTCTTAGATGAAGGATGGATGTTGTGTTTTTATTTTTGATGTGTTTGGATGATCCAAAGTGCCTTGAGATTTTTGATGATAGGATGATGATACAAGTCCTTAAATACGTGAGGAAACAACCACATTGGGTATTCAGGAAAATATTTCAATACATCCTACATGTTACTTGTCCCTAAATCACTAAAAATGAACCATTATATATAATATATGTTTAATGGTATAAATATGTCATAGAATTGTTTTAAAACCTGTTTAGGGACATTTTTACACCATATATACTAGTGTTAGTCAATAATTAAACTCAATTTTTCCTTAATTACTATAATTTACATTAATTACTATTGCCAATATTTTTTTCCCAAAACTAAGTTTGTATTATTAGTAATTATATATTACTATCATTCCAAATATAAAATTCATTATCCATAATTATTTTAATTTAATTGGGATAGACTAAATTTAAATTAATCTCATAAAAGGGATGAGATGATGGGTTTTTAGAGTGAAATGGTTCAAAATATTGAAATACTTTTATTTCAAATTACAATGTGAGATTTGAAAAAATGAACTAAATTTATTTATTTAATTTATAAATGATATAATTTTAATTTAGAGATTATTTTTTAAAATAAAATACAACTATATTAACTAATTAAATGAAAAATCCATTCTCAAATAAAATTCAATGATTCTCATTGTTCATAAAAAATTGAATATTTTCAGAAAAAAACCCAAATATTCAACCAAAGTACATTTTTGTAATATAATTTCAAAAATAAATTTCAATATGTCAAATACAAATGTAAAAATATTATTAAATGATTCATAGAATGTTTTATTCAATAAAATATGGGAATATTACATTAAAGAGGATTTCAACTTTTATTCATAAAAATGATTTTATCCTTATCAAATTCCTATAAAATTTATTGGATGATTTTCAAAAAATTTGGATGAATATATTATATATAAATATTGAAGAAAACATTTATCAATAGTCGTTTAATTAATTTATTAGGTCAAAATTTTGTCTTTAAATTTTTTAAATAATTTTCTATGAAATACTATTTCATTAATTTAAAATTGTTTTTATTTAATTACTAACTAATTTATAAAAAAATATTTTTATTTAAATTCATAAATAATAATTACACACATTTGTTATTCTTATTCATAAAATCCATTCTAACAGATAGTATGTAACTATAATGTTGTTTTAATAGAAATATTAAAATTATATTTTAGTTTGGTACATCTCAGCCATGCGTGTAACACTGTTTATTGAAGGAACTCAGAATTGTGTGTATCATTAGGAATATTATTATTTTACTAAAAGTAATTATATGTGTTTAATGTGGAGAATGATTAAATTGGGGTCTTATATATTGAAATACAATCATAGTAATTTCATATAAAAATCCATATTTAGTGTTGTGTGAAATGAAAAATACCAAAACTATTAAATTATTTAAAAATTATTTCACACAAAATCTAGGTGTTATAATTATAATAAAGAACAATGTAAATAATAATTAAACTTCTTTATCATGTATAACACCAAGAAAATCATCGATAAAGAAAACTATATATTCTTTACCTACAAATGTGTCATTTATCTATACAACTACCATATTCTCTACAATATATGAAATATAAATTTTGTTTTGATATTTTTCCAGTTTTCTGGATTCTTGATATTTTATCAATGGAAAGGATTAATTATTATATAAAATTAAATTTTTTCCCGAAAAAATAATCATATTCACAATTAATCTTATCTTAGTTAAAGGAAAGCCAAAACATACCCATAATAACATCAATGTGTACTTGAGGAAAGACAGTATGGTTTAAAGATAATTTCCTCCCAGAGATAATTACATGTGGATTAATAAAATATATTTTTACTAAGTACATATCCCATATGTTTATACAAAATTATAAGGATTCATTTCATTTGGTGGTGTTCCTAATTCTACTAAAAAATTCTGATAATTGAAATATTTTTTGGATCCTGAATAAAAAGACATGAGCATAATCTGAATAAACATGATATGAACCTGATACCACATTTTTTTATGGTCCATCATCTAATTAAGTGGTTTTAAAGAATTAAACCATATAATTATGCATATAACCTAGATACATACCATCATTTAGGCACTTTATAATATAGTCATGTTTACAATTACCAATCTATTTAGATTTAAAACATCTTATATATTGTTTATCAATATTATTTTGACAATGAACAAGATGTTTATAATTTAAATTATGAGCCATCTTCTCCATATTACTATGTCATAAAAATGAAAAAATATTTTTAATTCATTCCCAAATGTTCATTTTACAACAAATATCACAAATTGAAAAAATAATTTTCTTACCATCTGATTACATTAATGCATTCATTATATATTTGTTCCACATAGATAAATTTTTCTACTGGTTTTCAATGTACACCTTGATATTGGAATATCCATTTCAACAAACGCATCTCAATATATATGTTTCTAATTATTATATAATTCATAAGAAACTTGTTCATGTTGATTTCATTTTTTTAATCCCATGCAATATAAATTAATCATAATCTCAGGAACATGGATAAATTTTAGTTCATTTCATTTCCAACTGGGTGATGGTTTCACAATGATTATGTGTTTTATTTAATGCATAAAAATTTAACAATATTTTACCATTATTATGTATTCACTACTATTGTACCCCATTTTTTAAATTCACTATCAACATGATAAAAATAGACATACATTTCGGTGATCTGAATATCCCATGACATCAAATATGTTTTCTATGAATTTAATACATCCTTAATATACAAGTATTCTACAATATCCATTAAGTTCGTGGGGGTGTTTCTGGAAATAATGATTCACTATTTACATTTTCCTTTATGGTCGATATATATAAATTCTATTCTAGGTACCTCTATGATTTATATCCTGATTCAAAAAATGGTCATAATAGAATAATCCTTTATTTGAATTCCACTAATTCCTAGTAACTTATATAGAAAGAAATCACCCCCCACTGTCATCTTACATTGATTTCTATATTCCCTCCACAAAAAATCTTTATAAACATACATAAAATTGAAGAATAAATAAGATAATATTCAAATTATATTTCATTTTAACTAAACAAAAAATTAAAACATTTCAAGTGTATCCTACTAAAAACATCCCAACATCAAGAGTTATTGAAACCTTTCCTTGACACAAAATATAAGGGTCCAATTTTAAGAATTACTTAATCTAGTGTCTATTGAATTGATTAAAATTTAATTAATTCCTTAAATTCATTTTTCATAGAGTTTTAGAGAGTTATTTAATTTATCATACATAATAATATAACATATTACAATGGGAAAACATTTCTTCAGTACCATTTTTACAAAATAAAAATTTCCATTAAATCATGATTTATTTTCATGAAATATATTCCTGACATTAAAATTTTGTTATAATATTATAGTACCCAACCATAAGCCATGTTATTTTTAAAACATGGTATGATCACAAAAATATCATTTACAGAAAAAATGAATGAAATAATTTGTTAGTCCGTGAACAATTATAAGAACATATAATTTTCAAAATAAACATCTTGCACAAAATATAAATTTCCTTACACAAGAAATAACCCTCTCATCCAAAATCATTTCATTAACATTTATTAATAAATATTAATGGGAAAAAATTAAATTATAATGGTTTATTTGAAATTTTAAAAAACTCAAAAAAACATTTTTTTCACAAAGATATACTTTTTATTTCAATAATGTAGCATATAAATTACATTACCTTGACAAATTTTATGATTTCCATATAATTCCCTAGAAAAAATGGATAAATCTAATTGTAATAAAGAGTCATATTATCCCAAATAGGATAAATACCCTAAGTGGGGTTTAATCGTGGTATAAATGATTAAAAAATTCTATTTGGTTATTGTATCTTCATTAAACAAAGAACTCTTATCTCACCTTTCCTTTTGAAACAATAAATCTGATTTAAAACATTCCCTAAAAAAATGGGTTCACTCTCACTATGATATATCCTAGTGGAATATAAAGGGAAAGTTTTGATATACAAAAAACACTAAATCACTGTGATGTTGCATGCTTTATTGTGGTATCACGGTCCCTATGTTTTTACAACCACTCAGAAATTGAAATGTAAATGTTTGTCAAAGGAATGTGTGATAATTATACCATCATATGATACAAAATTACATTTGTAACACCTATGAACTATTTCACCCAAATTTTTTCCATTAAGATCTATTTTCATCCTTAATTGTTATGTACTTCTCAACAATTTGATTTCCATTCATAGATACATTTTAGGATCGATTTATTGTTATTCTAAAAATTCATTATTAAATTCATTGAAAATCATATCACATTATAGAACATGTGATTCATGATATTACATCCACTTGTAGATTAATGAAACCTCACGATCCAATTCCCATTTAAAGACTAAAGATCCCTATAGCCTCCTTCCATGAACTAATCATTATTTTTAGAATAACTCATTATTGAGTTAATGTTCTCCCTAAACTACATTCAGAATTAGTTGGATGCTCCCAATGATAATTACAACAAATGGAATTACTTGTATTTAATAAATTTATTTAGTGTGTAGTATATGGTGTTATAAAACAAAATAACACACTAATAATACTTATTTTAACTAATCTGTGAGATATATATCATTGCAATATAATCAATCTATGAGGTTCACATAATTCTGAATCCCCCTTGAGAAAGCCATTGAAACAAATTCACCACACAAATGATGATCTTCATTTTCAATGGTATCAAACATAAAACATTATCCCACAAAACCTCATTTCAATCTACATTAATTGACATCCTTCATCCATAAATAGTGGCATCTTTTCGGGTTTCATAACATTTTTCCATGCAGTGGAAATGATTTTGATTATTTTTCATTATGGTATCCATACATTCATTGCGGTTCAATAATGTTTTTGTTTGGGAATAATTCATTTTATATAAAAAAAACACACTGATTTTGTACTAATAATATGTAAAACATTAGGAAATTGATCCAATTTAAAAAAATATTATTCCACTCAAAAATAATAGGAATCAATTAAGAATGTATTTATCAACAAACCCAATAAACAGAAAGACCATAACACACCACTAAGAGGGATTATTCCTAAAAACGACCCTTATTGTGTTTTTTTACAACATAAAACAATATCCAAGTCTCTTCCATTAAAAATATACACACACTACCTTCTAAAACCAAAATTTACACATATCAACACTATTATGTTATCAATGATTTACTCACATACACTGTAATCCCACAGGATCCATATTTTAATGATAAACAAAATTATAATGAATAGTTCATTTAAGGATCCAAAAATAATTGATTCCACATAATCACCCTTCTATGATTCCAATTGTAGAAAATAATGTGGAATATGAAAATAACGAATTTTTCATCCATTTTTTAAATACTATTTGAAGTAAGAACATTTCTTATTATTTTCATTAATTAAATGAACTACTTCAACATCATCATATTTAAAACGCTCCTTAATTAAAATCTTCCCCTATTAGATTGACACCTATCTTTATCTATATATTATCTCCCTATAATTTTAATTTATCATAATAGCCATTCATTTTTTTTAAAATATTATAAATAACACATGTCAGTGAATAAAGGAAAATAACACTATTCATAGAGGTGATGAGATCCACCAATCAACACTATAGATGAATTTAAGGTTGACTAAAATCTATGATCTAGTAAATGAAAATAATATGTTGGTTCAGTTAAGTCCATTGTTAGAATATCCACACCTTTTAGTTTTTTTGTCACATACACCGAAATTACATGTCAATGTTGTACCATTATCTAATAAAACGAAAATTTATATCAATATTATTTTCCCATGATATATGGATGATATTTTTTTGTTTTATTTTCTATACTTCCATAATTACAATGGATTCTGATTAGATACATCCTTTTCACCCATGTATTTAAGAATCTACATTATCCTAAAACAACATTTATGTTTGAGTAGATAAAACATATCCAACTTTTGTAGTTAATCAATGAGACATAATATTATTTCATTCTTAGCCATGATATAAACAATATTACAAGATTGAATGTAGCAACTGATGTTGATTTTCAATCATCATTCAAATTGGCACATTCCACATTTGTATTGCCTAAGAACTCAATTTGAGATTTTTAATTATACTGAAAACCGATATCCACCCACCCCAGGATACAAGGAAGTATTATTTCACTAAAATTAAGGGTATATACTTCAAAATACTAAGATATAATCCATAATGTGATGAATAAAAAATAATATCAAGTCATGATGGTGTTATATACATTTTAAAAATAAGGACATGTTTGTAGTATGTGACATTAAAAATGTTTCTGTAATCATCACATTATATTTTCATCCAGGTAGATACCAAAGTCATCATCTGATTGGAAAAATCAATATAAATCATCTATGAACATAAATTTAAAATTTTTATTGATAAATTAATGTTCTCACCTTCATTTCATAACATATAAACTAAATAAAATATTTAGTTCACCTTTTAATAACCTTTCTAACTATCTTTTAATGAGATCTTTAAACGTGATACATTGTGTTTAATCTAATACAAAATATAGTATGTCCTTGACATTAACCAAAATCAACATACTTTTATTATGATCAATTTCCGAAAAATATATTGTAACCAACTCCACTAGACTAAAAAGTAATCATTGTAAAAAATGATCAATTATTGAATGCCACACTCTTCAAGCTTACATTAACCCATATAAGGCCTTACCCATCTCATAAAAATCCATTTTAAAGAGAAGACTACAATATTGTACATTGATGTAATCCTATTATTTGAGATACCAATGTTGATATTCCGATTTGACATCGATATAAAAAAATTTAAAATTTTTAATTTCTATATTTGACCTTGAATAATAACATTTTCTCCAACCCCCAAAAAGGAAAAAATATTTCATCTATATCAATTCCTTCAATGTGTGAGAATCAATTTAACACCAATCATCATTTTTTTCAAATTTTATTTTATTCAATAATCAATTGGTTTTGGAAGACCCATTTGATCTCAATGAAATAAGTTGCATCTGGTCTCGAAACAATCTCTAAGGATTAGTTCTTTTTGATTTGTCACAATCTTCATTCATATCCTAATAAAAAATTTCATCTCAAAAATATTAATTAAAACACTTATTTATTACAAATGATAGAAAATATCTTTGATATAGTTTCATCATCCTCATTCATTACAAAAGTGTTGTATGATCAATGGCTATATTTTCGAATCAATTTCTGAATGTCACTTTAGTTTCAATACATATAAAAGTTTAAATTCATCCATTTCATAATTTGAATATTATATTGAATCCAAATAATATAAATGTCATACCCCAGAGATTATAATATCTTTATCAGTATAATATTGATACCATTCATTGATTTTTGGTTGATTCTACACATTTTCATCCTCAATGACATCATTTTTCATGAATAAAATTGTTATCCATTAAATAAATAATTTATATGATTTTCATTTTTACTCAAAATCCGTTAAATATAACTTCATATCCTTTAAATTTGGAATTAATGTGTTTATCTGTAAATAGAATGATATAGTGACTTCTAAATACATGAAATACATCAATGTCAAATCCATTGAAAACCACAACTCATATGAATTCATTTACCCATTTTCATTAAAAAATCGTTTAAAAAGGTACACTTATTTCAATGTTTCTTCATTCAAAAAAATAGGGATGGGCTTTCTTAATGAGCATCATTCTATATATATTTTTCACAATATAGTTTTTTCTCTCTTCGACACCTTTTTTGATGTGTTCATACCTCTAAAAATTGGTACCTCCTCCTATTATTGTTATAATAAAAAATCCAACATGTCTATATACGAACATTGTTCAATTTTCTACACTAATCATTTAGAATATATGACCGACTATTTTTCAACATCCCATCGATAATCTATTATACTACTAAAATCTTCAATCTAATTGGTGATAGTTGAATCTCATTCTTCCATACTAATATAATCACAAGGAAAATATAATAGCTCCTACCCTAAATTGATATTGGGAAAAATGGTTCAAATACATTGACATAAACTAGTTCAAACACTCTTTTTGACTATTCATCTTTCTCCATAAATGTCTTTTGAGTGTTTCTCCTCGATTGAAAAACATCACACATATGAGTATCATCATGTGATAATATAGGCTGGCCTAAAGAAGTACCATATTTCTCCATATCTTCTAAGGATGTTAAAAACAATTTTAAATGACATTTATCTCACAGCAAGTTTTTTTATCCAAGGATACAATGAATAAGTCATTTTTATCAAATACCAGATAGAAATTCTACTCTTTTCACTTGGCCTAAAAAACATTAATGTCCATTCCCTCGATGATACATATCTTATTGGAAAATATATTTGTATTCCTCAAGTCACACAATTGACTAATACTTATAATAATGTGACTGAGACCTTTAATAACAAATATATCAAAAAGTCTCATATATTCTTTTAAAAAAACATGGATTTATATAATACAATAATCTTAAGGCATTAATCATTTACATAATTTTAAAATTCATTCCTTACCGTATTGGGATACTATGAGAAATATTTTCATTTCCCACTATATGTGTTTTGAATCCACCATTAATGACGAATATACTAGTATGATGTAGTGATCTAAAAGAAGTTCGTGGAACCACTAACTTTGGGGTTTGGAACATACATTTTGAAAATGTACTATATTTACACAATAATAACACCATATATGCGGTGATTTCATGTTTTCAGTTGCACTAAAACTGTCAATTATTAGGATTAAATGATTTTTTTATTCTTGTTTATAAAAAATTCATCATAGGTTAATTATTGTGATCAATACCAATACATACCTTCCAATTTTCATCGGTATATTACGTCGGTTTTGTTGGAATACAACGCTCCACTTCCATCTTTTATATATTCATAGTGATCTTATTTCTTGATGTCATACAATGATTTAAGAGTATTATAATATCATTTGAATCTCTCCCAAGGTTAAAAAAATCTAAATTATTTTCATTGATACAATTGATTTTGACATTGACTATGTTACTCAAGCCATTTATCATAATTTTCATTTAATATAACATTGTTCTTGTACTCAATAATCTTTTCTGACCACACAACATTATAATAA
The DNA here is from genome assembly GCA_963277665.1 of Viscum album. Taxonomy (NCBI): domain Eukaryota; kingdom Viridiplantae; phylum Streptophyta; class Magnoliopsida; order Santalales; family Viscaceae; genus Viscum; species Viscum album. The sequence continues at coordinate 1,210,460,989 of OY728148.1, forward strand.
TTATTCATTAGAAAATCAGTACTTATGTTATACTTCTCTTCTTCATATTGTTGGACAAAGAGGATCACATCATAGACCATAATGTTGGATTATATAGTTATGGATCTAAAAATATATACCTCCATAGAGGTGGCTTGATATTAACTACGTAGATAAACACTTCAATTAAATAATCCATTACTGTATTTTATTTATTCCCTTATTTGGGAGTTCATAAAAACTAAAACCCAAAATTTTTCTCTCTGATCCTTGTAGTCCACCACATATTGTACCTCATATTAATTAGAGATTTCATTCTCTAGTGAATGTAGATTCATTTAGATAAAAATATGTTTAAATTTTTCCTACATTTCATATTGGCATAATAATTCATCCTGGAAATTTCAATTTCGTACTCATCATAATATGGAATTTAATTTTGGAAACTAACTATAAGATGTTAAACCATTCTATTATGAATTAATTCTATTGGATGGTTCCCCATGAAAAATCATTTTCATCTTATCATATTTTTGGAATGCAATGAAATTAACTCATCCTGGTATTTATCTTCCGGGCCATATTCAATGGTGATATTCTTCATGGACATAAATTCCACCTATGTAGAAATGCATTTTTCATAGACTTGTTATCATCTTTTCAAATATCTCATGAGACAAGAGTACTATGGAAAATATATAATGTCATCTCCTTGGTTTCTTTATCTTCAAATAGAAAGACATTTCGATTGATCTGAGGTGTTTGTCTTTTCGTTATACATATAAAAATCCTGAAATAATCTATAATGTATCTAATATACCTTAATTATTCAATAATAACATTCATATATTCATAGATTTCTTTTATAGACTCATTAGGTTAAATTATAATGTCCTCACTTTTATTCCAAAATACCTGTAATTTTGCCTATAAGATGGAGAAAAAATGGAATTCAATCTTCTAAGGATTTTATTTCTTTGGAAAAGTTGAATTTGAGAAATAAGTATGCCATGATTATGAATCACTATGAAAGCTCAGATTGAAAATAAGCTTCTGTGGATGAAGTAATTTATCATGAATATGGTGATGGGTATGATGTTTTCTGATCTGTAGTTTTTTTCTGGCGTGTTGTAATTTTTGTTGTACTTTTCATTTCTCTTAATAAATGGTCAGAGGTCTTTCTCTGAATGGGCTTTCCTTGTAACCTGTAATGTTATCACTGTGAATAATGAATCACCATAATATATATTTAAATTAATATACCATAAATAATATTTTCATTAAAATGATACCCCCTTAATGTAGATTTTATTGATAAAGCATTACATAAATCATTGATTCAAATAGAATCCACATCCAATTCTTTTAAGTATGGTCCTCAAAAAACTCCAAAATCCACACTAGTATAAATACCAAAAAAATTAGTAGTAAGTAAATTTATAAATAATTATTGAAAATAATGATTCATTCAATTCCCCTTAATCTGAAAATATTTCCCATAAATGATCAGAATCCCTTTGTGATTGAAAAAGTCATTTGATACCACTAAGATAGAAACACCGGTTTTAACCCATTCCTATAATGAAATTTATTTTCCTTAATTGGTTTAATACCCTAATAGTGGAGCGGTGAATAAAGGCATGCATAACTCAAAATAATCATCTATTTAAATCATGTTTCATTATTAAAATAGAACACATATATCTTTTATTCAATTAGAAATGAAAAAAATGATAAATAAGATATAATAAGGAGAGAAAATATTATCGTTGTTCACCATTACTCGAATATATATTAAGACAATTAATATAATGTTACATTGAGTAACAAATCCAATTATATGAACTACTATTATGTGGTTTATATTGGACTCACATTCCCTTTGAGATTACTACCATTTCAAAATTTCCTATGCACTGCCTTCTCAATTAATGTGTGAACACTCCTCCATTAGATACATCTTTTAATAATTCCAAAAATAGAAGAATATTTTCACATATAACTCTTTCATTAATAAATTTTTTCACCTAATATATGGGATAAACTACACTTAATATTTATATCCATGATAATATACCTTTTGTGGGCTATTTTGTATTCCCTAAAAACTGCTTTAAACCATCAAGAAAACACTCAAACTATAAAGAATGAGTGAATATCAAGAATCATTAACCTCAAAGACAAATGAAAACGTGTGAAACCCATCTCCATTGAGGACTATAGTTTCCCAAATTCACCTTATTCCAACTAATCATTAATTGTATACTTCCCCCTATTGAATCTGAATTACACCACAAATTAATTTTGTATTTAGCAGTATACTCCCAACGATAATTCTATATAATGAAATTTTCTTTATATAATGATATCATTAGGTGTTATTTATAGAGGATATAATTCCAAACAAAATATCTAAAAAATTTACATTTAACTCATTTGATACGTAAAAATTACGAACAACAACACTTGTTATGCAGTTCACATACCACATCCTTCCTCTTATGGAAGTATCTCAAACACATTCAATTATAAAATGATAAAGACCCTTTACTGAGGCCCCAAACAAACCTCATATATCCCCATATTATGAAAAATATTATAGATATACTAATTAACCTCCTTCATACATAAATAGATAACTATTATGATTCAGATTTCATTTTTCCAATGATGTTGAAATTCCATTTCTGAATTTTCATTTCAATTCCACAGACTTACTATAAGGTTCACAAATATTTCTATTACAGAATACAATATTTTTTACAAATAACTCCCAAATTTCATCCTAATAATATTGAAAACACTTGGAAACATTACAACCTTAATAACCCCTCATTATAATAAAAAAATACTAGAGTTATTGAAAATTGTCTTTTTTAACAATCATAATAAACCCACAAAAAACAACACTCCCATAGGTAGAATTGTTTCCAAAAAATAAATCATTTTCATATTAATTTTACATTAATATTTTATAATATAATATTCAAAATTATGTTAACCATTGTAGACAAACATGAAATAACTATCATGAATACACCTTCAATAAACATCATAGTATATTCCAATAATAAATTAAGTGAAAATTAATTATACAACTCTGTAAATTTACCCTATGTATAAGTGGGATATAGCTGGTTCACAAATCCTTGGGTTATAATAGAACAATATTCATCATTTATAATTTCTTATAATAATAACATAATTTTGACATATAAAATATTTCATCATAAAAATATATCATGCAACCAAAACAAATATTTTTTTGATAATGAACTACTCTAGTTATTTAAATCAAAAATTTAAAAATAAAAAATTCCTAGAATAAAATGAAATAGATTTTTTCCTTTATGAAATAATTGGATTAATATAAAGAATTTAAAAAATCAAATAACAGTTATGGTGGTCGAAAAATTAAATAAAATAATATACATTAAATTAAAACGTATTTTTTTGGTTATTTTTGGGATGCTAATGTATTCCTTCAATGATTCCTTCTTTAAAAACATTTAAATAATTTCAAAATAAAAATAATTGGAAAATTATAATCCAAATATATCAATAAAAATTAATCAATAAAATAATTTGAGAACTATTTATATAGATGAAATTGAGTATTGTTATGTGATAGAATAAAAGATTATTTTAAAAAGAAAGTCTGTTACATTGAAGTAGTGTCATCATGTATATTGTTTATCATTTTAAGTAATCGAAATATAATAATTAATTTATTTATTGAGAATATTTTTCATGTTTATTAATCGATTCAGTTTAAATCCTACCATAATTAATATAATTAAATTATTAATTAGATTCACAATGAATTTTTTGATGATATTTTTTTTGATATCGAAAATGGAATTAGTGAGTCAGCGACAGCCATGGTTGGTATTATTCGATCACATAAAAAATAGTAATAATAAAATAATTATCATTTTGTTAAATAAATAATATTATTTAAACTAATCTGGAAATATTATTATCATAAAATGATATGTGTCTCAATAATCCCCATTTCATCAAATTCATATTATTTCTTTAATTATATATATATATTGTCCATGTGATTTGTTGATGAAAAATTTATCACAAGGCTTCGTGGAAGTTGTTGTACACACGTACAAATAAGTGATTTTATAATTTTTCAATGAATTGAAATTTATGAAATTAAATGATATTATATCATTTAATAATGATAAATATTTTGTTAAGGTTATATTAATAAATTAATTCCATCATTATTTCCAGCCATTAGATATGGTGATGGAAAAAGAAGTTATCGATTGGTGAGGTGGCAGTCCTCCATACAAAAAATTGATGGTTTCATTTCACATTTGATGGAAGAGTTGAGGAATAAATGATCCTCAATTTAGATAAAAAAATACAATATGAGTAACATAAATATTTTATTAAATAATCATGTTTATGTATGATTTGAATTAAATGGATAAATATATAAGACTAATCCATATAGATAGAAACTATAGATATTATTTGGAATTCCTCCATTTATTAACACCATATGCCCTCTATATTTGGTATTATTCATAAAAATACTTATATAAATATGTAATAGATTATTGAATTAGATTTTTGTTAGGTATTTTCTGATGAAAACATTTTCTGAATTATTATGTAACGATAATAACAATTTCCCTTCCATAAGAGAGTGGTGGGGTACTCTTAGTGTTTCATAAAATATTAAATTAATATAAAATAAAATTTTATTATAAATGGATTTAAAATGTTTTACATTGAATATAGGATTAGGATGGATATAAATATTTTCAAAAACAAAAATTACATAGTTTTTTTGTGCGTTTTTACACACATATTTTGGTTTTAATCCTTTATTACCCCTTTTGACAATTACAGAAATATTAATATTATATAAAATTTAAGGGTTTATAATATTAATTTAAAATTATAAAATACACATAAGTGGACTATGGTTAATGAAACTAAACGCTTTCTATTAATTTTTATGAATATAAGACTTTTTGGAATTTTATGCAACTTAATTTGTTTTTAACTTTCAAAAAATACCACCAATATAAATTTTACAACAATTCATTCACTTGGATTTTTAATAAAATTTTGAAAAGAATGGAATTTAGATAAATAAATTGAAAAATCAATGAAATATTATATTAATGTACTAAATTATTTAGTAAAAGTAAATATTTGGAAATTATTTTACATTTCATATTTTTAATATCATTTATTTTATTTTTAAATTAATTGAATTATTACTCTAGAACCATTGCATAAGAATTTAAGTTAACTATTTATTAAATAAAAATTAAAAATAAATTACTATAATTAATTATTGTAATTTATAGTTCACAATAATACTTATAACCAAACACCTCCTCTGGTAATCCTGATGTTAACAATATTATTGCTATTAAAAACTGTTGTTTGACATTGTTTACTTTTATTTAAAATACATTATCAAGGTTATAATCACATACTAATTCAACAAAACCACTTATACTTGTGTATTGTATGATTAGTTAGTTAATTGATTCATAAATTAAAATTTAGTTAAGTATTATGGTCAATTAGTGGTCCTTATAATTTCATTTTTATCTTCAATTACACAATTACCTTTTACTGTGGAAACATAAATTACATTGGTTACTGTTCATATTATCCAAAAATGGACAAGAACAAATTAATAAATTTGGACCTTCTCACTTCATATAAGGAATATATTTTTAAAAATTCACAGCATATAATTTTAATAATTTATTTAAAAATTATATTTGCCAAAATTAATGAAAACTATTTTTTATATACATGTTGTTTTTAAATATAATGTATTTTATGTATAACTGATTTATAGAATTCATTCTAAATACGATTTTTGGATAATTTTAATTAAAAATAAATAAATTATATCTTTATAGAAATTACAATATAATTTTCCTTTTAAAATACATCATATGAATATAATGTTTTAAAATTATCTGAATTTTTCAATATTCATCAAAAAATTATACATTTCATAAAATTATTAAAAAATTATCATAAGATAAATTGAACATGAAAAATTTGGAAATGAACATTAATTTTCAAAATTAAAATTTCATTATTTAAAATTTAAAATTATAAATCAAAAAATTTAATAATATTTCAAATAGTAAAATTTTTATTTTGATTTTAGTAAATTAAAATGAATATAAATAACTATTTTTTCAATAGTAGTAAATATGAAAATGATATATTCTATAATTACCTACGTTATTAAGGTATTAAATTTTAAATAAATTATACAAAGTGTAAGTAATTGAAATCATGTTAATAACCACAATAAATTTAGGTGTTTTCCTCATGACCCAATTAACATGAATATTGTTATAGATGAGAAAATTATGGAAATGTTGGTACATTTAACACATGTTAGGACCAATAAAATTACCCATATGGAAAAAAATATTTATTCAATAAGAAATTCATTGATTTTGGACCAAATAATTTTATATAATCATCACCCGTTTAAGGTAACTAAAAATCCATTCATATATAAAAAATTACATGATTCAATGGAAAAGATATTTTTGGATATGATATATGAAGAAAGTGATAAGGTTGTTATAGAAATTTACTGTTTAAAAAAATATTCTGATTAATGGTGTTTATTGATTGAAAATATAATGAATGGGGATGAGATTTATAACATGGATTGGAATATTATATAAATATATATTATTCAATAAATAATTTCCTTTTTAGAATCAAGTAATTAATGAATGTAAATTCCAAAATATATAATAGATGAAAGAGTAATGTGTTCTGTAGGATGAGTAAAACATGTTATGTTTAACATGGAATTATATGTAAAATACATGTAATCAAGAATGTAATACTGACCATTTTTTTGGGCTTACAAAAACAACTTTGGGGAACAAATTTATCAAATAATTCTATCAAATATTGATAATGTATAATGTTCCATCATCAAAAATAAATAATTAGCCACATAATTTATTTTAAAGTATGATCATTAAAATAAGAGGATAACTAATCACTATTGAAAAATATATGGTGTAAAGGAAAATATATGAAGGGTAGATCAATGTTCATGGTATAATTGTGGAATTAAACAGCCTTGTACTTGTTCTAAGGGAATGGGATTTTGGTTTATGGGTAAAGAGAATGGGAACAAAAAATTTGAGTGTAATAGAAAGATAAAATTATGTAATGTGAAATGATTATGATATAGGGAGACTATGGATGATGATGAAATACATTATGTTTTCTTAATATATACATTTATCTTAGACTCTATATTTATCTGATTATAGATATATTCACTATTTTATATTTTTTGTAGATATTAAATAATCCCTTAATATAAATTAAAAAAAATTATAAATCAAGAAAAATAGAATGAATATTGTTATCAATCAGTTTATATGAATATAAAAACGATTCCCTAGTTGAAAATATGTTCTTTATAACTATGGTTTTTTTATTTGTTTAGTGTTATAAATTCTATAATTATTATAGGAAGAATTAAATAATATAGTAAAATAATAATTTTAAAAAAAAGTTGTTCATTTATAATCATTTCCAAATAATGGACTGTCTATTATGCCCTCACTGATTTATAGTTTTGTGTTCATTGCATTTATAATGACCATGTTCTAAATCTATAGCTTTAATTATATTGTAATTGTTTTCTACACCATGTTTTTATTTAATCTTCCCACTTATTTTTTTTATCTAGGAACCTATAATCTTTTTATTTTAGAAAAAAATTATTTTCCCCACATACCCTTTTTAAATTATTTTTTCTTATCCCTATTTCTTATGTGGGATTTCAACAATATAATATTCAAATATTTATTGATTGAAAAAAGTCAAATATTCTGAGTGAACATTTAATTGAGCGGCAAGCATAAAATATCCTCTAAACATTGGTTAGTATAAAAATATTCGTGATTACTTTCTTAACACAAGCTCTATGATTTATGAAAATTGAGATATATTATAAAAAATGTATTTAAATTTTACTTATATTATATATCATCATAGTTTTTTTGAATAACAATTAGTAACTTCATAATGATATAAATTTCAATAGTCATACCGAATAAAAATTCAATGACTAATACTTATGAAATAAGAATTCATTTTATAGTGAACTTACTTAATGATTCAAAATATATTTTTTGGATTTTTTTCATATTATTAGTATTGGATTTATATAATTTCAATCAATTAGAGAAATATTATTTAATAAAATTAAATTTTTTTTAATTATTATAAAAACATTATCATAGTGTGAATGGAAGGGCCTTTTAAAATGAAAATTTTTTAAATTGTGAAAATTAATTATTTTTCCAATTTATTCATTTCAGGCATTAAATAAAGTAATCTAAAATAAAATTTACTTTTTTAACATTTTTTTAGAGATAAATATAGTACATTTTATATAGAATAATTTACTAATATTCTATTAAATAATCAATATTTATGCTTTAGATATAACAATATTTTGTTGATAAAAATGATTTTCTCGAAAAAATTGTTTTTCATTGTGTTTTATGTATTAGTTTTAAAATTATTTCGTAATCTTATAAGTGTTGTATAATTAATGATGGAAATAATTTGTTCGAATTTGTAAGACCAAATTTTTTATATAATCCAATTTTAGTTTTCTCCGTCATTAATAGTAACTGTGGAAAATAATTTCTACCACTTTAATGGTAAAATGGATTAATGAAAATTAATACTATAATTAAAGGATTAAAAAGATACCAAAAAATTTAATTTATTATAGTATATGAGTTTAATTTCACCATATGCATCAGAACATTGAATATATTTAATTGTTTTCCTTTTAATTTTAATAATTAAATTTATATAATTTTATGTAAACAAAATTCCAATGTGTAACTTTCCGGAATTTTATTTATCTTATTTCAATAAATATGCCTAGGATTATGTTTAGAATGAAAATAAAGGTTTCTTTTGGACATTTATTATATATATTTTTTTTTGGTAATTTTATTTGAATTCTTAGTTGTTCAATAGTTACCTATAATGATTACATAATGCAGATATAGTGGTTGTGTTTTTGGTTGAAAAATAAATAAAAATAATTTTAGAAATTCAAATTTAAATTTGTTGATAAATTGTTTTGTGAAATTAATAATAATAATAATAATAATAACATAATTTATATTTAATGAATTTATATATGAACTCTATACCTTTCATGATGTCTTAAATGTCAAAAAAAGTTAATTTTTCATAAAATGAATCAATGGGTATTTTATGTTAAACAATATATTATTAAATGATTAAAAATTATATAAATATTTAAATAGTATAAGAAGGATTATATATGGCCAAAATTTGAACCCTTGACCACATTGATCCCACTTTTTAATATAGATGTAAATTGATAATTCTTAACAATTGAAATTTTTTTAACATTGGTTAAGAATAAAAAAGAGATAACAGTGGTTTAAACAGAATAGATTAGAACTTAAATGAACTTAAATCTTACTTAAATCATATTTTATGCATTTATTGAAATCCAATTTCATTTTTTATCAATTTTAATCATCATTGTTCGCAATTTCCAATGAATATGTTTTTATAATTTCAAAATATTTATATTATTAAAATATTGACCCTTCCCTCCATAACGAATGAAAACTGCTCCATTATCATCTCTAAGACACTTTAAACGTTGTATATTGACTATGAGAATGTTTTTTGTATTTTAAAATTAAATATACCTGAACAGTTTATTTTTTATTATTAAAATACATTTAAAATTTTATGTTAGAATGGAACAAATGTGGTATCTCAAAGAATAGGTAATCATTTTGACCTATGATTCCATCTTAATTTCATATTTAAATAATTATAAGTATGTCCTTCCATTCATTAAAAAATCATGTTAATATTTTTATGATAATTATTTTTCTCTAATCGTGACCCCAAAAACTTCCAAAAAAATTTCAAAAAAATTTAATTATTTATTATCATTATTGATTTTCTCCCCTAATATACATGTATTATAATATAATTTTTATAATTTTAAATGAATAAATTTCAATGATTTTTTATATTATTTTTTAACATTTTTTTAGTTTTTAAAAATGCTTTAAAAATAATTTTCATGGCGTTTTCTAGAAAAGATACTTTTATAAAAGTTATGAAAAAAATAATTATGTTAATGATAACATCATTAATTGATGTTCCTAAGGTTATGAAAACACAATTATTAGAAAAATAATTAAATATATTCTATTTTTATTTTAATATATTTTTTTATGTTTGTTGAAATTTATATTTTATATAATTGATTTGAAAATTAAAATTTTATTTTAATCATAAAATTAATCATTTCTAATTAAATAAATTTTCATCTATGTAAACATTATTTGATGAATCTATTACATTAATAGGGATATTATATAACAATATCATTGAACATAATATTCATTATATCTTGTGGTGAATTTTAATAGGGAGTTTTTAAATATTTTAAATTATAATTCTTCTAATAAGAACCATTATTAATTTATAAGGTGGTCATATTAATATGAATATTTTATTCATAAAAACAATTCATTAAAATTATTAATAGGTGGTTTCAAAATTAAATATCCCCTGGATGCATTTGAAGGTCTCGTGATGGAAAATAGTATTTTTTAAAATTTTTAGGACTTAAAATTTTATTATGTTATCATAGCATCAGGTCAGGATGTTATGTTTAATAGATCATTCATTATATATTCTATTATTATGGAAATAGTTATTCATGGCCAAATTTTTATTTCATTTTTTATGAAATCCAACAAAATTATCATGATTATAAGATTATTTAAATTTAAATTATTAACACAAATACTGGAAAGGAAGAAGATCTAATCATGAACTTTATGGATGATATGTGAGAGGAGGCCATGCAATTTATGGTCTTTCAATAGGATGTTAGAATAATATATGAGAGGGTTCTCATAGTGGACACCAGTGAATTGAAAAGGAGGTGGTTTAATAATCAATTACTCATTTTGACAATAGGTTTCAATGATTGGACAATTAATGAGGAAGAATTTATACAACCATGGGAGATGTTGGTGTCTTGCTTAGAAGATCTGATCAAGGAGTACCAAGGAACAAATCTACATGGATTGAATTTGTAATTATATAGAGATAAGCAAATCATTAGGTTTAATATTCTTTTTTATTGTTCATGTGTTCTCATATGTTTCTTGATTTATTGTGGTAATGGGGGGTGATTGGGTTGTGTGGATTGTACATGTGCTCCTACAATGTTGGTGTAATATGTGAGGGTTCTCACTCATCCCATAAAAGTTTATTCATAATAAAAATAAAAATATTTTTTTTGAATTTAGTAATTATCATGTTTTATTGTCATATTTTTCATTCTTTATAAATTATCTGATTGCATTATTTATTTTACTTCCATTATTGAGCATCTCAAATCACCTCAATTATTTGTTACCTTTAACTAGGATACTAGGAAGTGTAGTATGAAATTTAATCAATGGTAGAGCATTTAAGATAATAATTTTATTAAAAACTTATATTTTCAATTTTATATTTTGAAATATAAATTTTTAATAGATAATTCATATAGTTATCATAAACTATAAAACTCATCGATTATTGGTGGCCAGATCTGTTGTATCTAGTTCTAGTGTAATAATAAAATCACCAAACCTAGGATACTAATTTCTTGAAGTAACATATTACATTCCCTTAGTTTCATGTTTATGGTGAATTAATGTTGTTTTTAAATTCCAACAATAATATTTATTATTTATAATTGAATAATTTTTTTGTTATATGATTTCCTTTTCTGAGAATTTGAGCTCACCCACTAATAGGTTTATATATACTATAGGTATGATAAAATGTTGAGAACATAACTTATTTGGAAGTAAAACATGTCTGGAATAATTTATGGGATATCCTAAAAAATCATTTTAAATTAAATAGTTTTGTATATGAGGAAATAATTTTCTACATGATATAATGAACATAGGCTCTATTAGTATAAAATGTACCCTATTTCTCTAAATATATTAACATTAAATATTCCTTGATGTATATGTGATGGAATTAATATTTTTTCATTTATAAATTCTAGATGAGTATATTCCGGATTTTATTTCTTGAATCAAATCAATTTCTAAATACGATGATTATGGAAACAATTTCGATATTGTTTCATAAAGGTGTTAACAGTCATGTAAATAAGGATATATCAATTCCATTATTTATATAAACATTACTGTTTTTGTGTTGTTTATTAATTGTGGGAGGAACTAGTTTCATTGATAATTATGTATAGTTTATATATAGTATATGATATATATATATATATTACTATAATTTCCCAATTTTTTGTAATTAATATGTGTGGAATTTATCAAAAAATCTGAAATTCAGATGAAATATATATCTAGGATCGAAATTGTTTTTATTGGAACTGTGAGCCAAAATTCAAATTATGATGTTCTCACTATGATTATAAGTTATTAAAAGATATATAATTATTATAAAATTGTAATCACGTATTTAAATATTTTGTTACCATGTTATGTATTTATCATATAATAGTGAAAAATTCACTGGTATGTTTGGTCGATGATATCTATTTATAAAACCATGAGGTAATTGTTTAGTGATATTAGATTTTAAATAGTTTTGATCTTGATATCTATACTAGGGATAGGGGAAAAAATAATATTCCTTGAGATGTAATATGGTCCTTATTTTATGATGGAATTTTTTTGGAATGGCTGAAATGGTTTATATTTTTTGGAAAAAAATGTGATGCAATGATCATACATAAATTATGCAGAATCATCGATGGAATGGTATCACAAAGTGGAAGATGAAATTGTATCATAATTTGTTTTAATACAAGAAGTGAATTTTAATTGTTTTATTAAGCTCAATACATAATTTGGAAATTTTCAAATGAGTATGGGAGGATATTTCAATGGATTCTAATATTATTACCTCATTCTATTAAAGGATTCATTACTATATGGGTACGTTTTTTCTTATTTATGAAGTATGATACTTTTAAATTTATTATAGAATAAATTGTTTTAGATTATTCAAAATAAAATTATATAAATGGGGAAGTAAAAAATTAATAGTGATCAAAATATAATCATTTTAGATAAAAATACTTAGTATTGAATATGGTTATTTAGGGGATGAAAACATGCCATTAATACGTTGTAGTTACTTAGTGTTTTATTCCATCTGAGAATAATGGTAAATTTTAGTAGATTATTATGAAATTGTGTGATATTTTGAGTGTACCTATTTTCTATTTTTGGGGATAATGTACTATTGGACGTGTTTTTATATAATTTTAGTCATAAATCATTTATTAAAATAGCACCTTGTGAGGCTTTGTATATGGAATCAATTTTTCCAGCATGATGGTATGAGATTGGTGGAGTGTTTATTTTTGGGCTAGTAATTATGTAAGATTTTTTGTTTTATGTGTCGATTATTTGGGATCATGTAATGTCATTTTAGAGTATACCTATCTCTTATTCTAATCATAGCCCAAGACTACTCGACTCCTCAGATAGTGATCATATGTTAATATAATCATCTCCTCTATGAGTAATTTTTTTGATTCATATTATTATAAGGATATAATTTTTAACTATTATATTATTTATTGTTTTATAATGATTTTCAGAAGTTTCTTATTAGTTTCTACAACCCTTATGCCTAACTACCATTCACGCCATATTTCAAGTGTACAATATTAAAAAAAACTATCACATGTATTGACTTTAATTCTTTTTCCTAAATAGTGTGCAATCTAGAACATTATATAATCTCAAAAATGCATCAATATCAACCATATAGTGAGGACTAAAGAAAAAAATACATCAAAAATGGTAATAAGGCCTTCATTTACATTTGATAAGGATTATGCCTAGATATGTCAGAAATATTATGTGATTCATTCATATAATACGTATAATAATTAAATGTGGACCCAAAATTGGGATATAAAATGTAACCCCATAGTGCATTATATAATATTAATGATATCTATATGACAATAATACTTACATGAATTAAATATAACAAGACATATATGGATATAATACTATAAAAATAGTATTAGTTATTCCCCTGATTGATACATATATAGCATAATAAATAAATAAATAAATAATAAATGTTTTCCTCCTACCTAATTCCCCACAACACATAAAACCTAACTATAAACAACGAAAACCCCACCATTAATCATATATATGACAATATATGTGTTGATACCTATATCATGAGTATAAGATAAAATTTATAGTTTTATATCAAACCCTAACTAATTTTTTAAGGTTGAGGATCTATCTAATGACCTAGTGGGGTTCCATCAAATTTCATGACTAATATAGTCTTACTGATCAAGTTTGTGGAACAACATTTTTTCAGCGATTGTTATTATACTCACCCAAAAATATGTCTCACAAAATTTATTGAAATTATATTATACCGACATGAAATAATGGAGGAAAATACATACACATCCAATTTTCACATGTTATTCTATGTAACACATTTTTCATTCATCCATACAACTGAATAATTGAATACCCACATGACCCTATTATGTGTATTGTATGATAACAAAATAATTATAGGACTATATCACTAAAAGGTATCATATCAAATCTATGGTACTCAATCATCTGAGTTACCCATGACACCACAATCCTATATTATTCCAATTACAAAAGAAACCTAATATATCATCGAAATAAATGAATGTATTATGAAATAAAATATGATTATCTATTTGAGACAAAAAATTACTAAAAATAATAAATTGGTAAAAAGAGTTATTGTAAAATAAGGTGTAATAAATTAATATATTATGATAAAATTGAAATATAAAAGGATAATATGAATTATAAATCCAAAAAACAGTAAATAATATTTCCAATATCTCCTCAAATTTCCCACCTCATGTCATTGATCCTCATAGGAAAAATTATCTAAAACAGCCATAGAGTGCCTCTAGATCCCATAAAATACATATGATCAATGTGGAAGACCCCCGCCACATTATCATATATTACTAAGGTTAAACACTTATCCTTTTGATTGGGCATTTAGTTATTTATTAGATTGTATTACTTTTCAAAAACCTTATTATTGGTAGTACCATGGAGATTGATATTAAAGTCTATCTTAAATGATAAACACCTCCTCTAAGTGATTACCACCTCCTTTCTTGTAAATTTTCCAAAATATCAACATTATACATGTATATATTTGGTGTTTCATAACAGCAATGGCTATAAAATAATCTCGGTTGGTCAAAAAAATACAACATGAAATCATGATGAAAATAAATGTTAACATACACTATAAGTCTATCTTGGAGTAATATTCCACCATGCTCATAAATTCCCAAGGATTACATCAAATTTAAGAGTTATATAGTAAATTAATTTCCACCTTATATATTATATTACAAATTTAAAAATATGTTACAAGAAATCACCAAAGAACCACAGTATGATATGATCTCACTCCCAAATGAATACATGATCATTTCCTTTATTGTGGAATTATGAACATATTAAAACAACCTACCATGATATCAGTAATATAGATGGTATCATAAAAATATTTTACACTCACACTAAACAAATCTTATCAATAAAAATATGTATTTCAATGAAATTACACCCACACAATTGTCTGTAACAATTTGAGTGGATCTTAAATGGGGAGATATAGAGGCCATACACTATAAAATAGTATGTATGACCACCTAAATGGATTATAGGAAAAGAATTTAATCATCAATCAATTAGAAACACAACATAATATTTCTATAGGGTTTGAAAATACCGGGATAAAATCCATTTGTGATCACTAAATAGGTCTTATAACACACTAATTACTCAACTTCACGTCTATGGGGTTATAAATTTTTAGAAATCGACAGTATGATACATAGAAGTATAAAGCCAAGAATGTTTCTATGTATCCTTAATATGGTTAACAATCAAACTAAATAAGAAAATATTTCTATTGTGGCCTATTCTAGTAAAACATAAATAAATAATTTATACCACAGTTTAATTAATATCTCTAATAAATAGTCTCATAACGAAAAGGTTTAAAAAATATTTTCTTATAGAATAAAAACATAAAAAAACATAATATAAAGGGTATAAAAATTTCTACATAAACTGAAACCCATATTATACATTCTTGTAAACATAACATTATTAAAATGTTGTGGAATGAAAAAAATAAAAATCAGTGAGCTCAAATTCTGAATATTAAATAGCATATCATAGACCATAGTAGCTAGATAATAAACATGGTGGAAATAATGCATAAGTAACAATTTTTAATTTAATTGTAAATAAATAAATATTAATTAACATAATAGTGAATTATAGATATATAATCTCATATAATAACACTTTCACTAAGACATGAGAAAAAAAATCATGAAGCATATAACATGATCCATAGAACATTTGAAACAATTTTAAAAAATAATAAATAAATGGTTCCCTATATTTAGAATCCTACCAAGATACTGGCCTATTGGAACATAGAATATTTAAGATATAAAATCACTATCATAATTAATCTTTATAGTTCTATGTACTCACTATACAATCTATAAATCATTTCTATCAAAAGAGACAAAATCTCATACAAAATTAATTATAAAGAGATATCAGATCCATGAGTCATTTAATATATATGAATTTGTTCTAGTGAAATAAATATACATTACATAAAATAACCCATGGAGTGGAATTGTTTTATGTTTTTTATAAATAATCATAGAAAAAAGTACTTGTGGAAGTAAAATGTGTTTCATAACATTATAAAATTGTATCTTATAACATATCGTAAATATAAAATCAAATGACATCAACACCTATTTGAAAAAATAACATAGATAATTTTATAAAACTAAATTAGATTCATGAAATCCATATTCCTTTGTGATAATAATTTTATAGGAATAGAATAAATTATAAGAAATTTAAATTTTAATATTTCTTTAAATACATTGAAAATAATTTACAGAACTATGATTGAAAGCATATAAAAAATATTTGAAATTTCCTTTTATACATGATTTGTAAATAAACATTATTTGAAAAAAATGATGACTATTGGAGAAACTAATTTTCATTTATTTGAAAAATCAGTTTTAAATATAGAATTTTAATAACATGAAATTTTAAATTATTCATGAAAAAAATTAATCTTTTTTTACCTACACTATTTAAACATTGATAAACCTTTATTTTTAAATGTATTAAACTTAAATTTGAGTCTCAAAATAGATAGAACATAATATATTTCTATAAAATAATTAAAGCATTGGAGGGAATGGAAATTATTTTAACAGAAATGAAATATTCATTAAGAAATTCGAGAATTGTTTTTACAATCTCACACATTATAAATGAAGTAATTGCGAAAGAAGTCATGGACGAAAAATTCCATATAAAAAATATGGTTTAAATAATAATTTATTATTTAGTATTGTTAGATAAAACATTTAACATAATGGTTCAATAAAAAAAGAAACATTACTTAGTTAATGGTAATTGAGTTTATAAAACCCTTACAACATTAGTAATTTTGGATAAAAATGATATGGAAGGATTGAAAATAACATGGATCTATAAATACCGTTTATAAAAAAATTAATTATCCCAAAATAAATTTTGGGTCTGTATGCACACTATTGAAATTATAAATTTTCTCATAACATGAAAACATGTCTCAATGAAATTAAATTGAGATGAAAAAATCTTACGTTGTGTTTTTTCAAACTCAAATATTCATTAACCTCATATATAAATAAAATAGCTAAAATAAATTTATATTTATAGGCATTATATAAATTTTATACCATTTAATTACTTTATTTATATTACATTGTTACAAATATATATTAATTTATAATTATTTTATCTATTGAATTTTAGATCATTCATTTGTTTGTATCGTAAAAATATCATGGTAAGGGATCGAATATTTACAATATGGTGTCATAATAATCATTTAATAAATAAAAAATATTTAATAATATTTTTTTAAATTACAAATTTTTCATTAGATACCTTTAATGAATGACATTTTTGTGGTATGTAGAAATCTGTAACAAGAAAAAACTAGTATCGACGTGTTTAACGATCAAATTATTGTATATTAAAAAAAATTAAAACATTAATAGCATATTTATTGATTAATTATTAAAATATAAAGTCATTATTATTACATGATATATCTATTATATTATATCCTAAAATTTATTTTGACCTAAATTTTATGACATTGTTCACGTATGTGGTTAAACCCTCCCAAGTGGTACAGTTTTATAAAGTTATCTTGAGAAATGGAATACATTTTAAAAAATGAAAATATGATATATTCAGAATCACAAAACAAAATATTTATCATATAGCCCCATTTATTCAATTCATAGAACCATCAAAGATGGGTGGTGATGATAATTTCTTTTCCGTGTAGGTGGTTTCCTGATGTGTGCATGATTAACTAACCCATTTCACAGTGAATTGTGAAATTTAGGGTGTATGAATTTTTTTTAATTAATAGTCTAATTTGGAACATATTAAATAAATTTATTCAATAATTTCCTCACTAATACCATATGTGAACGTTTTGGATGAAAAACAAATAACATCGCTTCATAGAGGCGACAATTTTCATGTATTGACAATAAATGTTTTTTCCATAGAGACTGAAATTTATTTAATATTATTATTAAAAATAACAAAATGAAATTGTAGAAGACTAAATATACTTATTTTATTGAATTATTATTTAAATATATGGTTAGTATAGTTATAATTAAGAATGGAATACTAGGAACAATTTGATACCCACGTTAGAGACATGAATTGTTTCTTGGAATAATCCCATGAAATGTACTAATTGTGATTATAAATAGTAATCAAAGGATTTTTGAAGTGTGATAAGATTATATGATAACAATAGTTGAATAGATTCCAATAAAAAATATATTTTATGGTGAGACATTATGTATTTTACTTCTTCTCTTTTTATAAGTGAATAGAAGTTCATTTTTTGGATGTAATATTTACATTTCTGTTTTGGGAAGTCAATATTGAATAGTTAATGGATGAAAATTGGAAAAACATGGATGGAATGGTGTTTTTGGGATGAAGATTTCCTAAACCACTCAATATATAACATTTTAACATGTTATTTATTTCCCACATATTGAAAATTTGTTTATAATTTTAACTTTTTTACTTGGGTAACTATTTTATAACCCTAATAAGTATTTGTAGTCATAAAAATGAAAATTTCACTTCTTAATAATTTGAAAATTTAAATAAAAATTATAATATTATTTTATGATAGAAAATTTATAATGTTATGACATCTTATTTTAATAAAAACAAACTTAAACATATAAACAAATTTTTTAAAACAAATCAACATTGAATATATAATTATTAGATAAAATTGTAATTTTGACCAAATTAAATAAATTGGATTATTATGAAAAAATAATTTAATTGATTAATTTAAGGAAATATTGAATTTAATTTCAACTAAAAATTAATTTGCTTCATGAATAAGGTAATATTTTATTTTTAATTTGAAATTTTAATTAAGTTATAATTATACAATAAATATATTTATTATGGTCAAATAATATTTTAAAATGAAAAAAATTCCCCAAATAATCATTTTATAACATAAATGGTTATTTACACCTATATGTTATTCTTTCAAAACGATAAAAATACACATATAATAATTTCTATTAAAAATACATTTTTATAAAAACAAATTTAAATATTTTTAAAAGATGAAAAAAATTCATACTATATAATTCTTTACATGATGAATTCAAATATAATACATTTATTTTTACAAATTATTATTATAAAATTCTATAATTTAGGTTTTAATAAAATTTAAAATATATGAAAAAAGTATTTTAAATATAATTATTTTTTATTATAAAATATATTAATTGTGACTCTTTTAAAATTAATTTTTATAATTTCTTTCCATGTATAACTGCATGTTTTAAGTATCTAACCATAATTTTATGATTTTTGAGTATGTAATTTTTTTGGTGAAGATTTGGAGAGTTTGGAGGACATATGAGATGATTTTTGGATTTTTTTAAGTTGTTTGGTTGGTGCTCAATTTTTGGAAAACCATGCAAACCTTATAGGAAACAGTGAACAATGAAACATTCGATAAAGAGAAGGCCCACAGATGGCACACAGTTCGATAAAACTATGTGGCAGCCTATGAGAAAGTATAAAACATGATATAGGTGTATTTTGAAGGGATGAAACGTGGTATTGGAAACCATGTGAGACAAATATTATAGGTTTCTATATGGGACCGATGTTGGCGCATGTTCAGCACATAGTTTTTCTTACCGCTTGTCTAACAAATACAGTTTAGAATTTACATCCAAAAATTGTGTATCTCACATGTCTTGTTTCATAAAGCCCCCATTTTTCTCCTATCTATACCTATCTTGATTTTCTATGATCCCAAAGGCAAATAAATCTTCTCACAAATATCTAGATGTTATATATATATTTCTATTAGTTGTTGGAAGCTAGATTCATACGAATGGTTATAATATTTGGATATTCATGTTTGATTTTCATAGATTCACTTCTTTACCCTTATAATTTTCTTATATATTCATAATATATAGATAGATAATAGATATTTGACTCAAAATATGATTATATTTGGACTATTTGATGATATGGGAAAAGATCTAAGGACGATTTCTAGATTTTCAAAACATTTTTATAGACATTTTCATGTTGTTATCTATTTTGGCCATGTTTTCTGAGGTATGTGGATCCAATTTGGAATCCTTTATTTAGAATATTATGCTTTGAAATTTAATTCTTGTGGTTTCTGGGAATATATATTTTATACACTATTCTATTGTTGATAAAAACCATCTTGAGTGATAGTTTTTGTAAATTATGAAATTTTGTTTTTTGTTGCAAAGAGATTTTGTTGACCTGATATTAAAATGATGAATTTAAAATAATTATTTGTTTTATTTACATGTAAAATTGTTCTAAATTAAAAAAATATAATCTTGAAATGGTTATATTATGCTTTTTAATAGTAAGGGATTGTCTTGGTTGTGTGTTTTCATGTCAATTGGGATGTATAAAGGTATTAGTTTCCCCGATTCAAATATTGGGATAGATATTGGTTTGAATTATCCCTATCAAATACATCAACTAAGTTAGATAATTAGTGGATGAATGACTCACCAATCAAGATTATAGTGACTTTCGTGGTAGCATACATGTTTGGATGTATTGATATGGTAGTGGAAATGATTATTCTAAAATTGAACTCATGAAATTGTTTAAAATCAAGGATTGGTTTCTTTCCATGGAACATGTTGTGTTCTTTCAAAACATTATAGTTATTTACCTTGTTGATATTTTGTTTTAAAAAATATTTATAAATTTTATTATATTATATTTTTTAAATAATTTTTCAAATATTTTCAATCTTAGTGGCGTGAGTAGGGATATAATTAACGGAAAATCTACTATGTTTTAGTACTCACCCATTCGTTAGAAATGTGGGGCTTATGTTGATATTTATCATTGTGACTCAAGAACCATAAAATTTTCATTATTATTTAAGGGTTCATCAATATACATGGAATATTTTTTAAGCAATAGTGATGTTGGATCTATGGATTTTGTAGAGACCTTGGGTTTTATAAGTTATATCTTTAGTTCTGTACTTAGTTGATTTGTATTTTTCCTCTATGGACCACTTTTGTAGTTATATTTTTATATAATAGTTTGATTTGAGTTGTATTACATTGATATTATGCATCATGTATCGGTTTATTTGGGTATTTCATGTTAGGATGGTTGTTTTGTTTTCGATGTTCAAATCATTCCCCAATTGTATACAAATCCGTTGGAATTTATTTTACAACAATAGAATAATGGGGATCATTCAAAAGTAAAAGTAAAATCATACCTTCTTTTCCAGACAATGAGGATGTGGGATGTTATAAGTGTTATCATATTTCATCTTCCAATATTTTTTGGGACAAGTGGTAATAGTATATTTCATTCAATGACTGGGTATTGGTTGTCAGTCTTGGATTTTGGATTCATTTTGGTCTATTCCTTCTGTTTGAATCCTATAAATTATCATGACTATTTGGACATGAAATTTAGAACATAAAAATCATATTTATCCTATTTATTCTAAACATCATGTTACTATGTAGATGAATACATTATTGTTGTGGATACACTTATAGGGTCTAAAATCTCATTGGCATGTGTGTAGCCTATGATAAGATCATGAAATGATTTAGGGGAATTAATTCCCACTACGAGTGAATATTTCATTTTGAGTAATGATTTGGTGAATTTTTTTAATGTTTATTTTTTTAAATGGATGATTTTGAAAAGATAATGGTTCTGGTAATTTTAAATAATTCAGATAATCAAAATCAAGTGGGAATTTTAAAAAATGTTTGAACATTATAGAAGTTGAAGTTGGAAAGCATTGTTGGTAGACTATAATGTGATCGAATTTGAAATGATAAGACTTAAAATAACAGAGTGTGAGACTTATGGAATTTGTCTTGGTTATATAATATGGAACCCAACCAGAATTGTAGAAACCATCCTGAAGAAGATACTAATAATTTGGTTTCAGCTGAGCCACAAGTGAACCAACAACTAGTACAGAATATTTTCCAAGCACTTCAGGTTGTGGACTATGATAACATGAGGTATGGGCCATCTAAATTGGATCATTATATCCAATTTAAAATTTAGAATCCACCCATTTTATGGGGGATTCAAATCCATAGATGGAAAAGGTTTGGATGAATAGGAAAAATATTTTATTTTTCATTTGCACCCTAGTACAGTTGAAAGCCATTCTAGCGACGTGTATTATATGTGATTATGTGCACCAATGGTGGGATTTCACTATTCATGCTAAAGTTGACCAAGGCCTAGCATGGAAGGATTTTGAGTGATTGGTCATTAAAAATTATATCCTCACACATTCAAAAATTATATAACTAAATAATTCTTCTTATTGAAAAATGAAAAAAAAATTAATGGAGTATATCGAAATGTTCATGATTTTAGTGATGTTTTCAATTTATGTAGCTACCTGTAAATCCATAAGTCATGCATCATTGGATCAGGGTTGATGTAGGATATATTCTCAAATGTTATCATTATATATATAATGTATTATATATAGATGGTCAATAGATAAATAAAGGTACATATAGATATATTAAGAGCTAAGAAAAGAGCTTGTATGTTGATACCCATATGAAATAGTCGGAATTCTATTGTTGGGAGAAAATGGAAAATGATTGCCTATTTCTAAGGTTGGAGAATGAGTCTAAATCATATGGATGGATCAATGAACCTTCTACTATGTCATAAGTGAAAATAAAAATGTTTTAAATGTGGTCCTACTAACCAAATTAAGAGATAATGTATGATACAACAATGATCACGCCATAACATTAACCATATGGGGAATCTACAATGCTATTATTGTAGTTCTATGAGGTCCGGTGCTTGGTACACTTCTCTGGTGTCGCATGAATCATATGATTCGACGATAAAATGGTAGTATAAAAATTATCTTATACAAAATATAGATATCCATGGTGATTCTAAGAATACCAGGACTCCTTAGGTAGTACAATCTCAATAAGGTAATCGGGAGAAAACTGTGGAGAAAAGGATATTATATAGTTCTGAAAAGGTTATCATAGATGATCAATCTGGAAAATCATTGGTGAGAGGTAAAATTACTTTTAATAATACCTTTATGAATGTGTGGTATGATTATTTTGATACTCATTACCTTATTTCTTCTCAATTTATTGATTTTATGTTAATAATAGTTTAGATGATGCCTTTTTAGTAAAACTAAAAAATCCGCTTGGTCAATGGAAATATGGAGCCTTTATGTGTAGAGAATTTTCTATAAATGTAGTTGGAGTTGAGCTAAAATGGTATTTCACTATGGTTGATATGAATACATATGATATAATCATTGGTATGTATTATTTTAAAATGTTAATGGATCACACCAAATATTATTGAATAACATTTAGTCTCGCAACTGAGGATGTTATTAAGAATATCGTTAGAGGAGAATAGAATGTAATAGTCAGTTTAAGTTATCATTGTAACTAGTATTTAGACCAATCTATTAATATATGGTGTTTTTGGAATTTTACATTCATGGAATTCATTATAAATACAAGTTTTATAGGAGTTTTTTATCAGTTTCATGATGTATTTCTTAAATATTTCTCTGTGTTTCCAGTTATAAGAGAACTGGAGTTTATGATTGATCACCTTATGGGGACCAGCCTAATCTCATTTCAGCATTATTAGATAAAACCTATAAAATAAAGGTAACTGAAAGTATATTCAAAAGATATGGAAATAAATGGGTTTGTTTATCCAATCATGTCTCCATGGGTAGAACTAGTTTTTTTTCAATTAGGCATATGGAACTCTTTGACTTTATATTAATTATTGTACCCTTAACCAAGTTATGATAAATACCATGTACCCTCTCTGAAGCATTAATAATCTATTCGTTCAATAGAGGGATGTTGAGTTGTTCATTAAGATTGAATTTTGATTAAGTTATAACCAATTCCATGTTCAGAAGGATGATATTCAAAAGATTGAATTTAGGAGTAGATATAACCATTATGAATAATGATTTATGAATTTACATCTTATAAATTCATCAAAAGTCCTTATTGAATTCCTAATTGGATATTTCAGTGATATCTGGATTCATTTACGGTGGTGTTTGTGGATTAAAATTTTGGTTATTCTTGTACAAGAAATGGGTATGGGAAATAATTAGAGACACTATTGGGAATCTTTATAGATCATCGCTTGAATGACAAATAATAAAATTTTGATTTCTGGGTGCAAGATGTACCTTTTCTTGGCCAAGTAATTTTGGAAATAGGTGTTCATCCGGATCTAGAAAAAGAGATGATCACATCTATGGGAAATCATCAAATAAGGCCTTTGAGATATTCATTTTTATTGAATTGGATGGTTATTAATGATTCATTATTAAAGATTTATCCTGACTATCTTTACCTATAAAAGTTTTAATAAGGAACAATGATCTATTAAAATGATATGATGATTGTTATAAGTCCTTCTAAAAGCTAAATTATTTCCTCAATATTGTATCAATCTTTTTTTATTGTAATTTTCATATGGGTATGTGGTGTATTAAAATTCTTCATGATAAGGGTAGGGATATGTTCTCATGAAAGGAGATCATATTGATTCAAATGGAAAATGTAATTTATGTTTTTATGATAATAAATTCCCAAAACATGATTTGGAGGAAGTTTTCGTAGTCCACACTTTGAAGACATATCATCAATACCTCATTAGTGAGAAATTTACTATAATTTTGGATAGTAAGATACTGATAAATATTTTCAAAAAAATGGAATTGAACCATAGGAAATTAAGACGTATGAAGTATCACAAAATTTTTTATTTTATCATGATATATATGCTGGTAAACAGAAATATGATGGTATATGCATTACGCATTAAATAAACCTTACTTTAAAAATAATCATAAGATTATTAGTAGTTGATGTCAGTCATAGCCGAAAAGAACATGGAATGTGGAGACCGAGGTGGTATTGTGGCCATCATTACCATTTTATTCATTCACCTATTGGTGAATATGGTTAAAGAGGCACAAACATATAATCCGGAATGCATGGATCTGAGATCGAAACATAATTTTTGGGAGACCATTTAGGGATGGAAGCTAGATTAGTGTTTGTTTTTCATTATTCAGAAATCATATGGTCATAAATTTGACTTTTTAGGAACAACTTGTTTATTCAGGTGAAAAATTAATATATGGTATTCATCATTAAATATAGAATATGTATAATTTATTGAAACTATTGTTTTGTTGGCTAAAATAATTAATGATGGGTAAGGATGATTCAATATGCTTAAATTTTCATTAATTAAAAGCTGAACATCAGCAACCAAAATTTATGTTTTATTATTTACTTATTTCTATTTTGAAATGGGTGTGGATTTTATATTTTTTCTCTTAATAATTGTTCAAAAAAATGATTTTATATTGGTGATAGTGGATCGACAAACTATGTCATTTCATTTCATCCATATTCGTGAATCATATATGGTGGATGGCATATCAAATATATATATATATATATAAGATGTTATAAATAATAATTGGATTCCAGTGTTGATTTTTTATAAATAAACCTAAGAGTTATGTATATCATTCAGAAATCCTTAAAGAATGTAGTTCAGATTAAATTGATTATATGTAGGGAATATTATCATTGGATTCATGGCCAATCTGAAAAGATGATATTGACTTTGGATAAAATTTAATAGGATTGTGAAAAAGATTTTTTTGGATTTTTGGAAGATCATATACAATTACTATAGTTATTTTAAATGTACATATATATGGGGTTGATATATATGGATCTTTTTTAAGCATTGAATGGGCATCCTTTTTGTTCTCTACATTGTTGGAAGAAAACACAGGATACATCACTAATTGGGTTAATCCTTTTTCAAGAAATAATGAAGAAGATTTAGTTGATCATGAAATGGATGTATATTCACATATTATTCCGAAATCACATGGGATATCCCGAGATCACATTGATGTAGATCCTAATTCCTCTTTGTTGCACAAGCGAGTGTTGATTGTGGACAGGAAATAAAAAATATTCTGTAGGAAAATCATCGATATAGTGTTGGATTTTTGTGAGTATTGTCATTATTAGGAAGATACTTTGGAAATGGAAAAGGAAATTAAATAAAACTAATTAAATATAATTATAATAAACATTAGCATTCTACTATCTAGGGATAAAATAGACAGTGGTTAAGAGAATTTTGAACCACTAGTTTCATGTTTGTAA
This sequence comes from Viscum album, assembly GCA_963277665.1. Taxonomy (NCBI): domain Eukaryota; kingdom Viridiplantae; phylum Streptophyta; class Magnoliopsida; order Santalales; family Viscaceae; genus Viscum; species Viscum album. The sequence continues at coordinate 1,210,488,053 of OY728148.1, forward strand.
TCCTTTTTTTTGTGATTTTTAATTATTTATGGTTTATGGGTGATTTTTGTGAGTGTTTGGAGATATTGTTATGTTGTTTTAAAGGGATTTATAAAGGGTCATGGTTTTTTAATAGTTTGTTAAAACTGTGAAAAGCATAATGGAATCCGTTCACAATTAAATATGGGATAATGGGATGTTGCATGGGAATCGCACGATTTGTTAAAATTATTCATAAACTGATTAGAAATGATGAAATATTGGAAGGTGGTATTTTGCATGGATAGAAAACCACTTGGAAGCTATGTGATCTAACCTTTCATGATTCTTTCTTGGGATAGATGATGGAACTCAGTTAGAGCCCGATTTGTCTTGCCATGAAACTCACCATTAATGGGTTAAATGTAAGATCCTAAAATTTTGGATCTCGCAGGTTTTGACATTTAAATCCATTTTCTCCTATGTGGTACTAAATTGAGTTTCCTTCATCCCAAATGATAAGGATTCTTCTTCTTGCGATTGAGAGGAGGTCTGAAGGATTTTATATGATTTTTCATGCCTCATTCTCACGGTATGTGATTGTTCATGGTTGTTCATGGAGGAGTTTCTTAGATCTAATTCTCCATCACTATCGATATATTAGATCTATAGCTTTTATGGATATATTTAAGATAGATTATTCCAAATATGGTTAATTTTTACCTTCTTGATTAATGTTTAATAAATCTAAGGCATGTTTTAGGTGTTTCAACATGTTTTTGTGGAAGTTTACATGCCATTTTATGTTTTTCCTATATTTATAATTTCTATTCATTCACTCATGAATCATCTATCTACAATATAATGATTTTATTTAAAAGTCATTATTTTCTATGAAATTGATTATTTATTATATATTCTATGTTTGATAAAACCCTACTTGAGTGATGTTTTGAATAAATTTGTAAATTTGGTGTTTTTTGGGACGAGAATTTGGAAAAATGATTTTAAAATGCTGATATTAAAATGATTTTTGATTTTCTTGCATAGAAAATGTGTTTAAAATAAAATGAATTTTTTATTGAATTTTTTTTTGGAAAACTTATTTGTTTAAGGTTTAAAATGGTTGTGTGTGTTTATGTGAGTTGGGATGGATAAGGGTGTGAAGTACCCGTACCCCTATAAAAAGATATTATGAATATGGATGTGATGTACCTCTATCAATGTATTCATAAATGTGACGTCTCATTTGAAGGATGACTCACCACTCATAAGTATTGGGAGGTCCATAGTTCCATGAATGGTTGGATGTGTGGATAAGGGAATGGAATAGATGATTTCGTAATAGAATTCAAGAAATTGTTTAAAAAACTTCTTTCGTTGGTTTCTATGTAAATTATGGTGTTTTGTGAGAATTCATTGGATATTGAACTCATATATAATTTATATAAACTCTTTTATAATTTTTTTATATAAACTTCTTTACATAATTGTGATAAAATGTTCTATATTAGCGGCATGTGTCGATAATTCATTGGGGAGACACTAATGAATGTTAGCACTCACCCTTTTTTGGAACATTGGTGCTAAAACAGGTATTAATCATCGAGATACAATAAAATTTAATGGGTTACACTTTATTAGTTGTTCATCATGATACAATGTCTATTTCAATAGAATAGATCTTTTTAGATCATGGGAGTTTGTTGGGGACTTTTTATTTTGTTGGTTATGTATTCTAATGTGTATATGGTTGTTTTTTGGCCTTCTGTTATGGTACTCTTATATATTTTATATTTTGATATGGTATTATATGAGTTTTAATATATTGATATAATGAATCATGTAGTGATTTATTTGGTTATCAGATGTTTGGAATGTTGTTTTATTTTCAAAGAAAAAACATTCCCCTGACGGTAAATTAATCCCTAAGAATTTATTTCTAGACTTTAGAATCTTGTGGATGTTCTTATAGGCCAAGTAATATCCCAATTCCTTATCAATCCAATTTAGAGGGGTGGGATGTTACATACATTATTATATATTTTTATATTTTTATTTATAATTATATTAAAATATATTGTTTTTTATTTACATGGGAAGTATTGTGCAGCGAACAATATAATAAAATCATCAGTTTCACAATGTTTATATTTTCATGTCATTATATTTTACCCCCTATAATAATCTGATCCATGAAATTGTATTATTGATAGAAAAAAAAGTGAGGATACATTTCACTAATTACATACTCAGGTTCACATGTAGCTTCCTCAATGATATGGTTTCTCTATATTACCTAGACTAGATGGATAATAATTATCCATTTAAAAAGTTTTTATTTATCAAATATATATACTAATTTTTCTTCAAAGTATTTTTAATTATCTAACTACAGAACATTTAAATATGTTATATTTTATGGTTCTAATATGTAATTCCATAAAACTACACATTGATAACATTATGTACTTGGGAGATGTGAGGAGGGAGTATTAAATTATATTATATGACCCTGAAATAATCAATGGTCTCGATGTGGTGGATGAATGATGATCTATTCTTCCCATTATTCCAATATTTGAAAACCAGTTTCTATGGATATTTTGAAAGAAACACTACATAACAAACTTTTTACTATAGATCTCTTGGAAAATAACGAGCATAGATCACCTATCAGCATTACACTTTTTTCATATATAGTATTATGGTTTGTACCATCTCTATTATTTAATGTGTAAGCCTCACCCAAATCAACATTCCTTGAAAAACATCATCCCATCGAGTTAGAGTCATTATTCTCTTCCAATATATAGCATAATATTGTTCCACTTAATTTTTTAATGGATATTTTTTATATGTGATCTCTATTGTGGAAAATTTTGACCCCAACATCCTTGAAAAAAAGATGATCATTATCATTATGTATCCTATATAGTTGGAATTTTTTGTTCATAATAACCTACTGACCTCAATAAAGTATATAGAAAAAAGATAATCAAGTGAGAATAATTATTCAATGGAAATAAAATGAACATTCTATGTATGATTATTTACTACAACCAATATAACAATGTGACATTTGGATGTCTGGTGAAGTCACATGAATAATTTTTTTCCTTTAATATACTATAATGCTTAATTGTTCCATCATCCCATTAGGCTTCAAAATCTTTTATTTTAAATTGATTACAGACCTGTCATTGAGATGTATACTCCATAGTTACCCTATTCATGTCCTTGCATCGGAATATTTTACATATTTATTCATCACTATATATTGGATGTATATAAAAGGAGGATATATGATAAGAATAAAAAATTATCTTATATATCACCCGTATGGTGGGGGTGCGTATCTGATTCCCAAATTTTTCAACGTCATCTTTATTAATATTGAGTAGTATGATATTATACAACTAATTTTATAGTTCAGTGTAATCCTTATAACATGTTTTAGTCATTAAATTAATAGCATATTTAGAATAAATACGGTAAATTTATGATTTCTAAAATTACATTATGAATTCATGAATCATTTCTTATTGATCCATGATTCTTAAGAGATTTCAGTCATAATCATGGATAATTCAGCATGGGTGTTTTAGTCAGAGCACCACCCAACTTGTTTTTCACTCATTGAGGTAATATATCAAGCCATAAATATCATTAATTATCTCTTCCCATATCCATTTCATTGTTTTTAAATAAATATGTATTAATATATATTTTTATATATTTTTATCTATGTATATTTAAACATTCTCATAAAATTATAATTCTTCCCTATTTTCAATGAAATGATCACCGGAGGAAATACCTACTCTCATTACTTAATTATTATCATGGTACACTAATTAAAAAATCTTATATTAAACTACCATTATATTTTTCTTGAGTACAAATTATAGTCAATTTAATGATGCATCACTCTAATTTTAAAACCCTTCACCACGAAATGTTAATGTAAGAACAGTTTTGGTGGCCATACATTCCTTAAGAACCATAAATATTCCCTCATATTCTTCAATCCGAAGGAAAATGATTCCTTTTTTTGTTATCATGTTCAATTGATTATATTCATGTGATAAATTTATCACAATTATTCTTCAATATCTATAAATCCAATGAAATCTATGGATTGTAGTCATATTATTTTGGTATAATCAATTTCATTATAACGTTACTCATTGATGAATCTATATATATACTCTCTATTGTAATGAATTGACCTTTGAATGATATACAATGGATCCTTAATATAAATTTTCAATGATTAATATATAGTCTCTCCTTCCCAAGGGGATTCAATATATTCCTTAACTGATCATCATTATCATCTGTTATTTATGAATATATTATTATATCGTCTAAAAATATGATAATAATTTATTGAGGTAATCTCTAAATGATTAATTCATATTATCCATGAAGTTAACATGGGCCCAGTTCAGTCCAAAGGGAATTCATTTAAAATCATTATCTTTATACCATGTCCAAAAATAACTCAATGTAATATCCTATTTTGTTAATATCAACTGATGATATCCTAATCAGAGGTGATTCTTTGAGAACATGTGATATCCTCTATGATTTTTGACCTCCTCATCAATAATGTTCATATATATAGTTTCTTTATGTATTTTTTAATCTCATTAAATTTGATTCAAATATTCCTTAATTAATTTTACTAGTTTGAAATGAGTATTGGTTCACCTAATTGTGATACAGAAGGATGTGTACAAATCATTTCAGGATTCTTTTATAATTTATAGTATATTCCTCTTATTTTAATATAATCTATTCTATTGGGATCCTTTTATATAGACATCTCTCTATGAATGATTTTTAGTTAGAACAAAACCACATGTTCTAGGGTATGACCATGGTTATAGTGGAAATAGTCATTAATGGTGATTATATTCTTTTTGAAGAACTATCAATGTTTCAATCAAGGCCATCCATGGTTATTTCCCTATAAATATTTTCATAACCGTGATAGTAATAATAATTTAATAATCAATAATAATGGATCATTAATGACATTGTGTATTAACTTATGAATAACCCATTATAGTGTCTATGCAATTCAATAGAAATCCATCCATATCATAAACCAGGTAATGGTTGAGTAAATTCACAACACATCCTCTCTAGGTTTTCTACACTTATGAAAAACAATTCTTGATCATTATTCCATTTATAATAACAATAGAAGTATTTTTTTCCCGTTAATAAACATAGTCAATAAATTAACAAAAAAATGTTGATGTTATATTATAAAATTTTTTATGTTTTTATGATTATTTTATAATACTATGATAAAAAAATATTGAATTTTTTCTCTCATTCCAGTTGAATTGATCCATGTGAAACACACAGAAATAATAAATTAATTTCATTATTTAATTAATAAATCTCATAAATAGTACCACAAATCATTGACTAAATGGTATAGGTTATAGATATTATAAAAATAAAAACATATTTCACATGATATAAACAATTACCCTTATAGTAAAACCCATATTAGATATTCTAGGATACATAACCACAATGAAATGTCGGGGAATTGAAAAAATAAAAAGGGGGAGAGCTAAAATGCATGAAAATGTATACCATAACAAAGTCTATAATGATAATATCATATATATGTGGTAAATCCTAAAAAAGAAAATATTTCCTATAAAAAATAATAGAATTAAACAAGTTTTAACCATAACCCTGAAATATAGGCATATCATCTCAAAAGATAAAAATTTTACCATAATATTCACAAATTAAAAATAACGAATATAAAATGATCCATGTAATTTAATCATATGATTTCATTTCATTATGGAAATGGCTTCCTACTATAATTTTTACACTTTTAATCCTGATTATTGTAAACTAACATTAGAATCACAATTTTTAAACCAATCTTCTCACTATCATTTCCAAAAAACATTACAATATAGTGATATATAATAATTTATCAAATGAATTGGAGTGAAATATTGGTTCCACCAATCAGATAATCTATTTATATGTGTGGAAATTGAAAACAATCCTAATAATATAATATAACATATTAAGACAAAATTGTTATCATTTAATATGAAAGACAACATATCATAAGACACAATTAGAAATAAAATTCATTTTGTAAAATTATCGAATATTTTCTCATAAAGTAGAATCAATAAATAAATTCAACTTGATGAAAAAAATTATTATCTTAAATAAGATATATTATAAGAGAAATATAGGGTGAATTATGAAACACATCTTCATTTGAGGAAAATATTTTAGATGTAAATAATAAATACCAAGGAAAAATATCATAAGATAGAGTCTACAATAATTTTTAACATATTTCCTACAAAAATTAAAATATTATTGGAAAAAAATATATTCATTAAAAAATAGAATAATAAAAAAGTAATTTTCATGCATTTGAATTTTTTTATTAGAAGATAAAATACAAGATCTAGAAATTAAAAACCATGTATATCGAAACAATATACACTTATTATAACACAAATTATATAAAATCATTATAAAACCTTTTTTAAATGTGGAAATAGAAAATATGAGCTTAATAACAGGTTGAACACAATATATTACAACATAATGTGGAAATAATTGGTGGGAAGTGAAAACATGGTCATTAAAATTAATGATTCATTAAAAAAATGTGTTCAATAATATATTCAATATACCAAATGAGTAATTAAGAAATAATTTATTATAAAATCTATTAATTAATAATTATATATAATGTTATGATTTATTATATAATACTATAATCATAATAATTAATATACCTAAAATGTTTCTATAAGTTTCATTATAGAGGTGTATAACTCAATGAATTTTAATTGAGTTATAATATACCATACATCTATATTAATTATTGAATAAAATATCATTTGAAGATTTAATAAAATATAGGTCATTTCATACCTTTCACAAGACCATGTAGAATCCGAAAATACATTCATGGTCATCATATACACTATAAAAATAATAATTTCATGAATAGTAGTAAAACATGCCACAATAAAGAAAAATAGTGACCATAAATTTTTATCATGAAATTATGAAAACGCTTTCATTCAATAAAATAATATATTATAAAAATTATTAACATAGGTAATTAATTTGATACGATATTAAAAAAAAATTCATTAAAAAACATTGTTTATTATTTTCATTTACTAATATATTAATTTTTATGGATACTTTGATTAATCAATGTGAGATCCGTACTTTTCTACCTCATTCAAATATCATATTAACAGAATAGATTTTTTTAATGTAGATTCAAATTAATCATTACATAATTATTCATTATATAATAATTATTATTTCCAATTATTCATTTGGTCTTATTTTCTTTAAGTCAATAATATGAATATGGTTTGTTATAATGGGAAAATAATAATCTAGTTGTGATTTTTTTAATGATAGAACTGTTTCATATGAATAAATATTGAAAATATTGAAAATGAATTTCAATAAATATTATTGAAATTAAATATATTTTTATTACATGATATTAACACTATATTAAATCCCTTGATTTTTTAAAAGATAAAATTTTTATCATTATTCTAGTAGATGGTAAATCCATCATAAATAATATTGTTTTATAATGTTTTAATGTGATAAATAATTATATTAGATAATGACAATATTGAATATTAAAATGAATAAAAATGTAATGATTAACATATATATTTATTAATAATATTATTATTACAACCCATGATTTATGTTGTTGACAAAAATATTTTTCCTTGATGGTGGTACTATGTCAAACACATCACTAGATATTCTCATTAACATTGAAAAAATTAAAGGAATATTCAAAATGATCATTTCCTAATGTTTTTTTGAAGAAAAACATGTTTATTAATTAATATTATCCTTAATTCCATAATAGTTAGGTGTTAATTAATACAAATTACATCATTTTGTGGAGGCAGTATTCCAATCATATGTTTGATCGATGTTAATTTATTTTATTAGTGGATATATAAGATTAAAATCATCTTCCCAAATAATTTAATGTCATTTATATATACAAATAATATATATTTAATTATATAAATATGTTTATTGAAGGCTATAATAGTAAATATTATGAAGGAGATACTACGAATAAGTTGTTACTCAAGTCCCAGACCTAAATTTTCATATATAAAAATACATTGAAATAATGTTACTTTGATTAATAATAGGGTATAAGGGATTTTTTATGTTGTATAGGGTTTTACGAGGTGTATCATTGATGATATTAAAGGATAATTTTTACGGAAAGAGAATTACTAAAGTGGTGGAAATGATATTTTTTTTAATTAAAGATAACGATAGTTATTGAAGTAACCCTCACATTTTCAGTAATTTAATGTCACTATTAAAGGGTCAAAGGAAAAATAGTTAAATAAATAAATGGGGGAATATGTTTTGGGACATAAATAAATTACGGAAAAATAATAATAAAAATTACATGTTTTTTCCATTCCCTATAATAAGAAACTATTTTCCCATTTATTTGTTATAATTGTGGTGACTATTTATCAATCATAGTAAATAATTATAAAAACCCAAATTAAAATTTAACTTATTATCTATTTTAAAAAATATTTTTAATATTATAATATCATTTTACGATGTAAAATTTTGGAATTTTTAATATTTAAATTATAAATGAAATAATCGTAATAATGTAAAACCATTTTTCATAAATAATGCTTTTCATCATTATATATATATATGGGAGAAATTTATCATTAGTAATGAATTTATTCAATTTAATTTTTTTAATAAAAAAATTATTATTTTATGAGGCTTTAGTGTCAATCCACTACTAACCCACAACTTAAAAAATCTCCATTCAAGGATAAAGTAAATAATAATTTTTATTAAGAAAACATTTTAATTAAGTTCTAAAAACGATGTAAATAGGTATTATTGGATTCAAGAATTTCTTAAATTTCATAATTTTATTCAATAAATACATATATTACTTATTCAATGACTTTATAATAAAATATTTGTTTAAATACAATATTTTATTTATTTTCCAATTTTAAATTTCATTTTTATTAAAACAAATTAAAGCATTAATAGGCACTACCTTTAATGGTATAACAATTTTATAAAAACATTTTTGACTATGGAAGCATAAGATGAACCATTTATAAAGATATGAGGAATTATACTGTCTATCATTATTATAATATTTTATTCAATTCTTATCAGATCAATCAATGAATGATTTTTTTTATTATACTAATACAATTAAATCATATAATAAATTTGGATAGTCCAAAAAAAATATCAAAGATCCAATCAATCATCATGTAAATTAATTTTATCACTAATATATAATTTAATCATTCTTATATGAAAATTTATGTGATTTATAAAATTATAAAGATGATCTATAGTAATATTAACACAAATAATTATGCCATAATCTCGAAAAATAATGTTAGAACTGGTATAAATTGTGAAATACCCACTAAGGGTTTCCATAATACATAATTCATGATAAATGGATCATTTAAGATTGATAATGTAAGTCCAAGAATATAATAGATAAAATATTAAAATAATGATACCCAATGAATCTTTAATGTTTTCCCAATTCTTGTAGAATCCACTTATTAACTCCCCAGGTAATATATGATTCTTTATGTAGTGGGCATTGAAATTCACTCATCTCTTATAGGTTTCTACTACACATACTTGTATAGAAAAAATTTCAACATGAGGTGAATCAATATTTATCTAGAGGAAACACAACAAAAATATATAATATATAATTCATAAATTAGTGAATAATACTGAAAATAATCATAGATTTAAAAGGATGGATTATTACCTCACCATGTCTTAAGAACACATGCATTGGTCACCCATAATATTAAATGAAGATTCAGTTAAATATATAATGGGGGAATAAACCACCCCTTTGTTTTTTCCATTTTACAAAAAAGAGGACCAAAGGGGTATTAAGACTAACATTGAATCCCTAAAAGAGACAAAATATATGTGGGTCGTGGGGGCACTATCAAACTCATGATGATCACCCATCAGACATCTAGTGAATCCCCATATCACTATTGATAGATCCTTATAAGGGGTTTTATTGAAAAATGAGATCATTATTCCTTTTATAATATTTATAATGGTAAAAAATTGTACAGTCACATTATCCAAACAACTAGGCTCATTATGGATCTCTACTATGGTTTTGTGGGTTTTCACTACATCCCACTGATCAATATTCTCCCATGATAGGATAAAACATAAAACTATTATTTTTTAATCCTCTCAACATCCAAAACAAAAATTCAATATCATTTTATATAATAATTTTTTGTCCTCTCAATATATTTTTAATGATATAAATTCTACCCATATTTAGTTTTACAATTGTCTAACACACAAAGATTCCACCACCAACTAGATATTTTTTTCATTAAAAATACCCACCGGAATTAATATTTTCTATTTTAAAAGGAATACTATAATTTACCCCTAATTATAAATATATATTAAATTTTCTATACATCACAACATTTTTATATCGTTTTCAATACTACTAATTGTGATTTAATTTGGAAACTCCAAACCCCTTGTATATTTATCCACAAATGAAACATACATAAATTTAAAAAATTACTTTTTATATTCATGATCATTATCACATATGGGTATTTTTTAACTCAAAAATTATCATCAGCATTCATTTGACAAAATTCGAATAAAAAAATAGCCACATTCACTTTTTGTGCATAAATATCTTTTAGTTACATAATTAAATATCAAATCCAAAAACAGATGAATCAACTACTATCCTTTTAGTAATCCAAATTATAAGTACTCATTTCCAAAAAAGAATTTTCTTACTTCTTTCCATGATAAAATAATTAGACAGAGGAAAACATTGGTGATATAATTTAAAAAAAGACTAATTCTCACAACAGTATGATCACAATACCCATCATCCATGCTAACAACGCCCATCATTCACTTTTAATGTATTATTCTCTCTTAAATTAATTGAAAAATATATAATATGACCCTTTATTTAAATTAACATGTTCACTAAAAGATGATAAATTAAAAAAAATTACTATAATATTACACTAAAATGATAATTGTTGTTTGAAAATACTTTAAATAATATTTTACTCATAATAATACTCAAAAAACCACCATGGGTATCAATGTGTTTTCTATTAAAAGTATAAAATTGATAATCTATAGCAGAACTAGTTATTTCGATCTATTTTTTTCATGAATGACCATTTTTCAATATAATCTATATTTCAAATGACAACCATTAAAAAATTAACTATAATTCCCTTATTTAAATTTATATATTTTTTATTCAAAACACTATGGAATTTATTATTAATCATACCCGGAAATCGTATATTTTTTTAAAAAATTCTATTTTCCCTAAAACCCAATCAATTAAAATTAATTCTTTATATTAGCTAATAAATAATAGTAATATAATATAATCAATAACTAAACCACCCAAATTAAAAATTATTATATTTTAATTTCTAATTTATTTTTGAGAAAATATCAGGTGGACTATTCTTTACTTATAGGGGATGTAGGATTCTCCTTATAAATTATTTAAATCAATAGTAAAGATAACAAAATTATGTATATTCTATTAGTACCACTACAATTATGCATAAAAATATATAAATTCATACATTTTTAGCATGATGACACATTTATAGCCTTATATATCACAATATATGATCATTTAACAAAACAATAATTCATAATTATTGTTTCTATTCCATAACCTATTATAGACATCATAAATCAGTTTGTCATATCTCCACCTCTTATTGAGTGTAACACCCCAGGATTTCAGAGTATGTTATTTCTTAAAAATAATTCAATAACTTGCACTACACGCAACACCGAGTTCAATCACACCATTAAAAGAGGTCATGAATAGTATTAACTACATTTTGAACTTTATATAATCCTTATAATTTTAGAATCTCTATTATGAGTTTCTTAGTCATATTGCAAGAACAAATTCATTTTCAGTATTATCAACTTCTAATAGTGAAACCTTTTTAAATACAATATTTTAAACTTTTTGACTAAATGGGGACATCAAAAATTTAAAATTAAACATCCCAAGCTTCCACGGTAAGCTTTCCTTTGAATAAAACAGTAGTGTGTGTTGTACGCAACTTCGAGTTCTAACACACCGTAACCAATCAAACTAGCCGTTATGAATAGTAATACCTACTTTTTGAAATTATATATATTTTATATTTGAAAATGGACTTCATTTTTGGATTCGGAATATCGAATTTAGCCTAAGGTGAAATTTTGGTACTTTTCGGATAACTTTCATATTTTGATGAATAGTGAAAATTACTAAATTTTAATTAAAAACAACTTTTTTAATCAAAATAATTAATAGTGATAAATTATGAATTTGAGTGGTTTTAAAGTATATTTAGAATATATTTTTACCATTTAATATAATGTTGGTCATTGGACATAATTTTACAATTAAACCGAACATAAACAAGTGTCAATCTTTTGATAGTTATTATCTCTTAAAAACACGCTTTTTGTTTTGACAGCGGGAATTAATTTTAAATTAATTTCTGCCACTTATGTGTTTTGAATTTAGGAAAATGGATTCCATATTTGGAATCAGGATGTTCAAATTGTGTAAATAGGTAACTTTTATTTTTAGATATTTTGAATAATTACTGCGGTAAATATTTTATTTACCATGGTTAAGGGTAAATCCGGTAAATAAGGGTTAAAAAATAATATTATAATAATACTAAATTACCCTAAAACGTGTCTTAACCCTATTGGTTGATACATGGTCGACCATGGGAATCTTTGGGTCTATTTTGGGACCCCATGGATCCACTTGTAAGTGATAATGACACTTTATTTTAATTAAGTTAAAATGAATACAAAAATGACACAAGCATATATCTTTTAGAAAAACAATTGTTACATAGGGTTATATATGTTGGCTTTTAGATTATAAATATTCATTAGAAATCTAAAAAGATTTCCTACATAATGATATTTTATTTATAATTTTTAGACATTAAATAATTTATTTTATTTATGACACAATGATGATGCATTAATTACTATAATAGTGAAAAATTAAAATAATTGATATTATAAATACCCAAATAAATATAATATGAAACTTTTAATGAATTAAACTAATTTTCTAGGATAATAGGATATATTAAGATTTATTTAATTGACTTTTTCGAAGTAATCAATCTTTAATGAGTTTCACAAAAATCAACTATTGAATAGTGTCAAAATTGACATAAAAGAGTTCTTAAAACAAATATTATATTATTAATTGATATTAAATTCCTAAAAATCTAAAGATCTTCCAAGAGACTTATGTCATAATAGGTTCATCATTAATGTACCACTTGGGGGTCTCTTGGATGTATATAGTAAGTTTATTAACCATATTATATAAAAATACAAAGAGACATTGTAAAAGTGAAACTAATTAACTTAGAGTTAATACTTAAAGATAAGGTTAATATAAGTACCCAAACCTGTCTAAATTCTATTGGTTGAGTGGTTTTCGACCTATCCCCACCTTAACCTTTGAATAATAATCTTTGGAGCCATTATAAACCGAATATGAATTTATTATAAATTAATATTTCTAGCATTTCCAAAGGTGCCCCTCACCCCTCTTATAAAAGGGCACTCCTCCTTCTCATTTCTTCACACCTTCAAAGCCTTTTGGTTCGGCCGAAATCTGCCCAAATACTCTCCCAACATCCCTCACTACAACCTAGAGGCCTTATTTGGATCAGAAAGCCAACCTAAGGATCCCTTTTGATCAAATCAAAAGGAAGAACCCGAAGAAGAGGTAATGATTTCACCACCCTTCTCCAAGTTCATTTCTTCTTCCACTTATTCTTCCTTTGTTCTTACCATTCTAAAATAATAACTCCAGTATATCACATATACTGTGATGTTATTATAAATATGGTACAATCATATTCAGTATTCTATCCACCCTTTGAATAACATGTCACCATACGTGCGTACGTACGGCTTACCGTCTCCACGTTGTGGTGTAATTGTTATTCAATATAATATTATTTGGATGAGTATAATAATGATGTGTAACTCATGTAAATAATAAATATAACATGTTAATGATTCTGTATATATGATATACCATCCATTTATATATTATTCTAATATCAAAAGAATGATATTGTTGCTCGTGCGTACGTACGGACTACCGTCTCCACGAACGCGATGAGATTCATTCTCCATCGTATCCATTCAAGTATAATTATCATTTTATGATTTAAAAATGATGTTTAAGGACTAGATATCATTCTGGATATGAATAAGATACAACAACCATGGCTTATGTAACAAAACATATAAAAGCAAATGAGTAAGTTAACTCCCGAAACGACGATAATTCTAAGATATTATTAACAAATCAATGTTAAAAGCTCATATATGATATCATATTATTATATATGATTCTTGTATAATTTAATAACAACTATTTCACCATTATACAGGAGGTTAACCTACCTCAACCAAGGAAAAGTACAAGGTAAGGTTTTACTTTACAATCTCTTCATTATCCAAGGTTGTTTATACGTAATAATCTACTGGGATCTCTTTATCATCCACATCCATGTTTCTTAAAAATGTATTTCAAAACATTTTTACTATTTACTAGAATATGAGTTAAAGTCATTTATACCCTTTTTGACTTTTATAAGTGGTTTATAAAGGAATATTTTGATCGTTTTCAAAACAATCTCCTTTTTAACCTTTTCGACAGAATTAAGGTAAGAATGTTTTTTTTAACTTATACGGCGGGTGCAGCTATTTTCCGCCGTTATAAAATCTTCAATGCTTCCCTTACAAGATTATAAGAATATTTTCAAAGAAAATGTTTTATTTTATATGGATCTTAAATGATTTCAAAATAAAAGGAGATATTTCTTTTAAAAGAATTTTGATTTCATCTATGTCAACATCCTTTGATGGATTTTAAGATTATTTGATGTTGATTTATTATGATACAAAACTTCTATATTGTATTGAAGGTTTTGTGATATGTTTGACTGTGGATGTGCTATTTTTATACCATTCATAGTTTATGGTGAAAGTATTGACATTTCGTATGCTAGTTTTAATATGAATGTTTATGTTATGTTTAAACCTTTTCATATGGGAATGCATTGGACTTAATATGTGACGGGTGGAGCCCGCTATAGCTCCTCTATGCATCGGTAGGTTTCATGAGACAAACTAGTGTCTTGGCACAAGGCCTTGACAAAATCTTATTTGTAGTCTTGGCACGAGGCCTTGGCTATGTGGTTATGATAGTCTGGAATTATGCATTCCAACATTATGAAAGTGGTTATTGATTTTTGCATGTGATTATTCGATTAGTAGAATATCCATGTGAATAAGTAAATGGCATTATTTCATTTTATTTATGCCATACCATGTTGAAAGTTCATATTTAAAAGGCTTTTGTTTTAGTTATACATTGCCTTAAATGTTTATTCTTATTTATGAAAGTTTACGCTATATTGTTATCCTTACTGGGCATTTGAGCTCACCCCTTTTCTATGTTTTATTTTTCCCAGGATGTGAAGAAGTAAGTTATGAATGACCTGCAGGGATTTTATGAGGGGTTAATAGTGTGGATTGTGGAAATATTATGTTGTTGTAGTAGTTTTTCATTTTATGATGTAATGTAAAACTTATGAATATATCTAGTGTTTCCAAGGCTACTAAACCAATCGGTCTTTCGAGATTTGATCTTTCTGGTGATCATGCCAATGTTATGTAATAATGCACCGACTCTGGGTAACTGGGGTTGGGGCGTTACAGTTGGTATCAGAGGAAGTTTAGTACAAACCTTGGAAGCTAGATTTAGATAAACTCTGATTAGAGCACGTAGACCTAAGATGAACTTTAAGGATTAGTGTAGAAGAACTTCCTAGAATTTTGGTATTGTAGAGATTTTGTGAGTTTTCCGAGCAATACATCCCTGTCTGGATACGAACAGGTAGAGGCAGCTCTGGCACAGATGTACCTAGGGGTAAAACCCGAAAACACCGCTTTGAGCTAGACTCGAACGGGAACTGTTGCACGACAACAGGCCTTGCTGCACTCTTGGTTACGACACTCCCGGGGGATATGCTTAGGATAATTCTCATTTTCATTACAAACCATTATGAAGGGTTTGTGAGTATATACTTCCTCAAAGAAAACATTTTTATGATTATGGATTATATCCATAAATAGTTCAATTTATGTTAAGTGTTTTATAAGTATGGGATTATGTATTTTGACTCATTAACTAATCTAGTTTATGCCATTGTTTAGAAATGGCGCCCAGTAGAAGGAATGATAACTCCAGAAATGCACATGATTCAAAGAGAAGGAAGGATCATATCTCTCATGGTCTTAAGCTAGAATTTATAAGAGAAATAGTCTCCCATGTATTATCATCATATGAAGAAATAATATCATGTGTTGATAAGATAAGTAAAGAGTTTACTGAGTCCTATGGCTTTGAAGGGAAGCAAGAGAAGAAAAGGATGGAAGATAAAAAGATGGATAAAGGGAAGAGGGAAAAGAAGAATTTTCCCATATGTGGTAACTGTGGAAAGAAACACCCTGGAACTTGCCTGAAAGGAATGGGAGTTTGTTATAAGTGTGGAGGAAAAGGGCACAAAGTACGTGACTGCAAGGGTAAGAAAATGGTTTCAAATGTACAATGCTTCATTTGCAAGGAGTTTGGACACTACACGAACCTATGTCCCAGTCATCAGACTATGCCGCAAATGATGTTATTGGATAATAATCTTGTTATGATACTACCACAGATAAAGAGGAATGTTTAGAGTTCTTATGTTGATTATGTCAATTGAGTGTTGTATCAACAATGTACTTGTTACAATAATCATGGAGTATATAAGGATTGTACTGCAGTAATATTTCATTAAGGACTTGAGATGGTGTGGAACAAAGAAAAGTGACTCAGTAGCAGGTTAAATGTTTGGAAAATATATGGTTGAGAGAAAGATAAACCATAATATGGTTCAGATACCGAGGTGGTGATTTTAGAATAATACATGATTGATTTGGATAAATTATATTGGATATTATTGACTACCTTGAAGCTGATTAATGATTTGTATATTCCATCATTTTTGGGGTTTAAAACATTTTTGGATTAATGAAGTATATCCAGCATTCTATATGGAATAAGGGAACATGAATGTAATCAATAAGGAATATGGTAATACATGATGAAGGTATTCATATGCTATTACGGGGTTAAAAGGATCTATATTATGTTTACCTTCCTTATAAATGTTTTACTGTGAGTTTGGATAGAAGTATTTTGGATAGTTCTAGTTTGGATTATTTTGGATTTCCATAAAAGGACAACCCGGAGGTCGGGCGGCAACCCGTCGCGTCCGGCAAGGCTGCGAGACTTGAACCCGCAACCGAATGGCGACAAGGGTGTATCACCTACCACTGGCCCACGAGATGTCCTGGATTAAATAATTTAGTTTTTATTAAAAGATCTTTTAGATGAATTATAAATTCGTTTATTTTGGAACCCTATACGAATAGTGTAAATAGAATTTTTTTTACATTCTATTATCTTTTAGAGTGAAAGATGAGTATGTGGTAGAAATTTATTAATGGATAAAACTCTAATTATAAAGTAAGTATATCTCCATATGATCTTAGCCAATCTCATAAAAAATTCCTCAATATTAAGAAAAGCAAATTAGAACAAAAATGTTTTCCTAGATGGTACCTTAAATCATCACTAATTTATGGATTTGGGATTGTTGGCCTTTTCATAGCCATGTTTTCTACCACTCTCCATCAGGTAATTGATGGTTAGATTTTTCTTCCATATCCATATTTTCTTACATGGAACCCTAGTATGTGTTATTTTCGGTAATCTTCATACTTTCGACTCTTTATTTTAAATAGAGGCCTCGTTAATTCATTTTTCGATGTGGGATTTCAACTAAGATATTTTGAAACGTCAAAAATGTGTTATCCCAATACCCTATATTTTGTTGAACCGATGGTACTTCAAATCATCATAGATTGATGAGTTTAAGGACCTCAATTTTATACTTGTTTTTGATTGATGACCTCAATCACTACCTATAAATATTTACGTTTTTCCTCCAATTATATGTCTCTAATTGCCACCAATGTTCTCCTAATCGAGATCATAATTTGGTGGTGACCCTTTCATTTATCTTTTCCTCGTATTAAGACTAAATTTTAGTAACCCAATTTCCGATGTGGGTTTTCCCACAAATATATTTTCTACTTTCAACCTTTTATTTTCAAAGAACAATTTCAAATTGCGAGGACGCAATTTATTGAAGGAGGGGAGAATGTAACACCCCAGGATTTCAGAGTGTGTTATTTCTTAAAAATAATTCAATAACGTGCACTACACGCAACACCGAGTTCAATCACACCATTAGAAGAGGTCATGAATAGTATTAACTACATTTTGAACTTTATATAATCCTTATAATTTTAGAATCCCTATTATGAGTCTCTTAGTCATATTGCACGAACAGATTCATTTTCAGTATTATCAACTTCTAATAGTGAAACCTTTTTAAATACAATATTTTAAACTTTTTGACTAAATGGGGACATCAAAAATTTAAAATTAAACATCCCAAGCTTCCACGGTACGCTTTCCTTTGAATAAAACAGTAGCGTGTGTTGTACGCAACTTCGAGTTCTAACACACCGTAACCAATCAAACTAGCCGTTATGAATAGTAATACCTACTTTTTGAAATTATATATATTTTCTATTTGAAAATGGACTTCATTTTTGGATTCAGAATATCGAATTTAGCCTAAGGTGAAATTTTGGTACTTTTCGGATAACTTTCATATTTTGATGAATAGTAAAAATTACTAAATTTTAATTAAAAACAACTTTTTTAATCAAAATAATTAATAGTGATAAATTATGAATTTGAGTGGTTTTAAAGTATATTTATAATATATTGTTACCATTTAATATAATGTTGGTCATTGGACATAATTTTACAATTAAACCGAACATAAACGAGTGTCAATCTTTTGATAGTTATTATCTCTTAAAAACACGCTTTTTTTTTGACAGCGGGAATTAATTTTAAATTAATTTCTGCCACTTATGTGTTTTGAATTTAGGAAAATGGATTCCATATTTGGAATCAGGATGTTCAAATTGTGTAAATAGGTATCTTTTATTTTAAGATATTTTGGATAATTACTGCGGTAAATATTTTATTTACCATGGTTAAGGGTAAATCCGGTAAATAAGGGTTAAAAAAATAATATTATAATAATACTAAATTACCCTAAAACGTGTCTTAACCCTATTGGTTGATACATGGTCGACCATGGGAATCTTTGGGTCTATTTTGGGACCCCATGGATCCACTTGTAAGTGATAATGACACTTTATTTTAATTAAGTTAAAATGAATACAAAAATGACACAAGCATATATCTTTTAGAAAAACAATTGTTACATAGGGTTATATATGTTGGATTTTAGATTATAAATATTCATTAGAAATCTAAAAAGATTTCCTACATAATGATATTTTATTTATAAATTTTAGACATTAAATAATTTATTTTATTTATGACACAATGATGATGCAGTAATTACTATAATAGTGAAAAATTAAAATAATTGATATTATAAATACCCAAATAAATATAATATGAAACTTTTAATGAATTAAACTAATTTTCTAGGATAATAGGATATATTAGGATTGATTTAATGGACTTTGTTCGAAGTAATCAATCTGTTATGAGTTTCACAAAAATCAACTATTGAATAGTGTCAAAATTGACATAAAAGAGTTCTTAAAACAAATATTATATTATTAATTGATATTAAATTCCTAAAAATCTAAAGATCGGCCATGAGACTTATATCATGATAGGTTCATCATTAATGTACTACTTGGGGGTCGCTTAGATGTATATAGTAAGTTTATTAACCATATTATATAAAAATACAAAGAGACATTGTAAAAGTGAAACTAATTAACTTAGAGTTAATACTAAAAGATAAGGTTAATATAAGTACCCAAACCTGTCTAAATTCTATTGGTTGAGTGGTTTTCGACCTATCCCCACCTTAACCTTTTAATAATAATCTTTGGAGCCATTAGAAACCGAATATGAATTTATTATAAATTAATATTTCTAGCTTTTCCAAAGGTGCCCCACACCCCTCTTATAAAAGGGCACTCCTCCTTCTCATTTCTTCACACCTTCAAAGCCTTTTGGTTCGGCCAAACTCTGCCTAAATACTCTCCCAACATTCCTCACTACAACATAGAGGCCTTAGTTGGATCAGAAAGCCAACCTAAGGATCCCTTTTGATCAAATCAAAAGGAAGAACCCGAAGAAGAGGTAATGATTTCACCACCCTTCTCCAAGTTCATTTTTTCTTCCACTTATTCTTCCTTTGTTCTTACCATTATAAAATAATAACTCCAGTATATCACATATACTCTGATGTTATTATAAATATGGTACAATCATATTCAGTATTCTATCCACCCTTTGAATAACATGTCACCATACGTGCGTACGTACGGCTTACCGTCTCCACGTCGTGGTGTAATTGTTATTCAATATAATATTATTTGGATGGGTATAATAATTATGTGTAACTCATGTAAATAATAAATATAACATGTTAATGATTCTGTATATATGATATACCATCCATTTATATATTATTCTAATATCGAAAGAATGATATTGTTGCTCGTGCGTACGTACGGACTACCGTCTCCACGAACGCGATGAGATTCATTCTCCATTGTATCCATTCAAGTATAATTATCATTTTATGATTTAAAAATGATGTTTAAGGACTAGATATCATTCTGGATATGAATAAGATACAACAACCATGGCTTATGTAAGAAAACATATAAAAGAAAATGAGTAAGTTAACTCCCGAAACGACGATAATTCTAAGATATTATTAACAAATCAATGTTAAAAGATCATATATGATATCATATTATTATATATGATTCTTGTATAATTTAATAACAACTATTTCACCATTATACAAGAGGTTAACCTACCCCAACCAAGGAAAAGTACAAGGTAAGGTTTTACTTTACAATCTCTTCATTATCCAAGGTTGTTTATACGTAATAATCTACTGGGATCTCTTTATCATCCACATCCATGTTTCTTAAAAATGTATTTCAAAACATTTTTACTATTTACTAGAATATGAGTTAAAGTCATTTATACCCTTTTTGACTTTTATAAGTGGTTTATAAAGGAATATTTTGATCGTTTTCAAAACAAGGTCCTTTTTAACCTTTTCGACAGAATTAAGGTAAGAATGTTTTTTTTAACTTATACGGCGGGTGCAGCTATTTTCCGCCGTTATAAAATCTTCAAAGCTTCCCTTACAAGCTTATAATAATATTTTCAAAGAAAATGTTTTATTTTATATGGATCTTAAATGATTTCAAAATAAAAGGAGATATTTCTTTTAAAAGAATTTTGATTTCATCTATGTCAACATCCTTTGATGGATTTTAAGATTATTTGATATTGATTTATTATGATACAAAACTTCTATATTGTATTGAAGGTTTTGTGATATGTTTGACTGTGGATGTTCTATTTTTATACCATTCATAGTTTATGGTGAAAGTATTGACATTTCGTATGCTAGTTTTAATACGAATGTTTATGTTATGTTTAAACCTTTTCATATGGGAATGCATTGGACTTAATATGTGACGGGTGGAGCCCGCTATAGCTCCTCTATGCATCGGTAGGTCTCATGAGACAAACTAGTGTCTTGGTACAAGGCCTTGACAAAATCTTATTTGTAGTCTTGGCACGAGGCCTTGGCTATGTGGTTATGATAGTCTGGCATTATGCATTCCAACATTATGAAAGTGGTTATTGATTTTTGCATGTGATTACTCGATTAGTAGAATATCCATGTGAATAAGTAAATGGCATTATTTCATTTTATTTATGCCATACCATGTTGAAAGTTCATATTTAAAAGGCTTTTGTTTTAGTTATACATTGCCTTAAATGTTTATTCTTATTTATGAAAGTTTCCGCTATATTGTGATCCTTACTGGGCATTTGAGCTCACCCCTTTTCTATGTTTTATTTTTCCCAGGATGTGAAGAAGTAAGTTATGAATGACCTGCAGGGATTTTATGAGGGGTTAATAGTGTTGATTGTGGAAACATTATGTTGTTGTAGTAGTTTTTCATTTTATGATGTAATGTAAAACTTATGAATATATCTAGTGTTTCCAAGGCTACTAAACCAATCGGTCTTTCGAGATTTGATCTTTCTTGTGATCATGCCAATGTTATGTAATAATGCACCGACTCTGGGTAACTGGGGTTGGGGCGTTACATTGAGATTGTTCTAAAAAAATATGTTTTGATATATATTTTTTAACATCACATTCTCGTTTAAACAAATGATACATGATTTGTAATGTTATGTTATATTATCCCAAACTCTTAAAACATATGTTTTTGAATTCTAACGCTAATATCTATGACCTACCATGAGGTGAATATTTAAATATAATAAATATATATTTTTCCTTCATGCATCTATAATTAAAACCTCTATATTTTTTCAAATATTCTATATTCCAAAAATATTTGGAATGAAACTGGAATGAAATAGTTTTATACCTTAGTCTCAAATAAAAATGGTATGTAATTAAATATCTCGGATTATCAATACATTATTATTTATTATTTTAATTAATTATTTCGAAACTCAAAGCTGAGAGGGAATGTGATTTTGAGGCCTGGTGTCCTCAAAATAATTTCATGGAAAATATTAAAATATTAATAATAATGCATGCATATTTTTATAAAAAAATTGGAATAAATTATAAATAGGTTCCCAAATCATAAATCATAGGGAATCATTGTGCTTAGAGAAGCGAATTTACCTTTCTAGGGGTCTAACAACGATCTTTGAGGGTCAAATGCAAAATGTAGTTTTTTGGAGTTTTAATAAATATAATAAATTGTTAATTGATTTTATTTTTAAAGCTTCATTGATGTAGTAATTATTTTTATTAGTCCTTAAAGAAAATAATCAATGATTATGAAAATAAACAAATAATTTTGTGGAGGCTCAAGAGAGAACTTGGAGAAATCTCTCAACAGTAAATGATGGCAGGATTTAGAATCAGAGATCAGTGGATACTATTTTGGATGGATCCCTACAATGAAGGCAATTGGATGATCGATTATCTTTATTGAATTATCTAACTATGAGGTAGGGATTTTTAGATTGATTTTAATCCCCCATTTCTAGAATGAACAATGAACACAAATCAACCAATGAACATGTTGAATTTTAGTTCCATAATTCTTAAAGGATGGTCATATTTTTCTTAATCATTGGGGGATGAATTTTTTATACTCTATTCAACATTCTTCATTAAAAAATAAATTGATTAAGGTGAAAATATAAATGGCAGAGAATAATTCCTTAGGGAGTTATTTTTTCTTTTCTTACCCATGTTCATAGTGTTAGTCACCATTGAACCCTTGTGGTTACAGTTGGGCTATTCAGGATTCATTGAACCTAAATATACCCCCATATTAGAGAAAAATTTAATGTAGAAGCCGCATAATGGTACATAATGACAAAAAGATCCCAGATATATAATAGTTCGCAATTATGAGTAGGACTGGAGCCCCTATTGTTAGCCGAAGGGACCAGCGGATCACCGGAGGCCACATAGGGGAGGCAGCGTACACCTAAGGAGTCTCTCATGGGTGAATATGTTGGTGGCTTCATGGGGAAGTAGTACTTCCAGCTAGTGGGGTAGAATTGACCGGGGTATGTGATGGGGTAGCCAAATGTGTGCCAGTGCAGCCGCATGGATCCTATGGTGCTAGTGAGGCTATGGGATAGGAGGACATGGAGGGACCAACATGTGGGTTATGGTATGGAACTGCATGGATTAGAGGGGAATTTGGCCGAGGCCTACATCGTGCAACTGACTAGATCTGTCCACAAACATGTAGTTCAAACCACATGAGCCAGGATTTTTTAGTCTAGGTTATATAGACTTGGTTGGACCCAGAATGGATATAAGCCAGACCATTTTACAGAAAAAACATATTATTTAGACAATGTGTTTGTTTGACAATCCATTTGTGGTGTTCAAACCCTTTTTATGAGAACACCATTTTGATATATCTTAATTAAGTTTATAGGGATGTTTTAATATAACCAAATGTCTTGAGGATAAGGTTCTCCCAAAATGTGTGTGCTATGAGGGGAATCTTTCTACTACATTTGTCTTTGAGACTCCACGACATTGTGAGACTATGATATTTATCATGACTACGTGTCTTAATGATAATATGTATGATTCCAAGACTAAGTGTACTCTAAGGAATGAGTGTCCAATCGCGACTACTAGTCTTATCGATGCAGTGTTTTTTTGGACTACATCTGATGATCATATTTTGCAAACTATTGACATATAAATATGTGAGGTGACAATATTATTTTATTGTGGAATAATTTTTATACTTTTTTTTGTATAATTTGTGTATTTATTTGTGGTATACATCTTGGGTTTCATAATGGTATTCCTTTTTGGTTTCTATGTGTCCAACTAAGTACAGTATTAATCTCCTCTACATGGGATTTCCCACACTTGTCGTGTCTTGTGCACATGATTAATGCATTGATGAAGTCCTAGAATGACTAGGACCATGTGATTCTTAGAGAGACCAGATATTCAAGGTGTGATCCTTTGTCTTTAGGTTTTCGTACAGTTCATTTCCCTTCAGTTGTGGTTTTCTACAGATATGTTTTAGAAACATGTGAATTCACTTTTACAGAATCTTTATTTTGGGGGGAATGTATTCTGGAATAGTTTACATTCTTGTTTTCTACTTTCATAATATGTGGATTGTATTATATTGTAAGAATGTATTTTTTACTTAGTTTTTTTACATTTCATCAATTTTGGGAATGGAGATGTGTGCATGTGTACATGTTCTTAAGAAAATTCCCCATATTTGTGGGATATTCCTACTATATCCTTATCACCAGCCCATATCCAATTATAGGAAAGAATGGGGTAGATAGAGAATGGGCCTCTCTGGGATGGGTCATGACAAAGTGGTATTACAGAATTCGGTTCTACTTCTGGATAGAATTTCAATGTGGTCTGTAATGGCCCGGACCTCTCCGGTCCATTACTTTGTGGAATTTTGGTGTTGGAGGTGTTCTGGGAGGCCAAGGGGACTTATCCCCAACACTTTGCCAATTTTCCAGTTCTATGAACAGTGTTTCCAGTTTTATGAACAGTAACAGATCGGTCTGACAGATCGGTCTCACCGATCAGTTTCACAGATCGGTGTGACAGATCGGTTTCACAGATCGGTTTGACAGATCGGTTTCACAGATCGGTTTCACAGATCGGTGTGACAGATCGGTTTCTCAGATCAGTGTGACAGATCAGTTTCACAGATCGGTCTGACAGATCGGTTTCACAGATCGGTCTGACAGATCTGTTTCACAGATCCGTCTGACAGATCGGTTTCACAGATCGGTGTGACAGATCCGTTTCACGGATCGGTCTGACAGATCGGTTTCACAGATCGGTGTGACAGATCGGTTTCACAGATCGGTCTGACAGATCG
The DNA here is from genome assembly GCA_963277665.1 of Viscum album. Classification (NCBI taxonomy): domain Eukaryota; kingdom Viridiplantae; phylum Streptophyta; class Magnoliopsida; order Santalales; family Viscaceae; genus Viscum; species Viscum album. The sequence continues at coordinate 1,210,513,829 of OY728148.1, forward strand.
GTTTCACAGATCGGTGTGACAGATCGGTTTCACAGATCGGTCTGACAAATTGGTTTCACAGATCGGTCTGACAGATCGGTTTCACAGATCGGTCTGACAGATCGGTTTCACAGATCGGTGTGACAGATCAATTTCACAGATCGGTTTCATAGATCGGTCTAACAGATCAGTTTCGCAGATCAGTGTGACAGATCGGTTTCACAGATCGGTCTGACAGATCAGTTTCATAGATCGGTGTGATAGATCAGTTTCACAGATCGGTTTCACAGATCTGTTTCATGTACAGTAACAGTGTGTGAACAGTGTTTCCAGACTCCTACAGTTTTGCCCCTTTTAACGTTTCATTTAACGTAAAATACATTTAAATCCTTATTTTAAGGGCTCTTAAGGCCGATTCAAATGCCATAAATCCTATATTAATTATTCATAAGGCTTGTAATGTTTTACTTGGTCAAACCGCGTGGGTTAATGCGATCCGTTTTTAATGGAGAATTAACCGGATCTGAAACCGTCATCTCATTAAATCTTAAAAAAAAGGGACGAGATATCATTCTCCCTTGTTCTTTCCCTTTGTTCTCAACTAAGAGGCGCTATAACCTTTCAATCCTTTCCATAGGAGTTGCACAATCAATCTTTACTCCTAGGATTGGTTCCTCTTTGTTTTGATGAAACCAAGCTTTGTCGATCAATCTTCGATATAAGGAATGTTGTATCATCGTTCATTTGGGGTTCATCTTCTCCTATCCTCCTTTCAATAATTATACCATGTAATTTCAAAAATTATAATGGGTTTTATAATGGGGTTGGTTGGTACTGTCGTACCGCAGCATCCTCTAGTGGATGCAGTTGTCGCGAGGGGAGGATTGTGACCTGTTTTGTGGATAAAGAACGTGAGGAACTATTTGAGGTATGGGATTCATGGCTTCTCCAATTGTATATGTGCAATCATAGAATTAGCATGATTTATCCCTTTGGATCACAATGAAATTGACCTAATTAAATACTTGAACCGGAATAAAATAATTGGTTGATCGCATGTTGTTTCTTTATACCGTGATAATGGTTTGCCTCATGTTTTCCTAGATATAGTGATATCTATATTTTCTTTAATTAGTTGCTCGTTCATGATGGAAATTGATAATGAACGTAAAGCCGGAATTAATTTTTAATTAATTGACTAAAGATAAAGAGGCATGTAAATTAATCTGGTTTTTGTCGTTGTTGTAGTTGTTCTAATTTGAGGATAATCAAATTAGGGAAGTAAGCATGGTTATTTAATTGTGATAGCTTGCTGATTAGGTATCCATGATTGGAACCTACGAATAACAAATCTGCCAATTCAATATGGATTAGAGAACAGATTATGTGGGAGTTTCTAAAAGGGTTCTGAGTTACCCTCTTGTTTGTTAAAAGGTCAAGAGCCCATGAAGTGATGTTTGTTTTCCTGCTGCTTGTGCTGTGATGTGAGCCTGGATGGTTGTTGTGATATGTGGAGGCATGGAGGTCTTGTGGTTATGGCAGCAGATGACGCCTAGAGTGGCGAGATGCATCAGTTTATGCATATGGGTGTCGGGGAGGACACCCGGGGTAATGGAATGGGATGGATGTGGTTACTGGTTGCTTGCGGTTTTATTGAATGTTAATCTGCTTTGCTTTTCCCCACTGCTCAAGGCAGCTGGTCTTGCTACCCTTCTTCCGAAGGAGGTGAAGACGCGCGGGGTATGCCACGTGCTTTCCGTGTTTAGCCTCTCGAGGGAGAATGGGTATATGCTCTTTCTATAGGCGGCAAAGACTCGATGGGTAGTATATCTATTCACCGTGTTGAGCCTCCTTTGTGTTTAGAAGCATATGATGCTTTTCTAGAATGCCTGGGAATGTGGAAAAGTAATTCTGTAATGACTGTTTGATTAAATGGTGAAAATCCACGGGGATGGAGATGCTGGAATTTAAAGGTGATGTGAATCTTAAAAAGGAGCAGTTGTTTTTGAATGTGATACCAATTCAGTTTAATGTGTAATTGTTCATTCGTAAATAATGTTTAAAGAATTAATAAATGTACAGTGGAACTGATAAAATCGTAATGGAGTAATCTAATAAAGCTCTTCAAATGGTTTTGTGCTTGTAGGATACCTAGTCGTTGAAGTAGCAGCCTGGAGTCTGAGAGACGTTAGCTGCAGTTGTATCTAAGACTAGGTAATGCCCATAGTGTGGATGTGAGTTACATATATATTCTGTACTTTTTGTGTTTCTATATGCTACTCCACCCTGTCGGTAAGGGAAACTGACACCCCGGGGATTCTGAGCCCTGGGGGGTGTTTTCCCCAACATTCCGATGGGACGTTGAATGGCTGACTACCCCCTTTGGCCCCGCTCTCTTCTCTTGGTAGATCATTGTGCTAGTAGGCACAATGGTTAGTTTTACCCATATATGTGTGTAGAGGGCTGTGATGGCTTGTGGTTATTTCCCACACATATATTCTGGATATAGTATCCTATGGACTACTATAGGTGTAACGTGTATAAGCTATAATGGCTTGAGGATCCTTACTCGGAATATGGGCTGTAATGGCTTGAGGTATTATACCCGATGTATGATACACGTTATACGAGCTGTGGTGGCTCCCGGAAACTACCTGATTACTTTGGTTGTGAGGACGGTGTGGTGCTTTGCCCAGGTGTCTGCGGGCAAGCCTTTGGAGAGAGATGAATAGGACGTATGTCTTTGGGGAAAAGCGGCAAACCAGTGGGGAAGTAGTAGCGGGGTACCCTTGATATTCTTTACTATATGCTATATTCTTTTATGCATTACTTGGTGAGAGTAGCCATGGTGAGGTTGGGAACACAGTATTCCTGTTTAGGTGACGAGTTAGTTTCACTTGTTGTTCACTGGGCTTTAGCATGATTTCTTTACCTTTACACGAGAGGCTTGGGGAGGATCCTACTGAGTATACTGTTATACTCACCCTATGTACATATAAACTGTTTTTCAGGTCACTTGGAGCAGGTTGGAGATTAAGCTGGTCACTAGTAGCTTGTGGTTGGAGGAGGAGCTGTTCGGGCTCGTCGTCACTGCCGTTTTTCTTTCTTTTGGGTACTTTTAGTTTTCCCTTTCAGTTGTAGTACTTTTGCATCACATTTCATATATGTACTTGGTTCCTTTTTTATATTTCAGTTATGAGTTGGTGTTGGTTGGAGTCTATTCTATCTCTCTCTTCTGCATGTGTTCTCTTAGAGGGTAATGCCTCCCATTTGTACGTTATTATACCATCGGTGCTAGTCGCCAACCCGGGGCCTACTGGAGGCGGGACTCGGGGGTCATTATCTCCCTTTTCACATTGCCAGCCCAGGAGGGGTACACTTTGTGGGGAGGGGGTCGTGACAGATTGGTATCAGAGGAATGGTTGAGAGATAGGATGGAGTTTGGAGTTAGGCACAGGTGAGGATGCATGGGATGGTAGGGAAACGGTGTCATTCATGTTTAGCAAGTGGGGTAAACACTGGAGACCGACAGAGACATAGGCGTTCAGGGCCCCCTATGATATGTTGCACGGACCTTTAAGTTTACGATGGCTACTAAACAAAGTGATACTGGTTGCAGGGTAGAGACCTAGGAAAGGATCATGCATCATTATTCTTTGCGCCTGTGTTTGAATGGGTAGACCTTGGGATAGGTAACCTAAAATTAAACAAACAAAATAATTATTTAATTAATGTTGAGTCTTCCATATTCCAGGCTTAGGAGCTCTAACGGTTGATATTTTACAGGTATGGCTCCAGGTCGACGTCCTCGTCAGGTTAGCGCAGAAGGTGCCCAGCAGACTGTTCCAGCAAATTGCCGCCGGGTAGAGATTGACGACGATGACACTTGGAGGAAGAAACTCCGAGAGTTTCAGCGCCAGAGTCTATAGAAGTACGAGGGATCCATTTCAGATGCAGTCACAGAAGACTGGTTGGAGGAGGTCGAGATAGGATTCAGTTCGATTCGTGCTCGGAAGGAACACTGGGTGTCCTTGGTTGTGACGATGTTGTGTGGAGCAGCGAGACAGTGGTGGTTCTTGTTCCTCGGGGATCGTGAGGAGTCAGCGATCTCATGGGAGGAGTTTCGAGACAGGTTTAGAGTCGAGTTTCTTTCATCGACTGTGAAGGCGTCCAGTCACCAGGAGCTACTCACCCTTCGACAGGGGAGCTCCAGTGTTCGAGAGTTTGGAATCCGTTTCAGGAACCTTCTACGATATGCTTCAGACCTGTTACCGGATGATGAGGCCAGGGCGAGGCATTTCGAGGAGGCTTTGCGTCCAGAGATCCAGCGCCAGGTCACCCCATTTATGCTGAAGACATATCCTGAGGTACTGGAAAGGGCAGAGGTTTTTGAGAGGACTTTGACCAGGACCGGATCGTCACGAGAGGGGAATCGTCATGATTCCTCACGAAGCAGAGCTGTGTTCCGAGGTTCCCGGTTTTCAGGACAGAAGAGTTTCCGTTCACCTGGGGGTAGGTCCTAGCCCTTCCCATCTCGTTTATCTGGAGGCAGAAACTCTCAAGCCTATGCCAAGGGATCAGGCGCTTTTTTTTCTTGTGGTGGTCATGGTCATCAGCAGCGGGAGTGCCCGACTTTTCAGAGCAGTCATCGTGCACCAGGCGCTCAACTCCAGGTTCCTCCGTTGAGGCATTTCCAGCCGAGGCAGCAGTAGCAGGTTGCACCAGCTTTAGATCACCAGAGGGTAGATGGAGTAGGCAGAGGACATCCCCATGATTCTCCCCATCCTCATAGAGAAGAGTGCGGCTGTGGTGGTGGTCGTCATCAGGGTCAGAGAGGCCGTGGAGGTGGTTGTGGTCAGCTTCATGCTCTAGCGTTCCCAGCTCGAGGCGAGCCAGACTTCGTCCGAGGTACCCTTTGCTTGTTTTCTACCTTGGTGTATACCTTGTTTGATTCAGGAGCGACACACTCCTTTATATCCCCTACCCTTGTCCACGCTTTGGTACTTGAGTTAGAGAGGCTTCCAGTGCCCTTAGCGTTGACTACGCCAGTTAGAGGTCGAGCTAGCTTGTTTGAAGTATGTAGAGATTGTGAGCTAGTGTTGGGGCAGCACCGCTCTTGGGGAGATTTCCTATGTTTACGAATACAACCATATGATGTCATCCTCGGCATGGATTGGTTGTATTCGGTGCAGACTATTGTGGATTGCTACAGGAAGAAGTTCGTTTTCATTGATGAAGATGAAGAGGAAGTAGTGTTTTTTGCTGAGAGAGTTCCTCGGATGATTCATAGACGAGTTTCATCCTTATCATCCATGATGGCTGGGATGATGCTGAGTTCTTCAGAGGTTCAACAGTTGGCGTTTCCTAGGTTCGTAGAGGAGTACCCTGACGTCTTTCCAGAAGAGGTTGTATCCTTACCCCCTCGACGAGAGATCGAGTTTGGGATCGAGCTACAGCCGGGAGCGTCTCATATCTCTATGTCTCCGTATCGGATGGCCCCTTATGAGTTACGAGAGCTACGTATACAGCTCGATGGTATGTTGCAATGGGGTTTTGTTCGGCCAAGTGTGTCACCGTGGGGTGCACCAGTTTTGTTTGTGAAAAAGGCCGACGACAGTTTGCGGTTGTGCGTCGATTATCGTCGGTTAAACAAAGTGACAATAAAGATTCGCTATCCTCTTCCATGGATTGATGACCTATTCGATCAACTGAAGGGTGCAAGTTGGTCCTCAAAGATCGACTTGCGGTCAGGATATCATCAGATGCGTGTAAAGGATAAGGATATCCCGAAGACTGCTTTCCGTTGTCGTCATGGGCATTATGAGTTTGTTGTAATGCCATTCGGCGTGACGAATGCTCCAGCTATTTTCATGGGGTTGATGAACGCTGTGTTCCGTGAATTCCTGGACAAGTCTGTTGTGGTCTTCATCGATGACATCCTTGTGTACTCCACATCTGAAGAAGAGCATGCAGAGCATCTACGAGCCGTTTTGGGAGTTCTTTGCCAACATCAGTTGTTTGGAAAGTTGTCCAAGTGTGAGTTCTGGGCTCGAGAAGTTCGTTTCTTAGGGCATGTTGTGTCCCAACAGGGAGTAGCTGTGGATCCTTCGAAGGTAGAAGCAGTGGTGTCTTGGGCAGCCCCCAAGACTGTGTCAGAGGTGCGAAGTTTCCTTGGTCTCGCAGGCTATTATAGGAGGTTTGTGGGTAATTTCTCCCGAGTTGCGACTCCTCTGACAGCTTTGACCAGGAAGGAACAAGCGTTCATATGTACTGATCAGTGTCAGACAGCTTTCGAGTATCTAAAGGAGAAGTTGGTAAGTGCGCTAGTTCTTTTTCTTCCAGCGGAGGGAGTCCAGTTTGATGTTTTCTGTGATGCTCACATCTGGGGCTACGTTGTGTTCTCATGCAGCAGAGGTCTGTTGTTTCTTATGGGTCTCGGCTGTTGCGTCCCCATGAATGCAACTATGCCACCCATGATCTTGAGTTGGCAGCCGTGGTGTTTTTGCTGAAGTTGTGGAGACATTACCTCATTGGAGAGCGCTTTGTGGTTTTCACCGATCATAAGAGTTTGAGGTATGTTTTCTCTTAGCAGGATTTGAACTTGAGGCAGCGTCGGTGGATGGAGTTCTTGCAGGAATACGACTTTGAAATATCGTATACACCTGGAAAAGGGAATGTTGTAGCTGATGCATTAAGCCGAAAGTCACGTAATGATGTTGTGCGTGAATCTGCTGATTTTTGGAGAGTGATGGAAGAGCTATAAGCTTTGCATCTTGATATGGGAGAAGTTGGGGTAAGAGGTTGTCTTTTCCAGATGACGGTGCATTCATCCCTGATGAATAAGGTGGAAGAGTCTCAGTTGGGTGATCTAGAGGTGGAAGTTTGGAGAGACAGAGTTGTATGTGGTGAGGCCACTGATGGTTGGTCGGAGCATGAACAACACCGAGTGTTGTATCATGGCAGGCATTTTGTTCCCTTGGCGATGCGCGAGACAGTTCTCCGAGAGTTCCATAGTTCACCCTTGGCGGTACGTCCTGGTGTGACGAAGATGTACCGATCCTTGAGGAGTCAGTTTTGGTGGCCTGGGCTGAAGCGTACAGTTGCAGAATGTGTGTCTCGATGTTTAGTCTGCCAGAAGGTGAAGGCCGAACACCGTGTTCCTGGTGGTCTTCTCCAACACATATATATTCCTCAGTGGAAGTGGGAGGACATCTCATAGGACTTTGTTACAGGTTTACCTCGAGCTCCCGAAGGACATGATGCTATATGGGTGGTAGTGGACCGTTTAACTAAATCGGCCCACTTCATAGCAATCAAGGAGTCGAGCTCAGTGGAGGTTTTGTCGAGGCAGTATCTGGAGGAGGTGGTGAGGCTTCACGGAGTACCTAGGACGATCATTTCTGATCGAGATCCTCGTTTTACCTCTAGGGTGTGGAGAGGTCTCCAACATGCTTTTGGCTCTCAATTGTGCCTTAGCACTGCTTTTCATCCTCAAACGGATGGTCAGACAGAGCGAACAATCCAGACTCTTGAAGATATGTTGCGCTCTTGTGTTCTTGATTTTGGAGGTTCATGGGTGAAGCATTTACCCTTGGTAGAGTTCGCTTACAATAATAGTTTTCACTCTACCATCGGCATGGCGCCGTTTGAAGCCTTGTATGGCCGGCCATGCCGTTCTCCGTTGTGCTGGACTGGGGTCGGAGAGTCAGCAATTCTCGGACCAGAACTAGTGCAGAATACAATAGAGATGGTACATGTGATTCGTGAGAGGATGAAGATAGCACAGGATCGTCAGAAATCATATGCTGATCAAAGAAGGAGACCGTTAGAGTTTAATGTTGGGGATCATGTGTTTCTGAAGGTGACTCCTCGTCGTGGGCATCGAAGGTTTGGTCGTGGAAGTAAGATTTCTCCCCGGTTTATTGGGCCTTTCGAGGTGTTAGCTCGTGTTGGAGCTGTGGCATATCAAGTAGCACTTCCCCCTCAGATGAGTCGGATACATGATGTTTTCCATGTATCGCAGCTCCGTCGTTATCTTCATGATGAATCTCATGTTATCGATTGGGGAGAGATCGATATTGATGATGATGCAACCTTCGAGGAGCAACCTGTGGAGATCCAAGACCACAAGGAGAAGGTGTTGCGTGGGCATTCTATCCCCTTAGTTCGTGTCTTGTGGCGACACGGTGGCATGTAGGAGAGTACCTGGGAGCGTGAGTCACAGATACGTGCTCAGTACCCAGAGTTGTTAAATGTTTAACTCCTTTCATGTAATGATGTTTCCTCTCTGGTTAGATCTTTCATGTTTTATTTATGTACCTTTGATGTGATGTTATGTTTGAATTGTTTGGGTATGGATTGTTTGTTCCCATACTTCCGGATGTCGTAGTTTTGTTCCAGATTTCGAACAACTCATGGTGGTTTTCCCCTGAGAGGTATCTTATGGGGTGGTTGTTCGGACCCCTCTTTTCTTCTAGGTTGGTTTTTAATTCTCAAGGACGAGAATGTTTTTAGAGGTATCTAATGTAATGGCCCGGACCTCTCCGGTCCATTACTTTGTGGAATTTTGGTGTTGGAGGTGTTCTGGGAGGCCAAGGGGACTTATCCCCAACACTTTGCCAGTTTTCCAGTTCTGTGAACAGTGTTTCCAGTATTATGAACAGTAACAGATCGGTCTCACTGATCGGTCTGACAGATCGGTCTCACTGATCGGTCAGACCGATCGGTCTCACTGATCAGTTTCACAGATCGGTGTGACAGATCGGTATCACAGATCGGTGTGACAGATCAGTTTCACAGATCGGTGTGACAGATCGGTTTCACAGATCGGTCTGACAGATCGGTTTCACAGATCGGTCTGACAGATCGGTTTCACAGATCGGTCTGACAGATCCGTTACACAGATCACTGTGACAGATCGGTTTCACAGATCGGTCTGACAGATCGGTTTCACAGATCGGTGTGACAGATAGGTTTCAAAGATCAGTGTGACAGATCGGTTTCACAGATCGGTCTGACAGATCGGTTTCACAGATCGGTCTGACAGATCGGTTTCACTGATCGGTCTGACAGATTGGTTTCACAGATCGGTGTGACAGATCAGTTTCACAGATCGGTGTGACAGATCAGTTTCACAGATCAGTCTGACAGATCGGTTTCACAGATCGGTCTGACAGATCGGTTTCGCAGATCGGTGTGACAGATCAGTTTCACAGATCGGTCTGACAGATCAGTTTCACAGATCGGTGTGACAGATCAGTTTCATGTACAGTAACAGTGTGTGAACAGTGTTTCTAGACTCCTACAATTTTGCCCCATTTTACTTATCCTTTAACGGAAAATACATTTAAAGCCTTATTTTAAGGGCTCGTAAGGCCGATTCAAATGCCATATATCCTATATTAATTATTACTAAGGCGTGGAATGTTTTACATGGTCAAACCGTGTGGGTTAATGCGATCCGTTTTTAATGGAGAATTAACCGGATCTGAAACCGTCACCTCGTTAAATCTTAAAAAAAAGGGACGAGATATCACTCTCCCTTGTTCTTTCCCTTTGTTCTCAACTAAGAGGCGCTAGAACCTTTCAATCCTTTCCATAGGAGTTGCACAATCAATCTTTACTCCTAGGATTGGTTCCTCTTTGTTTTGATGCAACCAAGCTGTGTCGATCAATCTTCGATATAAGGTAAGTTGTATCGTCGTTATTTTGGGGGTCATCTTCTCATATCCTCCTTTCAATAATTATACCATGTAATTTCCAAAATTCTAATGGGTTTTCTAATGGGGTTGGTTGGTACTGTCGTACCGCAGCATCCTCCGGTGGATGCAGTTGTCGCGAGGTGAGGATTGTGACCTGTTGTGTGGATAAAGAACGTGAGGAACTGTTTGAGGTAGGGGATTCATGGATTCTCCAATTGTATATGTGCAATCGTAGAATTAGCATGATTTATCCCTTTGGATCACAATGAAAATGACCTAATTAAATACTTGAACCGGAATAAAAGAATTGGTTGATTGCATGTTGTTGCTTTATACCGTGATAACGGTTTGCCTCATGTTTTCCTAGATATAGTGATATCTATGTTTTCTTTAATTAGTTGCCCGTTCATGATGGAAATTGATAATGAACGTAAAGCTGGAATTAATTGTTAATTAATTGGCTAAAGATAAAGAGGCATGTAAATTAATCTGGTTATTGTCGTTGTTGTAGTTGTTCTAATTTGAGGATAATCAAATTAGGGAAGTAAGCATGGTTATTTAATTATGATAGCTTGCTGATTAGGTATCCATTATTGGAACCTACGAATAACAAATCTTCCAATTCAATATGGATTAGAGAACAGATTATGTGGGAATTTCTAAAAGGGATCTCAGTTACGCTCTTGTTTGTTAAAAGGTCAAGAGCCCATGATGTGATGTTTGTTTTCCTGCTGCTTGTGCTGTGATGTGAGCCTGGATGGTTGTTGTGATATGTGGAGGCATGGAGGCCTTGTGGTTATGGCAGCAGATGATGCCTAGAGTGGCGAGATGCATCAGTTTATGCATATGGGTGTCGGGGAGGACACCCGTGGTGATGGAATAGGATGGATGTGGTTACTGGTTGCTTGCGGTTTTCTTGAATGTAAATCTACTTTTCTTTTCCCCACTGCTCAAGGCAGCTGGTCTTGCTACCCTTCTTCCGAAGGAGGCGAAGGCGCGCGGGGTATGCCACGTGATTTTTGTGTTTAGCCTCTCGAGGGAGAATGGGTATTTTCTCTTTCTATAGGCGGCAAAGAATCGACGGGTAATATATCTATTCAACGTGTTGAGACTCCTTTGTTTTTAGAAGCATAGGATGCTTTTCTAGAATGCCTGGGAATGTGGAAAATTAATTCTGTAATGAATGTTTGATTAAATGGTGAAAATCCACGGGGATGGAGATGATGGAATTTAAAGGTGATGTGAATCTTAAAAAGGAGCAGTTGTTTTTTAATGTGATGCCAATTCAGTTTAATGTGGAATTGTTCATTCTTAATTAATGTTTAAAGAATTAATTAATGTACAGTGGAATTGATAAAATGAGAATGGAGTAATCTAATAAAGCTCTCCAAATGGTTGTGTTCTTGTAGGATACCTAGTCTTTGAAGTAGCAGCCTGGAGTCTAAGAGACGTTAGCTGTAGTTGTATCTAAGACTATGTAATGCCCATAGTGTGGATGTGAGTTACCTATATATTCTGTACTTTTTGTGTTTCTATACGCTACTCCACCCTGTTGGTAGGGGCAACTGACACCCCGGGGATTCTGAGCCCTGGGGGGGGGGGTGTTTTCCCCAACATTCTGATGGGAGGTTGAATGGCTGACTACCCCCTTTGGCCCCGCTCTCTTCTATTGGTAGATCTTTGTGCTGGTAGGCACAATGGTTAGTTTTACCCATATATGTGTGTAGAAGGCTGTGATGGCTTGTGGTTATTTCCCACACATATATTCTGGATATAGTATCCTATGGACTACTATAGGTGTAATGTGTATAAGTTATAATGGCTTGAGGATCCTTACTCAGAGTATGGGCTGTAATGGCTTGAGGTATTATACCCGATGTATGATACACGTTATACGAGCTGTGGTGGCTCCCAGAAACTACCTGGTTACTTTGGTTGTGAGGACGGTGTGGTGCTTCGCCCAGGTGTCTGCGGGCAAGCCTATGTAGTGCACGAGGTGCAGATTGTGGAGCTTATCCCAGGTGTCTACAGGCAAGCCTTTGGAGAGAGATGCACAGGGCGTATGTCGTTGGGGAAAAGCGGCAAACCAGTGGGGAAGTAGTAGCGGGGTACCCTTGATATTCTTTAATATATGCTATATTCTTATATGCGTTACTTGGTGAGAGTAGACATGGTGAGGTTGGGAACATAGTATACATGTTTAGGTGATGAGTTAGTTTCACTTGTTGTTCACTGGGCTTTAGCATGCTTTCTTTACCTTTGCACGAGAGGCTTGGGGAGGATCCTACTGAGTATACTGTTATACTCACCCTATGTACATATAAACTGTTTTTCAGGTCACTTGGTGCAGGTTGGAGATTTACCTGGTCACTACTAGCTTGTGGTTGGAGGAGGAGTTGTTCGGGCTCGTGGCCGCTGCCGTTTTTCTTTCTTTTGGGTACTTTTAGTTTTCCCTTTCAGTTGTAGTACTTTTTCATGACATTTCATATATGTACATGGTTTCTTTTTTATATTTCAGTTATGAGTTGGATTTGGTTGGAGTCTATTCTATCTCTCTCTTCTGCATGTGTTCTCTTAGAGGGGAATTCCTCCCATTTGTACATTATTATACCCTCGGTGCTAGTCGCCAACCCGGGGCCTACTGGAGGCGGGACTCGGGGGTCATTATCTCCCTTTTCACATTGACGGCCTAGGATGGGTACACTTTGTGGGGAGGGGGTTGTGACATGGTTGGTTTGGGGAAACAATGTTATGTGTTTCATGTTCAGATTTTAGTCTTGGGATTCTATTATTGGTGCAGCGGCTAATGATTCCATAAAATTGGACTGTAGAGATATTCATTTCCACTTGGTACATGGGAAACCTAGTGAGAGGGAAAAAATAGTTCATGCATCATATAGGATATGGGTTTTTTCTTAGGACTTTAATGAGTCATCTCATCAAATATACTCTATTGGATGTTGTAAATCTTGTTCTATTGTAGGATTCCATCACATAGGTAGACATCCATGATTCTTTTGTAAGGATAGTAGAATTATCAATATTATGTCAAGGCTTCAGAACAATTATTATTACTAGATATAAAACCTCTAAGTGGATTACCAGGGATAACACCACCTGTCGAGCAGTGGCTACAACCAGCACTACCAGTTAAGGATTCTTACATACTAAGTGAATTGAATGTGTTCTAGTGTTACATGACTTCTATGTTTTGTGTTGATCATGGACCCTTTATTATTTAGGATTGGATGGAGGCAATTTATCATGTCTTACATAAGGTGAGGACAACTTTTGTATAGATGGATGTCCATGTCATGATTCTTATTCACGACTCTGCAGGGAGATGGTCAAGCTTAATGACCTAGACAGATGATGTGGATACTCTCCCTTGGGTAGATTTTGAGTGTCTTCTCATAGAGTATTTCTTTACAAGTATATTTGAAGTAGTGTGCATAATGGAGATCCCACATCTATAGTATGGATGTAACACTATGGCAGAGTACTCGATAAGGTTTACCGATCCTTCATGCTACACCATATATATGGTACGAGACACGTTCTTAGGGATCATGCCTTTGAGTAGGGAATAATGAAGGAACCATGACACCCATAATATATATTAGTATTAATACATATTCAAGTGTTCTGGAGGGGGATCTATTAGAGTATATCTTTTTCACAGAACATACATCGATAGTGGGAGATACCAACAATCATTAGGTAGCTGAGTCTTTGGTGGTATGTAGCTTATCACAATCATAGGGACCCAAGTGGGTCAATCTCCCTAGGGGATGACTCCAAAATACAGAATAAGTAGTGTCGGGTTCACAAACCATGGAGAGTCAGCTAAATGATAGGATGTGTTACTCATGCAGTAATTGGGGATATCAAGATCGAGACATCATGAACTGTCATATGATTGATTGGGAGAAAGGTGAGTGACCATCTAGACAGAGTCAAAAGTAAGTATAGGGTAATCTATTGGGAGATGTGCATAATAGAAGAGTATTCAGGGTAGATGGAGGTGGGTGGTGGTTTGATGTATTACCAACAGCACTACAAGGCCATCGACGTTAGGCATAGAGGGTTTGTGGACATGGATGATGTCAGCTTCCCGTGATGGAGGATTACTACCCTGAGACTCCAGGGATGACTTGAAGTAAGATATGTTTCTTTTCAACCATATCTATATATTTGATATACTTGGGATACATTCATTGTATTCATTACATTACCCTTGTTTGAGACTCAGATATTCAGATGGAACCATTGACTCGACCATTACGTTTAATGATTCATATGGGAGGGTATATTATGATCATACATCAGTGAAGATAGTGTTACCATACTCTAGGAGGTGATATTTTTTGTAGGGATGTCTTGGTAGCGACATTGTGGCCTTATGATGCCATTATTGGTATTGATTGATTATCTACAGTCTATTCTCAGATGGAATGTTTTCGATGAGAGTTCGATGTGTAGGTTGTGATTGGAACATGTTTTCCATTGATGGTAAAAAGGAAACCAATGTAGCAGAGGATGGACTCACACATTAGAGGGTGTATCCTATCACTCAAAAACTGGCTAGCCCGACCCTCGATGTAGTCAATGAAATGAAACCTCATTTTCATATAGTAGTGGAGGAGTTTAAGGGCATCTTTCTTGTGTAAATTTTAGAATAGCCTCATTGTATGGAGGGAGGATTATTCATTTATCTATACCTCTAGATGACAATGATATCAATACCTATATATAGGATGGATCCCATAGAGCTTTGTGAGTTGAGGGTGTAGTTGGGGTACTTGTAGAGTAATGGCTTTATGAAACCCAATGTTTCAACGAGGGTAACCAATGTTTTTTTCCGTGATGGTAGATGGGATCTTAAGATTTTGTGTGTACATCTAGAGCATGATCATAGTGACCAAGAAGATGATGCATCCACTGCCGAGAAATAAGGACCACTTTGGTCAACTATAAGCACCAAGGTGGATATCTTTGATTTACCATTGATATGGATTTCACCAGCTTCATGATCGGGATGAAGATATACTGAATATTGCTTTCAAGTGCCGATACAGATACTATGAGTACAAGTTTACCACATTTGGTGAGATAAAATCCCCAGTATAATTCATGGGACTCATGATCAAGATATTCTAGATTTAAATATACTTTTACATGGTGTGATTCATTGATGAAATCCAAGTGTACTCATCAACCGAGGAGGATCATACGATACACATGATGATGGTCATGGTCATACTCCGAGATTACTAGATTTGTGGGAATCTTGTGGAGTGTTAGTTATGGATTCAAGAGGTCCATTGTCTGGGACATTTAATTTTAGAGGCTTAAGTTGTAGTGGATCCAGTAAAAATAGTGGTGGATCTTACTTGGGAATCACTCAAGAGTTTAACATATGTTTGGAGTTTCTTTTGTTACGCAGGGAATTATCGTTGTAACAAATGTTTTCAAAGTTGTAGAGTCCATGAATGATTTTTCATGAAAGGGACATCCTTTTATTTTGAAAGATAAGTACTAGGAGAGTTTTCAGCAACTTAGAGAGATATTGTTGAGATATCCCCTATTGAGATTCCTATTGGATGTTTTTGAATACACGATGTTCTGTTATTCCTCAAGAATAGACATGTTTATGTCATGTTGTAGCGGAATGTAGTTATTTCTTATAGTTCACTATTGTTGAGAAAATGTGAGAAGAACTATGCAACCCATGATGATTTGTTGAAAATGAATTCTTTGTATTGATTATTTAGCGACACTACATTATGGGAGAATGTTTTTTCATCTACTCTGACAAGAAGAGTCTCAATTATACTTTCTCTAAAAAGGATATCAACATGAGATAAAGGCTATGGATAGATTCCCTCTAGGACTATGACTTCGAGATTGTCGATACTCTTAGGAAGTGGAACATAGTGGTTGGTGCTCTCAGCAAGCGATTGAGTTTGTGACAACTAAACGAGTCATCAGATCTGTTGCATCATTGTATATATGCTTTGTCGATAGAGATGGAGAATCAAACCACATATTGATGGTTATCACCCTTGAACTCCTTCAGACAGTCAGCTAGGTACATGTCAAAGTTACAGAATGTGATAATTTACATGATCATATGTACTAAGTGCATGACCCATATAGATATTTGAACAGTGGGAAGCCCATAGTTCATTTTAGAGGATGAATAGAATTACATGTGGTATTACAAGAGGAGGTTCTGATGGAGTTCCATATGCTTCCATTGGCATTACATCTAGGTGTGGAAAAGATATACCATAATCAATAATGTCGGTTCTAGTTGTCAGGCCTGAATAATATAGTTTCATTGTTTGTATCTTGACGGACCACTTGTTGGAAAGAGACCTATGAGCACCAGGTTCTGGAAGGTTTTACACATCCCATTGTGGATCCATAATCTATGAGGGGTGGGATATTTAGTTACTACATGAATGAATTACCTTTTATGTCTATGAGACAACATACCATCATTGTAATCATTTAATGACTCACCATCTCTTCCCAAATCATAGATATTCAGAAGTAGTGTTCAGTGGAAATCATGGGACACCACTATATTTAAGAGATATTTTTATTCCATGGAGTTCCATAGTAAATAGTATCTAAATATCGTTTTCACTTTACATCCAAGTTTATTCCGGGATTGTATGAGGTAATTGGGACTCAGATCTGCTTCAGAATAGCATATCACCCACAGATGGATGGCCAGACTGAGTAGACCATTCAGGTTCAGCAAGACATGTTAAATTCATGAATCGAAGTGTTTTTTCATAGTTAGAGGGATCATGTACATATAATGGAGTTTACGTAGCATAATATCTACCATTCCACAATCAGAATGTCACAATTTAAGTCATTGTGTGGGAAACAAAGTAGTTCACCACATTGCTAGATGACCCTAGGAGAGTCAGCAATCATGGGCATTGAGTTGGTGCAGATGACATCAATGAAGGTCCATGTCATCCTTGAGCTGATGAAGGCAGGACAAAGCCATCAGAAGACTTATTCTGACCATTGAAGGATGACATTGGAGTTCGATGTGGGAGACCATGTATTTCTTCTGTTCTCTCCACGACATAGAATATAGATATTTGGAAGGGGTGGAAGCATATATATATGGGGTTCATTGGAACTTTACTAATACTACATAGAGTTTTTGAGGTTTCGTTAAACTTGGATCCACCTACATAGTTAAAGTAGGTGCAAGATGTCTTCCACGTGTCATAGCTAAGGAGTTACATGCATTATCGATCAAAAATCATTAACTAGGGTGATCTAGACATTGATGATGGATAGTCATTTAATGAGTACTCGATGGAGATCAAGGATTGACATGTGAGGATCCTTCATGGGTGGTTGATTTATTTGGTGTGCCTTCTGTGGATGTACGAGAATATGTAAGAGAGTACATGAGAGAAGGAATCTCATGTTCATGCGCAGAACCCTCATTTGTTTGTATAGCCTATGTTTTTGGATTTCGGGGAATTAAAACCATGTAGTGGGGAGAATGTATTGCCCCAGATAATTCGTGTAATTTTTTTTGAATATTATATAGAATTATTTTGAGACAAGGTGCTGAGGAAGCCTGTGATTCTAATTCCTCGTGTGCCCAGAACTATTTCTTTAAAAATATTAATTTGCATGTGCATGCATTTTTTCTGAAGAAATTGAATAACTTGTAAAAGGGTTCATAGATCAAAAGTCTTTTGGAACTATTCCATTCAGAACAACAACCATACCTTAGGCTGGATGTATCATTGATCGGTGTAGATCCACTATGTAAAGTAGTTTGTGGAATTTTAATAAATAAAATAATTTGTTAACTTATGTCATTTTTAATATATCACTAATATAGTGGCATTAATTTTAATTAATTCTTAGATTCATATAACCATATTTAATAAAATGACCCTATAATTTCCTAGAGGCTCTAGAAAGTACTAAGAGAACTCTTCGGATGGAGAATGATGATGTGATTTTGGATTGGGGATAGGTTGATGTTGTTTTAGATGGATCATTCCAACAGCAGTGACGTGATGATTGATTATATTCATTGAATGATACAACATTGAGATTGGGGGTTTTTCCTTGATTTTCATTACAAATTTCAATAATAAAAAATGAATGCAGGTAAACCAAGAAACAAGTTGACATGCAGTTCGATTGTTCTTACAAGATGGGCATATTTTTAAGAAATAGGTGGGGGATGAATTTCTTATCCTTGTTTATTTATTGTACATTGTAATATTAATAGATTGATTATGAAAAAACAATGGAAAAGATACTTTCCTATGGATGATCATTGTGATTTTTATTACCCCCATTTGTTGTTGTTCATCAATATTAATCCCTCGTTTCCAGTGCCCAACATGGTGTGTAGCTCTGATTTCTATTAGACCATCAGATTACCGGAAAATTGACGGTAGAGGCAATAACATGGTATATTTGGTCACGAGGAACCCAAATATATGATTGTGAATAATAATTGGCATTGGATAATCCCCATTGGTATGCGGAAGGGACCACCGGAATATCAGCTCTGGCGACCAACGCTAGTGGTGGCCGTGTGTAGGAGTCAGAATGCTCTAGAGGCCATACGTTATATATGAACCAGCCGAGCTGGTCATAGTCTAACAGACCCACTGGGACAGGCCTAGTGGGATATTTTGTTTTTTTGTGAGACTAGGTTGGGTTGGGTCGGGTCGGTTGGTGGGTTGAGCCCATTCCATTGAGTCGGATCGAACGCGAACCAAAATCAGGTCATACCTTTGTTATAGAATCATCGATAGCTCCATAACCGTGTGCCATTTTTATGATTAAAATATGGAATTGGGACCCCTTAGATGATATGGAACTTTTATAATATCATATGTGGGTATTTTTATGTTTGAATACAAACAAATGGCTTGAGGAGTTGGTTATCCTAGAATGATCACACTACAAGTGGAGTCAGGTGACTAGCTATGACATTGAGATTGTGTGACTTTTAGAGACTACATGACTTACAATGACAAGATTTCATATTGAGACTAAGGGTTATATCAGTATTGAGTGTCTCATTTAGACTATATATCTTATCAATACATGGTGTTTTGTGGATTATTTTGGATGATATAATTTTGTGTACTATAGTAATATACATTGTGAGTTGATTGTACTGTTTCTTTGTGTTATACAATGTCTGTTTTTTATAGTATACATCCTTCATTTATTTGTGTTATAATTTATTTTTTTCATATTCTTATTCCATTATGGTTTTGGGATGTACTTCTGAGTATTGTTTTACTCACCCCTATACAGACTTTTCCCTCTTGTGTCATGTCTTTCATAGATGATCGATGCTTTGACAGGGTCCTAAGTGGAGCATGGCCAGGTGATTCATAGAGATACTAGGGAGTCAAACTGTTCTACAATGGCTTTAGATATCTTTCCATAACCATTCCCTTTATATAGGGTTTACTCTAGATGAGTTTGATGACCACATGAATGCACTTTTATATGATCTTTCTTTTAGTGGGTTTGTATTCTTCCATATTTTACTTTCCAGTTTTCTACTGGCATACTATGTAGTTGGTATCTTAGGGTATGCACTCATTATATAATTTTTTTTATAATTCAATCTTTGGTGGCTTTGATATTTGTGCATGATTACGTTTACTTCGGTAAATTTCTCAAATTTATATGATCTGCCTACTTGGTGCTAGTCCCAACCCCTGACCTATTAATACCCGACATGGGGTAGTCACAACATGGGCCTCTCTAGGATGGGTCATGAATTATAATCTATAAATTAAATATTAATGAATTTATATATTATATTAATATATAAAAACATAATATTACATAAATAGTTGAGAAAATTTTACCCAATCGATAATACTTATATTCTACTAGGAATATATAAATAAAATGATGTTTCTTGAGGATATATTTACCAAATTTAATACAATCAGACCATCAATCATCATGAAACATCTCCAAACTATATATACCTTTAGATCTTTTCAAACACCCTTATATGAAATGATGTTGAATCTTTACACCCAATAATTGAAAGACAAATTATGTATGCATGAGTGGGTGGGTGGAATAGCATAATATGATTCATTTACCCATGTTGATTCACCATATTCTAGTGATACAATTGATTCATGAGTATATGTGGTGCATGTTTTGATAAATCAACCCCAAAAATATGATCACAACTCAGGGTTTTCAAATATATATTTTTCCTCTAAATTTACACCACATTTTATAGATTGTTTCACAACACCAAACTACAATTTTCCACAACCAATTATATTATTATTATTAAGTAAATATATGAATAATACTATATGTATTAAAAATAATAATTTAATCAATTTAATGTGATTATATTAATGTGTAAAATAATTAGTATTAACTTTTTAAAAATAGCATATTATTTACCTCAATTGTGTAATTTAACCTTATAAATTAAATCCACCTTGTTTAAAATATAATTATATTTATATATTATATTTAAATATCTGAACTAATCTGAAAAAATTAAAAAATTATATATTTTTAACAAATAATTTTAAATACGCATAATGTTCAAAAAATACATTTTTCAATAAAAAATATATTATTAATTTTTAATATTTTAATTTAAAATATTAAAATAAAATTTTTAATTTTTTTAAAATAATATATGAGCATAATTATTACTTTATATTGTGAAATTTATCTCCGGGTTATGATTATGTATATTTCCAAAATAATTTATTTTTATGATGACAGTGAAAAATATAAATTGTAATATAATTATAAATTATATTACATAATCAATATTTGAGAAAGATTTATAATTTTATAATTTTCTAAAATTGTTTATTGTTTTTTTAACAATTAAAATAATGAATCATAATATAATGTTGGAAAAAAATAATAATCTATATTTATTTATGATTACATAACTATCATTTTTTTCTAATTCATAATCCATTATATGTATTCTCTTATAATGAATTATGTTTTTCAAATTTTGTTTCGGATTGATTTTTGAGTCAAATTTCATTTATTCTTTTTATAGTAATTAAATTTAATTACTCGAAGATTATGAACTTGATAATTTTAATGTAAATATAAATAAATATTGAAATAACACTTTTTCAAAATCATATTTTCACAAATCAATTTAATAATAATAAAATTAAAGAATCCAAAACCTAAAAACATATCCTGGTGAAATGATTTAATAAATTAAATAAAAAACGTAATATTATTTAAAATTTATTTTCATATATTTTCATGAATATTAATAACAAAGGTTATATGTTTTTATCATGGTAAAAGTATATTAAGTTAATAATTCGATAATGAAAAAATAAAATACATAAAATCAATCAATTTTTTCTTCGTAATGAGTGGAAGAGATGATGATATAACAAATATATATATCTAAAACATGTATTCCAAGTTTAGTTCCCTATTTATTTGAATGGTAAAATTATAATATTGATAAGTAAGGGGTACTCCCAAAATTACACTACCAACTTTATTATATACCTATTTGCTCTAATATAAAAATTCAACTCTAACATATTACTAATCCTATAATCATAAGTCTTTTTTATAATCCTTTGTTGCCTTGAATTTGTCCTAATAATCTACTCCCCAAGGGTAATAATAATAAAATTTTTAAGGTTCTATTGTGTGTATTACATAATCATTTACCTTTCCATTTTAATATTTATATTCCAAATCAACATGAAAATAGTAATATAACAACCCTAGTAAAAATATAACACTAATGTTTTGTTGTATTAATGAAACAACCAAGAAATTTTTCTTCACGTTAACATTAAAAAACAAAAGAAAGACATATGTGCCTTTGTTAAACTATTGCCTCCATCAAGTGATGTATTTAATTTTTCACCATTGGCTATCTTCACATTACTTTTTGATTAAAGTTAACATAGATAATAAAATTAAGAATAATTAAATACAAATTATTATATAATACCTTTCCCTCTTGATTGTTGGGAAATTATAACTATAACAATTTGTTGTGGTAACTATGCCTTCTATAAAATATTATACTTTTTTTAATCGTGATTTTAATTCATTACCCTAACTACATAAATAATTAATACATAAAATAAAACCATATTTTTATTTTTATTATTTCTTTTATAAAAATACCATATAAAAATTTCAATTTCATAAGCATGCATACCCATAAAATTAATACATTTTCATGTTCAGGTTTTTTTAAAAACAAACATGAATGATGAAAAAAAATATCATTAATTAAAATGGAATCATGAATTATAATATAGAAATAATATATTAGTAAATTAATTATTGTTTTGTTGTTCTAGAAATTAAATATTGCACATTTTACATAATATTAAAATATCATTTTAAATATATAACTATAATGAAATAACCTGATGGCAATTCAATATTAAGGGAACATAATATAAACAATAAATGTGTGAAAAATTCATTGTAATTATATAAATTTTTTCTATTAAAGTACTTATATTTATATATTAATGATGAACTTGATATTATATTAATGGTATAGAAATCAACATCATAATGATTGTGTGAACCCAGTAATTTCTCTAACACATGAGGGTAACAATTTGTTATTACTAAAGAATATATTCATATTAAAATATCACAAATGAAATATATTAAATGTGATATATGTGAAAGATTTTTTGAATTGAAATATTAAAAAAATAATTTTTTGAATAGGTTATTATAGACCTTATTTCTATGTAATGATAGTATGTAAAAGTTTAATATCTGAAATTTAATTTCTTAAGTCATATTCATAATTATAGACCATATTTTATTTATAATATTTTATATACTACCCATTGAATACTTTTTAGGATGATCTATTTATTATTCATTCTATTTATGTTTCTTTTGAAATAAAATCATTCAATGGGTCCCAATTTGAATTTTTTCAATTTTATTTCTCTTCTTGTCTCAAATTTTAATTCCTTGAGAAATGATTATATTATACATAATTATTTCATATATATGGTTCCATTAATACCAAATTTTCATTGAAAATTATTATTATAATATATTTAGTGATATATAGTGGTCTATTAAATTTTCATTTTCTTATTTTATTTTAATTAAAAAATAAAAAAAATTAGGGTTTTTTTAGCTCAACACCCATAAAAAAATTTTGATTCCTCTTATTCATGTTAATTAATCCTAATTTAATTATATTTAACATATTTTTTAAGGAATTAATTCTAAATTATCTTGTATTATTTTAAATTTGGGACACTAAATTTATTAAAATTCACTGATTATTTTATAATTCATAAATATCCACTACTTATATGAAAAATTGATCATCCAATTCCTTCATTTCGGAAGACCCTATATTTCATCCATATAATAAATGGTGTTCTGCTACATAAAAACAGTAAACTATTTTGAAAACTATTGACTTAAACATCTATCATTTGTCCAAATAGTGTAAACTATATATTCCCTATTATACCGATTGATGTGTATTTAGATGGAATATTGTTTTGTATCTTTACATTAGAGCCACCCATGCTTAAAATATAAGTATAATAAATAATTTTATATAAATATTTATAATTCCAACAAAGTACATAACTCATGACAATAATAGCTTGGGTTATTTGAAAACATGGAAAAAAATCATCTAACATGGTGGATGATCATCACTGATTCCCATAATGATCTTACCCTATAGTATTCTTACACAAAAAAATCATTCATAACATGGGTAATTGAATAATAATAAGCAGTGATCATAGATGATAAGTAATGGTAAATGAGAGAGATATAATAGAATAATCATGAGAATAATAGTATGAGAAATCTATCATAACATTATAAGATCATACCCTTAATATAAAAGATCATAATCATGATTCATGGCATAAATATTAGTAGTCAGAAATAAATTAATCAAAATGGAATAAATATCACAATACATGAATGAATAACATTATAATGAGAAATAGAATTATGTCACACACATAATCAGATAAAATCATTCTCCATATGTCAGGTCTCATTTTGAAAACATATCAGGGAACCTAATGGGGAATACACCTACTGGGAAGGACAAACCACCATTCCCATTCAAATCCATTTTCGTATTGTATAATGGGTACAATACCCAAACCATATTAATATTGAATTGTGTGGTAACCACTAATCCAAAAAGTGGCTTTTAGAAAAAAATATGTTAACTCCCACGACTGTCTTAGTAGTCAAAGATCCCTCCCAAGAATGTCTTTGTGGAAAAATACATTTTAAGAACCGACTTAACTCCCCATTCATGGCAACGGAAGTCATTAAAATGATATTGGAGAACATCCCATGGGGATCCCTAGTTGGTGCCTGATTCAGAACTGGAGGATGTGCATATCTCAATGCTCTGACAGTGCACACAATCACCTCATCTAGATTTGGGACCACCAGCGGATTCTCTCACTGAGGTTCAATAGATTATTCCACCTTGATACAATTTCTATGTATTCGTGAAGTCATAATATGATACAACATTAGAAGAGAATGTTGAAGACATTTGATTCACAATCAAACTGAGCATCAAGGGAAATTCTTTCCAATAGATAAGTATTTCAAATTTGGATCCCACACTATCCAACTCAGAATAGGTAATAGACTAGAACATTTCCTTAGAATGAACATTCCCAACCTCCTGTAGTGACATAAGGTCCATTGTAGTGAAGTCTGGAAATAAACTGAATCAAAACATGCTCTTAAGTCCCAACAATATTTCCAAAATGCACAGTGACTTTCAAAGAAAATATCTCAAAAACCTCTCTCTAATTCCACTTTGTCATGAACCTGCCCAGGCACCCTGGTAACCAGATAACCAATATTCCCTTGACATGGAGCATAGGGTGTTTCCAATCCCCATGGATTAATTAAATTTACCTAAAATCATACATAATGGAAGTGGGAATAAATTTTCCACAAAAAATTATTGGAAGTAAAAGATACATGACAATTTCATATCAAAGAAACACAACTAGGAGTAAAAGTACCAAATTTTAACATGGCACAAAGATCCCAAGACACTACATACTATGTAAACAAATTAGAGGAATCCACAATATGTTCCCCATAGACACAAATCACCATGATGAAATCTCAACAATTGGATCCACCACCAAGAGATCCCTTCCCATTGCTCGAACATGGTAGTGGAATGTATATAAACACTCAATGGAATATGTACAGTGTAATCCTAATCCTAGTTAGTTACCACCAAGGATTCATTA
The DNA here is from genome assembly GCA_963277665.1 of Viscum album. Lineage (NCBI taxonomy): Eukaryota > Viridiplantae > Streptophyta > Magnoliopsida > Santalales > Viscaceae > Viscum > Viscum album. Next base: position 1,210,538,835 of record OY728148.1, read on the forward strand.
AAAAATTCAAAATATAGAGTATCCATAGAAAAAGCATCCCATTTTTGAAATAAAAATGTTTTGAAATTCAAAAGGAATATCTAAAAAACATGATATACATTTTAAAAATGATGGAAAATAATATTAATTCATAGGCTTTAATTTAATCAAGATGGATTTTTTCTAAAACAATGGAATAAAAAATATTTACATAAAATTTTTTATGTAAATTCAGAAAAGGCATCTCAATCAGGTTTAAAAAAATGGAATATATTTATAAAACATATATAAATAAAAAAGAGAGCAACAAGGTCATCTTCCAAAAAGAATGATAATATTTTGGTCTATAGGAATCCATACTCTCTATGTGATCCTATAAATATGTGTGAAGACACAACCCACTGACATTGGCCAGAAGTGACTCATGACCCTCATGTAAGGAATGTGACCCACCCAATATATTTTTTAAATATTGTAATATTGTTGACTGTTTCCAAATAACTCACGAACTACTAAATTATTTTATTTGTTTATAAAAAATCAGTTATGGGAAGATTATTTTATGATTACTTAAAATACAATTAAATCATATTATTTTATTTCAAATCAAAATTTCAATTTAAATCAAAAATTGGTTTTATTAAAAAAAAAAATCTACTTTCACAGGATAAAACCATTGGGTTTCTATCATATCGTTTTAATCTATTTTCACATGTTTGAAATACATTCAAAACCAATTATATCCATCTAAATATCCATTTAAACTATTAGAATATATAGTTAATTGAAAACATTTCCATCAAATAATCATTTTAAATTCAAAATTTTAAATCTAATAATGTCCATAAATAAACCCCATTTCAATGAAAGTTAGGGTTTTCCAAATTCATGTTCCAAAACCATTTCATATATACCGATTCAATGAAATTATTTTTTCTCAATTTAATTGAAGGAAAATTTGAGAAATTTACATTAAATTAGTAACTCAAATAAGTCATTGAATTCAGGAATAATCAATTTTACTACTTGAGACAGAACGACATGCCCTTTCTAGAAACTAAACACTTATAACAGCTCCTGTCAATGAGAACGATAGTGCAGAAGACCTTGAAACCCAAACTAGAAGTAATATCAAACACAACAGAGAATAGATCCATAAATTATAATATGATACATTGAAATTCCAAAAGCGTATAATGATATAAAGATTAATATTTATAAAAAATGCTTACCTTAATATCACCCACCAAAGAAATAACAATTGATCCCAAAATAATGGATTTGGATGACTTGGAAGACTCCAAAATCACATCAGGAAAGTAATGGTTTGATAGAATTCCAATTATCTAGGCATGAATGGAGAAATATAATAGTGTTTTCTCCCTGTTATAGCTTTTTTGGGGTTTTTACATAGTGTGTAATCTTGTTACATGCTGGGAAAGATTTAATTTCCATATTGGTAAAGACATGCCAAATATGTAACGCCCCATTACAATAGGGGTATTTCATGGTGTGTAACCCATATTAATGTAATTAAACTACTGATCATACTAGTATTAAACACCCCCATAGTTACGGATTAAAAATGATCTGAATGATATACGTTATGTACTATAAAGGGCATTCACAGTAACTACCCATCACAATAAAAGCCATGTTTCATGGCTTTCACCTAAAGCAATTACATAGTGTGTAACCTAGTTAGAATCTATTTAATGTCATATAAGTTTTTATAAACACCATGTTTAATGTTTAAAAATCCAACATGTGTCAGACATTACCATTATTAACATCCTTCAAATCCAAACTCTTTCCTTAACCAAAAAAATAAAAGGAAAACCCATGAAATGTTTTAATATGTACAGGTCTGTTCAATAACAATATGTAATATCAAGAAAAAAAGTAAAATAAATTTAATAATATAAAGTATGGGAGTTTTGATATTGATAGTTTGATGAAAACTGTAGAAACTAAATGTTTCATAGAACAAATTCTAAAAGATAAAATTACCCAATATCTACATGTTGAAGGAAAATGTAAGAAAATATTTTGAGAATAGCATCCTCCAAAATACGTTGATGAAAATGTTTCATAAGAACAACAGGATTCTAAAATGAGAAAAATAGTTGAATATCTCATAGAAGATATGTTGTGGATGGAAAACCCATCATTAATATTAAAATAATCCAAGGAAAAGGAATCTAGTGAAGAAAACATTTCTCAATATGATAAAATTCAGGACAAATCCTAAAATGTGGCTTCTTTTAAGTTACGTTCTATAGAAGGATAAAACTCAAAATATATCAAAATAATAAGTTTCATTCATATTTCAGATAAGTATGATCTCACCAAATCATATTTCGATCAGAATCCAAATTTATATGATGAATATTCTGGAAGTTGTAGTACTTGAATCTCCAATTATGTGGAAGACATTAATTCAGAATAGACAATCTCTTTGAAAGTCGATAAATATTCTATTCATGTAGTGAGAATAATTTAAAAGGAAATCTCATATTTACCATGAATAGGAGGAAAGATTTAATTTGATGAAGACAATCAAAACAAGAAATCAGACTCTTTCAAGAATAAAAAAAGTATAATGAAACTTAAAAGATGATTTTAATATACGAGAAGAATGAACCAAGGAACACAGAAAGGTTTTCTATCATGTTATGAAATCATTTCTTAAATTTTATTAATGTTTGAAACATAATGAAGAAAAAATTTAATATCATATAGGTTTTTTGAATGAACTCCCAATTGAATTGAAATTATATAAAGTAATATTACTCAAAAAATGAAAACCATCTAATGTATATATGGAAGGAAATCTTAATTTTTCAATGTGATTTAAAATAATATGAATTTTAATCAATCAAAAAATGAATTATATATATAAGGATGTCATCATTGAGTTGAAAATCAAAACGAGTTCATGATTTATAAAATTTAAGTTCATGATATGAAGAATAAATATTAGGAATCAACAATTCTTACTCTAGAAGAGAAGTTGAAATCCTTTGAATAACTAATTACATTGGAAAATTAATTTTATGTTAAAAAAATTATGGTTAGAAAAACAATATTTTGATAAGCTGAGGAAGCACATCAATGAATTCAAAAAAATAAAAAATGTTGACTTAGTCACCATGAAGAAGGGAGAGGATAAATAAAAGGAAAAAATGAATCATTTTGATCTTTTTTTGTACATTTTTTTAATCTCTAAATGAATTATATTAAATATATATATTTTATTTAATTGAATGTTATTAACTTTATGGGTGAATTTTTATTCTTTTTTTAAATATTATCATACTATTTATTTTGTCATATCTTTTTTTCTCTAATTAGTGTTAGGTATTTGAAGATCCTAAATATTAATTTTTGAAAATCACAATGGGAGAGATTAATTCCAAAGATGGTAAAATAATTCATAAATATGAAGAATCTATTGCATAGGGGTATAATTTCTCAAAAAATGAATATTTTAAGAAAGGGGGTATTTTTTATAAAATTCGATCATTAGGAATTTTTATATATTATAGGAGAGGATAGTTGTATTAAAATTATATTCAAAATAGTACGTTAAACTGAAAGGTATATAGTTATAAATGTTTACATATGAATGTAATATCTACTTACTTTGGTAATACATTATTTTATTTTTAAATTTTCATTTTTACTTTCCAAAATGGTGGTGATTGTTGAATCAAATTTTGTTTTTGAGTTTTCTAATCCTTTTGGTTTTGGAAATAACAAAATCTCTTTTCAAATAACATCATATATTTTATTTAATTTAAAAAATTACTTTCTATCATTTCAATTATTGAAATGAATATGATAATAATCATACCCCTATGTTTAAATAAATTTCCTGATTATTGTTATGACCCCAGATACAAGTTACAATTTACTCACTAAATACATGTTTCATTGGACACATCAATTATAATTTACATCATATTCACCATTAAGTATCACAGTCACAAGATAAATAGTATTCAATGTCAGAACTATAATAAACATAATCATTTATTGTAAACATTCAATTTTATCAGAAGAGGTAAATTTTTTTGGGATTATTTTATCATAATAAGAAACAAGTATCATATGAAAAGAAAAAACGTTTAATCATAATGATGTCGTATATTCTGTTTCAATATGTATTATAAAATGTTGTTATTTTTTTAGGTACAAGATGATTGTTGGATTGCTAATTTTCCAAGTACGTCAATATTTTCTGGAGAACATATTTCTATTGGAATCCAAGATGACTTTTGGGACATTCTCTTATAAATACAATGTCATTTTAATGATCATGAAGATGAATTTTTGTGGAACTTTTGATGAATTTGAGATCTCTATAAAATTTTTGTTTCATGCGAAACACTTTGCAGTATATGTGTGAACTGCTCATTCTACATAATTTTTTCTCACAAGAGTTTTTCTTTTCTTAGTGTGACATAGATAATTAGGGATTTCAATCGAGGGAATCCATGGATGAGAATATAGTTGTGTTGATCATTTTCATATCGACGGATTTTGAGGCTAAGACGACAGAGGTGTGGAGAATTATCTTAATGATGGTCTTGCAAGGATAACAAGAAAAAATTTCGTCACCATATCATGGTATTACCCAACTGTGGTTAATGAAAACATTTATAAAATTATAAATCAAGGTACCCCTATCAAATGTTATTGGATACACTTCTCTTTGGGTTATAAAAGTTTTATTCCTTTTCATTTCCAACACACTGTAATAGAATGTGAATTTTTTTATATTCATTTTTCTATTGCGTGTTTTATTTATCATAACCAATATGATTATAATAATTTATTTCTAATATGCTCTAATTATGAAAACTTTAATTACGTTTGATGTGATTATGAACATTTCAAATACTCAACATGATTCAATATTCTTTATGATCGAATCGTTATATTGTTTAACTCTGATCATCGTAATAGTTTTGATTACAATTCTTTATATTCATACTATATTTAAATTATTTTATCCATTAATATGATTAATATAATTTATAAATACTGTGTTACATTATCATAACCAACCCAATTATGATACATTTTTTACAGGACCTTGGACCATTTCTGATTAACGTTTAAACACATTCAGAGGCATGGTGAATTGAATTATTTTAAATTATTTTAATTTAAATGCCATTAAGGATAAAAATGAATATTGTTTAACATATATTTCACCCCATATTGTATTGTTCGATATTCATATACATTATGATCCGTAAAATTGTTCACCACAAAAAAAAACTAACAATGATAACTCTATATGATCTATGCTCTCAAATACTCACATTACAATAAACAAAATAATAACCTCTTTAGTTACCACTATGAGAAGTGGATCCATTACATTTTTCAATTTTATATTCCAAACATAGAAAAATATACACATTCCTTATATAATATTATACTAGTAAAGAAAATACAATAAGGATTCCATTATGGATACATATAGTGTATTCAAAATTGATTATTTTCCTTTATTTTTCAACATAATTTAATTTATATTTTAAATAAAATTTAGGTTTTAGAAATACTATTATCTTGATGAAAATAGGCCATATTTAGTCATTTATTAACTTTCAAAAATTATAAAATCAAAACAGATATAATTACAATATCACAAAATATTTTTAATAATTTCAATGAAATAAAAAATATATACAAAAACCATATAAAAATTATTAAAACATGGTGTGTTCTCTATCATTTAGAATTCAGTTAGAAATTAATCTCCATTTCTGGTCATTATATCACACATGTGATTTTGTAAATATAATATAACCTTATATCTCATATGTTTTCATTATAAATGATCATTATATAGTAAATAAACTAGATGAGAACATAACTTTTATCATTTCCAAAACACCAAATGTAACATCCTGAAATCTTATAAAAAATACCATTTTCATTAAAATATATTATTATAAAATAACATTTTAGAAAAAAATTTCACATATATTGTTTTATTGTATAATATCATAATTAAATGACCATTTAGAATAATTACCATTGATAACATAGTCATTCAATAGTGATCATATGATTAGTATAAATATATAATTCTAAAAAATCCATTTTCCATAGAAACATGAATGGGTGGACTCACCTAGTAATATAATACCCAATGAAGCCCATTTATTAGATCTTATAAGGGTGGTATAATATCTGGTATTTTTTCATTGATCAAGCACAAAAAAATATCCAATAATATAAGGATGAAAAAAATCATTTATGGGATAATTTCTTTCTAATTGGGATCAAAGCCAAAACAATGTATGTTGAATCACACCATTAATGTCTCAACATCACGAAACACTCTTACAGTATTATTTTAATGTATTAATGGGATATGTATCAAAACCATTTTAGAATTCGTATAGACATTATTTTTCATGTCATAATGATTATGTTTTTATCCTATTATTTCTAATATATATAAGATTTGAATTTTGATAAAATAAATAATACATACTATTTTTAAGGAATATTAAAAATAAATTAATGAATTATTTTTTATGAATTATTTTTTTAATGAAATAAAAGATATTTTAATAAAATAACTTTTTAAAATATTAATGATCAGATAATTTTTAGAAAGTAAAATCCAATTATTATAAGGGATCAAAAACCATTATTGTCAGAAACCCCAGAATTTCTCAATAGATGGTTATATTTTTATTAAAAAAAAATGAACAAATATAGAAAATTAAATATGATAAAATGAATAACTTTATAAATGGAACATTTAAATTATCAAACAATGATTTTTTATAATGTTCTGAGATTTTCAAATTTTCAAGTAAAAATTAAATACCATATAAATAGATTCTTTGTATTATGACACAATAATGATCCATAGGATATGTAATAAATACTATTTAATGGATTCATAATCAGATCATGTTTTCCATTTAAAATAATGATTTTTTTTATTTTGGATAATTTTATAAATACATTATGAATCCTACAAAACTAAAAATAGATTGTATGGGTTTAAAATCATTTAATTAAGAGTATAACCTAATTCTACATAAGAAGATGTATTATTTTATTACATTCATCCCTTGGCCTCATAAAAAATGAAAACCACTCCCTTTATTCCGAAACCACAAGAATACATGTAATGGATTGTGGTTTCATTTATTTTATAATATAGAGTCCAAAACCATTTTTTTAATTAATAATGAAATCCCTTCACTTTTCCTATATTAACCCCCCTCACCCAAGATCCCATTTCAATTCACTAAAAATACTTTCAGAACATTTTTACTGTGAATTACATTCTCTAAATTCATCCATAGTTACCAAGAGACTCGTATGAAACCTCTACCATGCATTTGGAGCCACACAATCACATACAAAATCATTTCATTTCGCCTCTTTATTCATTTATGTCCTTAAATATTTTATCATCATTTAAATATAATGGGATACGTTATTCCATATCCCCATTAATGTCCAATTGATTTTAAAAAATTTAGATACACATATAACTGTAATCAATCCATTTTATGATATTTTTTGCGACACCGTTATGCATCCATAATTTTATCATAATTTTACTTTCCAAAATATTTGTGTAGTGAATACCATAAAAATTTTATATCAAGGGTAATCAAATTTACTCTCATGAGACACCATGTTTGTACATGGAGTGAAATTGTTTCATTTATGTGAATTTTTCTCTCATGATGTCTGTGAAGTTATACTAAACCTATTTTTAGGATATAGTGTTTTAACATGTAGGATCATTTCCCATGTGTACTTTATTTTTACCTTCTTATATCAAACCAAGTTATTTTTGTTTTTTATTATTACTCCTTTTATGCTACATTGGTATGCCTATTATATTACATTTCTTTAATTTTCCCTGTTATTCCATGTCTTTTACCTTACTAGGCTTTATATCTCACCCCATTCTTATGTATGTCCCCATATTATTTATTACAGTTTTAAAAGACATTGAATTATAAAAGCAAGTAAAGAATGTTTCTACAAATATTGTTCTATTCCATGATACATATATTATTAAATGTATAAAATTGTAAAATACACTTGAAATCCCAGTCATCTGGGTCTTTTTATGTGTACATTTATGTAACAAATCAAGTATAAGTGAGAAATAATGAGAACAGATCATATAGTTGGTATCAAAGAAAATGTTAAGTTATTTTTGGGATTATGAATAGAAAAATATGGAGGATTACTTACTAATAAGACTAAGAATAAGAAAATAAAACTAAATTTACATAACTATAGAGTAAGTGGTTTATCATGAATATAAATCAATGTTAGAATGCTATAGCCAGAAATTGGTCTTGCCTAGATGTACCTCAGGGTAACATCTCTCACAAGATCTGTCAGGCCTGACTAAGAATAATGTACAAAATAAAAATGTGCCTTACTAAGAATCTAGTTTGACACACCCAAGGTATATTCATTTTTATATTAATTTTCTCATTACAAACCATTAATGAGGGAAAACATGACCATAAGAATATATTTTAGAAAATAGATCATGGATAAAATATATTAAATTATATATATTAATATGTTAACAAATAAATGTAATTTATATGTTATCCTCTTTATGTCATTGTATTCCCCCCTTTTTTAATAGATTAAAAATTCTTGTCCATAATTTTACATTTATTCTATCCAATGGCCAGAAAAAAGGTGGATTCGAGTAAACAACAAATGTGACAGGAAATTAGATTACTATATCAATGAAATGTATAAACTTATGGTAGACTGAATCATGAACATTATGATGATACTCCGTCAGCTAACACTTGTTCTAAATAAAAACCTCTATCAGGAGGAGTGTTCAAATCCCCCAAAGGGAAAACCAGCAGCTATGGAGACCATTATACAACACATGCTTCCGACTATCAATGGATTATCTGATTACATAATCATAGAATAATGGATCAACTCCAAAGAGAAGATATTCTCTATCCTTGTTTATTATGAACATGAAAAGGTTCTTCTAGATATTTATCATATCGAGGGAGAACCTAATCCGGGGTGTACATGGATTAATAATGCAAACCATATGTAAGGGATTGAATTGATGGGATTAATCCCATTATAAGAAATTCCCTAGATGTCTGAGATAGTGATATCTTTGAGAAAATTAGTCAATGATCTATAGAGTTGGTATATATATTAAAGAATATCATGTCTATAACTCCTATTAGAAGAAAAAGTGGATTTTTTTATTGATGTCCAGTGCAAAAATATAATGGTGAAATGAAATTTTATCATACCACTTTTGAATGGTACAGAAGGATGTTCCATAAAAATTTTCTAAGTGGGAAGATGAAATTATTTCAGTTTAGAAGCAAGGTAACCTCGCTGGTGATTATTGGTAGTAGAAACACACTAATGCGATGGAGGAAATGAATTCACTAGTCACCCATGAGCATATTGTTCATTACATAAACTACAATAAACCATGGAATTATTCAAATCAATTAACTAAGACAAAGGTTTTCAGAGACAATAAACATTCTCTATGGTAAAAGAGAGTGATTTCACGATCTCAACCACTAAGGCGGATCCTAATAAAGATGCGGAGATATGTATGCTAATTATTTATTCATAGATAGAGAAAATACTTTTTGATTCTCATTCTATGTATTCATTCATACCATTAGATTTTAATAGAACCATTCAAACACCAGCACATAGCATGGATGTGATGTTATTGAATAAAATTTCAACATGATAAAATTATTTCATCCCAAGTACATAACTCATCCCTTGTCATAATTTTCTTGTATAACGTCCCCGCAAACCTTTCTATTCTACCATTATTTCATGTTATGCAATTATTGGTATGGATTGGCATTCCTAATATAGATGCAACATAAATTTCAATGAAATGGAAATTTCTCCATATATAGTGAATCATATCCTAATTCGATACTTATTCAAGAGGAATATTAACATTATTTTTTACCAACATCTAAATCATGGATGTTTTTCCCTACAATAAAGCATATCGTGCTCAAACAATTGAGTCCAATGAATGATTCAACCCTGAATAAATTCCATTATGAGGGAATACGCTGATGTATTCCCTGATATATTGCATGGTCTTTCTCTAAGATGAGAGGTTTAATATTCAACTGAGATTATTTCAAGGGTGTTATCAGTCCTCCTCATCATGAGTTCATAGTAATTTCATTCAGACTCGCTAATTATCCTACAATTTTATTGGAATTGATGAATATAGTTGTTAAATATTTCCATGAATTTTTTTGTTACTCATTATTAATGATATTATATTATTTTCAAAAACCCAGGAGGAGCATGAGGATAATATGATCACTTTACTAAAGACTGTATGAATGGAGAAGCTTTATTCTACATTCCAAAATCATGAGTTATGTTTCAATGAATACTATTTTTTGGGGAACATCATCAAAAGAAATAGGATATATATGAACCCTTAAAAATAGAACCAATTTAATGATGGTCTAGGACAATATATGTAACAGATATCTATAGATTACCTATATTAAATGGTTTTTATCACCGAGTTGTGAAAAATTTATAATGATTGAAAATCCCTCTGACAAACCTAACATGAAAGGGAGCCATATTTTCCTATAATGGTGAATTGGATGAGAGCTTATAAGATCTAAAAAAGTGGATTAGAACATCAAATGTGTTTACACATCCCACAAGTAGAGAACTTATTGTAGTATTCAACAAAGCTTTAGTGATGTGATTGGATATGATGTTAATAAAAATGGCTTTGTAATATTATATTAATTTTGGATGTTGACGTTTCCTGATATGAACTACCCAACACATGAATTGGAGTAAGATTGCATGGATTTTCCATTGAAAATATGGAAAAATCATTTCTTTGGGGAGATGTTTGGATTATATATAGACCAATAAATTATAAAGTATATATTCACATATAAAGAGAAGAATATGAGACATTTAAGATTGTTACAGTTGATCAAGGACTCGGACTACCCAATTCTCTACCATCTAGGGAATGTGAATAAAGTAGTAGACTTTATAAGTAAAAAATATAAAGAAAAAATATATTTGATGAGAATTGAGTGGGGTATATTCTTGTTTGATTTGGAAAGGATGGACATGTGAATCATAAAGGATGGTATATCAGTAATCCTTTCACAAATGATTTCTCAACTATCTATTTTAGAGAATAAAAATGATCAACAATATGTTTACGTAATTCAGAATAAAGTGGAATATATATGAAAAGGGATATCCTTATAGTTAAAAATTCACGAAGAAGGATTTTTAATATTTGGTACAGGGTAATGTTTACCATTAAATCCAGAGTAAAAAAATAATTTTTGGATGATACATACTATACTACATTCTCTACCAATCATGGAAGTATATATATGTATCATGATTTCTGTGAAATCTATTGGGGGTAAACTAATAATTATTATTTCACATAGTATAAATTATGATTTCTTCAATATCAAAAAGTGAATGACAGAGTAAAAAATATACAAGAGGATGATGAATGTGTTTCTCATACCCACATGGAAATGTGAAAAAATCCTCATTTAATTTTCCATTAATCATTCAAATATATCAAGAGAGAATAGTTATGTTTGGGTTGTAGTGGATCCTCATAAAATGATAGTGCAATTCATTGTGATCGAAGTCTATTTTTCCTGGGGACAAATATCATAAATATACTACAGATAAGTGGTAAGGCTTCATGGAATGACACTATCAATTATATTTGATCGAGATTTGAGATTCACCTCCTAGTTCAGGAAAATCCACTAACATACTCTAAATATCGACTTAATCATAATCATTACTAATCAACCCAAAATTGAGGGATAATATGAGATGACTATGTTGTCACATGAGGGCATATTCAGATTATTCACAATTGACATCAAAGTTTGATGTGGCCATCATCTTCATATTGTATATCTCTCAAACACTAATTGTTTCAACTCATGATTCTGAATGGATACCTATAAAGCACATTATTGGAAGTGGTTCAGAACAGCTACATTTTTGGATGATGTTGGGAATGAAATCATTTATTTCATGTAATGGTCAAAGGAATAGTTGAAAATATTCTGACCATCTAGTAGAACATTAAGGATTTAACGACTCAATAGAAGAGCAATGCTACCAATAATCGATGATACCGAGAGTGTTATGTTAGATACATGGTAATATTTTATATATATTCATGGAAGAATATGATGAGTATTTGTTAACAACGGAAAGCATAGTCTAAGATACATTAGAATCTTTGAAATCATTTATCACATAGGATTAATGGAATATTGGCTAACACCCCAACCAAATGTATCTCAAGTATAATACGTATTCCATGTATCCCTCTTGAGACTGTATATACCAGACCCCCAGATGTACCCAATTTGTATGTGGTACCATTGGAGGTTGATCTCTCACATAAAGAGTATCTGGTGAATATCTAAGATCATAGAGCCATAGTTTTATGAAATAAGGAAATGAAAATTGTCAATGTTTTGTGGAGAAACCATATGTTTGATGTAGAGATGTGGGAACAAGAGGAGGTAAGTAAATAGAGTTACCCCATATGCTTTTCCATGGGAATTTAATATTTTGAGGGATTAATTTTCTACGGGGGGATACTATAATGATGCATAATATTAGAAATAGTAATCCCATTTTTTAATTAAACTATATTATTATGGTATATGGTAATAGAAAACACATGCACTGATTTGGTTATATTATACACTATAAAATTTATAAACTATTAATCATCCTTACTATTGATAATATAGAAATTTAATAGTTATCATATGATTAATATAAATATAGGGTTTTAAACATTCAATTTGACCTAAATAATGGAAATGATGGGCTCAACCGGTATGATCATACCGTATGAAGCACATTTATTAGAGATTCGGAGGGAGATAAAATCTTTGGAATTTTTCAATGAAAAATCCAAAGCTAAGATCCAATAATATAAGCATGAGAAAAACATTTTTTGGGAGATTTTAAAGCTCATTGAGATCACGGGACAATGTTTAATGACTCGGAAGTTCAAAAAAATATTTTTTCCTGAAAATATATGTTTTACATAGTCCCATTCAATAATAATATAAATCTATAAATTTAAATTTAACTATAATTTTTCATGGGTTATTTGATTATTGGGAAATTATGACCGATTATCAATATGACCATTGAAGCACAAATTAATTTAACATTACAATTATTTTATATAAATATAAATGACAATGGAAAATTAATTCAAAGAGAATAGTTAATGCACTATACTAGTAGAATTGTTACAAATGAAGCACATTTTTCAAAGCTCAGGAAGGTAGTAGAATAACTGGGCTTCTTTTATAACCCAACCCAAACTAAGCTATAAAATGTCAATCGTGAATGAAATCACTTAAGGAAGAAGTTATTGTTGGTGGAAATCACTACCCGGGCAATGTTATGAAAGCTGCCATATTTGTCTATTGGAATCTCACACCAAACCGTTAGGACATATGAATTTTTTATAAGGGATTTTATTAAAAGGTATTATTAGCTTATTCTATAATCCATTTTAATAAATAATAGTCTTCTTTTATCAATTTCATTGTAATAATAGTCATTCTTAATAATATAATGAATTTGATAAATTGTTTTTTCATCATAAAAACGTATCATTAAATAAATATATAAATTATAATATTAAACTAATTGTTTTATAATATTATTATTATAATTAAATATTCCTCATTAATTATAATGATGATCATATCAATTCCTTGCTATTTTTTCTATATAAATGACTATGTAATCAGTTTGATAATAATTATACATTATATGATAAAACTATTGTTTTATTTTTGATTTAAATTAGACATTTTATTTTCATGTATTAATAAAATATTGAAATAAATAATATTTTTATAAAATATTATTAATAACATTATTTGTAAATATAAAAGATCAAATAATTTTTATGAAGTCAAAAGTAACATTTTTTAATGTTCAAAAATTATTTTTCCAAAACCCATCAATTTTCAATAAATTTCAGCATTTATTTCAAAAGTGGAAATTCACATATTTAGAAAAAAAATAGATAAATTTAATATTATTTTTGGAATTAGGATTTTGAAATTATCCAAAACTGATTTTTTATAATTTTATGAGACAATCGAATGTTTGTGTAAAACATAAATATCGTATAAATATAAAGTGTGTGTTATTACATAATAATGACCCAAACATGATGTAATAAAATACTTAAAAGGAGATACTTGGCCAAATTTATTTTATCCCTTAAAATTAATGTAATTTTTGAATTCTTTTTTTATTCTATAAATTCTTAGTGAATCTTCCATGTCATATAAAATATTTTAATATTTTGAAGTCATTTCCTTGAATGTGTGACTCACATCTACATAAGAAAGTGAAAAATTCTACTATATTTTCCTCTTAGACTTATAAAATATTGTATACCACTCCCATTTTTTATAAAATATTTGACAAACCATGGTATGGTTTTTGGTTTTTAATATTTTTGAGTGTAGTGACCAAAACAAAAATAATATAGAATCCCCACACCCAATTTCATATATAAACCCACCCAAAAACCCATTTCACTTCATTAATGATCATTGAATCTTAACCACACTCTTCCCCCTAATACAAAAATACCTATCAAGTCTCCCCCATGCTCCCAATAATCTTATCCCAGGCCTTTAGGACCACACATCCATGTAAGGGATCCTTGCCTTCCTCTATTTCATTCAATTTAAGAACCTTGTTGGAAATCAGTATTTTCAATTTCAATTGGATATATTTTCATCCTTTTTTCATCAATTCAATAATATAAATTTGATTTTATTTCAATTAGGTATCATTTATGTACCCTCATATTGATCATTTCCTAAGTCGTTACTATGCCGAAATTCCGCAAGGGAGTTCTCTTTTCTCATTCCCATTCAAGAATTACTTTTATAGTATACTTCTTAAATTACATTTTTTATTTGATTTGTTTTGATTTTCCATGATCTAGACACTGTGAATTTGATATATACATTATTATATCTTTCTTTCACTATCATTAGACTCCGATTATCCTCTCTCTACACCGGTTACAATGCAAATATTCCACAAGGGTTCCTTCCATTTTTATCTTTATCAAAATTTCATTATATTTTTACACCATATTAAATTCAATTAAAAAATATGATTTGCGTTTCTTAACCTCCATAATTCATCCCTTGTTACTTTTTAATTATGATATACCCCTTTATCACCCATTAAACCATCTTGTGTACACCCATTTCCATGCCGAAATTACAAAGGGTATTTCTGTCTTATCATCCCCATTCATGTAATTCATTGATATTATAAATATGAATTCCATTTTTTTATATTGGGGTATTATGCACCATAATCCTAGTAATTTAAATTTCATGTATAAAATAAAAGATACCAATTTATCATTCATGGCCCCACTTTATTAATTTTTATTTAATGTCGTTATGCTGCTGAAATATCACCATGATTTTCTGGGGGAAAAAAATTGTGTAGTTAATGCCTTACCCATTTCCATATCATGGGAATTCACCATTATGATCATTTACTTATTTATTGGGGACTTACATGTATTTATTCCACATTCCTTGTTCTTTTAATAAATTCTAATGTTTAGTGATTCAAGGTTGTATTATCTATGTTGCACACATATAAATGAAAATGAAATGATTATGAAATGTGTTCTCTGATTGCACTCCAATGCATTGGGTAATGTTTAGTATCATGAAAAGACATGTATAACGAGTGTTAAATCCTGATACATAATGTGAAATTAGGATTTAATCATGAAAATTCAGGTGGAATGTGGTTTTACACATGCTAATCCATGTGCATTGAGTCTGGGATCTAGATAATATCTTGATGTATGTTGTTGCCACATTTTTCTATTATGTGTATCAAGAAATATCATGCCTTTATGTTCTTATTTATTTTTTGATATATTAATTTGTTTATTAACTAACATTTAATTACTTCCCTGTTTGATTCCATGATTATTCCCATACTAGTTTTTAAGATCTCTATTTTTCTATATATGACCTCAGGTTATCCCATGCAATGATAGGCATGAAGGATTGTTGTGGATATGTTAAATATATTTTCAACGGAGATTTCTATTTCATGTTTTATGTTGTTATGTAATGTTCCTAATTTTTAAAGACATTATACCTCTCGATCGTCTGAGTTGTATTAAGTGGAAATATATGCAATAAATGATGTTTAAATATGAAATATAGAGGAGGGTTGTTGTATTTGGTATCAGAGGACATGTCTAGTTTTTTTTTGTATTAATATTAGAAAACTAAGGTAAATTCTTTAGGGATGTGTATATGTATATGAAAATAATCAAAAAAAATTATGATTATAGAGTATGTGGTTTATCATATAAAATCATCACTATCTATATTCAAACATGTAGAGAAAGCTCCAACACAGATGTCTCTAAGGGTAAAACCCAAAAACACATCTTCAAGCTAGACACTAATGTGAACTAGTTCAAGAAAACAACCCTGGATGAAATATTGGTTTTACAATCTCTAGGTATATGATTTGGAAAATCCATAAGATTATTAAGAACCCTTAATAAGGGATCCAAGAAAAAACCCATATATAAATATTTTATGAAATAGGCCATGGATAAAATAGATTGATGCTTAGGGTATCACAACATAGGATATACTATTCAAATTCAAGTTTATCCTTATATAACAATGTTCTATTTTTACACTATTATTACTAATTTATTTAAACCCCCTAATTGTAATTCCTTTTACCTAGTTAAAACATGGAAGGGGGAAGCTCACAAATAAATCTTCTCTATATTCATGAATAACTACTTGGAATGATTATCCTAATGTCATATTCAGATTACTTTGAAACTTTTCAAATATCCTTGTTATAGGGAAAAATATATATGAGGTATCTGATACCTCTATAATTTTGTGATTATCGCATGGATCATGTATTCTTTATTATAGAATATTTCACTCTCATCTTTCATACCATGATAAGTATGGGATGTACATGTAAAGACTTTTCAAATTCCTCACCATATATAAAAGATATTAATGACTAAATTATTTTTCAGATTTTGAAAAGGAGGGAGAGTACTGAAAAACCTATATGTACAAAATTTGTGTTTTATGTCATTGGGGAAATACCAAAAACTAATATTCAAAAATTTAATTTTGAAATATTTGAATATATTTCAATAATATTTTTTTATAAAAACAAGTTCATGAAGATATATTAAAATTATATATAATAGATAACATTTTAATGACATATCAGTGCTTCTATAGATACAAATAACGACTCTTGAGGTGTTTTGGGGTAATTGATGTAACTAATTCTGAATATATTTATAGGTACGACTGTGATGCATGACCAATCTCAAGTTAAAGAAATATATAATTAGAAATATTGAATACCTCATTGGAAAAATTGAAGGAGAAGTACCCTCACCTATTTTAACCTTAATATATTAAATGAAATTTTAGGGATGAAAATTTTTAAGGGTGGAATAATGTGTTAACCTAGAATTTTCAGTAATATTTTTTCCAAAAATTGTATGTTTTACTATGTCCCATTAATTAATACCATACAACTATAAATTGAAATGTAACTATTAGTTTTCAACTTTTCGGAGACCATTTGCCAATTATGACTGATGAGAAATAGGACAATTGAAAATATTAATGAATTTATCATTATAAATATTGTTTATAAATATAATGGAAAAGATAAAATTAATTAAAATTAAAGACATGATGGCCTCTCCCAAAAGAATTATGAAACATGAAGCCCATTTTTTAGAGCTCTTGAAGTAGGTAGTGTCCAGAGGATTCAATCTAGACCAATCCCAATCCATTCATCAATAGTTTAATCTTGAACGAAATATATTACGGGAGAAGTTCATGTTGGTCTAAATCGCCACTCCGGCGATGTTATCAGAGCAGCTCCAAGAGATTATCACAATCATACACCCTACCAATAGGTCATATATAGGTGGTTTAATGTGTTATATGACACAGTTTTAGGTCTATATTATGTAATTAAAATTTTTAATTAAATGTCTTTTTCCATCAATTTCATTCTGAGAATAGTCATTCTTAAAAAATTATGAAATTGTTAAATTGATTTTTCGAGTTAAAATGGAACATTTTAGAAATATATAAATTATTATATTAATATAATGTTTTACTAATAATGTTAATAAATTATTTAGTCCTTCTTAATTATATTTATGGTTATATGTATTCTTTGTTTTCTTCTCTATAAATGACAAATTAATCTATTTGATAAGTATTATACATTCATTTGATAAAACATAGATTATGTTTTTGATTTTAAATTATGAATTTATTTTGATGAATTAATGAATGAATGGAATATATTATATTTTAATAAAATATTATTATAATATATATATATATATATTATATAAATGATCATAAAGTTTTTATGAAGTCAAAATTAAATTTTATTGAGGTTAAAATGTTGTTTCTTCCAAAACCTCTCAATTTTTAATAAATATAAGTTTTTAATTTAAAAGTGAAAAATCACATATATATATAATTATTTAGATAAAGGTATAATTATTTTTGAAATCATGATTTCGAAATTATCCAATAATTTTTTATTTCAAAAATTTCTAGAACAATCGAATTTTTACATAAAAATTAAATTCTGAATAAATATATGATGAGTTTTATGAAATCATAATGACCAATTAGTTAGGTAATAAAATACAATAAATGGTATATTTTTTCATATATTTTTTTCCTTCAGAAATTTTATTTTTTGTTTTATTTGATATATTGTATAAAGCCTTAGTGAAACCACTATAATATAAAAAATATTTAATGATTTTAAAATTATTTCCATGAAAGTATGAATCACCTCCACATAATAAGGGAAATATTTTAATATAATAAGACCTTATCATTATAAAATAATGCATTCCACTCCCATTTTCCAGAATCAATGGGATAAACCTGGGATGATAGGTAGTTTTGATAATTTTAGAGTGTAGTATCAAAAACCAAAATAATAAATAATTCCCCAACAATTCCTATATAAACCCACCCAATAACCCATTTCTATTCACTCAATATCTTTTAATATTGACCACCTTCTTACCCCTAATTCCTAGATATCTCCCAAGTCTCCAGAAATCTCTTATGAATCCTCTCTCAAACCTTTGGGATTACACATTCAAGTAAGGGATCCTCACATACCTATATTTTATTCGATTCAGGAACATTGTTGGAAATTATTCTTTTTAATATCAATTGGATATATTGTAATACTTTTATAATAGATTATCAACTTCTAATTTTATTTTATTTCAATGAGTTATAAATTATCCTCCACCAATTTTCTCCTTTTCTAAGGTGTTAGTACGCAGAAATTCTGTAAGGGATTTCTATCTTCTCATTCCCATTCAAGCACCTTGTTTTCTATTTTACTTCTTAAATTCAATTTTTATATGTTAGTTTATGATATTCTATGAACCCCATACATTAAATATGAATTATAAATTATTATATCTTCCTTTTAGTCTCATTAATCCTCTTATGATCTTTTATATACACCATTTACTATGTTGAAATTCTATAAGGGTTATATACTTTTTCATTTTTATCCATGTCTGTTATATTATTACCCCAAAAAAAATTCAATTAAAAAATTTGTTTTACGTTTTTCCACATCATTAATACTTACTTTATTATTTTTTAATGATGATAGATCCCTTTATCTCTCAGTATTTCCCTCATATTGTTTACCTGTTTCCATGTACAAATTCTGTAAGGTATTTATCTACACTAATTTCCATTTAGAAATTTCTTTTATATTATAAATATAAATTCCATTTCATATGTTGGGATATTATGTTATATTATCATATTAAATTAAATTTCATGTATTAATGATTAGATTACCCTTTATCAATCATCAAACCATTTTATGAATTTCTATTTGACGTCGTTAAGCGGCTCAAATCGCACCACAATTTTCCATGCCAAAATCATCATGTAGAGAATACCATATTGATTTACGTATCATGGAAAATAACCATAATTAAAATGTACTTATCTATCATGGAGTAAAATTAACCTATTTCTCTTTAATATTTTAGTGAATAAATTATGGTGTTTAATGAATGCAGGTTGAATGATCTATGTGGCACACTATTACATAAAAATGAAGTTATTATGATGATTGGACACTGATAACAGTCAAATTCAATGGAAAATGTTTCGTATCACGATACACCGTGTTAAATGACGGTTTAATCATTCTAATTCATGTTAAATTAGGTATTATTAAATATAATTCATCTCCACTGATGGTTTACTTGTTATAATACATGTGCATTGATCCTTGTCTCATGCTAATATCATGTTGTATGTTTTTTCCACATTTCTATGTTTTGAATATCATGATATATCATGCGATTATGTTAATTATTTATTTTTGATCTATTTATATTCCAATTAGCTAAGATTTATTTTCTTCCTCATGTCATGAAATTTTTATTCCCATACTAGGATTTATAGCTCAATTTTATTTATTATGTGCATCCATAGATTATTCTATGCAATGAAAAGTATGAGGGAATGTTGTGGTCATTTAAAAAATGTTTTTTATAAATATTTTTATTTCATATTTTATATTTTTATGTAATGTTATTATTTTCCCAATTCATTGTACCTATCAATCTTTGGAGTTGTATTAAGTTAAAACTTCTGTAATGAATCATGTTTAAATTTGAAATAATTAGTAGGGTTGTTATACAAGCCATGTACATTGAACCACCCCATGAATGTCCCACCATCACAACCATTAATATTATATATTTTTATAATTTATTAAAGAGACATTAATAAATACCCTTGAAATAAGATTATTTTAATTAATTTTTATATAATTGTTAATATATTTTCATCATATATTTTTACTTTATAATGGAATTTAATTTTGATTCAATAAAGCAGAAATAATGTTTTTGGGTATTATTAAAATTCAATTATGGAATTTATTTTAATGAAATAATATTTTTTTGAAATATATAATATTTTTATATAATTTTATTATTAAATATTTTCATTATATACAAATGATCCTATGATTTTAATGAAGAATAATGTAATTTGAGTAAAGAATTGAAAACCTATTATTTTCAAAAATACCCTTCATTTCTTAATAAATATTGATTTTTATTTTCAAATATATAATAAAAAAACATTAAAAATTTGATTAAATGAATATTTTTTTGAATCATAACATTTAAATTATGCAATAATGAATTTTTTATAATTTTCTGAGACGACCGATTGTTTGGGTAAAATTTAAATACTATGCAAATATATTTTGTGTATTCTACTATATTAATGACCCAAAAGTGATATAATTAATATTATTAATTGGATATGTTAACAAATATATTTATTTTATTTAAAATATTATGATTACATGTTTAATTAGTTTATTTTAAAAGGTAATAATAAATCTTCTAAAACATATAATATATTTTAGTGTTTTCAAATCAGTTTTTTAAAATTATGAATCAATTCAAAAAATTAATATATATTATTTTATTATGTTCTTCCCTTAGAAATATAAAATAAAGAAACCCACTCCATTTTGGAAGAAATTGTTGGAAAAACCATTGGAAGGATTCTGTTTATTGTTGTTTTATAATTTAGCGTGCCAAACTTATGTTAGATAAATATCATAGAAATACACACTCTTTTAAAAAAAACAGACATCCATGTTTACTTTTATATTCTCTAAAAATGCCTTTTGAACATAATAAATCTGGCCTCCTCTCTCTAGATTCCCCCGATCAACACCGTGCTCTATATAATCTCCTCCCAAGATTTAGAATCCCACACTCAAGTAAGAGATATTTTCTGTTCTCTCATTTAATCAAGTATTTTCAATAAATTATTTATTTTATCCTCATTTATTTTTAATAGGATATGTAATTCCATATCTCCATTACATTAAATTTTACATATAAATTATGATGTACTCTTTTTCTCTCATCGACAAATTTTATGAATTTTATGATATGTCGTCATGAAAATGAAATTTCACAGTGATTTTCCTTTCATTGATTTTTTTTACTAAAGAGAATTCTCATTTCATATCATGGTTATTCAGATTTAAACAATTATAATTATTTTAATTGGGACTCACATGTTTTTATTCAAGACACATTGATTGTGGAATAAAATCTGATGATGAATGAATCCATTTTCTATGATCAATGTCTCACACTTAAGAATGTGAATGAAATTAAGGTTATATGTGCACACAATGTTTTATATCGCTCCAATGCATTTGGTAATTATTATTATCCTTGGATGTCAAGATGGGAAATAGAGTGATCCTGATTCCTTTTTGGATGTTTTCCATCATCAGTTCGGGTAATTTATCTTTGAACTATGGTTATGATGCATTGTATTATGTCTTTTTTATATTTCCCATGTTTCCATTACGATTATAATCCTATAATATTCCTAATTATTTTGGTTTTGTTTATCAGCCCTAATTTCCCTCATTTATAGGCATATTTTATAAAATTTATTTCTTTATATATTTTATGCCATGTTGCATCCCTTATTAAAGCCATTTATATCACCCCATTCTTATGTATGTCCAAAAGTTACCGCATGTATTTTTAAAACCCATGTAATTTTATAATAATGTTAAGTGAGTTTTAAATAATGTGGTCATTTACCCTGATCAAGATATATTATATGTACTTAATTCTAATATACAATTGACTTCTGGGTCTTTTTGGGTGTGTTATGTGTACTTTTATGTAGCAGTTCATATATTAATGTGAAATAAATAGCATGATTGTAATAATAAATTTAATCATTGTGATACCAAAACCACCATATAGATAATTAAAATCATGACATAATAAACAATGTATTAATTAAATATCAACATAAATATCATTAAAAAAATCATTCAAACATTATTTTGATGTAAATTATATCACTAACTATACTATATCAACCACATATAGAGAAAAATCATATTCATATATGATTTTCCAATGATGTCACTATTTAATTTAATATAGGCCCTAACAACACAATGTATTGACTAGAAATTATTATATAGAGAAATTTAAACAATATTAATTAACTAATTGAAAATGTAATTAAAGGAACCTATATATGTCAAAAGAAATATGTAATATATAGGGAAATGTAACTTAGTATTTCAAGAAACATGGAATGTTTTACGATTATTAAAATAATACAAGAACATGGACCTCGTGAACTGAAACCACCATAAAATTAAATCAACATCACTTCTAAATACTCTTTTTTATTATTTTTAAATCATAAATTTTATAATATAAAATAGAAAAAAAAATGATATTAGTGCAGGAAGGGTGGGTACAAGATAATATAATCAATACTTAACTTATAAAAAATCACCAATGTTGAATGATATCTAACCAAAATCTTATGAGATGGGGATTCATGACCAAATGGTGATGTTTTTCTCATGAGAGGGAGGAATATAATTGAAATATTTTATAAAATAAATGGAAATATTAAGTTATTTATGAAATTTATGTAAAAAAGACACCCCACATAGTTTGAACACATATTTATGAAATCCATGTGGCCACTATGAAGGTGTGACTAGAATACCCTTGGGATGAAACATGATGTGGACACTATATAACACATTAATATTTTATGTTATATTTGTCTTCATGTAAATTTAATATCAATCATAGATTGAAATATTCACAACCCCATGTCTACATGAATGATAATATTTTATACTATTTTATCTCATTCATCAAAGAAAAAGATAGAATATAAATAAACACAATTTTTTAAGTTTATATATATATATATATATATGTTTTAAATAAAAATATATATACATAAATATGTACTCATTTGTTTAATGTCATTATATAGTTGAAAATTTCATTTATCTCATACAATGTGTTTTATAAATTTTTGTGAAATAAATATATAAATAATTCCTACCACACATGAATTTTTATAGAAATTTTCATTAATAATTTTAAAATAATCATGTAAAAATAATTTGATAGAGGATTTGTAAAATTTTATAATTAGATTAATTTCTCACCGAATGGTGAACTTGTTGATTTTTATTGGAAAATATGTGTTGATTATATGTAATTTACAAGGTTATTTTTTGTATGTTACTAAATGTATCATTATTTAATTTATGTAATGAATAATGAAATTTTGGTCATTAGAATAAATATTTTATGTTATTTTCATATATAAATATTTATAGTTCCCAAAATATATTATTTAAAAAATGGTTTTTTGTCTTGTTTTGTGGGTATAATTTTCAAATAAGTTGTAGGAAATATAATAATTCATTCTTAAAAAAATTATTTTATATTAGGAATTATAATGATTAAATTTATTGAATATTTTCTTTTTTTCAATTATAAATAGTATCATTGGTAAATAGTTGTTACCTCCGCATGGGTAAATTACCAAGGCTAGATAGACTAGTTACCAAAGATAAAAACCCAAAAGAAAAAAGCGATGAAACAAAAATATTTATGAAAAAACATGTTTCAAACATGTGTTTTTGCATGTTGATCGACCATATATTCTGTAAAATCTATTATTAATTATTTGTTGTTCCATATAAGGGCAGAGTAACCACCAATTACTGAATGTCGATAGGTATTTACAAAAATGCCAATATCCTCAATTTTAAAAGGGAACTCACATTCATAAAGTATTCAAACCTATCATGTTGTTTGTAATTCCCAAAAAAACTATATATATCACATCAAAAAATCTATCCCCTCATCTTAGATAAATTTTTTAGAAAAATATTACCAAGGAGGGATATTGGTGATATCCTAAAGAGCATTATCGATGAATATGTGACATCCATCAATGAGTGTTTTATTATTTTTTTCTTCTACCTACATAAATTATTATTTTACCATTATTATATAATACACTCATTTTCTTCCATATAATGATATTTTTTTATATTGCTGGAATGACCTACAACCCCCTATACTTACATCAATTAGGATACAAATTCCTAGTTCAAGTGTATGGTTGGCCTAACATCTCCCGGACAGATGTCATAAATTTTTCATTATCGACACACTGTTGTGGAAATAAGAATTGATTTATTAATTATAAATTATATTAATTAAATTTTTATACATATTCCATTTTTATATCATAAAAACCCTCAAACACACCATTTTGTGAAATAAGATTATGCAGCTCATGTGAATGGTGGACTAACTATCCAGAAAGTGATGTGACTCATTGGTGCTTTAAATTTAAGGTACTATAGATTGTTGCATTGAACATATTTTATAAAAAAAATTTATTGTATTATATAATTTAATTTTTTTAGAACCTAAATAATAATGAAAAATATTTTCTATATGTATGTACGACCAACCGTCTCCATAAATGATTTATTTCAAATTTTGTCCCTAAATTGTAAGGACTAATATAAATAAACATATTTATATATATATTCTATATGGTATATTTATTAGGTTTATTATATCGGTTATGATGGAATCATGATAAATATATATGGACCAAAAATAAAAAATCTATACACTAAAGAAAAATATGTGGTTATTACCTGAAATATTCATTTTACATGGAATTGATAATAAATATATAACAACTGGACAAAATAAAATCACTTAAGGAATGATATATATAATTATTGTTTTTAATATATGTATAAAAATGTTATATTTATTATACATGATGTTTTAATGTGTTTGAAGGAAGACAATACTTATGGTAAGGGAATTCCATCTCAATTTTGTTTTCTATGAGACAAATATCATATTCACTAGGAGTTTATTTTAATTGGTTTTTATATTACCCATGAATTGTTTTGAATACACCTCTCGAAAAAATTATTTGAATTTAACTATCCATTTTAGAATCTCACATTCATGGGGACTACTGTTCAAATGTTACAAAACTAGTAAGGAATTTTTTTCTCAATTTTTTTGTTTTTTGAGACATATGATTATTTCATACAATTATCTTACTGTATAAGGTGATTATTCTTTCAATTGGATATATAATATCATTATTTCTTTTAATCATTATATTTTATGTTTTATTTATTGATATTCATTCATAGTGATTATATTTCAATGTTCCCAAAGTAGTAATGAGTTTATGATACATTCCCATTAGTTATTGGGATTATTTATGTAGTTGTTTCCAATTATAGAGACTTATGATAAATATCTTATAAAACACAAGACATCGACTATCCTCTAAATATTTTATGAGAATACATTTTTCCCTTCATTTTCCACTCTTTATGTAATCATATGTTAAAAAAGGGTGCATTTAATAAAAATAATTTAAACTATTCAAACCCCTTTTTGTAAAAAGGTTTGATATTTAAAAATGTTTAATTCTTTTTAATAATTTAGAAAATGATTTATTAAATTGTTTTAACAATGATTGTCTTTTTATATTTTCTTTACATGAATCTTCATGTCATTTTCCAAAACATTTCTCATGTGGGGTTTAGGGTATATGTGAAAGGAATGTTTATTTTAATATTTATGATGAGAACATAATTTTCAGATATCATGACCCTTATTTTCATTAAATATTTGTTTATATATATTCCATGTTATTTTGAAAAATAATGAAAAAAGCATATAGGTTTTAAATTGTAATTTTCAAAGTGGACATTATTTTTTCATCAATAAATGTTATAGATGTTTTTTTAATTGCACAATTATATGTTTTAAAGTTTATTTCAATGAAATATATTTCCAAAATAGTATATAACTATTAGTAAAAAATTGATTTTAAAATAAATGGCTTAGGAAAAAGATGTTGGTCGCTCTTCACCACTCTCTGAAGTTGCCCTAGGGATCGATGGTGGGGCTTCTAGCCCCCATTTCACTTTGGAGGGGGGAGGCACCTCTTCTCCTTATTTCCCACCATGCCACCCTACTTTTGTTCATTTCTCCAACCCTAGAACACTTCCGAAGCTCACAGAAATCCCACTCGGACCAAATATCCCAGATTATTTTGAAGTCTCACCTCATCTTCCTCTCTTGATTTTGGAGTTCTACAATTCCTCGAGTCTCTTTAACCTAAAACTATTATCTCAATTCTAGCAATGATGTCACTCAATTGATGGTTTTGACTTTTTAAGTCATCGACTCGTGGAGTTTAATAAACCGAGTAGTGGTTGGGCTTCTCGACCGTAAAAACTTTTTGATTAGGCTAATAACTATGGAAGATCTTACTACAACATGGTCCAACGCCCCCTGAAGATGCAATAGTCTCTTCTTTTACATCATCTGATGGTCTTTATATTTTCACTTGAAAAGGGATGCACCAACAACCGCGGTATGGGTATTCCTACCAGAACTTCCCCTTCGATTTCATAACCCTTCATTCATGAAGGTCATCAGAAACCCTTTTGGGTGGTTTTTGTGTTCGGATATTCGAACAGAAGCTGTCAGTCACCTCATTTTTTACTGAATCTGTGTTGAGGTTGAAGTGTCAAAGGTTCCCTTAGATTGGGTCTGGATTTTTGTTGGATAGTAATTTAAGAGGAAGCAATAAGTCATCTACGAAACCTATCATGATTTTTATATCTGTTGTGGTTATCTTTGACATCTCACCCATGTGTGTCATACTGGGTCTCGAATTAGACAAATTCAGTTGGCGGGGGAGATGGGTAATAAAGAGGACATCAATGATGAAGTTCAGTTGGCTCATTCTAGAGAGGTTCTTTATGAAATTGCCCCATAGGGTGTCAGTACTACTTTTTCATCCCCCTTTCAACATTTTTCAGCCATGTTTTCTCTTCCTCAGTGTGAGATTACCATTGAGTTGGATCATATGGGTACTGGTGGGATTGATCAACCTGTCCAACGAACCATGGGGAAGGAACATGGCTTTTCCAATCCTAGTTCTTTTTCTATGGTTGTGAAATCAGTTGGTATTTCTATACATGGGAAGGCACCAGCGGATCGGGGGTTGGAGGTTGGTCTACAAGGCAAGGAGGGAAATGGACCTTTCATGTCCATGGATGAACCGAGGGTCTCTGATGTTTTCAAACCCTTTAAGACTAATTTGGGTTGTCCTTATTTTAGTGTGAGTGATGATATTATTTTCGACACGGTGAAACATGGATATGAACTAATTCTTATTTTTATTAGCAAGAATGAGGGTATGGAGGCACTGATGCCAATTTTACCTTTCCCAGTTAGGGAACTCCTGGATTAGAATGGACCAGACCAAAAGAAATTGACATCTTACAAGCAGGATGCATCGGGTCCTCTTAAGATTCAAAACATGTTTTTATCCTTTGCTAGAAGTGAGAAAAGAGGTGAATATCATGAAGGGTGGAAGAATGTAATTCCAAAAAAAATAAAGGGGGTGATTCATCGGGCGTTGAAAACACTGAGACGAATGATGGAAATAGTGTCTACCATCAAGAGATATGGTATGGTAAAGAATCCTTCAAGGATATGAATGTTGGATCCAAACTGAGCAAGGGAAAACAAGGATTCCTTAAATATGATAATTTCCAAATTTAGAAAGTAGGGAAGAAAGATAGACCCCATAAATACTACTCACAACTCCCCAAAACAATTTTTACTAGATCAACATGTATAGAAGGACAAGCAGAAACATGACCAACTGAATCTGAAACAACCAAACTAAAGCCATATGTTGGAGAAAAAAGCAGAAAGGAAATATGGAAAGTGGAAGAAGATGAAGGAGACTCGTTAGAGATCATCCTTCACTCTTAGGAAGATTTTATTGAGATACTTTTCAGGTCAACGCCCCTAAATAGGAGGTTAAAAAAATTTATGAAAGAAGCTTGCGAGTTGATACCAACAAGGAGAAAGAAGAATGGATAAACAAGCAAGACCGAATACTAGTGCGGGGCTACAATAAAGGTAAAACCAACACGGAGTAATTTATACAGATAATAGACAGAATGGAAAATCATTTTTAAGAGCTTCTCAATAAAGATCTGATTCTTCAGGTTAGTCCACTTCATTGGGATTTATACAAATTTTCAATTTTAAAAAAATTTAATCTTGTTTTTAATCATTTTGTGAGCTCTTTCAGTTCAATAGCTATATTGACTACGATTTCCCACTTCTCCTAAATATAGATTTTTACAATAAAAAATTATATTTTATGCTGTAAAAAAACACAAAACTATAAATGTATTTTTCATGAATAAATGATACATGCGATTTTCTATTCAAAATCATTGGTCAAATTTGATGTCATCCGTTTATGTTACATATTATTTTTTTGGGATTTGATCCATGGATTAATTATTATTATTTATAAAAATGGTAATCATAAAAACATGATTATGAAACCCATTTCTCTACCATAGGTTATTCAATGAAAAGAATCTAATAAACACCTCTTCATTTGTACACAATTTATTCTATGATGAAATTAAGAAATGTTTATGAAACATATTTATTTTTCTCTTATTATGTTATAAAGAAATGTTTATGAAAGACTTTTAATGTCATGGTTTCATATATAAAAATATTTTATTATCATATAGAACAAAAATGTTTTATTTTCATCATGTTATAGATGTTATTTTATAACCATGTAAAATTGTTACACTATAATGAATAAATGGTGGGACATATATCTCTCTATAAATAATTGGGAAATGTTTTATATGTCAATAGTTATCTAATACTATAATGGGGAGTTAACCCAATTATGTATGAAATAATGTATTCTACGATGGCTTGGAGTGGGGAATATTTTCTATCGTAATGGTTTTTATTATAAATCCATTCCACTGTGAAGAAATGAAATATCATCGGGGATGGTGGGGTTTCTTTCCCTAGAGGTGTAGTGTAACACCCTAAGATTCCACTGTACGCTTCTCTTTGAATAATATTGTAGCGTCTGTTGTACGCAACTTCGAGTTCTAACACACACCGAAACCAATCAAAGTAGCCGTTATGAATATTAAAACCTACTTTTTGAAATTGTATAAATTTTATCTTTCAAAATAGACTTTATTTTTGGATTCGTAATATCGAATTTAGCCAAGGGTGAAATTTTGGAACTTTTCGGATAACTTTTATATTTTGATGAATATTGAAAATTAATAATTTTAGTTAAAAACAAATTTTTTAATAAAAATAGATATTAGTGATAATTTATATTATTTATTGGTTTTAATGTATAATTAAAATATAATGTTACCATTTTAACCAATGGTGGTGATTAGAATTAATTTCACATTGGAATTGGACATAAACAATTGTTAATCGTTTGATTGATATTGTTTCATAAAAACATGCTATTTGATTTGACAATGGAAATTAATTATAAAAATAATTAATGCAACTTATATGTTTGAAATTTTGTAAAATAGACACGATTTTTGAATTCAGAATATCAATAATAGATCAGGGTGAATTTTTGGGTCTGAAAATTGAAATATAATGAAAAGTGGTTTTTCGAAAAGGGGATTGTGCGCCGTGTACTTGAAAGCTTGGAAACTTGTGCGCCATATGTTTTTCATGATCAGATCATCAAATTATTGCAAAGGGATAAGTGTCTCGCAAGAATTGGTGGTGTCGCGCAGATGACATGTGCGCCGTGAAGAGACTTGCACACCAATGCCTTGGAAGCTTGAGAACATGCGCGCCTATGGTGTTTCATGATCATAAGATAAAAATATGGAAAACGAAAAAGGTTCGCGCAAGTTTGGAAGTGGCTCGCACAAGTGACTTGTAGGGGAACAGACCTGCACGCCGAGACTTGTGCGTCGAGGGTCGACTTGCATGTTGTCACACATGGTGGTCAATTTGCCTATAAATACTGGACCACCCCTCCTCATTCTTTACTGGAGTTCAACACTTTGATGATTCAGAGCTCCCATAGCACAGTTGTGGTGGTCATGCAAGTGGTGGTGTGTTGCGTAAGTGGGACATTCACGCCAGAGTAGGAAGTTGCGCACCAAATGTGAGTTTCACTCCTGAGGTGGTTTAGGCGAGGAAGGAAGTGATTCGTGCAGGTTTTGAGTTGATGAAGCTTGAGTCGCACAAGATGTTGAGGAAGACTTGCGCGCCAGTTGTTACTTGCACGCTGATACTTGTGCGTGGATATTGACTTGCGCGCCATGTAATGTTTATTTCCAGCAGTGATTTTTGGGTGGCGGGGAAGCTCTATGTTTTCCTGATACCTTCGGTGCAAAGAGATATTCATCTATGGGTGAAAGTTATAATTAATCAGAGGATCTACATAAAGAGGAAGATGAATTCCTTCATGAAAATGAAGAGACATACAGGTATATAAACTATGAGTGGATCCTTTCTAGAGCAATGAGCGAAAGAAGAGGCAGAAGGTGATCCTCTCGACTAGCAGTGAGCTAGAGAGAGAGAAACAGGGAGTGACCCTTTGGAAAGCAGTGAGAAGACCCTAAACTTTGTAAAGGCAGTGAGCCTTGGAATATAAGTGATATATCCTGAACATTGTATCCACATCTAGTGAAGAATAATGGAATTTGGTACGACCGACAACATGTCGGCATATGCTTCGTGGACGTAGCCCATTGAGGGTGAACCATGTAAAAATCTATGTGCCTACCTACATACTTCCCTGAATTTCATTTAAAGCATCATCATCAAATAATGAAGAAAATAAGTGATCATAATATAGTAAAAAGTAAAAACAACGTGACCCTTGTAATAAGGAGGTAATGATCCAGTGGGGCAGGAAGAACGTTGAAAAATAATATCAATACCTGGATTCACCCCCCCTCTCAGGGTATATAGGCCCCTGTTGGTCCTAATAATTGGTATCAGAGGGAAGGTTTCCTTTATCATATTTTTTTTCATCAATTTGGTGTAGTCATTCTATGTGTTCAATGATCCAATCTGATCGTATCATGTTATGATATGCCAAAGGGAACAACATCAAAGTAGAATCAGATGTTAGGTGGTATTCCTCAGTGTGGAAGTGTGTATGGAAAAAGTGTGATTCAATTAAAAGAATCAAACAGTTTATGGAAAGAAGGCGTGGATGAATCTGAGAGGGAAAATATTGATTCACTCAATCATAATGTATGAATCAGTGAAGAAAAAATTGATGCCGAAATAACTGATGATGATGAAATTTAAAGAATGAGGCCAGTAGTAGATGTTGCCAACATGGCAAAGGATGTGGACCAGAAGTTGGATGATAAGTCACATCTAAATATATTCGGATCAAAGTATTAAAGATTGAGGTCAATAAGCTAAGTGGATTAAATCAAATGCTTATTGATGTTTCTACTTACCTAAAGGAGAAAAATGATTCTCATGGTGATAAAATACAAGAAATGGCAAGAATGAAAGGAAAAAAAGGCTGATTGCCATGAAGAAAATAAAAATTCTAATGAAGTTCAAAATCTGAAATCCTGAAATGATGATCTAGCTACACATCTGTATGAGCTAGTTCAAAAGAATAAAAGGCTACAACAGGAGAATGCTTGTCATTTTGATTCTTTTGAAGAAGAAAAATTGAAAGTGAGGGAGAACAGTGACATGGTGGAAAAGCTCACACAGGAACAAGAAGTTGAGGTGAGTAGCGGGAAGAATCTCAGAAAAGAACTCGATCATCATCTTGAATCAGGAGATAAGAAGATTCATCAACTGGAGGGTGAAATAGAATCAGTTAAGAAAGAAATGGAGAAATCTAAATCCAAAGACAAGCCTAAGTTGTAGGATGCCATACACTTACTATTTGATTGTCCTTTATCAATTGATGAAAAAATTAAGAACAAACATGTTATTTCTGAAGAGAAACAACATAATATATTCTCATCTCAAAGACCATATAGTTTGGGTAAATACGGAATTGGATTTGATGAATCCACTCCCGTATATGGTAGAATGTGATCCATGAATACTTCCAGCAGTGGGGAAAACATATAGGTGCTGGAGATAGGACTAAGAGGACAGTTACAAAATGAAGTGATGACATGTGCTTTTTCTACGAGATTCATGGCCATAGATCAAGAATCTGTTCACAGGCTCTGGAATACATTTTAGGTTGTGAAAATAGAAAATTTGATAAATCTGAGAATAAGGAGAAGCATCATGTGAAATCAGAGATAAGAGTCTCTCAGAGGAAAGCATTCATAAGATTATATTACTGTGGAAGAATGGGACACACCATGAATATGTGTCAGGAATATCATGATCTCAATGTCAAATGAAGAGCCCAAGAAGCAACAACAACTTGGATAAGAGATGATGAAATGAGTTATGCCTTTAATATAATATGTTTTATATGTTCTCATCATGGAAATTTGGCATGAAATTGCAGCAAGAAAAATGCAAGAAAGGAAAAGGAACTCAAAAGGAGATTATCGACTCCAGTGATGCATAATGAGAAATTCTACACTGGGAGACAAATTGATAAGGTAAAGAATAGGATTAGATCCTCAGGGTAATCACATGGAGCTGAACAAAAGGTGTATCAGTCACCTCCTCTATCATAATCACAGCAGCTCTCACAGAGAGAATGTGAACAAACCTGGAATATTATGTGAAGATCTACTCTAGCTGTGATAAAAAAGAATGAAAATTCAATGGATAACTCACCACCAGTGAAAAATAGTGTGGTGACTCAGACATATGATAAATGAATGATGAACAAATAATGTATTGAAAAATTTCCATGTCATGTTCCACAGTGAAAAGTGGACGAAGGTGCAATATCCTTGCAATGGTGGAAGAAGCAAGGGAAGATGACAAGTAGACATATTCCTACCCATAGATGAAATCAAGGGAAATAGAATTTTGGTGGAACATAAAAGATAGAGATATGTACTGGTGGGTTTATGCCCAATATTGTGAGAAAATCCAATCCTAAAAAATCTATATATCGTAAAAGGCTCAACATGTGGATAATTAATGCTTATTCATATGGCAAGAGCAGTTGAAGTTGGATAGACAGCTAGAAGAAGAAAAGAAAGAGTTTGATACTCTGTAAGAAAAAAATCCAAGGGTTGACCCATCAGGATCAACCACAATACTCATCTTGAGGATTCTAGAAAACTCCCCTCTTCCTATGTATATAAATTCTATTAACTAATGATTAATCTGTTTCAGGTTTAGGGAGATATGATCCAAGGAGATGTGGAATCTAAAGATGAAAAGTGGAGAAGTGATATGCTACATAGATTCAATTGATTCAAATCAGGTACCAAAGTTGAAGGAGATAGGGAGAAACAGAGAACAATAGAAATTGATTGTGTTATTAACTCTATCTATTGTCTCCTACACTGAGTTCCGACTCAGTAGGCGTAGATATTTAGTTAATGGCTCGATGTTTTGTGCCAGATTAGAATAAATAATGTTGTAGGATAAGAATGGTTAAGAGTCTAAACCATTGGACTAACCCTAGGATGTGTTTTATAACATAGAGGGGAATCATTTAATGGAAAAATCAGATAAAAAATCCATCAATTCAATAATTAGATGAATCATCTCAAGAGCTTTCAATCAATGGAAGATTTATTGTCAGAGAAGCAGCAATAATCATGCATCTCATTCTTATCTATTTTGCTCTAACAATCACATAGTGAAAAGTTTTCTGTTAAACGTGAGGAAGTGGTAATAGACTCAGGGAGATTAGAAGTGACTAATGATGATTTGGAAGAGAATACTAATGGTGAGTATGAGGAAGTAAAATCCTTATCAGCACAAAAGCAAAAGAGTCGAGCAGAAATTGACAGGAAGAATATCATCAGTGATCAGTGATCTCTAGTTCGGACAAGAAGAATGAAATCCTTGGAGCAGACATCATTACTATCACAGTATGAGACGAAATGATTTTTTGATGTAAATAAAGATGAAAATTGGGTTCAGACAATGAATGAATAGCTAAATCAGATTGAGAAGAATCAGACGTGTGAGATTTTTTCGAGGCTGGCAGACTAGAATGTCATCGGGATTAAATAGGTCTATCACAACATGATGAATGAATATGGCGCAGTGATTTGGAACAAAGCATGATTGGTGTGAAAAGGATACTCCCATATAGAGGGAATAAATTTTGATGAGACATTTGCAGCAGTCGAAAGGCTAGAGACAATTTGATTATTCCTAGCCATTGCAGTTCAACAGAAGTTGAAGGTGTTCCAGATGAAAGTCAAATCCACATTTCTGAATGGGTTTCTGGAAGAAGAAGTGTATATAGAGCAGCCATATGGGTTTATCATTCAGGTGGATGAGAACAAGGTTTGTTAACTGGATAAGGAGTTCTTTGGGTTGCAACAAGCATAGACAGAATGGTATTCAATGATGAATCAATATTTGCAGAATCTCTGATTCAAATGAAGCATTGTGAAGGTGGTTTTCAGAAATATGAAATGAAGTTTATGATGAGATTTTTAATTGAAAATTACAAGGATATGAAGACTTTGGTTGCTACCCAGATAAAATTATCAAAAGATGAGGATGGAAATGCAATTAATATCACAGAATACATCTAGATATCAAAGTAATCCCAGTGAAAGTCACATGATCGTAGTGAAAAGAATACATCGGTTTATTAAGGGCATGGTGTACTTAGGCTTGACATATAAAGACAAATCTCAAACAGAGTTATTGGGATATACTGCTGCAGATTGGGCTGGTTCAGCGGATGACAGGAAATCAACATCTAGAGGTGCATTCTCTCTTGGCTTACTATGTATTGCTTGGTTAACCAAGAAGCAGGATTGCATTTCATTAAGCACTGCTGAAGCTGAGTATATTGAGGCCACTCTAGCATGCACACAGTTATTATGGATGAAGCAATAGCTTAACGATATGGGAGTTGAAGTGAAGTCTCCGATCAGAATCCAGTGTGATTACTCATGTTCTATCAATCATAGAAAAAATCCAGTTCACCACTCAAGGACAAATAACATTGAGATCAAATGTAATTTTATCAAGGAGAAAGTGGAGGAAGGGCTTGTGAATTTAGAGTATGTTTCTATAGAGATATAGGTTGCAGATATTCAGACAAATGCCTTACCCAAGGAAGCATTTGAAAGGAATCAACTAGCTTTGGGAGTTCAATCGATTCCCTGCACATAAAAGCATGTAGTTTTGGACCCCCCTCTCCTCGAGGTATGACGTGTTTTCCCTAATGTGTTGATATCTATTCTCTACTCTATTACAGACCTCAATAGAGTAACCATTGGGTTCTTTGAAAAAGGGGGAGAAATTAGTGATTGTTCAAGGGGGAGATAGTGTGTTCAAGGGAAAGACAATGTTGCTATTTAAGAAATATTGACAGATAAGGGGAGAAGCTGACATGTGGAGTAGCCAGATAGGGGGAGTTGAAGCTAGTTGAATTTGCTTAGCTAGAGCATAGATAGGACAACACAGGAAAAAGGGCTAAAGAGGTTTTGAAACTGAGAAGGGATGACGTTGTGACCAAAAAGGGGGAGCTATAAAATCTGACGATGCTTAAAGTGATAGATCAAAGAATAGATATCACGACAACTGAGGATCGTGATAAAATCAAAAGAGAGATGTTGGAATGTGGTAAGAATATTTCCAACAATTGGTATCTATTTGGTAAAAATTGGTATTAGTTTGGTGTCATCATAGGATGTTATAGATGAAGTGATTCATTGATTAACTTTTCATTTACTCTTGTTTCTCATGCCGAGCATTGCTCATGTGAGCTTAGAGTATGTGTTGAGAAAATCCTTTATCGCTATCAGAATCACAAAAGGCATATAATGGCAGGAAAATCAACGATGTATCCTTTTCTAGAAAAGTTTTCAACAAACTCAAATGGGATTATTGTAGGGAAAAAATCCCTTAAGACATCATTGAATCATTTTTGAGGTGATTCTGTTTTTTGACAATGTGAACGTCGGTGTTGTGATTGTCGAAAATGCAAACCATGACATACTAATTTGTTTATAAGGGGGATTTCATGGTGGAATGACGAGTTGAAGAGTTATGGTCAATGATTCATGTTTGATTCATGAACCTTGATAATGGAATGAATGATC
Organism: Viscum album; assembly: GCA_963277665.1. Lineage (NCBI taxonomy): Eukaryota > Viridiplantae > Streptophyta > Magnoliopsida > Santalales > Viscaceae > Viscum > Viscum album. The sequence continues at coordinate 1,210,576,020 of OY728148.1, forward strand.
TGATGGAGGCATAAAAATAACAGACAAAAGGTGGAACCGTTTTCCATGATCAGATCATCAAAATATGGAAAAGGGATAAGTGTCACGCAAGTATTGGTGGTGTCGCGCAGATGACTTGCGCGCCATGAAGAGACTTGTGAGCTGATGCCATGGAAGCTAGAGAACTTCTACGCCTATGGTTTATCAAGATCAAAAGATCAAAATATGGCAAAGGAAAGAGGTCTACGCAAGTTTGAATGTGGGTCGCGCAAGTGACTTGCAGGGGAAGAAACCTGTGCACCGAGGGTTGACTTGCATGTCGTCCCGTAGGGTGGTCAATATTCCTATAAATACTAGACCACCCCTCCTCATTATTCGCCGGAGTTTAACACTTTGATGATTCAGAGCTCCAATCGTGCATGTGTGGTGGCTGGGCAAGTGGTGGTGTGTCGCGCAAGTGGGACTTGCAAGCTAGAGTAGGAAGTTGCGCGCCAAATGTGAGTTTCGCGCCTGAGGTGGTTTAGGAAAGGAAGGAAGTGAGTCGTGCAGGTTTTGGGTTACTGAAGCTAGAGTCATGCAAGTTGTTGAGGAATACTTGCACGCCAGTTCTGACTTGCGCGCTGATACATGCGCGATGAGGTTGAATTGGACGCCAAGTAAGGATTATTTACATTAGTGATTTTTGGGTGGTGTGGAAGCTGTAAGTTTTTTGGATACCTTCATTGCAAAGGTATATTCATCTATGGGTCACATTTGTACTTCAACAGAGAATATACATAAAGTGGAAGATGAATTCCTTCATACAAATTAAGTGACCTATAGGTCTATAAACTGTGAGTGGATCCTTTCCAGAGAAGTGAGTGAAGGAAGAGGCAGAAGGTGATCCTCTCCACCAGCAGTGAGATAGAGAGAGAAATAGGGAGTGACCCTTGGGAAAGTAGTGAGATGACCCTAAAATTTTTAAAGGCAGTGATCCTAGGAATATAAGTGATATGTCTTGAATATTGTATCCACATCTAGAGAAGAATAGTGGAATTTTGTACGACTGGAAACTTGTCGGTGTATGCTCCTTGGATGTAGCCGAGTGAGGGTGAACCAAGTAAAAATCTTTGTGTCTACCTGGATACTTCCCTACATTTAATTTAAAGCATCATCAATAGATAAAGAAGAAAATAAGTGATCATAATATACACACAAGTGCAAACAAAGTGACCCTTGTAATAAATAGGTCAAGATCCAGTGGGGCATGAAGAACTTTGAAAAATAATATCCATACCCGGATTCACCCCCCCTCTTTGGGAATATAGGCCCCTATTGGTTCTAACAAGATCTATTTTACCTAAAAATGATCACTGTAAGGTACTTTGTCTCAATCTCCTTTCATTGAGGCATATTTTTTATACACAACTTTCTTTTATACGGTGTATAAACACCTTTAACTTTAACATGTATTCAAAAGGAATCTTTTTTATATGAACCATTTTACTAAAAGATAAAAGGGAATGTTTTTTTGTCATACGTATATGGAGACAAAAACTTGTCTACCGCCATGACCATTATTTATGTTTTGGCTTCCACTACAATCCATAAATTTTTTTAAATGAAAAATAAATACAAAGTTTTAATTTTCTTTTATTTTGATATTGAAAATGTTTTTGAAAGTGTTTTTTTATTATATCAATGTGTTGTATGGATATCTTGTGATTGAAATGTGAAAATGATATGTTTCCTTTATGCATGTTTTATGTTACACGATTATGTTATGGTTTATGATATGTTTAAACCTGTTCATATGAGGAAGGCATTGGACATAATAAGTGAAGGGTGGAGCCCGCTATAGCTTCTCGATGCATCGATAGGTCTCATGAGACAATCTAGTGTCTTGGCATGAGGCCTTGACAAAATCTTATTTGTAGTCTTGGAACGAGGCCTTGGATACGCGGTTATGATAGTCTAGCATTATGCATTCCATCATTATGAAAGTGGTTATTGATATTGCATGTGATTATTCTACTAGCAGAATATCCATGTGAATAAGTAAATGGAATTATTTCATTTAATTTTTTCCTTATTATGTTGAATTTCAAGTTTAAATGGATTTTGTTTTAGTTATACATTGCCTTAAATGTTTATGTTTATTTTTGAAAATTTCTTCTGTATTTTTATACTTACTGAGCATCTGATCTCACCCCTTTCTATGTTTTATTTTCACAGGATGTGAAGAAATATTTTATGACTGACCTACAGGGATAGTCTGAAGGGGATAGAAGTGTGGACTATAGAGACTGTGTTATTGTTATTTTACACTTTATAATGTAATGTAACATTTATGAATATATCTAGTGTTTCTAAGGCTACTAATCTAATCGGTCTATCAAGACTTGATCTTTTGTGATCTTTCCAATGTTACACAATAATGCATCGACTCTGGGTAACTGGGGTCAGGGTGTTATAGTTGGTATTAGAGGGAGGTTAGTACTAACCTTGGAAGCTAGATTTAGATAAACTGTAATAAGATCACATAGCCGAAAGATATACTTTGAGGATTAGTATAGAAAAACATTCTAAAATTTTGGTATTATAGTGATTTTGTGGGTTTTCCGACCAATACATCCTTGTCTGGATACGAGCAGGTAGAGGCGGATCTAGCACAGATGTACCTAGGGTTAAAACCTGAAAACACCGCTTTGATCTAGACTCGAACGGGAATTGGTACACGACAATGGGCCTTGTTGCACTCTTGGTTACGACACTCTTGTGTGATATACTTAGGATAATTATCATTTTTTTACAAACCATTATGAAGGGTTTATGAGTATATACTTCCTCAAAGACAACATTTTTTTTATTATAGTTTAATTTATGTTAAGTGTTTTAGTAGTATAGAATTATGTATGTTGATTCATAAACTAATCTAGTTTATTCCATAGTTTAGAAACAGAACTTATTGGGAGGAATGGAAACTGTATCAATGCATGAACTCCATGTAGGGATTTCCCTCCATTTAAAGATAATTATAGTAGAGCTGGAGATACAACTAGTGCTGATCAACTTATCACCATACTGGGGAAACTCACTAAGGTTATGAATAATAACCTTACTCATATGGAGCACCCTGATCCAGAACATGGAGGATCAATGATAGATCTTTTCATGAGGAAACAACCAACAAAATTTAATGGGGATACAAATCCATTAGTATCTAAGCAATGGATAAACTCATTAGAAAAAATATTCCACGCCTTGGGGAGTAGAGAAAGAGAGAAGGTTTTCATGGCAGTTTACCACCTCACTGGAGATGCCGATCAATGGTGGTAACTAATGAAAATCATGAAGGAAGATGATAAAGTATCAAATATGGAATGGAGGGAGTTCAAAGAGATTTTATTAGAAAAATACTTCCCTCATGACCATCGAGCAGATATGGGAATGCAATTTCCATATCTGAGTCAAAAGGAGGATGAGAATGTCGCAAAGTATGAGGCTAACTTTACAAGGTTAACAAGGCATGCAGCTGATTATATACATAACCCAAGAAGAAAGATGGATCATTTATTTTATGGGTTAAAACTATTTCTCCGTCGAGCCTTAGTCTCAGAATCATTCTCGTCTGGAGAAGATATTGTCTCATGTACTATCAAGACAGAAAAGGAATTCTATAAATCTTATGACAATAAAGTAAAGTAAGAGAAGAAGAGAATGGTGGAACAAGAGACTGTTAAAATGAAAAATGGAATGAAGTATTTTCTATTATGCGATAAATGTGGGAAGAATCACCCCAATAATTGCCTAAAAGGAATGGGAGTTTGTTATAAATGTGGATAAAAATGTCTCCAGGATCATGATTGTAAGGGAAAGATGGAGTCTATCAATGATGAATTCTACAATTGTAAGAAAATGGGGCATTATGAAAATGAATTTCCTAAGCGTTAGGGAAACACAACTCAAAAAAGGCCAAGGGATCAATGAAAATCTTATGTTGTTACTACAATTGAAGTGGAATAATTAATGTATTGGTGCTTTTGGACTCAAGGATTATATTCCGGTTATATGAATAATGTGATATATATAAGGATTGTACAGCAGTACTTGTTTTTTTTTTCATTAAGGTTTTAATATGATGAAGGTAATCATATTTTTGTATGTTACAATATGAGAAGCTTTACTTTGTTTGAGGAATCTGATGATACAACTGATTTTGGAATTTAGAGACCTTTTAGAGAAAGTCTGTAAAGAGGTATTTTGGATAACTATAAAGGTGGAATGGATTATGTTTAACTTTGGAATGTATTGTTTAAGGTTAAAACATTTATGAAGATTATTTTTTTAATATTATAATACTATAGTTTTAGGAAAAGGACAACCTACACGTTGGGGGATAACTCGCCGCGTCGGACAAATCTGTAAGAATCGAACCCACAACCATAGTGCGACATGCCTTTATTACCTACCACTAGCCTACAGTAAATCCCAAGTTATTACAAAATAGTTTCCTAATCTAAATGTTATGTGTTAATATTTGGAACCTTGTACGATTATGATAAATATAATATTTTTGAGTTCTTGAGTGAAAGATGGGTTTGTGGTAAATTTTTATAAAAGAATCAAAGTCAACATGACAAGTATGTATATTTTCTTATGTTCTTTATAAATATCCTAAATAAATTCCTGAACGTTATAAAAGGTAACTTAAAACAAAAACGTTGTCGGTTAACTTTTCCTACTGGGAAATCAATGATCGTTTAACCGATCACAAGTTTGTGATTTCATGGTAGTTAAACTATCTCCAAATCCTGTATTCTACAACTCTTCATCGGAACTTGATGGTTTGTTTCTCCTCTATATCCATATTTTCGTAGAATCCTAGTATGGTCTATCCCGGGTGACCTTTGTACTTCTCTTTCTTTCTTTTAAAGTTATATTTTTATTAACCCTATTTTCAATGTGGGTTTTCCACAAAGGTATTTTCTATTTCAACCTTTATATTCAAAGAAAAATTTCAAATAGCGAGGATGCAATTTATTTAAGGATATGAGAATATAACACCCCAAGGTTCCATGGTGTGCTTCTCTTTGAATAATACAGTAGCGTGTGTTGTACGCAACTTCGAGTTCTAACACACACCACTACCAATCAAAGTAGTCGTTATGAATAGTAATATCAACTTTTTGAAATTTTATAAATTTTATATTTAAAAATGGACTTCATTTTTGGATTCGGAATATCAAATTTATCCTAGGGTGAAATTTTGGATCTTTTCGGATAACTTTTATATTTTGATGAATAGTGAAAATTACTAATTTTTAATTAAAAACATCTTTTTTAATAAAAATAATTAATATTGATAAATTTTAATATTTAGTTGTTTTAAAGTATAATTAGAATATAATTTTACCATTTTATCCAATGGTGGTCATTATAATTAATTTCACTTTGATATTGGATATAAACAATTGTCAATCTTTTGATTGATATTGTTTCTTAAAAACACGTTATTTGTTTTGACAACGAAACATAATTATAAAATTAATTAATTAAGCTTATTGGTTTGTAATTTTTTAAAATAGACATATTTTTTGAATTCAGAATATCAATTATCGCTTAGGGTGAATTTTTGGTATTTTTCTGAAAAACATCAATTTTTGATGAATAGTGAAACCACTAAGTGGTAGTTTAAAAACTAATTTTTCATGTAAATGAAACATTACCACTTCTGTGATTTGATTTTCAAAACGCTGACACACATGATTTTCATTAAGAAGTAAAATGTTGTTCAATGGGATTAAAATAATTTTTTTGGTGAATATTAACTTTTATGTTTTATTAATCGCGATTATTGGTAATTGGTGAAATTTAATGTAAAAAAGATATTATAAAAATATAAAATATCTTGAAACTTGTCCAAAACTTATTGGATGAGTCATGTCCGACCATGAAAATCCATGGGTCATCTTGGATACCCTATGGAGCCACTTGGGTAAGAAAATGACATTAATATCTTTTTATTTAAGGTAAAAATAAAATTGGCACAAACATGTGTTGTTTTAATAAATAAATTATTACACGGGGTTATATAAGTTAACATTTTAACTATAAATATTAATTGGAAAGGTAAAAATATTTCCTACATCATGGTAATTTTTTTATAATTTTTATACATTAAATAAATTAAATGTTTTATGACACCATGATGTTGCAGCGATTACCTCATTAATTAACGATTTTAATAAAATGGTAGTATAATGTAAAATCTAATACTTACACTTGTAAAAAACCTATTAGATGAGTATATTTATAACCCTTATCACGGTATCCTCAAAATATATCATTTTGGGTCCTTTAAAATCTAAAAATCATTTCATAATAATGTAACATTTCATGAGTTTCCAAGAGTGCCCCTCCGCTCCTCTTATAAAAGGCCCCCACCTCTACAACCTTATTCACACCATAAAAGCCATTTGGATTGGGAAAACTCTACCCAAATACTCTATCAACTTCCTTCTCTTACTCTTATAAGCCTCACTTTGGGCATAAGTCTTCCCAAGGAAGCCTTTGGCTCAAATCAAAAAAAGTTACCAGATTTTAAGGTAATGTCTTCTCTTATGTTCTTTTGTTTTATTTTTCTCCTCCAACCCCTTAAAATATTTTTATTACATTATTTTGTAATGAAACCAGTATCTAAAATATAGTAGGATGTTTTTATGATATGTATTTGATTTAAAATTACACACACCTCTGTCTAATGGTTAAAAAACATATTGTTTCTGTGGGTGGTGAAATACTGCCTCAAAAAATGATGATTGTTCAATATTCTTTTAACACCTCTCATGGTGGCCATTATGATATCAATATATTTATTTATTATATATATTATGTTTTTTTTCATTATGCTCTTGTATTTATAATTTATGGCATGCCTTTATGATTTCTATTATGAGTAAATGATATTATATATGATAATACTGGAATTATAATACACCTTTATATCATTATGATTTCATTCCATTAAATATGAAATATAAATTAATGTAGCGTTCATGCGTACGTACGGCTCACAGTCTCCATGAATGGTGCATCTCATTTCTTACCTCTAAATGTTATGTAATATTATGAATGAATGTATATACAGGATATATATGATATATATGATATCTAAATCATGAATATAATTCTGGATATAATGGATACTTTACCACATGAACAGCTTGTAATTATAATAAGATTATTTTTGACTCATGTACCAAAGATCGACAAAACGACCGTTATTAACATAAATAATTACATAATGTTCATAACATGGTAATATGTGATATAAGAGGAATAATAAACATAATAAAGGTTCTTAAGAAAGTATAAATTATCTCTAATTTATTATTCAGGAGGTTAAAGAACGATCGATTCAAGTCGGACACGAGGAAAGGGTTCTTCTTAATCCAATTTCCGTTCTTCGGGTTGATCTCCTACATTCAAATTATTTCATGATATTATTATGTCCTATCTTGTATTTTTAATTTCCTTATGTGTACTAGTAGTGAATAAACATAATATATCTATTTTACTTAAAAATTATATTTGTAAGGGACTTCATCTCAATCTCCTTTCATTGAGGCATATTTTGTTTTATACAAAACATTCTTCTATACGGTGTATAAACCCCTTTGAATTTTACATTTATTCAAAAGGAAACTTTTTTATACAAAGCATTTTACTAAACGACAAAATGGAATGTTTAATTTTGTTGTACATATGCAGCAACAACGACTTCTTCGCCGTAGTGACCATTATTTGAGTTTCGGCTTCCTCTACAGGCCATAACGTTTTTTAAATGAAAAATAAATAAAACATTTTAATTTTCTTTTATTTTGGTATCAAAAATGGGTTTGAAAGTGTTTATTATTATATCAATGTGTTGTATTGATATCTTGTGATTGAAATGTGGAAATGTTATGTTTTCTTTATGCATGTTTTATGTTATACGATTATGTTATGGTTTATGATATGTTTAAATCTGTTCATATGGGGAATGCATTGGACTTAATAAGTAACAGGTGGAGCCTGCTATAGCTCCTCAATGCATCGGTAGGTCTCATGAGACAAACTAGTGTATTGGCATGAGGCATTGAGAAAATCTTATTTGTAGTCTTGGATATGTTGTTCTGATAGTCTGGAATTATGCATTCCATCATTATGAAAGTGGTCATTGATATTGCATGTGATTATTCAAATAGAAGAATATCCATGTGAATAAGTAAATGGAATTATTTCATTTTATTTTTTTCCATATTATGCTGAAGTTCAAGTTTAAAAGGCATTTTTTATAATTATACATTGCCTTAAATTTTTATGTTTATTTATGAAATTTTCCGCTGTATTGTTATCCTTACTGAGCATCTGAGCTCATCGCTTTCTATGTTTTATTTTCCCAGGATATGAAGAAATATTTTATGACTGACCAATAAGGATAGTCTGATGGGGATAGAAGTGTGGACTATGGAGACTATGTTATTTTGATATTTCTCTTTATGATGTAATGTAAAATTTATGATTGTATCTAGTGTTTCCAAGGCTACAAAACTAATCGGTCTTTAGAGAGATGATCTTTTGTGATCATGCCAATGTTACGCAATAATGCACTGACTCTAGATAACTGGGGTCGTGGTGTTACATGTAGCAACCTTTGGGGTGACCGAAATTGTTTTATAAATAAGACATTACTATTATTTAAATGATATTGTATACTTAGATATATTCCAAAAATATATTTTTTATGGAAATTCTATGCTTCCTTGAATCAGGTTTTTTCAATTTATTTGGATTAATGTATTATGAATTTACATGGTTTATTCCATGACTTGTTTTTATGTTCAAGGGCATGTGGGAAATGTTATTAATTTGTAAATATCATGATCTCATACCCTTATGATTGTGTCTTATATACAAATTTCCATTTTTTACCCTTACTGTGCATCTGATCAAAACATTTCTTACATTTCTATTCCATAATTTATAAAAAAAATTATATTTACAATATCAAAAAAGACAAAAAAGTAAGATGATAATTAAGGGAATCATTGAAAATATGTCTATAGACATGAAAATTATGTACATAGTTTCTAAATACAGTAAACTATTATAGTCATTAGGTGTGTTTTTATGTAATGTAATGAATATTCAATTAATAAGATATAATATATTTATATAATTAATCTAGGATCCAATAGTTGTTATCATATGATTATTTTAGTTACCCATAAGAAATTATTATGAGAAAAAATTAGTTGCATGCATATTTATATTTCTAGTTATATATTTATGAATATTTCATAGGTTAATTATATAGATGAGTTGATGTATAATAAAATGGACTAAAATTTTGGTAAAGGATTAAGCAAGTGGAATCTATGAAATTGCATCCCTCTCTAGATACTACATGTGGATGTGGCTCTAGAACTGATTTACCTTGGGGTCATAAATCTGAAAATAGGTCATTAAGATGGTCTCAATTGTCAGCTGTTATAAAAAAGGCTTCACTGCACACCTAGTTTGACAATCCTTTGGGATATGATTTTGAGATCCACAAACATGTTAAGAACCTTCCTGAAATATTTATATAGTGATTATCATTGATAAACATGGTTAATCCTATGATTCCGTATATTTAATATAAGTTTCCATAATTTAAATATACTATAATTTATTTTTTTACTTATTTGTTTTTCAATGTTAATAGTTTTTCCCATTCAATTGTTTTTTATTTTACATGGTGGAATTAACCAAAATGAACTAGATTAAAATTGAATGTTATCATAAATTTACTAATGTGTAGCCAAATATAATGATTAATGAAGTGAATTTTATGGGGATAATTCCTAATGTTTTATCACAAAACAATATCTACAATGTGCACCAAAACCAACTATTATAATCACTATTGATGAAAAACAAAGAGTTAAATTAGAGTTCAGGTAGTGAATTCTATGGAATAATGATATGTTAGTTTACAATATGTCAAGAATGTTGGAATAACATATTAAGATAATATCTCATATGGATAATTAAATGTTTTAGGTATAGAATATAATGACATAATTCAATTTTATTCAATAGAAAAATTCAATGTTCACTTAATGAAATGGACGTGAATACTAGTATCCATATGGTATCTCTTATTGTTGAATGTTTCAATGGTTGAATGTAAATGGATTATGAAAATCGATGTACTAAGAGGAATGATGATGAATATAATCACATGGTTGTATGAGTAATGTGGATTCATTGGACAGTATAGAGATTACAAATGACATATGTATAGAAAGTGGTATTTTTGAATAATATGATAGACTCTAGATAATGTTTTAAGATGGGAGTGGGATGATTGAATTACTAATGTATTTTATTTGATGTATTGAGTTTTATGAATCATGAAATACCTAATGACTTTTTAGTATATGTTTTTTCAATATCAATATTAAATAATATGATTAATTGTAATGATAAACTAGATAATTAATATAATGGAGTCGATATATTTTATGAAAAACACATTATTAAGGGAAGAAACAAATTAATATTTTCCCATGGGTGATAAAATATTGTTTGGATTAGATAAAATATGACTGATATGGATAAAGTAAATTGCATTATGTTGATAACCTCTATACTGACAGTTTATTTGTTTATAAATTGGATTATATTTTCATTTATGATGTTTAAATCATTATTGGATATATTAAATATGATTAATAATATGTGGCCTTATTTATATAATAAAAAAGTATATATTTTTTATTTGATTTTTATGGTAATTTGGGTTATTACTATGGTTCAAGAGAATATATGACAAATGTGTTCAATTTTTTTTCTTATGACCATTAAGATATACATAATTATATTTAGAGGATTAATGTTCAGCTTCGGAAATTTACTGACCTTCATTCGAATGTTTGAGATTTTGTTCTTTTGGAATCGTTATAAGGATATTCATTTATGAAATGGTTTATGTTGATAATTTGATGAGGAATTATAGATTAATTTATTGATTCATCATATCATGATTTATAAATATGGGATAATATGTGATAACAATTTTGTTCTAATGAGATATATGAAATGAAATGTTTGAATATTTTGGAATTTTCTGATTTTAATGTGCTTCAAGAATAACAAATCTGCTTTCAATTCACGGAGTAAGAGATGAAGTGTAAATTGATCAAAGGATAACCCTATTGGGTGGATTGTGATTAGTAAATGAGAAAAATCGTGTAATTATATTTTCCCAAAAAAATTATTCATCTCAAGGAATAAGATCAAGAAAAAAAATGAAATCATATAACCTTCTTATTAAATAGTTTAAATGATCCCATAATTCATCTAAGATTTATGTTTTTTGGTCATTAACCCTCTCTTGATCAACCAATTTGATTTTATGACATGTTCTATCAGTAACAATAATTATTCACTCTTTTCTTCCATTACCAAATCATTACATCCCATATATGTTTTTGATGTGTAGTCCGAGTTATATGTTTTAATACATTACCTATATGTTATAAAATACATTTTTTATAGGAACTTATTATTAATTTATATTTTATGGGTTTCAATGAAGGTGTTTTCTATCTATAATCCATTTATAACTAAGGTTATTTTCTTATATAAATTTCATTTTATGGGAATTTAATTTTTCCCACAAATATTTTATAATTTTTTTCAAATAAATTTTATCTCTTTGATATTAGGTGTAATATAATTAACATATATTTTTTCATACATTACATGAAACGATTAGTTTATTTTGTGTTACGTGCATCCCTATGTGTGTCATTCATTACATGAAACTTTGAGTTATTCTACAGTTGTACTAAACAATGCATTAAATTGAATTACACACAACACTATATTATAACATTTATTTATTCTACAGTTGTACTATAAATAAGATATATTATTAATATTCTTCAAATTATACTATTATAACCTTAAAATTAATCTTACAAATATGGATATTAATACCTAATTTTGAAATATTAATTATAATTGTTTTATATAATGAATAAATATTGATTACAAGGTACTCAATTTTTCCATAAAGTCATTATATGTTATGAAAATAATTTTTCTCAAGGAATAAGATCAAGAAACAAAAATGAAATCAAATAACCTTCTTATTAAATGGTTTAAATGATCCCATAAGTCATCTAAGATTTATGTTATTTTGGTCATTAACCCTCTCTTGATCAACCAATTTCATTTTATGACATGTCTCTATCAGTAATAATAATTATTCACTCTTTTCTTCCATTACCAAATCATTACATCCCATATATGTTAATGATGTGTAGTCCTAGTTATATGTTTTAGTACATTACCATTATGTTACAAAATACATTTTCTATAGGAACTTATTATTAATTTCTATGTTGTGGGTTTCAATGAAGGTGTTTTCTATCGATAATCCATTAATAACTAGGGTTATTTTCTTATATAAATTTCATTTTAAGGTAATTTAATTTTTCCCACAAATATTTTATAATTTTTTTCAAATAAATTTAATCTCTTTGATATTAGGTGTAATATAATTAACATATATTTTTTCATAAATTACATGAAATGATGAGTTTATTTTGTGTTACGTGCATCCCTATGTGTATCATTCATTACATGAAACATTGAGTTATTCTACAGTTGTACTAAACAGTGCATTAAATTGAATTACACACAACACTATATTATAACTTTGATTTATTCTACAGTTGTACTATAAATAAGATATATTATTAATATTCTTGAAATTATACTATTATAACCTTCAAATTAATCTTACAAATATGGATATTAATACCTAATTTTGAAATATTAATTATAATTGTTTTATATAATGAATAAATATTGATCACAAGGTACTCAATTTTTCCATAAAGTCATTATATGTTATGAAAATAATTTTCCTCAAAAAATGTTTTTTATTTAGTTATTTTTAGATTAGAATATAAAAATAGGTTTTGGGATAATATTTATAAATTTTTAATAGATTAAGTATATTATGAGTAGTGAAAAATATTGAATTATAATTGGGAAAAAATATTTATTTTATGTTATTTATAATGTTAAACTATATTTTCAATGGTTTTCAAAGTATCTATCGATAAATTACACATCAAATAACCAAATTTATGTCAATGGAATCACTTTCTTATTAAATTTTTATATATAAACATTGTAAAATTTTGAAAATTTCCTCTTTAAAACAATGCATTATCATCATATATACAGGATAAATTTTATAATATATTTGTCCAATTATTGTGATAAAATTTGGGAAAAACGGTTTTGTAATATTCTTTTTTTTAAAGAGACACTATGTTCGATAGTGTACGTGATACAACACATTGAACAAAAGCAAACAAAAGAATATTATCATTGAAATGATAATTTATAAACAATATATTAAAATTACGAGAATGAAAAAAATTATTTGAATTCATACAATATGGTTTATTCATTTATATAAATAATTATTTGGTTAAAAATTAATTATATATAAAAGTAGAATAATTTTTAAATAAAAGTGAATAGTTTTCTAAAAAATATTTAAATGAAAATAAGTATATATACAAAAAAATCAGCATTTTTAGGTTTTTATTATGCAATATATATGTAATATAGTTGAAAAAATGTTTAAAATTCATATTATATGTTTTATTGACATGATTTTGTAAGAAAAATCCTTTTTTTATATAAAAGGAGTATTTTAAAAAAAATAGTTTTGTCGCCTTTTGATGGGTAACCCTTTTCAACAGAGGTTTTACAACTTTTATAGTTTATTATTGAAAAATAATAATATTATATTAAATATGAGTATCAATATTTAGTTTTATTCAATTTTCTATATTCTTATGATATGTTTCAATTTTTTTATTACTGAATAAAATATTTTAATTAAATTAAAAATTAATTTTTCACAAAATTTATTTATAGGTTTTAATTATATATTTTTAATTGTTTTAATGTATAATAATATTATGTTGTTATAATTTAATACAATTTAGATAATTGGAACCAATTTTACAGTGAAATTGGATATAAACAGAAGTCAATATTTTTATGGTTTTTACTTTTAAAAATTCACATTTTATCATTCCAGCAATGAGATAAATATTAATTTAATTACTGCATCTTCAGTTATTTAAATTATGAAAAATAAAATCAATAATTAGAATGAGTGGTTGCAAATTATTTAAATATGTACATTTTCATTTATTGGATATTAGGAATAAAAACCATTGTAATTTTTATTTAACACGGTTATAGGAAAACTAGGTAATTCTGTAAAAACATTATACGATAAAAAGAAAAACAAAATACCCTAACACATGTAGAAATATTATTAGATAAATACAAATATACTCCTAACACCTAAGTATTGGAATTGACTCATTTAATTGATTTTTTCATGGAAATGATATTGATATTATTTAAATAAACGAATGTGGAAAAATGTCACACTCTTATTTATTATATGTATAATAATATTAATATAGTAAAAAAAGATATAACATAGATAATAAATACTCTATGTGAAAATAATAGAATTTCCTACATCATGTAATTTTATTAAGAATTTTTTGAGTTTAAATAATTACCATAAATGGGACATAGTTGTTACACATTAGATATTTTATTAATTGAAATATCTAATAAATGATATTTAAAATATTAAAAGAAATAAAATTCAAATTAACTCTGGTAACAAAAAAAATTATATGTGAATGTGACATATTAATAGGATATTAAATATATTGTTTTTAAGGTATCTCTATTTCTGGATATTTTCTTAATTTAATTAAATGAATAGTGTCAAAATTGACACTATTGAAATAATATATTATTAAATTATTTATAAATCATAAAAATATTATATATTAAATAATGATTATGATAACATATAAATTTATATAAACTTCCAATTTATTAATAATTGAACATAATAATTATAACTTACTAAAATTTAATATTTAAAATATTGTTACAACAATTTAAATTAAAATAGATTAATTAATCATAAAACAGAATGATAAGATAAAAAATAAATTAAATAGATGTTTAAAAATTTATAGATGAGGATATATTGTACCATATTCATATTATCTTATAAATAACACGATTTTGAGTCATCTGTGGTTAAAAATTAATTAATATTATTTAAATATTTTAAGGGTTCCCAATGGAGCCCCTCCCTTATCATATAGAAAGGAACTCTTTATTATCCATTCCATACACATCAAAAACCATTTGGTTCATCAAATAATTACAAAAAACATTACTATAATTTATCTCTATATTCTAGAGGCCTTATTTTTGGTAGAACACACTCCTTAAGGGATTTTAATTGGCAATTAAATGATACCATTGTAATAAG
Source organism: Viscum album (assembly GCA_963277665.1). Taxonomy (NCBI): domain Eukaryota; kingdom Viridiplantae; phylum Streptophyta; class Magnoliopsida; order Santalales; family Viscaceae; genus Viscum; species Viscum album. The sequence goes on from OY728148.1 coordinate 1,210,591,417, forward strand.
ATGTATCATTTTTTATGTGTTTCTATTTTACTTCATCATCCACTTGCTTAAAATCATCATCATCCTCGATGAAATAAAAAATCTAATATATTCATTATAAAAAGATTTTATTATGTTAATATCATCACCCAAACCCATATCCCCTTCATCAAATAAGAACGAAATTAATCATTAATGGTTATTCCTCAACTATCACTTCCATGAAATAATATAAATTTTTCCATAACCATATCTCATGAATGGATATAATTATAGAATTATTGTTCAGATGTGATATCAATGAAATATTAATAATTATATAGAACTAATATATCAATTATTATCTAGAATTCAACACAAATAAAAATGATAATGTCTTTAATATATATATGTGAACTATTACATCTTTGAAGGGATTTGATTCATTTTTATTCACTACATCACATTTATAATATATATATTTAAGTGTATTTAAATTATTAATCAAATATTAATGATTTTATGATCATTATAGAATGTTAAAATAAAACATTCCTTCTATCTATAATTAATATCAAAAAATTGAAATGTTACTCTTGCGTACATATTCCTACCTTCTCCATCTTTATAATGTTTTTCATTTTTCATAAATACACATAAGGGTTTGACATAAAAGTATAATATATATTTAAAAATTGTAATAATTTCATTAATATTATTCTAGATATTATGTGATTATGACCACATGTATTATCGACATTTTACTAAGTTCTTTTTCGACTCAAGTACAAAATATCGATAAAATGTCAGACTTGGTCATAAATAATCATATAATTGTAATGACATACAATTAAGTGATATAAAACAAATAATTAAAGTTTGAAAGGTTACCGATAAAATCAAATAATTAAACTATTTTTATTATTCTAGAAGATAAATCACATATGTGATGAATTAGACTCGTGGTAAATGAATTTATCTCTATATCATTACATTGTGGCACATGTTGATGATACACTCCAACTTATTTTAATATGTACAAAAAGAATTAAAATAAATTTTTTTAAAATGATTTCAAAATTAATCTTTATATATTATTTTTTACATTAATTGAATATTAAAAAATGAATTTTCTTTCTAACGTATACAGTGACAATGACATCTCCACCATCGTGACCCTTATTTTATAATTGGATTACACTAAATCCTCAATTTTTTAAAAGTAAACTACATATATTATTCAACATTTTTAGTAATTTTGGTATTGATAATATATATGTGAATTGAATTAAAATTTCAAAATATAGATATTATTTTTTATGATTTCCAATGAAACTTTATGAGTGAAATGTTGAAAATTGAAATCCTTTATTTGTTATGATTATATAATGGTAAATTAAAATTTAATTTGTGGCTGTGTTATAAACCAATTATGAGATTTTACATGATATAAAAAGGATAGTCAGTTATGTTATAACATACAATTAATTGGGTAAGTAAGTCAGTCGTATGTCTATTCCATTTTGTATGAGTGACAAGACTGAAAGACACCCACATGGTTATTCCATTTAAGTATGATTATGTCCCAAGTTACCCTAATGTAATATTTGTGTATTATATGGTTCATGGTAATATTTTGATTAAAAAATGGTATATAATGATATTATTCTCAACTAAATGTATTTACTACTTGTTAAGGGTAGAAATTATTACATTCGATAAAATATCGACGGGTTTTCATGTTTTTACAAGACTAAGTATTTAATTTCATTTTCTATCTATTACTAAGCTTTTAGGGATCATATCATCTTTAAAAAAAATTCCAATGTATTTGGATTGAAATGAAAAAATTATATCATTATGAATGTACTAAATATATATCATAAAATAAGTCATGCTTTATTTTAATGGATTTACTTTGGAAAAAAATATGGATACAGAGTATAAGTGTCTATTTGTAATGTATGGTTCTACAGTGTATGAATTTTTCCAAATTCAGTAGAACTCTGTACATTAAATATATTTTGAAAAATAATTTGATATATAGTTTTAAAATAACTAGAATACATATTGATTATGTTCAGGTCCATATAGGATTCCATTTTTTGAATAAGAATAATTAATTTTCCTAAAAAAGGAAAACATAATTTTTAACCATCTTGAATATTAAAAAACATCACAAAATTTAATTACAAAGTCTAATGTTTAAATTGTTTTATCAAGGGTTAAACTGAATAGGTAAACTTTAAAATTACCTACCAATTTTCTTAAAACCCATTATCATGCAAAAATTATAACCTAATATACTTATGATATATTTTTACATATTTTTTTGAAACATTTCCCCAAATGTTGCATATTTAATCATTTAATTATAAAAAATTACAAAAAATGAACATTCCTTTAATTTAATATCTATAATGATTTGGGATATATAAATAATAATCATGTGTTCAGTTAAAATTTTTAATTTTTAATATTGATGAGTTTTCATATTATGATAATTTATTTGTAATTTTTAGATATTAAAATTAACGTATTCAAATGAATATAAAATAAATGTTTCTACATGTATTCTTCAGAATATAAATTGAAATAATTATTTCATTATTTTAACATAATAGAAAAATATATCATGTTATTTAGATGACGAAATAATATAATATCATTCTATTATTTTTTATAATTCTATCATCAAAATAAGTTAATAATGTCAAAAATTAACATTAATATTATTCTATAAATAAAATTATTATTAGTGGATTTAAAATTACAAGAAATACTAACTCCTTCATTTTTTTCTCAATTGATAATAAATATAAAATATTTTACATTCATGGACCAATTTTTTTATAGTTACTATATTCAATCCTAAATAGTGACAACTCTATTAGAATTATGATGGTTAAAATGATGTTTTTGCCAATTAAATGTGCTTGTGTGAAACTAAAAATTAAAAAAACATAATATTTTATATGATAAATTTAATATCTTATTTTTAATTAGTGTATTGATATTAAATAATGTGGATTTTATTAATTTTAATGATAAATTATAAATTACAATGGTTTAAAATATGAGTATTTGGATTGAGAAACAAAAATTTTAAAGTACAGAAAACATAATATTTAACTGAAAATTTTCTAAAATATGTGATTTATTGATTTTTAGGTGTCTATTGACTATATCATCCCAATAATTAATTATTTATCTATTCTTTTAAAACATGAGGTTTTAATGACCTCCCATTATTCAATGATTTTGTGTACATAAAAATATAACACCCCTTTTAAATTATAAAAGGGAAACCAATCCCCTCATTTATTCACAACTATAAAGCTCTATAGCTGATCCACCCCCCATTAAAAATCACCTCTGAATTTCCATCCCCTCATCCTAGAAGATTTCTTTATTTCATAAATCCACCCTTTGATGGATTTTGGTGCTAATGTGTGGAGAATACCAGAAGATTAAGCAATTCTCATCAACGGATTTTTTTTAATTTGCTTCTCCACCTCTTTTAATTATTAAAATACCATTCTAATATAGTAACATTAGTATAGTCCATTTACTATTATGTTGTTATGTTAATGGATAGATCGAAAAGCATATCCTCTTCCATAAATTGCTTGTGAAATAATCTTTCATGTGTACCACATACTACCGCCTCACGAACATATGATATTTTTTCCATTAACACCTCTCAAGAAAATATATAATTATGAATTTATTATTTATATATATTATTATTTATTTTATTTCACTTTATGAATTATAATTTCACACATAACTCCATAGTCTCCATTTTTTGTTATATGATAGTATCGCCCATGTGTATGGTGGAATACCACCACACTAAGAGATGTGATTTGTTCACGCAGTACATGGAATGTAATAGGGATGGTTTTTAAAAAAATGATATATATGACAAAACAATTTATTATGATAATTTTCATTTAAATATCTATATTCAAAACCTAAAAAGATATTAAAATAGTGTTCATGTATATGTAAAACCTACCATATATATGAAATTGTATTTCATTTTCCATCACGAAATTTCATGGATTACTCTAAAATATATATATATGGAGTATATATGATATTTGTTTCTTGTTTCAAAATAAATTAAAAGATGAAATAATTATCAAATCAATATTATTAAAAATAAAAAATGAAATATCTACAAAAAATAACCAAGTAATTATTAACCAAAATATACCATTGATAAGGAATTGGTAATAAATTTTTATTGAAAGGTCATAAGAATATCAAATATGTTATCATATATAATTATTGTTATATAATATACATATAATAAATTTCTATTTATTATATAGGATGATTCTATTTGTATAAAGAAAGTCAAGACATAAGGTATGGGATTTCAGTCTCAGAAATGTTATTTATGACACAAATACCATATTCACCATATAATGCTTTTATGTGTTTTATATACATAAAATGTATTTAATTTAGAATTATTATAAATTAAATTATTTTTACATTCATAAAAATTTAATGGTATCTCTTTCATAGAGTTTATGGATAAATATTTCTAAATTGGAAGGAAATTTTTGTCTCAATATTATTTGTTTGAAACACATTATCATTTTTTGTAGCTATAATCATATATGATGAGAATATAAAACCCTTTAAACATGTAATGTTAGAAATTTATTTTTTTCTCATTATATTTTACGTAATATAAGATGATATAATTTTAATGGAATTACATTTCAATGGTTTGAATGTTGTAAGGATTTAATGTTACAATATAACCATATTTTATAAATTTTTTTAACTAGAATTTGATGATTTAGTATTATGATTCATATCTCAATAAACTCATTCAATTTATTCTGATATGATTAATTAGTGAGAATAATTTTATTCCCTTTATTTACATCTCATAATGTACTCAATATTTACTAAATTATGTTTTAAGTAAAATATTCTTTTCGGTCATAAATAATCTTTTTAATATAATGAATCCAAAAAATGTGTACATAGTATTTATAATATTAATAAAGTAATTTGTTAAATATATTTTAGACCATGTTTTTCATTTTTACTAATTTTTTAAAAAATAATCATCATGAGATTTTGAATAATAATTTGTAGTTGTATTTAACCAAATGTGTGAATGGAATATGTTATTAATGTGTATGGAATGAATAGATGTTACCACCATCACGACTTTTATTTTCATTAAGGATTATTTTAAATGATTTCAATAATCTTTTTAATGAAATACATGATCAAAAATATTTATGGTTTAATAATTTTTTTTGAAATAGGGAATGAAGTTTTCATCAAAAAGAATATAAAATGATTTTGAAGGCATCCTTTATAGGTGTTTGATAATATTTTCCCTGAAAAGGATTTCCAATATATTTTATTATGATTATATTTAGGAAAATTATAAATCATAAAAAATCTATTTTCTCCCATAAATATTATAAGTAACATTTCTTTAAAACCCATTCTCCATATGAAATGATATCCTTTGAGTTTACATTTGATTTTTTAGGTATATGATCCATGGATAAAATTAGTATTCTGTATATGAATGGATTATCATTAAAAAATATTTATGAAACTTGTTTTTATTAATTAGTTATATGCGGATAAAATAATTAGTAATCCAGGTAAATTTTCTATTATCTTATTCTATGATGAAATGATGAGATGATTATGAAAAGTTTTTATTTTCATCCCGAAATATTATGATGAAATGTTTTTCGATATATGTTTTAATTTAAGGGTTTCGGTATGATAATTGGTTTAGGATATTGTGGTATATAAATGTCTGATTTTGATAACGTTATGGTGTTTACATTATAACCAATAAAAGTGTTTACATTATATCCAAATATAGTTGGGGCCTATAACATCCTCTAATTCCTTAGGTAATGATTTATAACTCTTATAAATTCTATGATTGGAATGGGGAGTGACCCCAGTTCTGTTATAGAATTTTTTGGGTATTATGGTCTTCATAGAGAATGCTGATTACTAGGATGGTTTGGGGAGTTAAGACATTCTACTATTAGGAAAGGCCTTCCACTGGGGATGATGGTGTGTCCCAACCAAGAGGTGAATCCAACCTTGGAGTGACCCGATATGTTTTTAAATGAACGTACAATTCGAATAAATTGATTTAATATTCTTATGTGTATTCCATAATTCATTGTCTTATTCCAATATTATTCTCTCAAGACCTATGTCCTTTTTTTCCATGTGATTTGTGTCTTGTGAAATAATATGATTTATTCCATGACTCTTGTTTATGATCTATGATATGCATCGTATATTTTATATTTTTTTTATTCTTATGTAATCATAACCTTATATTCAGGTTATGTTTATGCATTTACCTTGTTTACATTTTTTGAGAATCTGTGCTCTCCCTTTCTTACATTTCCTTCCACCAGGTTATGAATAAGTGTTTTATATAGGATATATTTTTGAGGAGTAATTAATATTAATCCCATTTTTTGAAACATTTGAGATCTTTCACTGTATATGAAGATTGTGTACCTTGTTTCATAAGACACTATACTATTTTGGACCCCAACCACATGTTTATGTAATATATTGAATATTCAACTAAAAATATGTAGTATCTATATTATAAATTTCTTGATAAATATATATTATCCCTAACTAGGACCTTTATATTATTTTATGAAGTGAATAAATATAAAATTTCACCCTCTTTCCTTTTATATAAATGGAATTTTTAACCTAAGGAAAAATGAGGGTATATTTGGTTATAAATAATTATTATAAATATATTTGAGTTTATTTTCTTATATTATATATTTAAAATTTATAATTATTTATTAATTATAATAATTTATAATGAAACACATACAAAGAATTTATTCAATTAATAGAAAAATATAATAACTGAATTTAAAAATAAGAAAATTAATAATTTTTTTATTGAGTAAAGTGTTATAATTTATTATTGATAAATATAACATATTCTGTGTGTGTGAATTTTTTATATTCTAATTCTATAACTATGTTATGACTTTAATCTAAATGATAATTAATATCTTAAAAATCGGTAATAATGATAATTTTTTTTAAAAATATAAATGGTTTAAAATGTATACAAATGATAAATTTTGAATATTTAATGGGTTATGGTTAGTAATATCATCCATGATCCATTTATGAGTCACCATTAATTTTTCTTAATCTTTAATGAACCTGAAAAATTAAAAGAATTTGATATTTATATAATCATAAAAAGGGTAAAAGAATTATTAAAACTAAGAGATATGTGTTGGATGATAACTAAATGTTTTAAAAAAAAATTGGATAAGAGTACTTAAACTCACCACATTCATAACATATAATTATATCAATTTCTGACCATTTCAACATGAAAATTAAATTAATATATTTTAATTATTTACATAATTCCATGAGTGTCCCACCATTAAATTTTAATTGGGAACATATTATTCATATTCATCACTGTTATTTGGTCATCTATATTGTTAAATTCCTTCCATAATATATTATTGAATTCAATCACCACATCCTAGAGCATTGTTTCTATCCAAATTATATCCTTTCCTGAATTAAGGTGTAAGACCAAATTAGTTTTCTTAAAAAAATATAACATTTAAATTATTGTTTGAAATAAAATTTCTTCTTATTCCTTATCTAAACCCATGTTATACATTTTAAAATAGGTAATTAATTTTCTAAGATATATTAAAAATTTATCATGGTGATTGAAGGAACATTATTTTAACATCCTAGGTAAATAAATAATATGAAATTTTCATATTTATTAATATTTGTGAATTAAATATTAATTTTACTTTAAAGAGGATGCAATGATCGATGTTGTGCCCGATACGCAATGATGGGTTTCTTTGAAATCTTGCATTGCATACTAAAAATATAATATTATTATTCTAAATGGTAGTTAACAATAGTCTTTTTATTGGTGGGAATGAGTATAAATAACTAAAATATGATTATACATGTTTGTTAAATGTTTTTACATTTATCCAATAAATGATAGAGGCTTAAAATGTGAATTAATCTTATTTTATGCTTAATTTACTTAAAAAGGTTGATTTACCACCAATTAATAGAGAACTATTATATAATATAGTTTTGGTCATTTTTATATGTTCTATTTGAAAAATAACTTTCTTATTTATAATCGGAGAATCAAAATTTACTTTGGGTAAATATTAGGTATTTTTCTGATAAAAATCATTTTTAATGAATAGTGAAATATACTGTATTTTAATTCAAAACCTCCTTTTAATATAATTTATTTATATTCTTAGATTATCTTTTTAATTGGTTTCAATGTGTAATTATATTATATTTTTAAAATTTAATCCAATTTTGTTCATTGGAATTTATTTCATTTTGAAATTTTTCGTAAACAAGTGTTAAACTTTTGATACTTAAAATTTCATAAAAACATACCTTTTGTTTGGAAAATGGGAATTTATTTTAAATTAATTAACCCAAATACTATCTTTTTAATTTTCTAAAATAGAAAAAAAAATTAATTCGTAATATCAAATATATATTGTCTGAATTTATTGGTATTTTTTAGAATAACATCAATTTTTGATGAACAGTGAAACCATTAAGTAATAGTTAAAAAACTAGATTTTTCATTTTAATGAGATTTTAACACTTCTGTAAATTTAATTTTGGAAATATGACATACAGGGTTATAATTATTACGTAAAATTTTGTTAAGTAAAAATAAAATAATTTTTTGAATCGTAACTTTTTACTTTTATTTACAGCGGTTAAAGGTAAATAGGCTAATTCAAGTTAAACAAATATTATAATAATATAAAATTACCTTAACACTTTTTAAAACATTATTGGATGAGTCATGTCTGACAATGGGAATCTATAGTTTGATTTAGGACCCCATAGTGCCACTTGGAAGTGAATATGAAATTTTAGATTAATTAATTTAAAGTAAAGACAAAATTGAAATAAACAAATATATTTTAGTACATCAATTTTTAGATAGGGTAATATCACATATATTTTAGACTAAAAATATTAAATGGAATTCCGAAATTATTTCCTATGTCACGATATTATTCTTATAATTTTTGGACCTCAAATAAATTAAATTATTTATGAGACAATTATGATGTAGAGTTTACCTCATTGATAAACGATTAAAATAAATAAGAATATAAAGATTAAAATATTATCCAAAACCAATCCAATAATTATTATAAGATTTTATTTTCACCATTAGTTTTATTATATTCTAATATAATTTATTATGGACATATAGAAACTGAAAGTCATTATATAATAAAATAATATTTTCACACATTCCTAAAGAGCCCCTCCTCCCACATAAAAAAGGCCCTCACCTCTAACCCATTCCCCACACTTCACAATCCCCTTGGGTCATCAAAAACCTTCCCAAATAAGCTCTAAATATAACTCTCTTCCACCTAGAATCCATAATTTAGTAATAATGCACATCAAGTAGTCCTTTTGGTTCAATCCAAAGGGAGTTACCCAAATAAAATGTAACAGTTTCTCTGAAATTCTTTTGTATCATTTTGTTTTATTTTACTTCTACAACCTCGTAAACTATTTTTATTCCTTGATATTAAAAAATAGTATAATAAATATACTAGGTTGTTTTTATGAGAAGGATTCGAGCTACAGTTACACACTCCTCCGTCTAATTAGTAATGAACATACTGTTTCTGGTGATGGTGAACTACTACCTCACGAAATGATGATTGTTCAAATATCTCCAAAAACCTCTCATGGTGGCCATTATTATGGAACTATATTTATATTTGATATATATTATTTTAATATTTTTTCTATGATTTTGTATTTTTCATTTATAGAATACCTTTTATGGTATCCATAGTGGGTAAATAAGATAATCTCAGTTGAGGAAGTGCGGACTACCGCCCCCTCAATGTGACATGACTCATTCATTCCTTAAGTGGAACATATAAATGTTAGAGTTATTGAAATTATATATGATATTATATTGTAATTATAATATAAATTTGTATCATTAAGTTTCCATTTCATTAAAATAAGTAATAGAATTGGATGTAGCGCTCATGCGTACGTACGACTTACCATATCCATGAACGGTGCATTTCATTTATTATCTCCAAAAGTTATGTACTATTGTAAATACATATATATAATGTATATATATTATATACATTTCATCAAAATCATGAATATCATTTTATAGATAGTGAACGTTTTACCACATGAACAACTTGTAATTTTACGAAGTCCATTTTTTACTCTAGTACCAAATAACGAAAAATCAACCATTATTAACATAAATGATTACATAATGTTTATCACAAGGTAATAAGTGATTTAAAAAGAATTATAAACGTGAAAATAGGTTCTCAAGAATGTTGAAATTATCATTAATTTAATATTCATGAGATTAAAGAACGAATGAGTCAAGTCAAACACGAGGTACGGGACTTAGTCTCAATCTTCACTCATTGAGGAATATTTTGGTTTATTATGCGACTTTATTTTTCATGTTGTATAAAAACCATTGATTTTTCAATTCATTCGAAGGGAATATTTTTCAACGAAGGATTTTATTAAACAACATAAATGAATGATTCTTTTAATGTAAGCAGTGACAATGACCTTTCTACCACATCGAGTATTATTTGATCTTTGGCTTCTGTAACAACCTGTAATGTTTTTAGAAGGAAAATAAATACCATATACTATTTTATGTATTTTGGTATTGAAAATGTTTTTGATCATGGATTATTTTATGTTAATATATTTAAATGAAATATTGTCATAGAAATGATGAGATTTTATATTTTCATTATATATTTTTTACATGTAGTGATTTTGTAATGGTACATGGACATTTGATAGGTGGTTATGTGATAAACCAAATGAATGGTGGTGTTCTGATAAACATGGAATTTTGGTCACATTATAACATCCAATTCATTGGGTATGGAAGTCAGCCATATGGCTATTCCATTTAGTGATAAATGTGGAATTCGACCGTATGGTTATTTCATTTAAGTATGTTTATATACCAAGTTACCTTTATATGATACGTATTATTTATATAGGATTTATGGTAATATTATTTTTACAAAAGGTTATTCAATGATATGATATTCAGTGAATAGTATTTAGAACATTATAAAGGTGGAAATTATTAATTATGATAATGTATTCATAGTTTACTTGTTATTTTGAAAAAACTAATTGTTATTATTTTTGTGTATCCCTTACTGAGATTGTAAAGCTCATCCCATGTTTTTGAAAAGTTTTTCATAGGACATAAATTTGAATAGGTTCATGGATGGTATCATGGAAAATTCATGTTGTCTAAAACATAGAACTAAACATGACTATATTTTCAAGAATTATTAATTAAAAAATGGAACAAAGTAAAAGTGTCTTCATGTAATATTCATGTTGTTATGTATAATATTATGATCTAATTCTCTAATGCTTTAAACCTGAAAAGATTCTCAATGTGAATTATTAACATAATTCAAGAATATGCAATGTTTAATGTCGGGTCCTTATAGTTGGTATCAATGGTCAGTTTGGAAAACGTTAGGTGTAGGTTATTCTAAAAATTAATTTGCATAAAATAATTTATGTTAATATTGAAATGATATTGAATTTAAATATTACCATGTTGCTTCAAGTAAGATATTTCAGTGTTCAGAATGGTTTTCCACAGAGGAACCATGGAAGAAAAGTAGAGAAAGCATTAGGGGGAAGACATCCTTCCAAATCAGTATCCTGAGATAGTCATAATCGGAACCAAACTATTTGTTGTCATGATGGTAGTGTTGAATCTGTCTATAAATAGTGGTGGTATCCATGCATGAGATCAGCTAGATCAACCATAGAAAAACATGTAAGTAGTGGATCATTTCATGAGCTAACACCCCCATCATTTAGATAGCCATCTGACCATGTCCTAGCTGATGGTTGGATTTAAGCCCTGGACAAAAATTTTAATGTCATGGGGTGTTTAGACCATCAAAAGGTTTGTCTTTCTATTTACCAACATGAAGCTGTAGCGAATGAGTGGTGGTAGATGGTGAAAAATATCAGTGATAATGAGGGGATTGAATATCTTGATTGGGCTGAATTCAAATGTATGTTCCTTGCGAAATATTTTCCTAAGGTGGTTTGACATAGGATATAAGAACAATTCATGGAACTGATATAGGAGGATGACTCAGTGGTTTATTATGAATGAATGTTCACATGACTGGAAGGGAATGATCTAAATTTTATCTGAGATCTTGATAGTAAGATAAATTAATTTTATTCAGGACTGAATCCACGATATTAATGAGAATTGGCCTCTCATGATTTCAAAAGTTATTAAATACTTTTTTGATGTGAAGAGAAGGTGGAAATGGAGTTTTCCAATGATCCGGTGTTCTTCGAAAAACAACATAATAAGAAGTCTAGTTAGCAGGAAAAGAGAATGAATTAATCAAAGAAACCTGGAGGTAAGAAAAATAAATATCCATGTTTTGATAAGTGTGGTAATATTCATCCTGTAGAATGTTTATCAAAGTATGAAAAGTGCTTCTATTGTGGTAAGTCTGGTAATAATGCATGTAACTATAACGAAGATGATCAAGCAGGGAATGAAAATATCGTGGTAAGATGTTTTATGTGTAATTAAATGGGTCATTAGAAAAATGTGTGTCCAATGAATAACTCAACTGTGGAAAATCAGCCAGACTACAAGCTGAAATGGGTGGTGAAGTACTTTGCAACTACTACAGCTGATTTTCCGTCAAATGAAGTAGTATCAGGTACACTTTTTGTTTGCTCAGATTATGACAAAGTTTTGTTTGATTCAGTGTATACATATTATTTTATTTTGGAGAAGTTTTCTAGTAAATTGGGATTTCCATCTCATGATATGAATTCTAAAATTATGGTAAAAACACCTATATAAAAATTTGAGACAAAAAGAAATTATAAGAACCCTCTTTGTCCTTGTGTGTATAAATAATCAACCTGAAAACCTTATTGTTATGCCTCTAGTAGTGTTTTATGTTATCATGGGCATGGATTAACTATTTGTTTATCATGAAAATATTTACTGTAGAGATAAAGATGTTTCTTTACAGAAATATTTTCATTTTGTGAACAAGAATGAACCCTTACTTTTGATAACATATACGGATGCTATGAAACTATTAAAATATGGAAATGAATGTTACCTTGCACATATTGTTGAAAAAAAGGAACTGTTCATATTAATGACATGCTAGTGGTAAATGAGATTCTTGATGTTTTTCCTGATGAATTTCCTTGTATTATACATGATCAAGAAGTTGAATTTACTTATGAATTAGTTTTTTATGCTAATCCAATTTCAAAACCCCCTTTTTGAATGGCTCAAATTATACTTTTAGAGTTAAAGAAGAAATTACCGTAGTTATTAGATAAATGATTCATTCGACTGAGCACATAACCATGGGATGCTCCTATCTTGTTTTTTTAAAATAATGGTGGTTCAATGAGATATTTCATTGATTATAGAGTATTGAATAACATTACTATTTATTAAAAAGTATCTTTTTCCTCATATCTATTATTTTTTTGATCATCTCCAGAAAGATCAGTATTTTTCAAAGATTTACTTGAGGTTGGGGAACCATCAATTGAAAGTAAATGATGCAGACATTTTGAAGACCATATTTCATAATAGATACAACCATTATGAATTTATAGTTAGGCCTTTTGGGTTGACCAATGCACCTACTATATGCATGGATCTTAAGAATACAATTTTTCATGAGTTTTCATATATGTATTTTGGTTGTGTTCATTGATGATATTTTTGTATATTAAAAAAGTAAATAGGATCTTGAATGTCATTTAAGGGTTTTTTTGCAAACCGTAAATGAAAAGAAACTATTTGGGAAATTTATCAAGTGTGAGTTTTGGTTATAAAAAATTTTTTTCCTTGGTCACATTGTTTTAAAAAATGGAATAAATGTTGATCTAGTTAAAAAAAATGTTGTTGAATAATGACCAAGACACACAAATATAACTGAGATCCATATTTTCAATTGATTGGAAGGTTATTTCTAGAGGTTTTTTGAGAATTTTTCACTATTATTGAGTCCAATGACTAAGTTAACTCGAAATTTTTTTAATTTAATTTGTAAAATATAATATGATGATTGTTTTCAGGAATTGAAAAGAAGATTGGTGAATTCTCAAGTTTTGTCACTGCCTTCCAAAAATGGTGAGTTTGTTATCTACAATGATGCTTCGTTAAAAGGACATGGTTGTGTCCTTATGTAGAATGATATTATAATTTCTTATGCTTCACATAACTTGAAACATCATGAGTAAAATTTACCTACACAATATTTGGAATTAGCAATAGTTGTTTTTTCATTAATAATTTAGAGGATTAATTTTTTTTGGATTATAATGTGAAATATATGTTGACCACAAAAGATTAAAGTATATATTCACTCAAAAAGAATTGAACATGAAATAGAGGATATGGTTGGAATTATTCAAGGATTGTTATTGCACAATCCAGTACCATCCTGGAAAATCAAATAATGTATTTGATGCTTTGATTACAAGAAGTAATGTTTCATTAACCATGCTACGTTTGAAACGACAACCTTTTGTTTTCGATTTGATAAACATTTTCATAGATGTTTATGGTGCAAGAAATTCCACTATTTTGTTTCAGGTGTTAGTGAAATCATCCCTATCCGATAGAATTAATCAAGCACAGAAGAGAGATATTGAGTTCTTGAAAATAGAAGAGTTGGTTCAGAATGGTTAGTTTATTGATTTTAACTTTTATATTACTAGTGTTTTGAGGTTTGAAGAGAGATTATGTGTATCTTGTGATTCACAGCTTAAGAATGAGTTATTATGTGAAGCTCATAGTTCCCCATTTTCAGTTCATCCCGGCAGTACTATGATGTATTGAGATCTTCCAGATTATTAATGGTGGGATGGAATGAAAATAGATATTTTTTATTTTACTGTGAAGTGTTTGACATGTCAGCAAGTTAAAGTAGAGTGGTTGTTGCCGAAAGGGATGCTTAAGTCTTTATTGGTCCTAGAGTGGTAATGTAAAAATATATCCATGGACATCATGGTAGGATTGCCGAAGACGTCTCATGGTAATAATGAAATATGGGTTATTATTTAGGGATTGACTAAATCTTCTCATTTTCAACCTATTCGAGATACTTTGTCACTAGATCAACATTCACAGTTGTATGTTAAATAAATATTCATAGTGCATGGTGTTCCCCACTCAATTTTATTTGATCGTGGTCCCTGGTTTAATTATAACTTTTGGAAAGGCCTCCAGAATTCAATTTGTACTAAATTAAATTTTAGTATAGATTTTCATCCTCAATCAAACGGGTAGTCAGAACAAACCATTCAGACCATAGAAGATCTGCTACGTTTTTTCACTATATTACCAGGAAAGTTTGGACCAACATATTTCTTTGGTAGAATTTTCTTATTATAATAGTTTTCATTCAATAATAATGATGGATCCATTTGAGACATTATATGTGAAGAATTGTCGAACTCCATCATTTTAGGATGAAGTAGGTGAAAGGAAGCCGATTGGACCAGAATTGGTAGAAGAGATGGCAGAAAAAGTTAATTTTATTTAGAAGAATGTTAGAACATCACAGAGAAGGCAGAAAAGTTTTGGGGATAACCGAAGGAAAGATCATTCTTTTGAGGTAGGTGATCATGTATTTATCAATGTTTCTCCATGGATAAGTGTGATGTGTTTTGGTAAGAAGGGAAAATTGAGTCCGAAGTTAGTTGGATATTATGAAATCATATTGAAGTTGGATCAGTTGCGTACTAAGCAGATTTACCACCAATTTTGTCCCAGGTACACAATATTTTTCATGATTCAATTTTGTGAAAGTATAGACCAGATCCATCTCTTGTTTTGAGCCCAATGGAAGTTTAGTTGGAAGAGAATCACTATTATGAGTAACATCTAGTGCAGATTCTTGACTAAAGATAGAATGTGTTGAGAAATAATGTAATTCACTAGGTAACGCTTTTATGGAAAAATTATATGGTTGAAGAGGCAACATGGGAATCTGAAAATGCTATGAGGGATAAACACCACCAGTTATTTGATAACTTGATAAAATTACGAGGACACAATTTCCAAAATAGGGGAAGAATGTAAAATCCTAGGTAAGTAATGAAATATGATAATTTCATATTTATTAATATTAGTGAATTAAATATTAATTTTACTTTAAATCTGATCCTATGTTCAATGTCATACTTGATACGCAACAACGTGTTTCTTTGAAATCTTACATTGCGCCCTAATAATATAATATTAATATTCTAAATGGTCGTTAATGCCTTGTTGTTGTATTGGTTGGAATGAACAAAACTATCTACAATATAATTATAAATTTTTGTTAAATGTTTTTACAATTACCTCAATAAAAGTTAAAGGCTTTAAATATGAATGAATTTAATTTAAAGCATAATTTACTTTAAAGGTTGTTATACGACCTTTTAATGGATAACTCTCTTAAAATCTAGTTTTGGTCACTTTTATATGTTATTTTTGACGAAATAAATTTCTTTTTTAGAATTAAGCCATCAAAATCTACATTGGAATTTTTTTTGGTATTTCTCTGATAAAAATCAATTTTTAATGAATAGTGAAAATACTGTATTTTAATTAAAATATAACTTTTAATACAATTTATTTATATGAGTAGATTATATTTATAATTGGATTTAAAGTTTAGTTAGATTATATATTTACCATTTAATAGAATTTTGGTCATTTTAATTAATTTTATTTTGAAATTGGACATAAACAAGTGTCAATATTTTGATAGTTAATATTATTTGGAAACACACATTTTGTTTTGACAATGGGAATTAATTTAAAATTAATTTATCCAATGTCTATTTTATGAATTTGGTAAAATAGACTTCATTTTGGAATTTGTAATATAATATATATCTTAGGCTGAATTATTGGTATTTTTCTCAAAAACAACAATTTTTGATGAATAGTGAAACCACTATGTAGTAGTTAAAAACTGACTTTTTCATTTAAATGAAAATTTTCCAAATCTGTGAATTTAATTTTGAAAATATGACATACATGTTTAATATTAGTAAGTTAAATTTGGTTTAATAAGATGAAAATAATTTTTGGTGAATGGTAACTTTTGACTTTTATTTATCGTGGTTATAGGTAAATAGTGTAATTCAAGGTAAAAAATAATATTACAATAATAATAATTTACCTAAAAACATATCTTTACTTTATTGTATTAGTCATGTCCAATTATTTCAATTCTTTCATCGATTTTGGGACCGCATGGAGCCACACGTGAGTGATAATGACACTTTATATTATTTAATTTAAAGTAAGGAAAAAAAATGACATAAACAAATATCTTTTAGTAAATTAAGTTTTACATATTGTTATATAAGTTATATTTTCAACAATAATTGTTCATTGGAAATATAAAACTATTTCCTACATCATGGTATTTATTTTATATTTTTTATAAATCAAATAAATTATATTATTTATGACACAATAATGATGTAGTGTTTACCTCATTAATAAATGATATAAATAAATAAGATTATAATGATTAAAATAATATCCAAAACCTGTCCAATTATTATTAGATGATTTTATTTTTACCATGAGTCATCTTAGCTTTTACATTAATTAGTTATGGACCTTTATATACCGAGAATCATTATATAATAATATAATATTTTCACACGTACTTAAAGAGCCCCTCCTCCCCCTTATAAAAAACCTCAACTCAAACCCATTCCTCACATTTCACAATCCTCTTGGCTCGTCCAAAACCTACCCAAATAAGATCTCAAGGTCAATATATTCCACCAATATGCCTTACATTAGGATCATGGAACTTAAATAAGTTCTTTTGGTTCAAACCAAAGGTAGTTACCCAAATTAATGGTAATGATTTCTCTCAAATTCTTTTGTTTTATATTGATTTATTTTACATCTTCATCAACCTAATATATTTTTATTCATATATTTTATAACATCACCATTATCATAAATATATAGGTTGTTGTTATGAATATTATTTAACTAAACCTTCACACACCTCCATATAATGGGGAAAGAACATACGGTTTCTGTGGATGACGAACTACTGCCTTACGAAACGATGATTGTTCAAATATTTCCAACCACCTATAATGGTGGGAATTATGATGGAACTATATTTATATATGTTATATATTATATTTATATTGTTTTTATGCTTCGGGTTTTTTCTGTTATAGAATAACATTATGTTTTCCAATGTGCGTTAATATGATAATCTCATTGGAGGAAGTGCCCTCTACTGCCCCCTCAATGTGATATGACACTTTTATGCCATATATAGAATGTATAAAGGGTAGATTTAATGAAAATTTATATGATATTATACTGTAATTATAATATAATTATATATAATTATGTTTCTATTCAATTAAAATATGAAATAGAAATGGATGTAGCATTCATGTGTACGTACGACTTACCGTCTCCATGAATGGTTCCATTCATTAATTATCTCCAAATGTTATGTAATATAGTAAATACAAGTATATAATAGATATATATGATTTATATGACCTATAAATCAAGAATATCATTCTATATTTAATAAATGTTTTACCACATGAACAACTTGTAAATATAAGAAGTCCATTTTTGACTCAAGTACCAAATATCAACAAATAACCATTATTAACGTAAATGATTACATAATGTTTATAAAATATTAATCAGTGACTTAAATGGATTGATAAACTTGATAAAGTTTCTTAATAAAGTATAAATTAACTTTAGTTTATAATTCATGAGATTAAAGAATGCACTGGTCAAGTCAGACACAAAGTAATGGACTTCATCTCAATCTCCTTTCATTGAGAAATATTTTGGTTTAATACACTGCTTTCTTTTATACTCTATATAAACACATCTGAATTTTTTTCATTATATGGTAATCTTTTTTAATGAATCATTTCACTAAATGACCAAAGTTTATTTTTTTCATTAATGTATGGAGTGAAAATGACATTTCCACCACCACGAGTATTGTTTGATCTTTGGATTCTTTGACTCTGCTTAATGATTATAAAAAAATAATTATCATATTTTATGACTTTTTGTATTGAAAATTGTATTCATAAGGGAATTTTTTCAATATATTTAAATTATTTATTGTGATTGAAATGTGGAAATTTTATCTTTACGTTATATTTTTTTTGTGTTATGATTTTATAATGGTACATAGACATTTTGTGAGTGGTTGCATTATAATCCAAATGATGGGTGGTGCCGTGATAAACCAGGAAGGGTGTTTATGTTACAACCTCCAATGCATTGAGTATGGAAGTTGTACGTATGGCTATTCCATTTTGTGATATGTGTGGAAGTCGATCGTATGGTTATTCCACTTAAATATGTTTATGTCCCAAGTTACCTTTATATGTTATGTGTTCTTTAAATGGGTTTTATGGTTATCTATTGGTTACAAAAGGGTAATAAATGATCTTTTATTCAATTAATAGTATTTAATACTTCATAAAATTGAAATGTATTACTTCTGATAAATTATTCTTGGTTTACTTGTGGTTTTGATAAAACAAACAATTTTACTTTTTTGTGTTTCCCATACTGTGCTTTTTATGCTCCTCCTATGTTTTTGAAGTGACTTTTACAGGAAATAAAGTGGAATAGGTTCAAGGATGGTATCGTGGAAAAGTCATGTTGTCTAAATAATGGAACTATACATGGCTCTTTTTTTCAAGAATTTTAATTTTGTGAAATAATATGGGAACTCAGTAGAAGTGTCTATATTTAATATTCCAGTTGTTATGTATATGTTATGACCTAATTTTATAATGTTCTAAACATTAAAATATCATAAAGGTGAATTATTAACATAATTATATAATATGAAATGTTTAAGGTTGGGACCTTGTAATAATAATCCATGTTTCCATCATATAGAATGTGAAATCATTGTTTGTGTGTATATATTATTTACTATCTCCATATAGTAGTGTTATTTTTTTATCATCACTACATTACACAGGTGGTTATAATGATTGAATTAATTAATATTTATATTATTTTTTATATTAATATAATTATATAATTATTAATTACTATTTATTAAACATCTTTCAATCCATCTGCCAAAAAAGAGAAAGAGCATTCGAGTGTAAGTATGGAAAACAATATACATGAAAAATGTAATTTATATTCTCTATAAATGACTTTTATAGATGAACCAATATATATATATATATAATTAATATTTATAATATTAATATCATGATTAACATTATGGAGTATATGGAACAATGATTATAGTATAAGGGCATTAACAACCATATTAAAACACTCATAAAGGAAGAAACAATTAACAATGAAAAATAATGATTTAAATATGGAATTATTCATAAAGGGTAGTTGGAATGTTATAATTATATTATATATAGCATTAATGATATATACATGATTCTGGTTTATATGTATAATAAATTTTAATTTATCGTACTAGAGGATAGTGTGGTTTCTATGAATGTTAAACTTGAGGAAAGTGATTTATGAAAATCTCTATCAATTTCCTGAGTTTTTATGATTGAGATTCTAATGTTGGAATTTCTTGAAATATTTCTCAATAATATTATTAATTGTCAATTAATTTAATTATTTCTATACATTTCATGTTTTGTTTTTAATTTTCACCACATTATGTACTTAAGAGACCGAAAAAATATCTTAATAAAAATAGATATTATTTCAATCATTGGGGAGGAGTTTATTTTCTTATATATCTATGTTTTATAAAAATTATTTAATGAATGATATTTAGGTTATCATATAATTTTTAACATTAATGTTTTCCCATGATTTTATTTTTAAAAAATATTTTAAATTCCATTATATTTAATTTTGAGAACAATGTACTTTTTTACTTTTCCTTGAAAATGTAAAATAAAATTTTTTATTTATGTAAATTTAATAGAACAAATTATATTGAAACATGACCACTAAATGATTTGAATAATCCCTTATATGTTTTTTAATTTCATTAAAATGAAAAATATTCATTCATATTTTGGATATTATATAATTAAAATAATCAATTTCAAAGTAAAAACCTATATATTCATCAATAATGGTTTTAGTGATTTTTAAAGTCATTTTTCATCAATGATATAATATGTGATGTTACTTATTCTTTAATATGTATATGAACCAATGATACAATCTACATTCATTATTTTTATGTCTTCTAATTACTATTATATGGGGACGATTCTATGAAATTCATTTCATTTCCACGAGATAATTATGTTGTGATGAAAAATTTATAAAACTAGTTTATTTTGCACTATTTATATTATAAGGAAATGATGAATTTATTTTTTAAATTCATATTTTTTACATGGATTATGCAATGTTTAATTATTAATGATCTTATGAAACACATATGTGTAATTTCAATTATGGGTTTTTTGTAACATTAATTAATTTCCATGGTAATTAATTGTTTGATGACAGATATCTCCTGAGATAATAAAGTCTATAATGGGGAGTGATCCTAGACAATTAAGGGATTCTATTTACTATGATAGCAATGGAAGATAACTATTAATATGAATATAATTTAATGTGGACTGAAACCAATCCACAATTATAGTTCTAAAAGTTATCTATGACTAATGGAATGATTTTTTATTATAATTTGTATGAATGAAATATTTCTTTTTTTTAATTTATGATTTTGTTATATTTAATTTCTCATTGATAACTCCATTTCTACCATTACTAAGCATTGAATCTGAAAATTTATTTTTTATCCTTTCAAATATTGTGAATAATCTTACTATGTATGATATTTCAATAGGTTATTATATTTATGATGAATATATATCTAGACGAAATTTATCTATGATGACCAATTTGATTATTTATACATGTTTTTAGTGAAACTAAAACCTATATGAATTAATAAATGATCATAACATTATGTAATAAATATTTATTTATTATGATGTGATATCTACGTACAAAATTTATTGGTAACAATGGTCGATATTAGAGAATGATTTATTTTACACCCCAATCCCGAAAATTATTTAATTTTACTTTGTTTAGTTTTTTATTGTATTATATCCTTGGTTATTTTGTCTATGAAAATAAATATTTTTTATAAAAACTTTTATGCCTCATAGTAGAAGTTAAGGTTTTTCCAAATAGTGAAAAACCCATGAAAAAGATTATATAAATAATAAAAAATACCAAACATCTAATAGAATCTTTTCTTAACAATATAGTCTATTCATTCCAGGTTTTACGTGATTCAGTAATAGGTTGCATGGTTAGTGCATGTATTATAAAACATTCATACAAACAATTTTCAGTGTTTATGATGTATATTTTAAATAATTAAAATATTTCCATCCAAATGATAAACAATATAGGTTATTTTATCCTTCTACATTCCCACATGCTCAATATCTTCCTATATGGGATCTCGACTGCACAACATGAACCCTCTTGTACCTCCATTTAGTTTTGTTTCATTACTTAAATTATGTAATGATGATTATATATTTGTTATAATTATTTTATGTCTCCATAATATCTATATTTATTAAATCCCTCATTATGTCACGTGGTTATAAAAAATTAATAACATGCATTTTTTTGTGTTTCCCTTCACCAAGGGTTTCTTTGAATTCTTCAGGGATTGATAATGTCGATTGAGCTGGGAATGGTTTTCAATTATCAAAGGATTTGAGTTCATCATATATTTTATGTAGGATACCATATATATGATCTATTAATTTCTGAAATATAAATTCATAATAGTTTTTAATTGTTTATTATTATATTATAACAAATATATATCATCAAAATTTGATGGGATTATTTTAATGGGTTTTCCCTTCTTATTTATCATTTTATGAAACATTCAACATGATTTTACTGTACTAAAGCTTGTTTATGGACATTTTCGAAATGAAAAACATATTGGGTGTTCATTTCTCCTTCAAAATAGTTTTAATTGTCTAAATTTTCAATTAATATGAATGATATTCTTATTTCATCTGGTTTTATACAATGGATTAATGGCATTTTATTTTTCCAATGAACATCAAAATAAATTCTAATTATCTTGCTCAAATTAATATATCTATTATAGAAAAAAATTAAAAATTCCTACATAAATATAGGTTTCCACTACTACATATCAACACATGGTTGAGTGAATATGTATATTGGGTGGAATGAATTTCAATATACAAACAGACACACAAACACATATATATATTGAGGTCGAAATGTGTTTTAGTGTATGGAGTTTTTTTAAATTAAAAGGATAATATTTTAATGGGACTTAAATAATGATTATTATTTATTTCTACATTTTAAGGACTAGTTGAAACCTTGAAAATGTGGCTTGATGTTTTTAGGAAATTTGAATTGGCATCAAAATGATATTTGTTTCAATATAAAGAACATTAAATCCTCAAAATGATAAGGCCCTGATTGATACCGTTGAATGTTTTCTGATAAATGAGAAAACCTTCATGG
Source organism: Viscum album (assembly GCA_963277665.1). Classification (NCBI taxonomy): domain Eukaryota; kingdom Viridiplantae; phylum Streptophyta; class Magnoliopsida; order Santalales; family Viscaceae; genus Viscum; species Viscum album. Next base: position 1,210,615,082 of record OY728148.1, read on the forward strand.
TTTTTCCCAAATTTAGTAGAGAATTTTAATGACTGTGGGGGGGGGGGAATAGAAAATGTGGTGACATTTGGTTATTATCAATTTTATCTTATATGAGATAAGATCAAAACGTCCCATTATTCTATATCCAAGGGATCCTTAGCATCCTATTGAGAGTCAATAAATATTTTCATTTTAGTCTGTAATGTATGGATAGGTCCCTATGGTAAGCAAAGTCAATGTCGGTTGTGCTATCTGTGAGGGAATTTGAGGGCATCAGTGTTGGTAATAGACAATTGATTTCTTCAATAGGCTGCAATATGTTTCTCAACTTAGTATATATTTTGTCACATAACCTAGTATCATAAATTATCTATTGATTAAAATTTCCTAGTAAAAAAATTTCCTCATGTTATTTGGAACTTTTATCATATGATTTCAATTTTTATTCTTCCACTAATAAAACATACATTAACACCAATTTATACCATTTCAAAATTACACTATTTTCATCCCTTTTATACGATTTTAATTCCGAATAATAATCTTTCAAAATGTTATTTTTTTCCTAATATAATGTTTAATAAAAATATATAACTAATTATAAATTGATTTCATACTCGTAAGAGAAAATAGATTTTATGTAATCGTCTCGTTGCATTTTATGAAAGGGAATAAAAAGATATTTTTATATGTTTTTCTTTTCAAACTATCTTGAAATGATTTTATTTTAATAGGTATGATATAGGGTTTTGAATTAATTTTTTGAATCCCTACATAGATTATTTCTAATGCCTGTTTATTATAATTTTTTGTTGCTAGTCAAGATTCACATTTATTATCTCCCATAAAGTATTTTGGTTCTTGTTTCTTGGGAGGTGACTCACATCATCATAAGAACATAGGAATGTTGGTATTTTTATTTTAGTCTTGTTTATTTTATAACATTGGATAGATAGTATATTAATTCTTTACATAGTCGATGTATTCCTATCATTCTGGCGGCCGAAGAAATGAATTTGTTAGGGATATTTTACATAAAATAGTAGGAAACTAGGGTGGTGAGATAGTTTTTTGGGTCTAATTATGGATTAATTATATCATAGATGGTTTTAGTTTTTTTCATTATTTATTTATGGTGTGGTTCACAAATGTACAGATAGGTAATTCCTGAATTTTCCATAATTTTTTATTCTAAGATAAAAATATATTATTTATTGGGTGATGTTTTAACCAAGTGATGTTTAGATGATTCCTATGAACATGTAACAATTCATGTTGATCTGTAATTCACATATATCCATATTGAGGTATATAATGTGATTCGTATTGAGAGATGATTCAATTTTTTCATAAAAAAAGTGTTTGAGATTTATGGGCTATTATGTTGACCTTAGGTTTGTAATTATGAATTATAAATTGGGATTTTAGGTATATAATGTTGTTTTATCATGGATTATAAGGTAGGTTATGGTCCAGTTCTTGATCGCAACCATTCAGGAGGAAACCAGAGTTTCTAGTGGTTTTTTGTACATCGACAATGATATTTGTTATTTTGTTTTAGGAGTGAAATTTTACTTGATAAGATGTTATATAGAGGGCTCACGTGGATTGGTAACCTATATTGATCATGTGAACATGGTCCAATGTTACTCCAAGAGAAAGTTGAATGGTTGATAATTTTTCCACAAAGCTAGTCAGTTAATTATTAAATGGATCCTAGTCCCTTAATGTTAGTATTTATGTTGTGTGTCACTAGTCAATTGAGTTGTGATTGATTTTTTGTTGTAGTTTTTTGTAATTTTGAATTGTTTTCAAATTAGATTTATTTTCATTTAAAAAATGGATGTTTTTCATACAAAATTTTTTTATATACTAAATATTAGATTTAAATTTATAATAAGTTTTAATTTTGTGATGAGTAAACATTCTAAATAATGATTTTATTGTATTTGTTTCAAAAAATAATATATAGAAATGGGAATCATATTTTGAAAATTTATAAAGGATATTAATAAATCAATATTCAAATAAATAGGACATCTAATTTTTTAAAATATATTTAGAAATAAAAAATTAATTCAAAATTTATCCTTTAATGAAAATATTTTGTTGAGAAAGTGGTTTAAGGTGAATTTTTAAAATATTATTTAATGATATGTTATTCAACGTTGGATTTATAAATATAATATTTTTTTCCTTATTATAAATTGCTGTTAAGAAAATTATGTTAACTAATTATGGTTTTATTTTTTAAAGGTGGTTGGAATTTTCACTTATGTATGTTTTTTAAAATGAGTAGTGAACATTTCTTCTTCAAATTTGATGATTTTAACAGGAATAATGTTATTATTGTAATTATGTATCTATTTTTATTTTATTGTAAATTATATTTCCATTAATGATTCTTATTGGAATAGTTTTCTTATTTTTTAATCATGGTTCAAGAACTAATTTCTTTGGTTATTTTTAGTTTTCCGCAGCGAAATACTAATAATGTGTATGTGGATGAACTCTTGGTTGTCTTCCTCTATTTCATAGTGAATAATAGCTTTCGAAATTACTATTGGATATTTATTTGAGGGTTGGGATTGGTGGTTTTGATGTTAGTAGTGTATTAAAGTAATATTGATGTAGTGTTTCCCTAGGTATCTCATTTATTATTCTTTATAGAGGTTGTCACGACTTGCCCATACATAGGCTCGAGATGCAACTACACCAAGCCCGCCTCCATTGGCCAGGGGTGGAGTCTAGAGCCGATGGAAAAAAAAACTTTGAGAGGAATTTTCATAAGTACCTATATTCACACACACATCCCTCTTGATGAAAAAGGTTCTTGTTAATGATTAAAGGGATGAATCCTATTATAAATAAACATAAACAAGAATTGACTACAAAAACAGTGTGAGTACAGAAATGTAATCTCAAAGGTAAAGAAAAAAAATACCCGCCCTACTAGATTAGTGTCTCGACCTGATGGGAACATTTAAAATGTAAACAGCTAAGAGAGACCTACTCTAGGAATCCAAACTGCGACAACCATAAGTGGTCTAGAAACATGTATCCATAACCTCCGTAATGTCTAGATCAACCATATTTGTCTTCTTTATAAGGAATAATACATTTTTGAAAAACAATTCCATGGTTGAATATAAACATAACAAGTAGGAACCCTCAAATGGAAGGGGGAGAAGTAAGGGAAAATAGGGGAAATGAAAGTATGTGATGGATCAATGTACAGAAAAAGAGTGTAGATAAAACCAACAATGAAGATAAGTAAGCTCATCCGAACATAAGGATTATGAAATGGTGAGAAGATGAACTCATCATCGTGTCTTATCTACCTATATTAATAAATTATACTCATCCAACCATGAGAATCTATACATGAATAGCACGTAACATATTCCACAAATTGTAACCTTTCCTAGAAAGAGAGTAATAAAAACCCAAGTAGATGGTTCAGAAAAGGATGTGTGTGAGTGTGTGTGTGTTCAGTCAATGTAACAAAACAAGATATAGTAAGGGGATATCCATCACCCAGCTTTGAATAAGAATAAAACTCTCCAATAGTTCCAAAATTAACCACCTTCAATGTCCATTATCCCTCACATCTGTCATGAAGAGTAAATCAAAGGGGCTTAAACACCACACCTCAAAACTATCCACATTTGGTTTGTCTTTCTCACCTGCAAGGTTTTAGGTCATGTCTAAAGGATTCCAAATTGTGGGGAAACTGTCCCATTTCATTATGAGTCCAAGGATATGAAAAAATATGAATCATCACTAATATTTATAGTCATGAGGTCATGACTCAAATTTCAGTAACCATGCCCATCCTGGTAGGGGGGTTCCAATCCAGTGTCATTAAGGACCCATACCGAGTCTGAAGGAAGGTTCTACTTAGAAAAGGATTAAAAACCATTCCCATACCTACTATAGGGTTATTATCTAAAATTTTTAAGGACACATACCCAACATGGATGTATGGTTCCTCTCTAGTATCATCGAGGACCCATACACAACCTGGTTTGATGGTTCCACTCTAGTGTCATCAAGGACCCATACCCAACCAGGTAGAAGGTTTCCCCTAATATGTTACTAAAAAAAATCTTACCCAATGTTAACATAAAACACCCTATACAATATTAATTATTTTTACACCTCACATCGTAATCCAGTTGATGAAATTGAGGTCTCCATCACGTTCGTTGTTGAAAAACTAGTTTGATAGGCTATTTACTTGCCTGAAATGTATAACTACTGAAAAGGATGATTTTCACTACAATAACAGTAAATAGTTCAATGTGTAGCCAATGTCAAAAACCTGAATATAAAAATCTAAAAAATTTCATATATTAGGTTACTAAAATTGAGGGTCTCATTCCAGCAGACAAAGTGTCATACGAATTCATAGTTCAGAAGTTATGGGTGTTTGATATTTCAAAAGTGGGTCACAGGGCTCGTGGACCGACTCATGGTCTGTCAACTGACCATGCCACCATAGCTTTAGTTTCCCTGGAGATTGGCCATGCGGTCTGCCCAAGTCGATTCGGGTCTAACTATCTGGGTTTGGACCTGATCCATTAGCCCGGCCCGTCCCACTCATAGTGGGCTCAGCCCGTAGCTGACACCAGCCCAACCCAAGGGTCAGTTGTCGCAATTGTGGTCAACATGGTTGACCATCATCTACTCTTTTCGGTGGTATTTTTTTCTTGTTTGACACCACCCAACCCCTCCAGAACAATTTTTTGGTCCAAATGGCCTGCCATGTTGCGGCACCACTACTGCTCTGCAGTCTTCCGCAGAGCGGTCCAACACTGACTACCACACTGACGGCGCTGTAGTGGTCCATTCCACAAATAATTAATAATCATCCACTCATCATATTTTCGATCTATGAATATAACCTTGATCCTCTCATCATATTCACCACAACTCTAGCCTCCACTCATTGATTTTTGGTGGTTCGATCCACCCAAATCTGGGCGATGCATATCCATGAAGTATAGACAAAGAATGGAGTTATAAACACATATAGATAGATTTGTTATGGAATCCATTGATGATTTTTTGGTTTAAAAGAAGAAAATGAAGGGTTAAAATATGTATTCAAATTAAAAGTTGAATATGAACTCATAATTAGAAGAAATATGATCTCAAATTGATTGTTAGTCATTGATGATGCGTTAGTTGAGCTCTTGCTTCGGTCCTCTATGGTTTCAGAAGAGGTTTCTCTATGATATGATGAATAATGAAGAAGATAAGGATTGGAGTTCTTTTAGAGATAGATGGAGATATATTGAAAGGGGAAACAACTAAAATCAATGAATTATGTCTTTATTTATATGAATCCAGCTCGGTATGGTATTTGAATCTCCCACGCCTCATTAATTTAGGACGTGCATAGGTAAAACTCCCAAACTGGAGTTCAACACTAGTATGAGATTTCCAATCTGATTCCTTTTTCGAGACATATTGGATATGATTTCAAAGATCCAATAATTAAGTTCAAATATTTTTTAACAATTTTCCCCTTAGATTATTTTTCCATAGAAGTCCCACACCAATAATTGTTATTTCCCTCCTAGGGTAAACACCGCATTTCGGGATCATCCTTGGCCATATATTTCTGATCCGAGCTACCTTTTATGATTTTTCATGTTTCCTTTATTAACATTTTTTAAAATATCCTTAATATATTTTATAATATTAATTCCAGGCACATCGTGCATCGGAATTTCAAGCCATCTCAAAGCCTAGCCTTAGATATATATATTGAAATATTTTAAAATCTTACATGGAGAAAAACTGATCTTCACTTCATTGAATCCATTATTCTTTTCATCATCCAAATTAAAAAATAATAGAAAAACTCAAGATACTAGGCATGCATCTATATCTCCCTTTCGAAAGAACTCTCATGCATGTTTCCATGTTTCCACCACACGTGAACCAATGGGATTTCCCATTCACATACATTCATATCCAATCGATCCTCGATCTACATTGTGTGATCTGCAAAGGTGACTCTATATTCGATGTCCATCTATCCCTAATATATGTAATGTGTATGATATTTCACGTATCTCTTTAGATGTGACCCATGGAAGACATCCTAATTCTACTCCAGCTGTGGGGAAGGGAAATGTGGTAGGAAACCTCATTGGACAAACGTCCACATTCGGCACCTTTGGGAGACTGTCAAGAAGATATGGTCTCCCTGATCAGAATCCAAGGGCCTACAAAAGTAGTCTATGAATGATTTTTGTCTACTCTAGTCCATCTTGATCTATTCATAAATTAAATGCACCTTCTATGTCATCCCTTGCACCAAATATAGGGCCACGAGGGACGAAATATTCAACTCTATTCAGCACAAAGGTGACATGCATTGTAACTTATATTGGTCCTCAAAAGGATTCATATTGATATTGGAGTGGTAGCTGTTGTTTTAATAAAAATATAGAAAAGGTTAGTGATCCTCGCAGCTTTTTCTTACCTCTAAAACGTAGGCCCCCAGCATATCCTCCAACACATAGATAGTGTGCTCGGTCGTCCCATTGGTTTGGGGGTGAAAGGTTGTAGTCATTCATATTCATTTACTTAAATTCTACTATAGGTCCATCTCTAATCGTGATGTAAACCACTCAACATGATCTGAGAAAATCATATAGGGTAACCCATGAAGGTGGATAATCTCTTATTTGTACAACTGCCTCATGCTCCATATTGAAATATGCTCCTTGATAGCAAGTAACTGCCAAGACTTTGTAATTTTGTCCACTATCACTAGATGGTTCCATGTCCGTTTGTTGTGCATAGAATCCCTATGATGAATTATATGGATAATCCATCCCATTTATACATTTATATGTTGAGAGGATTCATCAAATCCGCCGAAACATGTGGGTCAGACTACACTTGCTAATAGGTAAGGAATTAGGAGATGAACTCTGCAATGTTTCGTCTCATGTTAAACCAACAAAACTACTGTTTCATATCCTTGTAAATCATATCCACACCGAGATGTACAACTACGGTAGAAGTGTGGAACTCCAATAACAACTCCTCCCACATCGTGATGGGAATCACTATTGACCCCGGGAACAACATATCATAATTCCCTCAATCATAATTGCCATCAGGTGCATCTCTTATTGATAAAATTCCAAGAACAACATTAGAGTAAGCATCTCCTAGCTTGGACTCTCTCACACACTCATGGAGCGAAGAGGTCAGCACCATAGACTGAAGGAAAGTGATACTATCCGACTTCACTATGGTCAGCTATAGGGAAGATAACTGCCATAAAGCTTCCTAAACAAGTAAAAAGAAGGACATCCTACTAAAGAAACATACTGTAACATTCTCCATTCCCAAAGTACATACTATATCAAAGTCGCAGCCTTGCAGGAACTCCAACCAGTGCCAAAATATCATTTTCAAATATCCCTAGGAAAATATATACCTGAGGCTCTGGTGGTCTTTGTAAACCAAAAAGTTTTCTACTAGGAGTTGGTTTCTCTACATCTTCCAATCAAAGTCAACTGATGTAAGATCTAGGAAATGATTCGCATAGTTCTTCCCATGGGGTCGAAACTGTCTCAACCAGAATGTGATGACTCCCTATAGTTGTGTCAAAATTCAACCACGCCCAGCTCCTGAGGCATCACAAAATAATATTAACTTAGTGCCCCCCTCTAGCAGTCTCAGAATTTGAGAACTCTTCAGCCTCTGTGTCAACACCATATATTCCCTCTCACACTTCTAAGACTAGGTAAATGGTTGTCTATTCCAAGTCAGAACGACAAAAGTGGTTTCGATCATGGAGATGTCTTTGAAAAACCTCCTATAGTACCCTTCCAACTGAATAAAAATTCACACCTCTAATTCATTCTAATGTGTCTTCAAGATATATTTACATCAATTTTAATTGGATCCATGGATAAACCCGCTTCAATTATAACATGCCCCAACAATTTATCCTTCTATATCTAGAACTTTTACATCAAGTGATTTACAAAAATCCAATCCTCTCGAAGTAAATAAAAAAAATTCTCAATTTTTCTGTGTGTTCCTCCTCCGTTGTCGAGTCAATGATTATTTCATCAATTAAGACGATGAAAAATTTGTCTAATAATGGCTAGAAGACATATTTAATCAAATCCATGTAAATAGAGGGGTAATTTTTCCCACTAAAATGCATCCATAAGAACTATTAATTCTCCTAGAGACATCGAATGGACAACCTCAAAATATCATCCTCATGAACTCATATCTGGTGGTAGCTAGATATGATATCGATCTTGGACAACCATTTCAAACCTCACAACTACTCGAAGAGATCAACAGTCTATGTTGTGTGGTACTTTTTCATTTCATGACCTGGTTCAGGGGACGACAATCCAAAAAAATCATATGATCTTGTATACATTATTCAAAAACACAATTGGAGATGCCCAGAGGTACACACTAGGCCTGATGAAACAATCTTTCTATGGTCATCAAAAACTAATTGTAACTCCATGTTCACTATGGGTTACATTAAATATGCCGCAAGAGATATAAGGGTTGTCCCTAGTTTCAAATCACTACAAAACTCCAACTCTCGCACCAGAGGATCTCGCAATAGGGAAGATGTCCATATAATCCCCCATAACTAAAGGAACCTAGGTGCCTAATGAGTATGGTGAACCAGGGGTCATTATTTCCAACTGATTGGTAAATGACTATATCCTACTATTTATAGTATTTTCCTTCCCTACTAGATGTTGTCATTCACCGAGAATGGATAACCTCGTCCCATCATCATATATGTATCTGACTAGCATATGTTGAAATTCAATCTTGGATCGAACCGTGGAAATACAATCCATGACCAATACTACTTCGTAAGGGTCCATCTATTTGACTAGTAGGTCCCACATGAACCATTGTCCTCCAAATGATATCTTACATTACATGAAGATAAAATTTACCGAAGAAGCACTTCCTATAGGATCCTCGAGACAATGTCACGCTGATGGAGCCTCTACTCGGAGTTTTCACTCCGATACTAGGAGTAATGATATAAATGAGTGACTGGAACTTGTGTCATATCATATTGATTCAATAGTAGAACAAACACACAGTGTAGCTCATATTATCTTGTGAACTAGATGATCATGAAAATCCATAACATGTAGTTGTCCACAGCCATGGCCACAAACTCCCTAATAATGATGTGGACCAAAAAGTGTTGGTGTTTGGAGGATATCATAGCTCTTTCCCCCACCTACATCTACTCCACCTCCTTTTCCACCACCTCCCCTTTGGGGACCACCTAGATCATTGTGCTTCATCTCCAATTGTTTTCAATTATCAATATTCTTGGGATAATCAACACGCTAGGTCATAAAACTTTGTTCCATGTGACCTCACTCATCAAAAGAAATGAATTAGAACTCTACGAGCATACATGGTATTCTGTTGTTCCCTAGTGCCTCTTGACCACATCCACGAGCCATATCGTAGAGAGAAATCCTACACCACATACCTACCAATACACTTCTTCCAATTGGAATAGACATCTCAGCATTGAATCAACTACAACCAGTCCCAAATGATTGACATCCCATTGATAATAAACTATCTATCACAACCACCTGCTCCATCTCCCCTAGTGTAGGTGGGGATGCACAGGGGCACTATGCTAGTATAGATCTCTCAAAAAAGTCCCCACTTGAACATCAATGCATGGAAGTAACCATCATGGATATCTTAATAATCCCTCTTCATTTCGATTCATCCTAATGTGTATATTTTTACTCACTCTTTTATGGGATTTGCACACATGTGTGATTTCAAATGTAGATGATGGATAGGGTTGATCGTGAATTCAAGGATCATAGGTATAATATTGACTGGACTATGTATGGTGGTCATTGCATTGATTATAAGTCCAGAGATCTCCCATCATATTAATTTGTTTTCATGATTTTTTTATGGTTGGGACACTGATCTGGTTAGACATGTAATTTCCTCATTTTCCTTTCGATTGACATTTCTATACTCATATGGTTTTTTGGTCTATGCATGTTTGGGTTTATTTAAAATAGTTTTCATATTTTTCTTCATCCCCAAACAATTTTTCATCATCTAGGTTTTGTTTATGTGCATAAGTACTTAGTTGATGGCCTCCATGAGTTTTTTGTGCCTTCAACACTTGTCTCCACCTAGTGTCCTATGGAGCCGAGCTTGGGGTAGTTGTCGATTGAGCCCCGAAATGGGTTGGGTCATGATTGACGGTTGATTGTTTAAGTTTTCATCTATTATGTTGAATTTATTTTCTCAATATTCTTATATATTTTTTAACTTTAATGTATTGGGTGAGTCATAAGGATGAATTGGAATAGTGGTTTTCTTATTTTGAAAAGTTGGCTTCATCCTGGATTTATGATTCAAGGGTTGTTCCTTGATTTTCCATACCTGACCAAATACTAGAGCCCATTTTGAGCATTTTAATTCATGTCTACATGGTTAATACTAAGATAAATATATTATTTCTGAAGTGATATGATAATTATAGTTAACATCATTTAGATGGTATTCATTTAGGTTAGTGGTGATACAAATTGTTCAATGTAAATGGTTAGTGTGTTGTTTCAGGTGTCTTGAATTATTTGAATTAATATTGTGGATCTTTGGGTACCAGTTGATTATCATAAGAGCCTTTTATTTATTTTCATGAATCTTATTCATTTGGGGATTCCAATGTTTTTCGTCTAAATGGGAAAATAGGTTTTGATATTAAAATTTCATTTTTTTTGTTTCCTTTTTTTGATAATGATTTTTGACACGATGGACTCCCGTAATTCTAAGTTTAGGAATTCTGCTCTGAAAGGAGGATTTTTTTTGATAAATTATGAATCAAGTTGTCATTGAATAGAGGTGTTTATTCTTTTTTGACTTCAGTGTCATAATTTTTTCTATCATTTTCAATCAATATTGTATTTTTCATTAGGTAATAAATGTTTCACCTGAGTCCTAATATGTTGAAGAGTCCATCGTTGATGTATAATATGGTGATCCATGTTTCCAAGCCTTCTTGATGGGTTAATTCCTTACCCCATCCCACCTTACCTCGATCACATTAGTTTGGATGAGTAAGAACATTGGTAATGTGATGGATTCTCTTAGTGATCCTGATTAGACCAATATGATTTTTAGTGATTTAAATGTTTGGGATTGGGGTAATCCATATATTGAAGTTCTGTTTAGATATATGACTAACCTATTCTTCCATATCTTTTATTTAACCGTTTGAGTTTTTTTCCGTCATTAAATACTTTTCATAATGTTTTGATGATCCTTAGAGGGTTATCATACCAGCATATTTTTTTTCATATTTTTATGTTTTAAAATAATGTGATTGTTGGTTATTTGGGTTTTAGGTGGAAGAGTATTGTCTTTTTTTTCAAGTTTATTCTTGTTTCATGTATCGATAAAACAAATGTTATATGAATTTATGTGGGTAGAATTTTACATGGGTGGAGAAATTAGCTCAAATTATCATGATACTACTCATTAATTTTAATTATTCTTGAGTTATATTAATTTTTATTTTCATATATAGTAAATTTTCCTTGATTCCCTGAGTTATTTTATTATAATGACATCACATAGTTAAGGGTAATGGTTTTCTAAAACATGAAATAACCATGAAACAACTTATTTAATTTTATAAAACTGACCACTTTAATTTATCATGATTTTTCTATCTTTCTAGACTACATATTTTAGCTATTCCTAGATGCTAATATAGGAAATATAATTGTTTCCTAGTTTATCCAACCATCTTACTAATCTATGCACATTTTTATAGTGAAATTATTTCTGAAATTTACTATATTACATAAAATATATAACCATATTCGGGCATAATTCCACACCCTCTACCTTAATCCTAACATCGTTCATGAGGAGATACTTGATATATGTGATCCACCACTACTCTATCCATTTTTTTCATTCCATCTACCGAATTATGGTGCAACTATATTTTTAGGGTTTTCTTCTCCCTTATCTTTTACTTACACTTTCATATCTACCTCACTATAATGTGAGGATGTCTAAACCATAGGGTTTTCTTATGGTATAATTTAATTTATATGTTCTGTTTACAAGGGTATCATCTAAATTGTCGGGTTTCCTAAGAATTTGTTATGTTGGTATCGGGTCTCTCTCATACAAATTAGATATCTTTTCTTTGGTTTGAGGTAGGTTACCATATGTACTATCATTTAAAATTATTGATATTATTGTATCATAGTATTCCCTCATGTATTAATTATATTATTAGACAAATATATACTTTCAAAAGGTTTAGATTATTTGAATGGGGTTTCTCGTGATATAAAATTTTTTCTTAAACTTCTTCCATTATATTCTATGACTAAATAATGTTTTATTCTTGATTGAAATTCATAGAAACATTGGTGTTTATTTTGTCTTATAATTGGTTGTAAATGTCTGTGTTTAGAATAAATAAGAATTTTTTATCATTTTTTATCATTTTCCATAAAGTCATAGAGAAATGATTGGTTTTTATAAAACATAAACAAAATTCTAAATATCTAACTCCTTTTAAAAATTTTGTTATTCAAATATTTAAATATAAAAATATATATATCTCATTTTCTACATATTTATAAAAGGATGAGTGATTAAGTGTATGTGTACAATGGGAATATAAATTTATATTGAGGTGGATATGTTATAAACTATAAAGAATATTTTATTGAACACCAAGGACACATTTTAGACATGTTTTCCCAAATTATCAATATGTATTTCCAAATTTTATTCCCTTCTCAACACTATGATAATATATCTTTATTAGTTCCTAGAAAATGTAATAGTATTTATATTATTTTGGTCTTCATAGAAATAATTTGTATTTCTTCAAATAATATATCCTCATTGGTAACTTTGTATGTTTTTCAAAATATACTAACACCTCCATAATCCAAATTCTAGTAGTGAATTATAATGGGTTTTTTGGGAATGGGATAGGAAAATATTATGATGCATTGTTTTTGTTGACTATTATGTCATAAGAGAAGGTATCCTCACCTCCACTATTTTATAAATCAATATTTCATTACAAATTTAGTGATTATCAAGATATGGTTTTCAATTTATTCATTATTAGAATGAATATAACCATAAGCTAATGAATGTCAATATGGGATGGGCCACCAGTGAGGTTAGTTAAGAGGAGACCAGTTGATTATAATATTTTCATTAAATACATGGACCACTAAATGGTTCTAAAATAACAACATATATAGTGTCCTTAATTAGAATATTTGAATATCCCACAAAGGAAAATTAATTTGAATTTTTTTCATTCTATTCTGTGAAAATTTCATCAAATGTTTTCAACTATTAATCTATAATTGGAAATTCTTACTTTGTATGTTTCATATACCAAATATAATTTCCCTATTTATCAACCCTTATGATATGATTCAAACTATTTTCATACCCATATAAGTATTTTATAATTTTTAATTTATTGTTATGAATTGGTATTTGTGAAATTGACCGTTAATAATAACTAGTTTTTTATATACAAAAGGAAGTGGTTTTTTATGTATAGGATCATTTATGGTTTGTAAATGATCGTTGAAGATTATTTATATTAATTTATTTTTTTATATTGAATTAAATGGTGATATTTTTAATGGTAAGTCATACGGAGTGGTTTCCTTTTAATATCACTTTTGAGATTATTTATCATACATATATATTTTCATTTTAAGATCCATTTTGAGCATATCTTTTATTCTCATTCATAGGGTGTTTTTTCTCATTCATATCTAGTGGTTACATTTATATTCATTAGTTGGAAAGAATTTTTTTACTATATTTTTATTCCAATTTATTTAATTAGATTGGAAACATTCAAATTTACTTCATTGTATGCTCATAGGTGTAGTGATATATTTGATTTAAGGATAAGATTTTATTGATTATAATTTCATTATAGGAGGAGGATTACATGGTGGTTAGGGAGTTTTTTGGTGTTTTGTTGATTAATACTTTCATATTTTGTTTTTGTTTAATTTTTGTTTTAATTATTCACTTGAATGAAAAGATAATGATAGGTTTGGCCACATTGTAATTTTATTTAAATTTTTTTGATTAATTTCATAGATTTTATTTAAATGGAGAAATAATTTCCATATGAGGTTTTCGTGATTCCTAGGAACTTTTCCTTGCCCATGGGGATTAGGAATGACCATTTTGTATTGTCACATTATTTCTGAAGCATCTTACAGAGGAATGACCTATATTTTTTCAAGGAAGATTAGTTACCTTTGATAAAATGGATGATATAATTTTCGTGAAAATACATAGGATAATCACTTCTACATGATAGCATTCAATGTTATGGTAATGAAATTATATTGGTTATAATATAAAAAATTAAATGTTGGATTCTACCAGTTGTTGTACATTTAGTAAAGATATATCTATGGATAATAATAATGAAATAATTTTGTTGATTATATCTCAAACATTATACTAGTTCATGGTGAAGGTGGCCTTACTACATGACATGTTTTACACAAACATGGGATATGATAGGGTTAATACAAATTTTATCTATAAAATATTATTAATGATATTAATATTTATTTATGATATAGGACTAATATGAAATGATTCATAGGATTAAATGATAGAATCATGATTTTGACATAATAAGACTGTATTTTTATTAATGACCATTGTTATCAAATATGTGTAATATTCAAACCATCCACGTTGGTTTTAATAAGAGTTTGAGGATATTATAAATATAGTTTATGTGATTACAAGAATTTTCACATATTAAAGAACCCTATTTGAGTATAGTAACTTGATTTTGGAATATGGTGAAAATATAAAAATAATTTCAATTCATAACCTCTAGGAAAACATTTTTAATTAGAATTTAAAAATCCTTAATGGTATAATTATAACATCCCATATACATGGTTCATTAATGATTAATGTCTTTGGGAATGTGTATCATGTAATTAATATAATTATACCTCTAGTTAAATTTAATTTCAATATATTTATGGTAAAGTTACATTTATTTATTCTAACATCAACTTATAAGGAAATTATATTGTTCTTTATATTCTAAACCACTTTACAATAATCAATCAATTTGATGATACATATAGACATCCATTGGAAATTGAATTCATTTTATGGTGTTGGATTCTTATTTAATAAGAGTGTTTATAAAATACATATGGGTAGAACCAAAATATTACTAATATTCTGATAGAATGTTAGTTTGAGGATATTTTATATGAAGGTTTTCCTACTCAACATCCAAATAATGATGTTTAGTTCTCTATAGAACTATTTTGAAGTGATACAACTACTTAAAACACAAAATAACGAACCTAACTAATTGATTATGAGGAATAGTAGATGTTTCTAAAAGAGAGTCTAGATTTGATATTAATTTGGATACGTGTGTCACATTGGGCTACACATGTTTAATTTATTAATAGTAAATATGGTGAAACAGAACTATATATTGATTATTCGAAACATGAAATTTAAAATATAAAAATTCTTATGATCCATCTATTGATGATATTTTTTATCAATGATTAGGAGATCGACAATTTAAAATGACTAAACTTAGTTTTGGATACTATCAATTGAGGACCACAAATGCAGACATACCCTAGACAACTGACCCTATAGGTGATGGACATTATAAATTTCATGTGATTCCATTTTCTCTAAATGATACTCCCAACTATTTCATGTTTTTAATTAATATTGTCATTTGATATTACATTTATCATTATGGGGTAGTTATTATAGTAAATATTAAAATATATTCATATATAATGGAATTGCATAATGACTTCATGAAAATTGTGCTAAATATCTTACAGATGGAGAAGAATTATGATCAATTTAGGATTTGTTAATTTTGTCTATAAAAAAATTTTTCCTGCCAAATAATCCCATGAGATGATATATCAATCTATCCATAGATTATAGAAGTTATTTAATTTTTTTCTAGACCAACCACAATTTTTATGATAAATTTATTTCATCATTTATTTGGATATTATGAATTTTTATGGACCATTTCTTACTAGAATATAATATACTCAACATGTGAACTCAATAGAGATGCAATTTCATTGTAATAGGTAAATTTAAAAAACAATTAAAGTAAATTAAATACAATATAGTCAATGAATCTCATATTACATTACCCTATAGTGGAAAATTGGATTTAATCAATTGTGATGAATCAAAGGGAGTGGGATGAATCCTCATGAGAAATGACATAGTTATACCTTATAGCTCATGATAATTAAAGGAACAGGATAAAAATTAACAAATATATGATTTGGTGTTTGAAATGGTAATATTTACATCAATTATTTAATATCATTCCCATAATAGTGAAATGTTTGAAATATACTCCAATATTAATATATTAAAGGATATATTATCCTAGAAAGACATGAATATTCCCTAGATAATATAGATGGAGTTTATTAATGGTTATGACTACTCAATAAATTAATAATTTCGTGAGTTGGCAAAGTAGGGTTCAAAAATATTTTAAACATCCAAATATGACCCATAAGGACCTCCTCTAGTAGGATATGATCTTCGTATTGTTGTTGATTAAGAAAATTACACATAAGGGTGGCATTATTCTATGGTACCCATAAACACACACACATCTCCAAATTTTCACACCACTATACCCACATCATAGTATGAAATGTAACACCCAAATATTTCATAGAATGTTATCTCATTAATGTAATTCAATTGCATGCACTATACGCAACATCGATTTTGTGCATACCACCACTTACAAATCTAATCGTTCAAAAAGGGGTTATGATTAGTATTAACTGAATATTGAATCTAATATACACTATATAATTTTAACATCTATATTATATGTTTCCTAGAAATAATATAATAAAAAATTCATTTTTTTAGATAAAATAATTATTTTTCAAAAAATGAAAATTTACCTCCTTTTAATGGAGAACCATTTTCAAAAAAAATATTTAACAATTTTATATATTTATTTCAATGAAATTAATTTTTTCTTTAAAATAGGGACATAAAAATAATTTGGAGAAATTTTAGGTAATTTTATGAAAATTTTTATATTTAGACAAATAGTGAAAAATAATATGTTTTTATTGAAAACAGCTTTGTTAATAGAAATATATTATAGTGTTAAATTATGAATTTTAATGGGTTTAAATTATAAATAAATTATATTTTAATCATTTAAAACAATATAGGTCAATATATGTAATTTCACATTTAAATTTGACATAAACACATATCAATCTTTTGATAATTTTTGCTTTTTTAAAAACTGTGTTTTCATTTTGAATACAAGTATTAATATTATTTTAATAAATTCAACATATATATTATGAATTTCGTAAAATAGAATTAATTTTTGAATTAATAATATCCAAATTTTAATAAGGTGAATTTTTTGTATTCTGGTAAAAACTCTCTATTTTTTATGAATAAAGAAAAACACTACGTTATTATTTAAAACTGACATTTTATTTAAATAATAATTTATTTAATCTAAATTTATTTCAAGTCTAAATTGATATATAATACATATATAAGTTCAATATAATTAATTAGAGTCATTTTATAATAAAATTAGATGTCTAAAATTTTATTGAACTTTTTATCGTTTTTTACCCTCCTTCTTGGAGCATAAGAAAATTTGCATAAACATAATTTTACCGCTTCTAGGAGATGAATTTTAAAAATCAGAGAGAAGAGGTTGACATCAGTAAATAAAATTTGGGTCAATTAGATGAAAATAATTTATATTTAATAGTAACTTTTGAGTTTTATTTTACATAGTTAAAAGTAAATAGGGTAATTAAAGGTAACAATTACAAGGGTATCATCTAAATTGTCGGGTTTCCTAAGAATTTATTATGTTGGTATCGGGTCTCTCTCATACAAATTAGATATCTTTTCTTTGGTTTGATGTAGGTTACCATATGTACTATCATTTAAAATTATTGATATTATTGTATCATAGTATTCCCTCATGTATTAATTATATTATTAGACAAATATATACTTTCAAAAGGTTTAGATTATTTGAATGGGGTTTCTCGTGATATAAAATTTTTTCATAAACTTCTTCCTTTATATTCTATGACTAAATAATGTTTTATTCTTGTTTGAAATTCATAGAAACATGGGTGTTTATTTTGTCTTATAATTGGTTGTAAATGTCTGTGTTTAGAATAAATAAGAATTTTTTATCATTTTTTATCATTTTCCATAAAGTCATAGAGAAATGATTGGTTTTTATAAAACATAAAAAACATTCTAAATATCTAACTCCTTTTAAAAATTTTGTTATTCAAATATTTAAATATAAAAATATATATATCTCATTTTCTATATATTTATAAAAGGATGAGTGATTAAGTGTATATGTACAATGGGAATATAAATATATATTGAGGTGGATATGTTATAAACTATAAAGAATATTTTATTGAACACCAAGGACACATTTTAGACATGTTTTCCAAAATTATCAATATGTATTTCTAAATTTTATTCCCTTCTCAACACTATGATAATATATCTTTATTAGTTCCCAGGCAATGTAATAGTATTTATATTATTTTGGTCTTCATAGAAATAATTTGGATTTCTTCAAATAATATATCCTCATTGGTAACTTTGTATGTTTTTCAAAATATACTAACACCTCCATAATCCAAATTCTAGTAGTGAATTATAATGGGTTTTTTTGGGAATGGGATAGGAAAATATTATGATGCATTGTTTTTGTTGACTATTATGTCATAAGAGAAGGTATCCTCACCTCCACCATTTTATAAATCAATATTTCATTACAAATTTAGTGATTATCAAGATATGGTTTGAAATTTATTCATTATTAGAATGAATATACCCATAAGCTAATGAATGACAATATGGGATGGGCCACCAGTGAGGTTAGTTAAGAGGAGACCAGTTGATTATAATATTTTCATTAAATACATGGACCACTAAATGGTTCTAAAATAACAACATATATAGTGTCCTTAATTAGAATATTTGAAAATCCCACTAAGGAAAATTAATTTGAATTTTTTTCATTCTATTCTGTGAAAATTTCATTAAATGGTTTCAACTATTAATCTATAATTGGAAATTCTTACTTTGTAAGTTTCTTATACCAAATATACTTTCCCTATTTATCAACCCTTATGATATGATTCATACTATTTTCATACCCATATAAGTATTTTATAATTTTTAATTTATTATTATGAATTGGTATTTGTGAAATTGACCATTAATAATAACTGGTTTTTAATATACAAAAGGAAGTGGTTTTTTATGTATAGGATCATTTATGGTTTTTAAATGAAAGTTGAAGATTATTTATATTAATTTATTTTTTTATATTGAATTAAATGGTGATATTTTTAATGGTAAGTCATACGGAGTGGTTTCCTTTTAATATCACTTTTGAGATTATTTATCATACATATATATTTTCATTTTAAGATCCATTTTGAGCATATCTTTTATTCTCATTCATAGGGTGTTTTTTCTCGTTCATATCTAGTGGTTACATTTATATTCATTAGTTGGAAGGAATGTTTTTACTATATTTTTATTCCAATTTATTTAATTAGATTGGAAACATTCAAATTTACTTCATTGTATGCTCATAGGTGTAGTGATATATTTGATTTAAGGATAGGATTTTATTGATTATAATTTCATTATAGGATGAGGATTACATGGTGGTTAGGGAGTTTTTTGGTGTTTTTGTTGATTAATACTTTCATATTTGGTTTTTGTTTAATTTTTGTTTTAATTTTTCACTTGAATGAAAAGATAATGATAGGTTTGGCCACATTGTAATTTTATTTAAATTTTTTTGATTAATTTCATAGATTTTATTTAAATGGAGAAATAATTTCTATATGAGGTTTTCATGATTCCTAGGAACTTTTCCTTGCCCATGGGGATTAGGAATGACCATTTTGTATTGTCACATTATTTCTGAAGCATCTTACAGAGGAATGACCTATATTTTTTCATGGAAGATTAGTTACCTTTGATAAAATGGATGATATAATTTTCGTGAAAATACATAGGATAATCACTTCTACATGATAGCATTCAATGTTATGGTAATGAAATTATATTGGTTATAATATAAAAAATTAAATGTTGGATTCTACCAGTTGTTGTACTTTTAGCGAAGATATATCTATGGATAATAATAATGAAATAATTTTGTTGATTATATCTCAAACATTATACTAGTTCATGGTGAAGGTGGCCTTACTACATGACATGTTTTACACAAACATGGGATATGATAGGGTTAATACAAATTTTATCTATAAAATATTATTAATGATATTAATATTTTTTTATGATATAGGACTAATATGAAATGATTCATAGGATTAAATGATAGAATCATGATTTTGACATAATAAGACTGTATTTTTATTAATGACCATTGTTATCAAATATGTGTAATATTCAAACCATCCACGTTGGTTTTAATAAGAGTTTGAGGATATTATAAATATAGTTTATGTTATTACAAGAATTTTCACATATTAAAGAACCCTATTTGAGAATAGTAACTTGATTTTGGAATATGGTGAAAATATAAAAATAATTTCAATTCATAACCTCTAGGAAAACATTTTTAATTAGAATTTAAAAATCCTTAATGGTATAATTATAACATCCCATATACATGTTTCATTAATGATTAATGTCTTTGGGAATGTGTATCATGTAATTAATATAATTATACCTCTAGTTAAATTTAATTTCAATATATTTATGGTAAAGTTACATTTATTTATTATAACATCAACTTATAAGGAAATTATATTGTTCTTTATATTCTAAACCACTTTACAATAATCAATCAATTTGATGATAAATATAGACATCCATTGGAAATTGAATTCATTTTATGGTGTTGGATTCTTATTTAATAAGAGAGTATATAAAATACATATGGGTAGAACCAAAATATTACTAATATTCTGATAGAATGTTAGTTTGAGGATATTTTATATGAAGGGTTTCCTACTCAACATCCAAATAATGATGTTTAGTTCTCTATAGAACTATTTTGAAGTGATACAACTACTTAAAACACAAAATAACGAACGTAACTAATTGATTATAAGGAATAATAGATGTTTCTGAAAGAGAGTCTAGATTTGATATTAATTTGGATACGTGTGTCACATTGGGCTACACATGTTTAATTTATTAATAGTAAATATGGTGAAATGGAACTATATATTGATTATTCGAAACATGAAATTTAAAATATAAAAATTCTTATGATCCATCTATTGATGATATTTTTTATCAATGATTAGGAGATCGACAATTTAAAATGACTAAACTTAGTTTTGGATACTATCAATTGAGGACCACAAATGCAGACATACCCTAGACAACTGACCCTATTGGTGATGGACATTATAAATTTCATGTGATTCCATTTTCTCTAAATGATACTCCCATCTATTTCATGTTTTTAATTAATATTGTCATTTGATATTACATTTATCATTATGGGGTAGTTATTATAGTAAATATTAAAATATATTCATATATAATGGAATTTCATAATGACTTCATGAAAATTGTGCTAAATATCTTACAGATGGAGAAGAATTATGATCAATTTAGGATTTGTTAATTTTGTCTATAAAAAAATTTTTCCTGCCAAATAATCCCATGAGATGATATATCAATCGATCCATAGATTATAGAAGTTATTTAATTTTTTTCTAGACCAACCACAATTTTTATGATAAATTTATTTCATCATTTATTTGGATATTATGAATTTTTATGGACCATTTCTTACTAGAATATAATATACTCAACATGTGAACTCAATAGAGATGCAATTTCATTGTAATAGGTAAATTTAAAAAACAATTAAAGTAAATTAAATAAAATATAGTCAATGAATCTCATATTACATTACCCTATAGTGGAAAATTGGTTTTAATCAATTGTGATGAATCAAAGGGAGTGGGATGAATCCTCATGAGAAATGACATAGTGATACCTTATAGCTCATGATAATTAAAGGACCATGATAAAAATTAACAAACATATGATTTGGTGTTTGAAATGGTAATATTTACATCAATTATTTAATATCATTCCCATAATAGTGAAATGTTTAAAATATACTCCAATATTAATATATTAAAGGATATATTATCCTAGAAAGACATGAATATTCCCTAGATAATATAGATG
This sequence comes from Viscum album, assembly GCA_963277665.1. Taxonomy (NCBI): domain Eukaryota; kingdom Viridiplantae; phylum Streptophyta; class Magnoliopsida; order Santalales; family Viscaceae; genus Viscum; species Viscum album. The sequence goes on from OY728148.1 coordinate 1,210,637,447, forward strand.
GAGTTTATTAATGGTTATGACTACTCAATAAATTAATAATTTCATGAGTTGGCAAAGTAGGGTTCAAAAATCTTTTAAACATCCAAATATGACCCATAAGGACCTCCTCTAGTAGGATATGATCTTCGTATTGTTGTTGATTAAGAAAATTACACATAAGGGTGGCATTATTCTATGGTACCCATAAACACACACACATCTCCAAATTTTCACACCACTATACCCACATCATAGTATGAAATGTAACACCCAAATATTTCATAGAATGTTATCTCATTAATGTAATTCAATTGCATGCACTATACGCAACATCGATTTTGTGCATACCACCACTTACAAATCTAATCGTTCAAAAAGGGGTTATGATTAGTATTAACTGAATATTGAATCTGATATACACTATATAATTTTAACATCTATATTATATGTTTCCTAGAAATAATATAACAAAAAATTCATTTTTTTAGATAAAATAATTATTTTTCAAAAAATGAAAATTTACCTCCTTTTAATGGAGAACCATTTTCAAAAAAAAATATTTAACAATTTTATATATTTATTTCAATGAAATTAATTTTTTCTTTAAAATAGGGACATAAAAATAATTTGGAGAAATTTTAGGTAATTTTATGAAACTTTTTATATTTAGACAAATAGTGAAAAATAATATGTTTTTATTGAAAACAACTTTGTTAATAGAAATAAATTATAGTGTTAAATTATGAATTTTAATGGGTTTAAATTATAAATAAATTATATTTTAATCATTTAAAACAATATAGGTCAATATATGTAATTTCACATTTAAATTTGACATAAACACATATCAATCTTTTGATAATTTTTGCTTTTTTAAAAACTGTGTTTTCATTTTGAATACAAGTATTAATATTAATTTAATAAATTCAACATATATATTATGAATTTCGTAAAATAGAATTAATTTTTGAATTAAGAATATCCAAATTTTAATAAGGTGAATTTTTTGTATTCTGGTAAAAACTCTCTATTTTTTATGAATAAAGAAAAACACTACGTTATTATTTAAAACTGACATTTTATTTAAATAATAATTTATTTAATCTAAATTTATTTCATGTCTAAATTGATATATAATACATATATAAGTTAAATATAATTAATTAGAGTCATTTTATAATAAAATTAGATGTCTAAAATTTTATTGAACTTTTTATCGTTTTTTACCCTCCTTCTTGGAGCATAAGAAAATTTGCATAAACATAATTTTACCGCTTCTAGGAGATGAATTTTAAAAATCGGAGAGAGGAGGTTGACATCAGTAAATAAAATTTGGGTCAATTAGATGAAAATAATTTATATTTAATAGTAACTTTTGAGTTTTGTTTTACATAGTTAAAAGTAAATAGGGTAATTAAAGGTAACAATTACAAGGGTATCATCTAAATTGTCGGGTTTCCTAAGAATTTATTATGTTGGTATCGGGTCTCTCTCATACAAATTAGATATATTTTCTTTGGTTTGATGTAGGTTACCATATGTACTATCATTTAAAATTATTGATATTATTGTATCATAGTATTCCCTCATGTATTAATTATATTATTAGACAAATATATACTTTCAAAAGGTTTAGATTATTTGAATGGGGTTTCTCGTGATATAAAAACTTTTCATAAACTTCTTCCTTTATATTCTATGACTAAATAATGTTTTATTCTTGATTGAAATTCATAGAAACATGGGTGTTTATTTTGTCTTATAATTGGTTGTAAATGTCTGTGTTTAGAATAAATAATAATTTTTTATCATTTTTTATCATTTTCCATAAAGTCATAGAGAAATGATTGGTTTTTATAAAACATAAAAAACATTCTAAATATCTAACTCCTTTTAAAAATTTTGTTATTAAAATATTTAAATATAAAAATATATATATCTCATTTTCTATATATTTATAAAAGGATGAGTGATTAAGTGTATGTGTACAATGGGAATATAAATTTATATTGAGGTGGATATGTTATAAACTATAAAGAATATTTTATTGAACACCAAGGACACATTTTAGACATGTTTTCCAAAATTATCAATATGTATTTCTAAATTTTATTCCCTTCTCAACACTATGATAATATATCTTTATTAGTTCCTAGGCAATGTAATAGTATTTATATTATTTTGGTCTTCATAGAAATAATTTGGATTTCTTCAAATAATATATCCCCATTGGTAACTTTGTATGTTTTTCAAAATATACTAACACCTCCATAATCCAAATTCTAGTAGTGAATTATAATGGGTTTTTTTGGGAATGGGATAGGAAAATATTATGATGCATTGTTTTTGTTGACTATTATGTCATAAGAGAAGGTATCCTCACCTCCACCATTTTATAAATCAATATTTCATTACAAATTTAGTGATTATCAAGATATGGTTTGCAATTTATTCATTATTAGAATGAATATACCCATAATCTAATGAATGTCAATATGGGATGGGCCACCAGTGAGGTTAGTTAAGAGGAGACCAGTTGATTATAATATTTTCATTAAATACATGGACCACTAAATGGTTCTAAAATAACAACATATATAGTGTCCTTAATTAGAATATTTGAAAATCCCACAAAGGAAAATTAATTTGAATTTTTTTCATTCTATTCTGTGAAAATTTCATTAAATGGTTTCAACTATTAATCTATAATTGGAAATTCTTACTTTGTAAGTTTCTTATACCAAATATACTTTCCCTATTGATCAACCCTTATGATATGATTCAAACTATTTTCATACCCATATAAGTATTTTATAATTTTTAATTTATTATTATGAATTGGTATTTGTGAAATTGACCATTAATAATAACTGGTTTTTAATATACAAAAGGAAGTGGTTTTTTATGTATAGGATCATTTATGGTTTTCAAATGAAAGTTGAAGATTATTTATATTAATTTATTTTTTTATATTGAATTAAATGGTGATATTTTTAATGGTAAGTCATACGGAGTGGTTTCCTTTTAAAATCACTTTTGATATTATTTATCATACATATATATTTTCATTTTAAGATCCATTTTGAGCATATCTTTTATTCTCATTCATAGGGTGTTTTTTCTCGTTCATATCTAGTGGTTACATTTATATTCATTAGTTGGAAAGAATGTTTTTACTATATTTTTATTCCAATTTATTTAATTAGATTGGAAACATTCAAATTTACTTCATTGTATGCTCATAGGTGTAGTGATATATTTGATTTAAGGATAGGATTTTATTGATTATAATTTCATTATAGGATGAGGATTACATAGTGGTTAGGGAGTTTTTTGGTGTTTTTGTTGATTAATACTTTCATATTTTGTTTTTGTTTAATTTTTGTTTTAATTTTTCACTTGAATGAAAAGATAATGATAGGTTTGGCCACATTGTAATTTTATTTAAATTTTTTTTGATTAATTTCATAGATTTTATTTAAATGGAGAAATATTTTCCATATGAGGTTTTCGTGATTCCTAGGAACTTTTCCTTGCCCATGGGGATTAGGAATGAACATTTTGTATTGTAACATTATTTCTGAAGCATCTTACAGAGGAATGACCTATATTTTTTCCTGGAAGATTAGATACCTTTGATAAAATGGATGATATAATTTTCGTGAAAATACATAGGATAATCACTTCTACATGATAGCATTCAATGTTATGGTAATGAAATTATATTGGTTATAATATAAAAAATTAAATGTTGGATTCTACCAGTTGTTGTACTTTTAGCAACGATATATCTATGGATAATAATAATGAAATAATTTTGTTGATTATATCTCAAACATTATACTAGTTCATGGTGAAGGTGGCCTTACTACATGACATGTTTTACACAAACATGGGATATGATAGGGTTAATACAAATTTTATCTATAAAATATTATTATTGATATTAATATTTTTTTATGATATAGGACTAATATGAAATGATTCATAGGAATAAATGATAGAATCATGATTTTGACATAATAAGACTGTATTTTTATTAATGACCATTGTTATCAAATATGTGTAATATTCAAACCAACCACGTTGGTTTTATTAAGAGTTTGAGGATATTATAAATATAGTTTATGTGATTACAAGAAATTTCACATATTAAAGAACCCTATTTGAGAATAGTAACTTGATTTTGGAATATGGTGAAAATATAAAAATAATTTCAATTCATAACCTCTAGGAAAACATTTTAAATTAGAATTTAAAAATCCTTAATGGTATAATTATAACATCCCATATACATGTTTCATTAATGATTAATGTCTTTGGGAATGTGTATCATGTAATTAATATAATTATACCACTAGTTAAATTTAATTTCAATATATTTATGGTAAATTTACATTTATTTATTCTAACATCAACTTATAAGGAAATTATATTGTTCTTTATATTCTAAACCACTTTACAATCATCAATCAATTTGATGATAAATATAGACATCCATTGGAAATTGAATTCATTTTATGGTGTTGGATTCTTATTTAATAAGAGAGTATATAAAATACATATGGGTAGAACCAAAATATTACTAATATTCTGATAGAATGATAGTTTGAGGATATTTTATATGAAGGGTTTCCTACTCTACATCCAAATAATGATGTTTAGTTCTCTATAGAACTATTTTGAAGTGATACAACTACTTATAACACAAATTAAAGAACGTAACTAATTGATTATGAGGAATAGTAGATGTTTCTAAAAGAGAGTCTAGATTTGATATTAATTTGGATACGTGTGTCACATTGGGCTACACATGTTTAATTTATTAATAGTAAATATGGTGAAACAGAAATATATATTGATTATTCGAAACATGAAATTTAAAATATAAAAATTCTTATGATCCATCTATTGATGATATTTTTTATCAATGATTAGGAGATCGACAATTTAAAATGACTAATCTTAGTTTTGGATACTATTAATTGAGGACCACAAATGCAGACATACCCTAGACAACTGACCCTATAGGTGATGGACATTATAAATTTCATGTGATTCCATTTTCTCTAAATGATACTCCCAACTATTTCATGTTTTTAATTAATATTGTCATTTGATATTACATTTATCATTATGGGGTAGTTATTATAGTAAATATTAAAATATATTCATATATAATGGAATTCCATAATGACTTCATGAAAATTGTGCTAAATATCTTACAGATGGAGAAGAATTATGATCAATTTAGGATTTGTTAATTTTGTATATAAAAAAATTTTTCCTGCCAAATAATCCCATGAGATGATATATCAATCGATCCATAGATTATAGAAGTTATTTAATTTTTTCCTAGACCAACCACAATTTTTATGATAAATTTATTTCATCATTTATTTGGATATTATGAATTTTTATGGACCATTTCTTACTAGAATATAATATACTCAACATGTGAACTCAATAGAGATGCAATTTCATTGTAATAGGTAAATTTAAAAAACAATTAAAGTAAATTAAATACAATATAGTCAATGAATCTCATATTACATTACCCTATAGTGGAAAATTGGTTTTAATCATTTCTGATGAATCAAAGGGAGTGGGATGAATCCTCATGAGAAATGACATAGTGATACCTTATAGCTCATGATAATTAAAGGAACATGATAAAAATTAACAAACATATGATTTGGTGTTTGAAATGGTAATATTTACATCAATTATTTAATATCATGCCCATAATAGTGAAATGTTTGAAATATACTCCAATATTAATATATTAAAGGATATATTATCCTAGAAAGACATGAATATTCCCTAGATAATATAGATGGAGTTTATTAATGGTTATGACTACTCAATAAATTAATAATTTCGTGAGTTGGCAACGTAGTGTTCAAAAATCTTTTAAACTTCCAAATATGACCCATAAGGACCTCCTCTAGTAGGATATGATCTTCGTATTGTTGTTGATTAAGAAAATTACACATAAGGGTGGCATTATTCTATGGTACCCATAAACACACACACATCTCCAAATTTTCACACCAATATACCCACATCATAGTATGAAATGTAACACCCAAATATTTCATAGAATGTTATCTCATTAATGTAATTCAATTGCATGCACTATACGCAACATCGATTTTGTGCATACCACCACTTACAAATCTAATCGTTCAAAAAGGGGTTATGATTAGTATTAACTGAATATTGAATCTGATATACACTATATAATTTTAACACCTATATTATATGTTTCCTAGAAATAATATAATAAAAAATTCATTTTTTTAGATAAAATAATTATTTTTCAAAAAAATGAAAATTTACCTCCTTATAATGGAGAACCATTTTCAAAAAAAATATTTAACAATTTTATATATTGAATTCAATGAAATTAATTTTTTCTTTAAAATAGGGACATAAAAATAATTTGGAGAAATTTTAGGTAATTTTATGAAATTTTTTATATTTAGACAAATAGTGAAAAATAATATGTTTTTATTGAAAACAACTTTGTTAATAGAAATAAATTATAGTGTTAAATTATGAATTTTAATGGGGTTAAAATATAAATAAATTATATTTTAATCATTTAAAACAATATAGGTCAATATATGTAATTTCACATTTAAATTTGACATAAACACATATCAATCTTTTGATAATTTTTGCTTTTTTAAAAACTGTGTTTTCATTTTGAATACAAGTATTAATATTAATTTAATAAATTCAACATATATATTATGAATTTCGTAAAATAGAATTAATTTCTGAATTATGAATATCCTAATTTTAATAAGGTGAATTTTTTGTATTCTGGTAAAAACTCTCTATTTTTTATGAATAAAGTAAAACACTACGTTATTATTTAAAACTGACATTTTATTTAAATAATAATTTATTTAATCTAAATTTATTTCAAGTCTAAATTGATATATAATACATATATAAGTTCAATCTAATTAATTAGAGTCATTTTATAATAAAATTAGATGTCTAAAATTTTATTGAACTTTTTATCGTTTTTTACCCTCCTTCTTGGAGCATAAGAAAATTTGCATAAACATAATTTTACCGCTTCTAGGAGATGAATTTTAAAAATAGGAGAGAGGAGGTTGACATCAGTAAATAAAATTTGGGTCAATTGGATGAAAATAATTTATGTTTAATAGTAACTTTTGAGTTTTATTTAACATAGTTAAAAGTAAATAGGTTAATTAAAGGTAAAAATTACAAGGGTATCATCTAAATTGTCGGGTTTCCTAAAAATTTATTATGTTGGTATCGGGTCTCTCTCATACAAATTAGATATCTTTTCTTTGGTTTTATGTAGGTTACCATATGTACTATCATTTAACATTATTTATATTATTGTATCATAGTATTCCCTCATGTATTAATTATATTATTAGACAAATATATACTTTCAAAAGGTTTAGATTATTTGAATGGGGTTTCTCGTGATATAAAATTTTTTCTTAAACTTCTTCCATTATATTCTATGACTAAATAATGTTTTATTCTTGATTGAAATTCATAGAAACATGGGTGTTTATTTTGTCTTATAATTGGTTGTAAATGTCTGTGTTTAGAATAAATAAGAATTTGTTATCATTTTTTATCATTTTCCATAAATTCATAGAGAAATTATTGGTTTTTATAAAACATAAAAAACATTCTAAATATCTAACTCCTTTTAAAATTTTTGTTATTCAAATATTTAAATATAAAAATATATATATCTCATTTTCTATATATTTATAAAAGGATGAGTGATTAAGTGTATTTGTACAATGGGAATATAAATTTATATTGAGGTGGATATGTTATAAACTATAAAGAATATTTTATTGAACACCAAGGACACATTTTAGACATGTTTTCCCAAATTATCAATATGTATTTCTAAATTTTATTCCCTTCTAAACACTATGATAATATATCTTTATTAGTTCCTAGGCAATGTAATAGTATTTATATTATTTTGGTCTTCATAGAAATAATTTGGATTTCTTCAAATAATATATCCTCATTGGTAACTTTGTATGTTTCTTAAAATATACTAACACCTCCATAATCCAAATTCTAGTAGTGAATTATAATTGGTTTTTTTGGGAATGGGATAGGAAAATATTATGATGCATTGTTTTTGTTGACTATTATGTCATAAGCGAAGGTATCCTCACCTCCACCATTTTATAAATCAATATTTCATTACAAATTTAGTGATTATCAAAATATGGTTTGCAATTTATTCATTATTAGAATTAATATACCCATAAGCTAATGAATGTCAATATGGGATGGGCCACCAGTGAGGTTAGTTAAGAGGAGACCAGTTGATTATAATATTTTCATTAAATACATGGACCACTAAATGGTTCTAAAATAACAACATATATAGTGTCCTTAATTAGAATATTTGAAAATCCCACAAAGGAAAATTAATTTGAATTTTTTTCATTCTATTCTGTGAAAATTTCATTAAATGGTTTCAACTATTAATCTATAATTGGAAATTCTTACTTTGTAAGTTTCTTATACCAAATATACTTTCCCTATTTCTCAACCCTTATGATATGATTCAAACTATTTTCATACCCATATAAGTATTTTATAATTTTTAATTTATTATTATGAATTGGTATTTGTGAAATTGACCATTAATAATAACTGGTTTTTAATATACAAAAGGAAGTGGTTTTTATGTATAGGATCATTTATGGTTTTTAAATGAAAGTTGACGATTATTTATATTAATTTATTTTTTTATATTGAATTAAATGGTGATATTTTTAATGGTAAGTCATACGGAGTGGTTTCCTTTTAATATCACTTTTGAGATTATTTATCATACATATATATTTTCATTTTAAGATCCATTTTTAGCATATCTTTTATTCTCATTCATAGGGTTCTTTTTCTCGTTCATATCTAGTGGTTACATTTATATTCATTAGTTGGAAAGAATGTTTTTACTATATTTTTATTCCAATTTATTTAATTAGATTGGAAACATTCAAATTTACTTCATTGTATGCTCATAGGTGTAGTGATATATTTGATTTAAGGATAGGATTTTATTGATTATAGTTTCATTATAGGATGAGGATTACATGGTGGTTAGGGATTTTTTTGGTTTTTTTGTTGATTAATACTTTCATATTTTGTTTTTGTTTAATTTTTGTTTTAATTTTTCACTTGAATTAAAAGATAATGATAGGTTTGTCCACATTGTATTTTTATTTAAATTTTTTTGATTAATTTCATAGATTTTATTTAAATGGAGAAATAATTTCCATATGAGGTTTTCATGATGCCTAGGAACTTTTCCTTGGCCATGGGGATTCGGAATGACCATTTTGTATTGTCACATTATTTCTGAAGCATCTTACAGAGGAATGACCTATATTTTTTCATGGAAGATTAGTTACCTTTGATAAAATGGATGATATAATTTTCGTGAAAATACATAGGATAATCACTTCTACATGAGAGAATTCAATGTTATGGTAATGAAATTATATTGGTTATAATATAAAAAATTAAATGTTGGATTCTACCAGTTGTTGTACTTTTAGTTAAGATATATCTATGGATAATAATAATGAAATAATTTCGTTGATTATATCTCAAACATTATACTAGTTCATGGTGAAGGTGGCCTTACTACATGACATGTTTTACACAAACATGGGATATGATAGGGTTAATACAAATTTTATTTATAAAATATTATTAATGATATTAATAATTTTTTATGATACAGGACTAATATGAAATTATTCATAGGATTAAATGATAGAATCATGATTTTGACATAATAAGACTGTATTTTTATTAATGACCATCGTTATCAATTATGTGTAATATTCAAACCAGCCACGTTGGTTTTAATAAGAGTTTGAGGATATTATAAATATAGTTTATGTGATTACAAGAATTTTCACATATTAAAGAACCCTATTTGGGACTAGTAACTTGATTTTGGAATATGGTGAAAATATAAAAATAATTTCAATTCATAACCTCTAGGAAAACATTTTTAATTAGAATTTAAAAATCCTTAATGGTATAATTATAACATCCCATATACATGTTTCATTAATGATTAATGTCTTTGGGAATGTGTATCATGTAATTAATATAATTATACCTCTAGTTAAATTTAATTTCAATATATTTATGGTAAAGTTACATTTATTTATTCTAACATCAACTTATAAGGAAATTATATTGTTCTTTATATTCTAAACCACTTTACAATCATCAATCAATTTGATGATAAATATAGACATCCATTGGAAATTGAATTCATTTTATGGTGTTGGATTCTTATTTAATAAGAGAGTATATAAAATACATATGGGTAGAACCAAAATATAACTAATATTCTGATATAATGTTAGTTTGAGGATATTTTATATGAAGGGTTTCCTACTCTACATCCAAATAATGATGTTTAGTTCTCTATAGAACTATTTTGAAGTGATACAACTACTTAAAACACAAAATAACGAACGTAACTAATTGATTATGAGGAATAGTAGATGTTTCTAAAAGAGAGTCTAGATTTGATATTAATTTGGATACGTGTGTCACATTGGGCTACACATGTTTAATTTATTAATAGTAAATATGGTGAAACGGAACTATATATTGATTATTCGAAACATGAAATTTAAAATATAAAAATTCTTATGATCCATCTATTGATGATATTTTTTATCAATGATTAGGAGATCGACAATTTAAAATGACTAAACTTTGTTTTGGATACTATCAATTGAGGACCACAAATGCAGACATACCCTAGAAAACTGACCCTATAGGTGATGGACATTATAAATTTCATGTGATTCCATTTTCTCTAAATGATACTCCCAACTATTTCATGTTTTTAATTAATATTGCCATTTGATATTACATTTATCATTATGGGGAAGTTATTATAGTAAATATTAAAATATATTCATATATAATGGAATTGCATAATGACTTCATGAAAAATGTGCTAAATATCCTACAGATGGAGAAGAATTTTGATCAATTTAGGATTTGTTAATTTTGTCTATAAAAAACTTTTTCCTGCCAAATAATCCCATGAGATGATATATCAATCGATCCATAGATTATAGAAGTTATTTAATTTTTTCCTAGACCAACCACAATTTTTATGATAAATTTATTTCATCATTTATTTGGATATTATGAATTTTTATGGACCATTTCTTACTAGAATATAATATACTCAACATGTGAACTCAATAGAGATGCAATTTCATTGTAATAGGTAAATTTAAAAAACAATTAAAGTAAATTAAATACAATATAGTCAATGAATCTCATATTACATTACCCTATAGTGGAAAATTGGTTTTAATCAATTGTGATGAATCAAAGGGAGTGGGATGAATCCTCATGAGAAATGACATAGTGATACCTTATAACTCATGATAATTAAAGGAACATGATAAAAATTAACAAACATATGATTTGGTGTTTGAAATGGTAATATTTACATCAATTATTTAATATCATTCCCATAATAGTGAAATGTTTGAAATATACTCCAATATTAATATATTAAAGGATATATTATCCTAGAAAGACATGAATATTCCCTAGATAATTTAGATGGAGTTTATTAATGTTTATGACTACTCAATAAATTAATAATTTCGTGAGTTGGCAAAGTAGGGTTCAAAATTCTTTTAAACATCCAAATATGACCCATAAGGACCTCCTCTAGTAGGATATGATCTTCGTATTGTTGTTGATTAATAAAATTACACATAAGGGTGGCATTATTCTATGGAACCCATAAACACACACACATCTCCAAATTTTCACACCAATATACCCACATCATAGTATGAAATGTAACACCCAAATATTTCATAGAATGTTATCTCATTAATGTAATTCAATTGCATGCACTATACACAACATCGATTTTGTGCATTCCACCACTTACAAATCTAATCGTTCAAAAAGGGGTTATGATTAGTATTAACTGAATATTGAATCTGATATACACTATATAATTTTAACATCTATATTATATGTTTCCTAGAAATAATATAATAAAAAATTCATTTTTTAGATAAAATAATTATTTTTCAAAAAAATCAAAATTTACCTCCTTTTAATGGAGAACCATTTTCAAAAAAAAATATTTAAAAATTTTATATATTGAATTCAATGAAATTAATTTTTTCTTTAAAATAGGGACATAAAAATAATTTGGAGAAATTTTAGGTAATTTTATGAAATTTTTTATATTTAGACAAATAGTGAAAAATAATATGTTTTTATTGAAAACAACTTTGTTAATAGAAATAAATTATAGTGTTAAATTATGAATTTTAATGGGTTTAAAATATAAATAAATTATATTTTAATCATTTAAAACAATATAGGTCAATATATGTAATTTCAAATTTAAATTTGACATAAACACATATCAATCTTTTGATAATTTTTGCTTTTTTAAAAACTGTGTTTTCATTTTGAATACAAGTATTAATATTAATTTAATAAATTCAACATATATATTATGAATTTATTAAAATAGAATTAATTTTTGAATTAAGAATATCCAAATTTTAATAAGGTGAATTTTTTGTATTCTGGTAAAAACTCTCTATTTTTTATGAATAAATAAAAACACTACGTTATTATTTAAAACTGACATTTTATTTAAATAATAATTTATTTAATCTAAATTTATTTCAAGTCTAAATTGATATATAATACATATATAAGTTCAATCTAATTAATTAGAGTCATTTTATAATAAAATTAGATGTCTAAAATTTTATTGAACTTTTTATCGTTTTTTACCCTCCTTCTTGGAGCATAAGAAAATTTGCATAAACATAATTTTACCGCTTCTAGGAGATGAATTTTAAAAATCGGAGAGAGGAGGTTGACATCAGTAAATAAAATTTGGGTCAATTAGATGAAAATAATTTATGTTTAATAGTAACTTTTGAGTTTTATTTAACATAGTTAAAAGTAAATAGGTTAATTAAAGGTAAAAATTACAAGGGTATCATCTAAATTGTTGGGTTTCCTAAAAATTTATTATGTTGGTATCGGGTCTCTATCATACAAATTAGATATATTTTCTTTGGTTTGATGTAGGTTACCATATGTACTATCATTTAACATTATTTATATTATTGTATCATAGTATTCCCTCATGTATTGATTATATTATTAGACAAATATATACTTTCAAAAGGTTTAGATTATTTGAATGGGGTTTCTCGTGATATAAAATTTTTTCTTAAACTTCTTCCATTATATTCTATGACTAAATAATGTTTTATTCTTGATTGAAATTCATAGAAACATGGGTGTTTATTTTGTTTTATAATTGGTTGTAAATGTCTGTGTTTAGAATAAATAAGAATTTTTTATCATTTTTTATCATTTTCCATAAAGTCACAGAGAAATGATTGGTTTTTATAAAACATAAAAAACATTCTAAATATCTAACTCCTTTTAAAAATTTTGTTATTCAAATATTTAAATATAAAAATATATATATCTCATTTTCTATATATTTATAAAAGGATGAGTGATTAAGTGTATGTGTACAATGGGAATATAAATTTATATTGAGGTGGATATGTTATAAACTATAAAGAATATTTTATTGAACACCAAGGACACATTTTAGACATGTTTTCCCAAATTATCAATATGTATTTCTAAATTTTATTCCCTTCTCAACACTATGATAATATATCTTTATTAGTTCCTAGGCAATGTAATAGTATTTATATTATTTTGGTCTTCATAGAAATAATTTGGATTTCTTCAAATAATATATCCTCATTGGTAACTTTGTATGTTTCTCAAAATATACTAACACCTCCATAATCCAAATTCTAGTAGTGAATTATAATTGGTTTTTTTGGGAATGGGATAGGAAAATATTATGATGCATTGTTTTTGTTGACTATTATGTCATAAGCGAAGGTATCCTCACCTCCACCATTTTATAAATCAATATTTCATTACAAATTTAGTGATTATCAAAATATGGTTTGGAATTTATTCATTATTAGAATGAATATACCCATAAGCTAATGAATGTCAATATGGGATGGGCCACCAGTGAGGTTAGTTAAGAGGAGACCAGTTGATTATAATATTTTCATTAAATACATGGACCACTAAATGGTTCTAAAATAACAACATATATAGTGTCCTTAATTAGAATATTTGAAAATCCCACAAAGGAAAATTAATTTGAATTTTTTTCATTCTATTCTGTGAAAATTTCATTAAATGGTTTCAACTATTAATCTATAATTGGAAATTCTTACTTTGTAAGTTTCTTATACAAAATATACTTTCCCTATTTCTCAACCCTTATGATATGATTCAAACTATTTTCATACCCATATAAGTATTTTATAATTTTTAATTTATTATTATGAATTGGTATTTGTGAAATTGACCATTAATAATAACTGGTTTTTAATATACAAAAGGAAGTGGTTTTTATGTATAGGATCATTTATGGTTTGTAAATGAAAGTTGATGATTATTTATATTGATTTATTTTTTTATATTGAATTAAATGGTGATATTTTTAAGGGTATGTCATACGGAGTGGTTTCCTTTTAATATCACATTTGAGATTATTTATCATATATATATATTTTCATTTTAAGATCCATTTTTAGCATATCTTTTATTCTCATTCATAGGGTGCATTTTCTCGTTCATATCTAGTGGTTACATTTATATTCATTAGTTGGAAAGAATGTTTTTACTATATTTTTATTCCAATTTATTTAATTAGATTGGAAACATTCAAATTTACTTCATTGTATACTCATAGGTGTAGTGATATATTTGATTTAAGGATAGGATTTTATTGATTATAATTTCATTATAGGATGAGGATTATATGGTGGTTAGGGATTTTTTTGGTTTTTTTGTTGATTAATACTTTCATATTTTGTTTTTGTTTAATTTTTGTTTTAATTTTTCACTTGAATTAAAAGATAATGATAGGTTTGGCCACATTGTATTTTTATTTAATTTTTTTTGATTAATTTCATAGATTTTATTTAAATGGAGAAATAATTTCCATATGAGGTTTTCATGATGCCTAGGAACTTTTCCTTGGCCATGGGGATTAGGAATGACCATTTTGTATTGTCACATTATTTCTGAAGCATCTTACAGAGGAATGACCTATATTTTTTCATGGAAGATTAGTTACCTTTGATAAAATGGATGATATAATTTTCGTGAAAATACATAGGATAATCACTTCTACATGAGAGAATTCAATGTTATGGTAATGAAATTATATTGGTTATAATATAAAAAATTAAATGTTGGATTCTACCAGTTGTTGTACTTTTAGAAAAGATATATCTATGGATAATAATAATGAAATAATTTCGTTGATTATATCTCAAACATTATACTAGTTCATGGTGAAGGTGGCTTTACTACATGACATGTTTTACACAAACATGGGATATGATAGGGTTAATACAAATTTTATTTATAAAATATTATTAATGATATTAATAATTTTTTATGATATAGGACTAATATGAAATTATGCATAGGATTAAATGATAGAATCATGATTTTGACATAATAAGCCTGTATTTTTATTAATGACCATTGTTATCAAATATGTGTAATATTCAAACCAGCCACGTTGGTTTTAATAAGAGTTTGAGGATATTATAAATATAGTTTATGTGATTACAAGAATTTTCACATATTAAAGAACCCTATTTGAGAATAGTAACTTGATTTCTGAATGTGGTGAAAATATAAAAATAATTTCAATTCATAACCTCTAGGAAAACATTTTTAATTAGAATTTAAAAATCCTTAATGGTATAATTATAACATCCCATATACATGTTTCATTAATGATTAATGTCTTTGGGAATGTGTATCATGTAATTAATATAATTATACCTCTAGTTAAATTTAATTTCAATATATTTATGGTAAAGTTACATTTATTTATTCTAAAATCAACTTATAAGGAAATTATATTGTTCTTTATCTTCTAAACCACTTTACAATCATCAATCAATTTGATGATAAATATAGACATCCATTGGAAATTGAATTCATTTTATGGTGTTGGATTCTTTTTTAATAAGAGAGTATATAAAATACATATGGGTAGAACCAAAATATTACTAATATTCTGATATAATGTTAGTTTTTATATGAAGGGTTTCCTACTCTACATCCAAATAATGATGTTTAGTTCTCTATAGAACTATTTTGAAGTGATACAACTACTTAAAACACTAAATAGCGAACGTAACTAATTGATTATGAGGAATAGTAGATGTTTCTAAAAGAGAGTCTAGATTTGATATTAATTTGGATACGTGTGTCACATTGGGCTACACATGTTTAATTTATTAATAGTAAATATGGTGAAACGGAACTATATATTGATTATTCGAAACATGAAATTTAAAATATAAAAATTCTTATGATCCATCTATTGATGATATTTTTTATCAATGATTAGGAGATCGACAATTTAAAATGACTAAACTTCGTTTTGGATACTATCAATTGAGGACCACAAATGCAGACATACCCTAGACAACTGACCCTATAGGTGATGGACATTATAAATTTCATGTGATTCCATTTTCTCTAAATGATACTCCCAACTATTTCATGTTTTTAATTAATATTGTCATTTGATATTACATTTATCATTATGGGGTAGTTATTATAGTAAATATTAAAATATATTCATATATAATGGAATTGCATAATGACTTCATGAAAATTGTGCTAAATATCCTATAGATGGAGAAGAATTATGATCAATTTAGGATTTGTTAATTTTGTCTATAAAAAATTTTTTCCTGCCAAATAATCCCATGAGATGATATATCAATCGATCCATAGATTATAGAAGTTATTTAATTTTTTCCTAGACCAACCACAATTTTTATGATAAATTTATTTCATCATTTATTTGGATATTATGAATTTTTATGGACCATTTCTTACTAGAATATAATATACTCAACATGTGAACTCAATAGAGATGCAATTTCATTGTAATAGGTAAATTTAAAAAACAATTAAAGTAAATTAAATACAATATAGTCAATGAATCTCATATTACATTACCCTATAGTGGAAAATTGGTTTTAATCAATTGTGATGAATCAAAGGGATTTGGATGAATCCTCATGAGAAATGACATAGTGATACCTTATAGCTCATGATAATTAAAGGAACATGATAAAAATTAACAAACATATGATTTGGTGTTTGAAATGGTAATATTTACATAAATTATTTAATATCATTCCCATAATAGTGAAATATTTGAAATATACTCCAATATTAATATATTAAAGGATATATTATCCTAGAAAGACATGAATATTCCCTAGATAATATAGATGGAGTTTATTAATGGTTATGACTACTCAATAAATTAATAATTTCGTGAGTTGGCAAAGTAGGGTTCAAAAATCTTTTAAACATCCAAATATGACCCATAAGGACCTCCTCTAGTCGGATATGATCTTCGTATTGTTGTTGATTATGAAAATTACACATAAGGGTGGCATTATTCTATGGTACCCATAAACACACACACATCTCCAAATTTTCACACCACTATACCCACATCATAGTATGAAATGTAACACACAAATATTTCATAGAATGTTATCTCATTAATGTAATTCAATTGCATGCACTATACGCAACATCGATTTTGTGCATACCACCACTTACAAATCTAATCGTTCAAAAAGGGGTTATGATTAGTATTAACTGAATATTGAATCTGATATACACTATATAATTTTAACATCTATATTATATGTTTCCTAGAAATAATATAATAAAAAATTCATTTTTTTTAGATAAAATAATTATTTTTCAAAAAATGAAAATTTACCTCCTTTTAATGGAGAACCATTTTCAAAAAAAATATTTTACAATTTTATATATTAAATTCAATGAAATTAATTTTTTCTTTAAAATAGGGACATAAAAATAATTTGGAGAAATTTTAGGTAATTTTATGAAAATTTTTATATTTAGACAAATAGTGAAAAATAATATGTTTTTATTGAAAACAACATTGTTAATAGAAATAAATTATAGTGTTAAATTATGAATTTTAATGGGTTTAAATTATAAATAAATTATATTTTAATCATTTAAAACAATATAGGTCAATATATGTAATTTCACATTTAAATTTGACATAAACACATATCAATATTTTGATAATTTTTTCTTTTTTAAAAACTGTGTTTTCATTTTGAATACAAGTATTAATATTAATTTAATAAATTCAACATATATATTATGAATTTCGTAAAATAGAATTAATTTTTGAATTAAGAATATCCAAATTTTAATAAGGTGAATTTTTTGTATTCTGGTAAAAACTCTCTATTTTTGATGAATAAAGAATAAAACTACGTTATTATTTAAAAGTGACATTTTATTTAAATAATAATTTATTTAATCTAAATTTATTTCAAGTCTAAATTGATATATAATACATATATAAGTTCAATCTAATTAATTAGAGTCATTTTATAATAAAATTAGATGTCTAAAATTTTATTGAACTTTTTATCGTATTTTACCCTCCTTCTTGGAGCATAAGAAAATTTGCATAAACATAATTTTACCGCTTCTAGGAGATGAATTTTAAAAATCGGAGAGAGGAGGTTGACATCAGTAAATAAAATTTGGGTCAATTAGATGAAAATAATTTATGTTTAATAGTAACTTTTGAGTTTTATTTAACATAGTTATAAGTAAATAGGGTAATTAAAGGTAAAAATTACAAGGGTATCATCTAAATTGTCGGGTTTCCTAAAAATTTATTAAGTTGGTATCGGGTCTCTCTCATACAAATTAGATATCTTTTCTTTGGTTTGATGTAGGTTACCATATGTACTATCATTTAACATTATTTATATTATTGTATCATAGTATTCCCTCATGTATTAATTATATTATTAGACAAATATATACTTTCAAAAGGTTTAGATTATTTGAATGGGGTTTCTCGTGATATAAAATTTTTTATTAATCTTCTTCCATTATATTCTATGACTAAATAATGTTTTATTCTTGATTGAAATTCATAGAAACATGGGTGTTTATTTTGTCTTATAATTGGTTGTAAATGTCTGTGTTTAGAATAAATAAGAATTTTTTATCATTTTTTATCATTTTCCATAAATTCATAGAGAAATGATTGGTTTTTATAAAACATAAAAAACATTCTAAATATTTAACTCCTTTTAAAAATATTGTTATTCAAATATTTAAATATAAAAATATATATATCTCATTTTCTATATATTTATAAAAGGATGAGTGATTAAGTGTATGTGTACAATGGGAATATAAATTTATATTGAGGTGGATATGTTATAAACTATAAAGAATATTTTATTGAACACCAAGGACACATTTTAGACATGTTTTCCCAAATTATCAATATGTATTTCTAAATTTTATTCCCTTCTCAACACTATGATAATATATCTTTATTAGTTCCTAGGCAATGTAATAGTATTTATATTATTTTGGTCTTCATAGAAATAATTTGGATTTCTTCAAATAATATATCCTCATTGGAAACATTGTATGTTTTTCAAAATATACTAACACCTCCATAATCTAAATTCTAGTAGTGAATTATAATGGGTTTTTTGGGAATGGGATAGGAAAATATTATGATGCATTGTTTTTGTTGACTATTATGTCATAAGAGAAGGTATCCTCACCTCCACCATTTTATAAATCAATATTTCATTACAAATTTAGTGATTATCAAGATATGGTTTGCAATTTATTCATTATTAAAATGAATATACCCATAAGCGAAAGAATGTCAATATGGGATGGGCCACCAGTGAGGTTAGTTAAGAGGAGACCAGTTGATTATAATATTTTCATTAAATACATGGACCACTAAATGGTTCTAAAATAACAACATATATAGTGTCCTTAATTAGAATATTTTAATATCCCACAAAGGAAAATTAATTTGATTTTTTTTCATTCTATTCTGTGAAAATTTCATTAAATGGTTTCAACTATTAATCTATAATTGGAAATTCTTACTTTGTAAGTTTCTTATACCAAATATAGTATCCCTATTTCTCAACCCTTATGATATGATTCAAACTATTTTCATACCCATATAAGTATTTTATAATTTTTAATTTATTATTATGAATTGGTATTTGTGAAATTGACCATTAATAATAACTGGTTTTTAATATACAAAAGGAAGTGGTTTTTTATGTATAGGATCATTTATGGTTTGTAAATGAAAGTTGAAGATTATTTATATTAATTTATTTTTTTATATTGAATTAAATGGTTATATTTTTAATGGTAAGTCATACGAAGTGGTTTCCTTTTAATATCACTTTTGAGATTATTTATCATACATATATATTTTCATTTTAAGATCCATTTTGAGAATATCTTTTATTGTCATTCATATGGTGTTTTTTCTCGTTCATATCTAGTGGTTACATTTATATTCATTAGTTGGAAAGAATGTTTTTACTATATTTTTATTCCAATTTATTTAATTAGATTGGAAACATTCTAATTTACTTCATTGTATGCTCATAGGTGCAGTGATATATTTGATTTAAGGATAGGATTTTATTGATTATAATTTCATTATAGGATGAGGATTACATGGTGGTTAGGGAGTTTTTTGGTTTTTTTGTTGATTAATACTTTCATATTTTGTTTTTGTTTAATTTTTGTTTTAATTTTTCACTTGAATTAAAAGATAATGATATGTTTGGCCACATTGTATTTTTATTTAATTTTTTTTTATTAATTTCATAGATTTTATTTAAATAGAGAAATAATTTCCATATGAGGTTTTCATGATGCCTAGGAACTTTTCCTTGCCCATGGGGATTCGGAATGACCATTTTGTATTGTCACATTATTTCTGAAGCTTCTTACAGAGGAATGACCAATATTTTTTCATGGAAGATTAGTTACCTTTGATAAAATGGATGATATAATTTTCGTGAAAATACATAGGATAATCACTTCTACATGAGAGAATTCAATGTTATGGTAATGAAATTATATTGGTTATAATATAAAAAATTAAATGTCGGATTCTACCAGTTGTTGTACTTTTAGCAAAGAAATATCTATGGATAATAATAATGAAATAATTTCGTTGATTATATCTCAAACATTATACTAGTTCATGGTGAAGGTGGCCTTACTACATGACATGTTTTACACAAACATGGGATATGATAGGGTTAATACAAATTTTATTTATAAAATATTATTAATGATATTAATAATTTTTTATGATATAGGACTAATATGAAATTATTCATAGGATTAAATTATAGAATCATGATTTTGACATAATAATACTGTATTTTTATTAATGACCATTGTTATCAAATATGTGTAATATTCAAACCATCCACGTTGGTTTTAATAAGAGATTGAGGATATTATAAATATAGTTTATGTGATTTCAAGAATTTTCACATATTAAAGAACCCTATTTGAGAATAGTAACTTGATTTTGGAATATGGTGAAAATATAAAAATAATTTCAATTCATAACCTCTAGGAAAACATTTTTAATTAGAATTTAAAAATCCTTAATGGTATAATTATAACATCCCATATACATGTTTCATTAATGATTAATGTATTTGGGAATGTGCATCATGTAATTAATATAATTATACCTCTAGTTAAATTTAATTTCAATATATTTATGGTAAAGTTACATTTATTTATTCTAACATCAACTTATAAGGAAATTATATTGTTCTTTATATTCAAACCACTTTACAATCATCAATCAATTTGATGATAAATATAGACATCCATTGGAAATTGAATTCATTTTATGGTGTTGGATTCTTATTTAATAAGAGAGTATATAAAATACATATGGGTAGAACCAAAATATTACTAATATTCTGATAGAATGTTAGTTTGAGGATATTTTATATGAAGGGTTTCCTACTCTACATCCAAATAATGATGTTTAGTTCTCTATAGAACTATTTTGAAGTGATACAACTACTTAAAACACAAAATAACGAACGTAACTAATTGATTATGAGGAATAGTAGATGTTTCTAAAAGAGAGTCTAGATTTGATATTAATTTGGATACGTGTGTAACATTGGGCTACACATGTTTAATTTATTAATAGTAAATATGGTGAAACAGAACTATATATTGATTATTCGAAACATGAAATTTAAAATATAAAAATTATTATGATCCATCTATTGATGATATTTTTTATCAATGATTAGGAGATCGACAATTTAAAATGACTAAACTTCGTTTTGGATACTATCAATTGAGGACCACAAATGCAGACATACCCTAGACAACTGACCCTATAGGTGATGGACATTATAAATTTCATGTGATTCAATTTTCTCTAAATGATACTCCCAACTATTTCATGTTTTTAATTAATATTGTCATTTGATATTACATTTATCATTATGGGGTAGTTATTATAGTAAATATTAAAATATATTCATATATAATGGATTTGCATAATGACTTCATGAAAATTGTGCTAAATATCCTACAGATGGAGAAGAATTATGATCAATTTTGGATTTGTTAATTATGTCTATAAAAAAATTTTTCCTGCCAAATAATCCCATGAGATGATATATCAATCGATCCATAGATTATAGAAGTTATTTAATTTTTTCCTAGACCAACCACAATTTTTATGATAAATTTATTTCATCATTTATTTGGATATTATGAATTTTTATTGACCATTTCTTACTAGAATATAATATACTCAACATGTGAACTCAATAGATATGCAATTTCATTGTAATAGGTAAATTTAAAAAAAATAAAGTAAATTAAATACAATATAGTCAATGAATCTCATATTACATTACCCTATAGTGGAAAATTGGTTTTAATCAATTATGATGAATCAAAGGGAGTGGGATGAATCCTCATGAGAAATGACATAGTGATACCTTATAGCTCATGATAATTAAAGGAACATGATAAAAATTAACAAACATATGATTTGGTGTTTGAAATGGTAATATTTACATCAATTATTTAATATCATTCCCATAATAGTGAAATGTTTGAAATATACTCCAATATTAATATATTAAAGGATATATTTTCCTAGAAAGACATGAATATTCCCAAGAAAATATAGATGGAGTTTATTAATGGTTATGAATACTCAATAAATTAATAATTTCGTGAGTTGGCAAAGTAGGGTTCAAAAATCTTTTAAACATCCAAATATGACCCATAAGGACCTCCTCTAGTAGGATATGATCTTCGTATTGTTGTTGATTAAGAAAATTACACATAAGGGTGGCATTATTCTATGGTACCCATAAACACACACACATCTCCAAATTTTCACACCACTATACCCACATCATAGTATGAAATGTAACACCCAAATATTTCATAGAATGTTATCTCATTAATGTAATTCAATTGCATGCACTATATGCAACATCGATTTTGTGCATACCACCACATACAAATCTAATCGTTCAAAAAGGGGTATTGATTAGTATTAAATGAATATTGAATCTGATATACACTATATAATTTTAACATCTATATTATATGTTTCCTAGAAATAATATAATAAAAAATTCATTTTTTTAGATAAAATAATTATTTTTCAAAAAACGAAAATTTACCTCCTTTTAATGGAGAACCATTTTCAAAAAAAATATTTAACAATTTTATATATTCAATTCAATGAAATTAATTTTTTCTTTAAAATAGGGACATTAAAATAATTTGGAGAAATTTTAGGTAATTTTATGAAAAATTTTATATTTAGACAAATAGTGAAAAATAATATGTTTTTATTGAAAACAACATTGTTAATAGAAATAAATTATAGTGTTAAATTATGAATTTTAATGGGTTTAAATTATAAATAAATTATATTTTAATCATTTAAAACAATATAGGTCAATATATGTAATTTCACATTTAAATTTGACATAAACACGTATCAATCTTTTGATAATTTTTGCTTTTTTAAAAACTGTGTTTTCATTTTGAATACAAGTATTAATATTAATTTAATAAATTCAACATATATATTATGAATTTCGTAAAATAGAATTAATTTTTGAATTAAGAATATCCAAATTTTAATGAGGTGAATTTTTTGTATTCTGGTAAAAACTTTCTATTTTTGATGAATAGAGAAAAACACTACGTTATTATTTAAAACTGACATTTTATTTAAATAATAATTTATTTAATCAAAATTTATTTCAAGTCTAAATTGATATATAATACATATATAAGTTCAATCTAATTAATTAGAGTCATTTTATAATAAAATTAGATGTCTAAAATTTTATTGAACTTTTTATCGTTTTTTACCCTCCTTCTTGGAGCATAAGAAAATTTGCATAAACATAATTTTACCGCTTCTAGGAGATGAATTTTAAAAATCGGAGAGAGGAGGTTGACATCAGTAAATAAAATTTGGGTCAATTAGATGAAAATAATTTATGTTTAATAGTAACTTTTGAGTTTTATTTAACATAGTTAAAAGTAAAGAGGGTAATTAAAGGTAAAAATTATATTATAATTACCCTACCAAATGTCCTAATTCTTTTGGATAAGTTTAATACGATAAAAAATTACCATAGGAAAAAAATATGATCCTCTTTGATCCAGTTGGATTAGATTAAAACATTTATTTTTATTTTATTTAAAGAAGAGTTAAAAGTGTTAAATTCAAAGTATATTAACTAAACCATTTTAAATATGGGATTATAGATAAGATAAATTCGACTATAAATATTAATTATAAATATAAAATGATATCCTACATAATGTTATATTATTTATAATTTTTAGAGATTTAATATTAATATTTAATTATGACACAATGATGCTGCATTAATTTCCTTCTAAATGAAATATTAAAATAATTGATATTATAAATATCAAAATAAATATAACTTGACACTTTCGATGAATTCCACTAAGTTTATAGGTTAATATGACATTTTAGGGATGATTAGATAACTTTTTTCCAATGTGATATGGTTGTTATGTCTTAAAAAAGACAAGATACCAAATAGCGTCAAAATAGACGTAAACTAGTTTTTAAAACAATTATTATATTATTGGTGATATAATATTTCTAATAATATAAGGCTTGGTCAGAGGGATTAAATAATATTATATATTTAATTAATGAACCACTTGATGTACTCCTGGTTGTTTAGAGTATGTTTATTAACCATGTAGTGGAAGAATAAAATAAGACATGATAAAAGTTAAACTATTTAACTAAGAGTTAAATATAAAATATAATGTTAATACAGTGACCTAAACCTATCTAAAACCTATTGGTTGAGTCGTTTTCGACCCATCCACACCTTATCCTAGAAATAAATCATTTTTGAGCCATTATAGGTGAAGAATTATTTTATTATAAATAATATTTCAAGCTTTTCATAAAGTGACCCTCACGTCTCTTATAAAAGAAATTTCCCCTTTTGTTAATTTCACACTTCCAAATCAATTTGGATCTGAGAAACCCTACCCATATATCCTCAAAACTTTCCTACCATAAACCTATAGGCCTTCCTTTGGTCTGAAAGCTAACTTAAAGATCCCTTTTTATCAAATCAAATGGAAGAACTCGAAGAAGAGGTAAATATTTTATCACCTCTTTCATGTTATTTTATTCTTCCACATCCTCTTTATTTATTTTTTCCATACATAATAATAAAACCAGTACCTACTAAATACAATGATTTTATTATAAATATGGTACAACCATATTTGTTATTCTATCCATCCTATAAATTAAAAATTCACCATATGTGTATACACACAGCTTACCGTATCGACGTCGTGGTGTAGTTTCTTATTCAAAAACGTAAATAATTGGTTTGGTATAATAATGATTATAACTATTGTAAATTATAAATATAACATGAAAATGATTCTGTATATATGATATACCATCCAATTACATATTATTTCTCCATCAATATAATGACATTGTCTCTCTTGCATTTGTACGGATTACCGTGTGCACGGCGCGAAGAAATTCATTTCCACTATCACCATTCAATGATGAATATAAAATTATATATTATTAATAATTCTGTAATATATGAAATAATAATTCCAATCGGTATATAAATATATGTATGTTTATATTTACATAAATCATATTCACTTACTTCTGTTCAATACAATATGAAAACGGAAACAGCGTTTATGCGTACGTACGGCCTACTGTCTCCATAAACGGTGCCTCACATTTCATATATCTATCTATTATAAATATTTATATTATAAATATATGTGATATATAAATAAAATTTTATATTATCTATGTATTTAAATCATGGTATAAATGATATGATGAATAATTACAAGTTAAAACACGTACGATAAAGAAAGAGATTATTACCTGAAATATTAATTTAACATGGAAATAATTATTAAATGGGTAGTATAAAGGTATAAATGAATCATGTATGATATAATAAATATGAATTTGGTTCGGGTATAATTTAATAACATACTATGTTCATTATACATGAGGTTAAATGTACCATCAACCAAAGGAATGTGCGCAGTTAGGTTTAATTCTACAATCACTTCATTATCCGAGGTTGTTATTATGTGAGTTTCTACAAGACCTCCTTATCATCAACATCCATGTTTCATAAAAATATTATAATAAAGAATATTTTAAGGTTTTATGTAAGGGACTCTTTAACTAGATCATCATTTTAAATGGTTTAATTATTTGTTCTTCAAAATCATTCTCATTAATGTCTATGTTTTCAAAATTGTTTATAAGGTTTTATTTATATGGACATGAATGTGTTATAAACGTAAATTCCCATCAAAAGTTTCAAAGTGTCATGGGACACATTGGTTTAAAAATTTCCTTAGTTTTCTTCCTTTCTAAATTGTGTGGCTTCTAAATGATTCCGGGAAAAGGGATATTTATTTCAAAGAGTTTTATAAATCATTTTCACCTATGTCATCATGCATTGATTGATTTTAAACTATTTTTACGTTGATTTATTATGATAAAAATCATCCATATTTTATATAAGGTTGTGTGACATTTTTGACTGTGGATTTGTTATTTTTATACCATTCATGATTTATGGACAAAGTATTGATATTTTGTATGCTATTTTTTTTATGAATGTTTATGTTATGTTTAAACATTTTCATATGAGGAATGAATTGGACTTAGTAAGTGATGGGTGGAGCCCTCTATAGTTCTTCATTGCATCAGTTGGTCTCATGAGGCAAACTATTGTCTTGGCACGAGGCCTTGAAAAAATCTTGTTAGTATTCATGGAATAAGGCCTTGACAATGTGGTTATGACATCAGGCATTACACATTCTAACATTATCAAATTGGATATTGATATTACATATGATTATTCTACTGGTATAATATCCTTGGAATAAGCAAATTGAATTATTTAATATATCATTGTCATATTATGCTGAATATTAAATTTATATGGCTTTTGTTATAGTCTTATACTTTGTCTTAAATGTTTATGTTTATTTATGAAAGCTTTCGCTATATTTTTATCCTTACATAGCATATGAGCTCACCCTGTTATATGTTTTAATTTTCCTAGGATTCCAAGAAGTGTATTATGATTGATAAGCAGGGTGAATCTATAAGATTAGTGGAATTCTGATTGGATCATTTATATTGTGTTTTATTTTTTTATGTGTAATGTAATGCTCATATATGTGCTCTATTTTCCAATACTGCTAAACTGAACGGTCTTTCGGGACATAACTCCTTGTAATCATGCCAATTTATTAAAATAATGCACTGACTCTAGGCTTCTAGGGTCCAGGCATTACAGTAGATATTAAAGGATGTTTAGCGATAACCATGGAAACTAGATTTAGAAAATACTATGATTAGTGAACATTGCCCTAAGATAGTCTTTGAGGATTAGTATAGAAGAACATCCTAGAATTTTGGTAATGTAAGTACTTTCTTTATTTTCCATGCAATACATCCTTATCTGGATATGAGCAGTTAGTGGTGGCTCTGGTACAGATGTTCCTAGGAGTGAAAACTCTGAAAAGGTGTTTTAGGCTTGACTGGTGGTATCCTGGTACACAAAAATGGGCCTTGCTACACTCTTGGTTATGACACTCTTGGGGGATATGCTTCAGATAATTCAAATTTTCATTACAAGCCATTATGAAGGATTTAAGAGTAAATAAATCCTCTAAGAAAATTTTGTATGATTATAGATTATATGCATCATCTTTTCAACATAAATTAGGTATTTTACATGTTTTTAATTATGCATTGCAATTCATAATCTAGTCTAGTCTATTCCATTGTTTAGAAAAGGTCCCTTGTATAAGGAATGATAATTCTAGCAATACGCATTATCAAAAGATTAATAAGGATCATATCTTTTATTATATTAAGTGAACATTTATAAGGGAAATAATCTCCCACGTATTCTCACCATATGAAGAAATAATATCACGTGTTAATATGATATGTATAGAATTCTCTCAGTTATGGCTTTGAAGGGAAGCAATAGCGGAAAATGATGGAAGAGAGAAAGATAGACAAAGGGAAGATAAAAAATAATGATTTTACAATAGGTGATAACTGTGGAAATAATCACCATGGTAAATGCTTGAAGGGAATGGGAGTTTGTTATAATGGTGGAGAAAAAGGACCCCAAGTACTTGATTGCAGGGGTATGAAAAAGGATTCAATTGTACAATGCTTCATCTTTAAAGAGTCAGAACACAATTACAATCAATGTCCAAGTCATCAGAGTGTAGAAAAATTGTTGCTATTGGATAATAATAATGTTATGATACTACCGAAGATGAAGAGGAATGATTAGATTTCATTTGTTGTTATTAATGTATTATGTCATTTGATTATTGTATTAATTGTGTACATGTTTTAAGAATTATAGAATATATATGGATTGTACTGCAGTAATATTTCATTATGAACTTGAGATTGTGTGGAACAAAGAAAAGTGACTCAATACTAGGTTAAATTATTTGGAAAATATATAGTTGACAATTAGATAAACATTAATATTTTTCTAATAATGAGGTAGTGATTTTTGAATTTGATATGATTTATTTAGATAAATTATATTGTATATTCTTGACTACCTTGAAACTGATAAATGATTTGTATATTAAATCATTATTGGAGTTTACAACATTTTTGGATATAAGAAGTATATCCATGATTGTATAAATAATAAGGGAGCCTGAATGTAATCAATATAGTTTTATGGTAATTTAGGGTGTTACCGTGATTTTAATGAATACATGAGGAAGGTACTCATGTGTTGTAACGTGGAAAAAAATATCTTCATTTTGTTTACCTTCCTTATAAACATTGGAATATGAGTTTGGAAAAAAGTGTTAAGGATAATTATAAAGGTTAAAATTGATTAAGATAAAAATTGTATACTACTGTTAAGGTTATATCATTTCATGAGATTATTTATGGATAGTCATAAAAAGTACAACTCGGAGGTCGGGTGACAACATGTCGCGTCCGGAAAGGCTGTGAGACATGAACCTGCAACCGAAGGGTGAAAAGGGTGGATCACCTACCACTTGCGTACGTGATGTCCTAGTTTGTATAATTTTGTTTTTTAAATATTCTAATAGATAAATTTTAAATTCATTTTTTTAGAACCCTATGTGATTAGGTTAAATAGATTATTTTGGAATTCTATAATCTTTTTGAGTGATAGATTAGTTTGTGGAAGGAATTAGTTGACATATAAAACTATACTTTTCAAATATTTTTTCCCACTTATTATCTGAATAAAATAATTATTAATCCTTAGGGAACGGATCTTAAAACCAAAAAAACTTATCACAGTACCTTAGGATTTGTTGAACCGAAAATATTCTAAATCATTGTAGATTGATGATTTTTTGTCCCTCAATTTTACACTTGTTTGGGATTGATGACCTCAATCACTCCACAAAAATATTTACATTTTTTCTCTTATTATGTGACTCTAATTTCCACCAATGTTTACTTAATAGTGATCATAATTTGGTGGTGACATTTTCATTTCCATTTCCATCTTATGAAGACTAAATTTTATTAACCCAATTTCCGATTTGGTTTTTCAACCAATATATTTTTCTATTTTTAACCTTTTATTTTTGAAGAGCAATTTAAAATTGCGAGGAAGAATTTTATTGAAGGAGGTGAGAATTTAAAACCCCAAGATTTCATTGTATGTTATCTCATTAATTTATTTCAATTACATGCATTACACGCAACACTGAGTTCGAGCGCACCACAACTTACCAAACTAACCGTCCAAAAGGCGGTTATGAATAGTATTAACTGGATTTTGCATTTTATTGGTCTTATTTAATTTTAAAATCAATATAATGTGTTTGTTAGACATAATATAAGACAAAATGCATTTTTTAGATAAAATAAGTATTTTTCCAAAAATCCAATTTTACCACCTTTTAATGGAGAACTCTTTTTAAAACCAATATTTGACACTTTTATATATTCAATTTAATAAAATTAGATTCTTCTTTAAAAGTTAGACATAAAAAATTAATTTGGATAACTTTTTAAAACTTTTATGATAACTTTCATATTTTGACGAATAATGAAAAGTGATATGTTTTAATTAAAAACTAAATTTTTAATTGGAAAAATTTATAGAGTTAAATAATAAATTTAAATTTTTTTTAAGTAAAATTAGATTATATTTATATCTTATAAAAAAATTTAGACAATTCTATGTAATTTCACATTTAAATTTGATATAAACACATGTCAATCTTTTGATAGTTTTTCCTTTTTAAAAATCTTCTTTTTGTTTTTGGAAATGGGAATTAATTTTAAATTAATAAATTCAACTTTTATGTTATAAATTTGGTAAAGTAAAATTAATTTGTGAATTTAATATATCAAAAAATAATTAGTGTGAAATTTTGTTATTTTTCTGAAAACATTCAATTTTTGATGAATAGTGAAAAACACTATGTTATTATTTAAAACTGACAATTTATTTAAATAATTATTAATTTTATTTAAATTTATTATAAGTCAAAATATAGTACTAATACCTATATATTTTCAATGAAATTAATTTGAGTAATTTTATAATAAAACTAGATGTAGATATTTTTGTTGAACTTTTTAACGTTTTTTCACCCACCTTCTAGGAGCATTTGCGAATTTGTATAAAACTTATTTTTACTACCTCTGTGAGTGGAAATTCAAAAATCCAAGAGACACAATAGACATTAGTATGTAAAATTTTGTTCAATAAAAAGAAAATATTTTTTTGGTGAATAGTAACTTTTGAGTTTTATTTACCATGGTTGAAAGTAAATTGGGTACTTAAAGGTAAAAATGACATTATAATTACCCTAAAACAAGTTCTAATTCTATTTAATAAGTGTAATTTTACAAAAAAACTTATGAATAAAATATAATCCTTTTTGGTCAACTTGGATTAGATTATGACATTTATTATTATTTTATTTAATGATGTCTTAAAAGTGTTAAATTCAAAGTTTATTTACTAAACCAATTTTAATATTTGGTATAAATAAGATAAATTTTACTATAAATATTCATTTGAAAGATAAAAAGATATCTTACATAATAATGTATTATTTATAAAATTTAGATATTAAATAATTATATCTATTTGTGACACAATGATGATGCAATAATTACCTTCAAAATGAAATATTAAAATAATTGATATTATAAATATCCAAATTAATATAATTTTAGACTTTTGATGAATTATAATAATTCTATAAGTTAATATGACATTTTAGGGTTGATTATATTTTTTTTGAAGTGATAAGGTTTTATGACTTAAAAAAACATGATTCCAAATAGTGTCAAAATTGTCATAAATTTGTTTTTAAAACGAATAATATATTATTGGTTGATATAATATTCTCTGAAATCTAAGCATCGTCCAAAGGGCATAAATAATATTATAAATGTCATTAATGAACCACATTAGGTTCTATTGTATGTTTATAGTTAGTTTTTTAACCTTATAGTGTAAGAATACAAGAAGAAATGGTAAAAGATACACAATTGAACTAAGAGTTAAATATAAAAGATAAGGTTAAAATGGAAACCTAATCATATATAAAACCTATTAGATGAGTGGTTTATTACCCATAACCACCTTATACTGGAAATAAATCTTTTTGGATCCATTAAAAGCCATAAATTATTTTATTATAAAATCATATCTCTAGCTTTTCCTAAAGTGACCCTCGCCGCTCTTATAAAATGGTACTTCATCTTATCTTAATATCACACCTCCAAATCCTTTTGGATCGGCCAAATACCACTCATATATCCATAAAAATTTACTAAAAGTATCCTAGATGCCATTATTTGGGCATAAAGCCAAACTAAGGAGCCCTTTTGATCAAATCAAATGGAAGAACTCGAAGAAGAGGTAAATATTTCATCTCCTCTATCAAGTTATTTTCTACTTCCACATCCACTTTCATTGATGTTCCCCTTCAAAAATAATAACTCCAATACCACATAAATACTATTATGTTATTATATATATTTTAATTCCACATTATTTATTCTATTCATCCTATAATTGACATATTCAACATATGGGCGTACGTAGGACTTACCGTCTCCATGTCATGGTGTAGTTTTTTATTCAAACACTTAATTATTTTGATGGGTATAAGAATAAGTATAACTGATGAAAATAATATATATAACATGTTATTTATTCTTTATATATTATATAACATCCTATTTCATGTTATATCACCATCAATATAATGATATTGTCACTTGTGCGTATGTAGGAATTATCGTCTCCATGACGCGATGAGTTTAATTTCAACGTTCACCATTCAACAACGGTTATAAAATTATATATTATTAATAAGTATTTAATATATGACATAATTATTCTACTGAAGATATATATATATGTATGTATGTATATACTTACATAAATCTTATTCAATTACTTCCCTTCATTACGAAATGAAAATGGAATCAACATCTATGCATACGTATGGCCTACCGTCTCCATAAATGATTCCTCAGATTTCATATATCATTCTATTATAAATTTTTTAATTATAAATATATATTATATATAAATCAATTTTAATATCCTGTGGGTATTTAAATAATGATATAAATGTTATGATCATGAATAAAAATTTAAAACACGTAAGATAAAGAAAGAGATTAGTACCTAAATTGTTAATTTGACATGGAAATCATTATTAAATGCATAGAATAAAAGCATAAATGAATCTTGTATAGTACAATAAATATGAATATGGATTTTCTATAACTTAATAACATACTATGGTCATTATATAGGAGGTTAAACATACTCTCAACCAAATGAAAGTGCCAGGTATGGGTTAATTATACAATCTCTTCATTATGTGAGGTTGTTTTTACATGAGATTCTACTGGGACCTCTTTATCATACACAAATTTGTTTCATAAAAATATTTTGAAAATTAATATTTTAATGTTTTATGGAAGGGACTCTTTAACTTTTTCATTATTTTAAATTGTTTCAATATGTATTTTTTTAAATCATTCTCATTAATTTCCATGTATTCAAAATGTGTTTTAAGGATTTATTTATAAGGAAAAGAATGTTTTTTAAAATGTTAAATCCTTTGAAAAGTTTCAAATTGGTATCATATACTTTGATTCAAAAATGTCTTTAAATTTCCTCCTTTTTAAATTGTGTGAATTTTAAATTTATTGAGTAAAAAGAGATATTTCTCTCAAAGAGTTTTACAAATAATTTTAATTTATGTCAACATACATTAATTGATTTTCAACTTGTTTAAAGTAGATTTATTGTGAAAAAAATCTTCTATATTTTATTGAAGGTTTTGTGATATGTTTGACTGTGGATATTTTATTTTTATACCATTCAAGTTTATGGATAAAGAATTTACATTTCATATGCTGATTTTAATAAAAAAAATTATGTTATGTTTAATCCTTTTCATTTGAGGAATTCATTGGACTTAGTAACTGACACGTGGAGCATGATATAGTTCCACTTTGCATTAGTAGGTTTCCTGAGACAAACTAGTGTCTTGGCTTAAGGCCTTTAAAAAAATTTCTTTGTAGTTTTGGCACAAGGCTTTGACTATGTGGTTATGAAGTCTGGCATTATAAATTCCAACATTATAAACACGATATTGATATTACATGTGATTATTCGACTAGTAGAATATCCATGTGAATAATTAAATTGAATTATTTGATTTATCTTTCCCATATTATGTTGATGTTTTAATTTAAAAGAATTTTTTTTAGTCTTATACATTCCTTTAAAGGTTTATGTTTATTTATGAAAGTTTCTTCTATATTGTTATCCTTATTGGGCATCTGAGCTCACCCCTTTTAATGTTTTATTTTTTTGAGTATTCCAATAAGTGTATTATGTTTGATAAGAATGGGTAAGCTATGTGATTAATGAAATTATCAAAGGATGATTTATATTGCGTTTTATTTTAAAATTTAATGTGATGTACTTTTATGTAATCTATTTTATATGACTTATAAATTGATCGGTCATTTGGGACTTTATTCCTTGTAATCATGCTAATGTATTAAAATAATTCACTGACTCTAGGCTTCTGGGGTCGGGGCGTTACACAAAACCAGTACTGTAAATAGAAAATTTCAATATAAAATCCAAAATATGCATTAATCATTTACCATCCTACTATGTAATAGGGGGAATGATTTCATATGTATCACATGGATATAAGGAGCCCGTAGATATCAAACTAATCTATGCCTACTACATGTCCTCCGTGAAATATATCATAAGTCATATTATCTTCAGAAGACAAAAAATGTGCATGTAGAGCCTGTGTATGTACATGTATAAAAATAACCATTAGAATACCAAAAAATAACAAATGATAAATAATTAAGAGTTTAGTCATCC
This sequence comes from Viscum album, assembly GCA_963277665.1. Lineage (NCBI taxonomy): Eukaryota > Viridiplantae > Streptophyta > Magnoliopsida > Santalales > Viscaceae > Viscum > Viscum album. The sequence goes on from OY728148.1 coordinate 1,210,672,540, forward strand.
AAAATAATGAAGATAGAAAAATCAAGTTATAAATGTAATAAAAATGGTATCCCATATATAATCATGATCAACAGTATGTATCAATGTATGGTTACAACAAAACCACTAGACTAGGTTCCACATGAAGATTCATATTTATTCTTTTCTAATTAAGAATTTTCAAAAATCTTTACATAACCATAATGTATATAATCAAATAATTTTTTCATATTAGGTTATTCCAAAAATAAGCACATAATTCAAATATGATAATATCAAAACAAAAATATGGGATCTCATCTAGGAAAAATGGGTGTTTGTGACATCATACATGGATACCTAATTGGAAGGGCATTACAGACCCCAATAGTTTTTAATGAGATTCCAAAACCAAACAATGAATTAATAAATGACAGTGGATCACACCCTGAACTACACAAAAGGATTCCAAAACACTATCTAATAGTAATCCCATAGAGCGGGTCACATCCAATTTTGAGGACATGATTACACATTATACCACTATCATGATAGACCAAAGTAATGAACCCAACTGATATAGGTATAAACTAAAGAGAAAAAGGGCGTCAACCCACTCAATAGATAGTACACAACATATATAGGGTATAAATGACATTTGTTTTCTACCTCACATATTACCATATACATTGGGACATGACTATGTAGATCATGTTATACCTATGTAATATGACTAGGTTTGGGAAATCTATACATGTTCGTGTACATGGTTTCATCTGATTATATTGATTTGTCTTTATACTCCAGTTATGTCTGAGTACATAGTTGTGATAGACATGACTATCCATTCATGAGTACATGTTCATTCCCATGTACTATAGTCATTATCTTGTAAATTTCCATTTTTACCATGGACCAGTAAAATACATTCGATTTAATTAGTCATGGGTTACAAGACAAGTGTATGTTACCACACATAGTGCTATATTTTATTTTCACTAAATTATAGCAACACAGACAGTGGGAATACGTGGAATCTGTAATTCTAAATACACAACCTATATAACTGGATTTCCCAATTTCTCAAATCCTTCAGTTTTTATAACATCATTAATCCTCTTCCTTTATTATATACATGATTTTCATTATAAGGAATGGATCTAGGTTTAGTGAACTTTAATAATTCATAGTGTCTAGAACCAAATATATTAAGAAGATTATTCATGTTTCACCCACCACTACATTACCAAACTACAGAAAAGAATTCCCAATCAATCATCCAATTGTCTCTCACAATCACTACACATCAATTTTTCAATATTTTTTTCTCAATCATAAAGCTAAACAGATATAAACAATCATTTTCCCCAATGATCCTTGCATAATAATCAGTTTCTAGTTATTTTTCCAACCACTGCTCAAATGAAATAATAATGAAAAATGCATAAAGAGTGATGGTAAAAGTAAAAACATCATTGTGAGGAATTATTGTAGGATATTTTTAAGTTATATTTTATTAATTAGATCATAAATCAATGATCTAAAGGGATGACAATAGATGAATCGAACAATATTAATTCCTAATCCACAGAATATAAATCATTCCATGTAAATCAATGATTGGTATGTGAATAAATTTATTAGGAAGGTTAATTTGAATTCACCATGGGATAAAAAATATTAAATTAACATAAAAACCCTACAATGATATTCTACAGATCGTTAACGAATAATAGTTCTATTTAATTCTCATTAGTGTGTTTTAGAATTTTCTTTCCTAAGTGATCGCTATATCATGATCAAATATCATATATCCAAGAAATATCCTCCCAAAATATACTCTCTAATCCATGGAATTAGGTGGATATATCTATTGATTATCTATATGAGTGTCTAAATAGAGGAGGGAGTCAAAATTAACAATAATTAACGATCTTCTTAATTTAGTCATTATATTCCCATGACCAAACATAAAATAAACATCTTATGCACACAATAGTAATTTTCACCTATGGTAAAACCCACATTCGTGATTTAACGGAGGTCTCAAATGTCCCATATGAGACATTGTGGGGGAGTGATTCCATTATTTAAGAAAAGCATCGCATGTTTGATATAATATATTTAATATTTTCCTAATATAAAAATATATCCCTTGTGAGCCTTATAATCCCAAAATGGATAAGTTCCTAGACACAAAAATACCCAATAAATTAGTCTGATGTTTCACATGGAAAAAAGTGTGAGTAAATTCTACCCACCTTTGTGATTTTTTTCATTAATAGAAAAATCCTATTTATATAGGTGAGGGTACTCAGCTGGATTGTTATTCTCCCACTCACATGTGCTCTTTTGAATATTAGTGTTCTATAAGTAGCCAAACAACATGGAAATAGTAGAGCAAAAATGATATTCTCCTCTAGCCAATTTAAATATACTAAATATTATGTAAAAGTATATCCATCCTCCTTAAATAAGTCTCCTCATATAAATAAAATGTGATTGTTCACGCACATACATCATAAACTAGGACACATAAAAGATATCATGAACCCTGTGTAACTTTCATGGATGTTCTAAGCGGTACATCACCTAACTGAACCTAAATGGTATCTCTACTTGGACATAGAATCCCATAGATAATTACCACCCTTACAATATCATTGTAATTATTAATAAAGTTAGACCATCCAAAACACATAGTATCTCACATTGAACTCAAAATTTCCCCATCATTGATCTGTATAATCCTTCTGACTACTGTAGGTAGTATTAATCCACTGCTGAATTATATGAATATTTTGTATTTTCTTTTATTCAAATTCTAGGCCATATGTTCTAATAACCCTGGATCTTTCCAATATAATGGTGTCCTATAACATCACCCATGAATGAATTAGAGTAGGAAAATAATTTTGGAAGAGTGGTAAATATTGATGTACAAAAAAGTCCTAAAGCGTAATTGACCCCTAAAATTGTGGTCAATTTCAACATGTATGCATAAATCTTGTCCTCTAGAACCTAAATGGTATGAATAATCTATCCATCCATCTGGATTTGAAATTCAATGATCAAACACATCAAGAGTAACAAGAACCTCCAACAATCCACTCTATAATTGTGAGGTTAATTTTCTACAATGATCTAATATTACCGTTAAGGGAATTATGTGTAGATGGAAAATCTCAGGTGCATAATTTATTCATAATATCTCAATTAATATATTCTATTAGATGCTTATGATATGGATGAATTTTTGAGTTGTTCTATGATAAAGCATATATCATCATTTCCTCTATATGAATGTCAAATACACTCTATTAATTCCATAGATAATGAATCCAATTTCCTCTTTAAATATATTGAGGATGAGAATAACCCATTTGAACCTTCTATATGGATATCAATTAATTACTTGTGAGTCCTCAAGTGACAAAAACAACAATAAACTTACGCTTTCCCATCCACCAAAAAACATTGAAGTTCATGTTACTTATTCAACACTCATGGATATACCACTAATAAGGTTGTATGATACTCTTTAAAATCCTCCTCACATATAGTCACATTTACCATAGTCCATCCACATGAGAGAATTATGTTTACCAAAACCACATGAATTCTTTTAAGAGCACATCTAGTAAATATCTGAATATACAAATTCTCAATGACTATATCTATAAATTATACTCACTACCACACTATATAAGTATAGGGGTAATAAAAATAAAATGGTGTAAATATTCTCCATCCCCGTTCACCAAGGATATGTGAAATGAGGCCAACTTCTCTAACACCTCCCTCAATAAATTATATCATAATATATAGCTAAGAGAATCTACAACCACATTATCCTTCCTAGGATTATATAAAAAAAGGATATCTTAATCTTATATGAATCCATCCCACTTTCTTTGTCTCGTGTTAGTATCCATATTGATAAACTGATGTAGTAAGACTCATTTGGTCAGAATGAACAATAATACACCTACATATTAGGTAGTGTCAACACATCATTTGGGAAAATACAACCATTACCAACTATAGATTATGGGTCACATATTTATTCCCATGGGGTATCATATGTTGTAATTAATTTGATATAAATTTCTTCCTCTACATCAAAATATACTCAAACACTATTTTATTGAGAACACAAACAATATATATAGAACTCTATACTCTGTATGTCCTTAGATGGGTAAAATATTTAACAACTCTCAAAACTCCAAAAAATATTGTGGGAACCTCCCATTCATCATAACATGGTTTCCCATTAATGTAATTGTATTTATGATAAATGATATCATGAAGAAATTGGGTATGAATATTTGGTAGTACAATAAAAAATGATGTTGTGCAACATAGACCCACATTGGTGTGGCTCCCATGAAAGAACCACCTCTTCCTTGGTATGGGACACTGCAACACCCTCTACTGAGATGACATACGTTTAGAGGTGGACCACTCAAATCCAAAATTAACAATTATAGGTTTTACCAAAAATAAATCTCACTTAAATAACATAAATGACCATCGTCAAGTTGATCTCACATTCCTCCACCTACATTGAGTACATTGGGAGTTCATCAATGAAAATTACCACAAAATAATCCAATAAGCTATGAAAAATCATTCTCAAAAGTCCCATGGAAACTTCTATGCCATTAATCATGAAAAAAGGAACCAAAAACTACCCTATATAATGTAGAGTCATCTGGATATAGACATTCTTATATATTCCTCAAAAAATCAGAGCTCCAGATAGCCTGAATGATGTTAAATTTAAATGAACAACGTCACAATTTTCCCCTGGCCTAAGGGGCCATTGATTAATGGTAATGGTTACATATTCTTGATAAACACCTAATTCAGGTGATGTTAATTTAGAAACCACTTCAATGTCCAATCCAATTCATGGAGAACTCCACATAGCCTAGATTTGGGAATACACTGTGTCTGATAAATAACATCATTTGAAACTTGTATAAATATACCACCATCTCTTAGTACATGGTGAGAGCCATCTGATATTATTTTATATATGTTAGAGTAGTGTTTGGGTGAAATTTTATATATATGAAAGAATAAAGGATCATACCCAACCCCACACTAAGAGATTCTAGTACTCTATATAAGAATAACCCCATAATGGGGGTCAAATCCTACAAAAGGATGTGATTCCTCACTATAATATCACAACGATGTAGCAAGGGGACACACACTAGTAATATTTTCGTTGACTGATGATATAAAATACCTCCACTATAACGACCCAAACACAAAATACATTGTTAATACATCATAATTGATGTATATTTATAACAACATTTAACAAAACCATGAATGGACCACGTAGGTATAGTGTCTTTAGAAAATGGGGAACCTAAACAACTAGTTCATAAAGCATCTATGTTTTCTCCTATTTATAAGATCATATCTAGAATCCTTTTGGGAATATCATATTTTATAACCATCTTCCTAACCTGGGGAAAATAAACATTCAAAAGGTTGAGCTGAAATGCTCAATAAGGTTAATCAAATGAAATTTCAATCATATCATATTCTTAATATCATAACATTTAAAAAAATTATCCTGCATTGGAGGCCATAATATCATGTCATGGGATAAATCATAGAACTAAAATGTAAATCCAAACATTATAAAATAAGACATGAAAATCGGTTTCATACACACATAAGAATAGAAAATCATTTTAAATTAGTCATGGCTCATTGCCAAGACAACCGTAGTGGACAATGTCCATTGCTAAATGGAGTTCACTCCTCATTCCTGTCCTATATCACTGAAGCAGATTAACTTATCCTCACATCCATGTCTATATCAAGAGATAATAATATTTACCCAATGAATTAGATAGAGATATAGGTCCCACCCATCTCATAATGAAACCATTCTTATGTATGCCACAAAATCATAAATCATACATCATAGCATAGACCATGTAAAAAATGGGATTCTTAATCATCATGCAATAAAAAGAAAAAATAACTTAATTAAAATAATTCCATAATAACATAATCAAATCCATGTAATATATGGGATATAAACATAACCTTATATCAACATAGATGGAAAATAATTCTGATGAAACACTTGAAATTAGTTCTTGAGGAAAATATCATATCGTCATTAAAAATATTTTCATTTCACATCATGTCATAAAATTTTAAATCAAATGATGTTAATTGAAATTAAACATAAAACTTGTAAAGAAATATTTCAGGGAAATAATTTCTTATGATATCATAAAAATCTTATCATTATGTGTATGTTTAAAAATATTCTTCTCGTACATTGGTCGAAGAAGTCAAAATGTATCTTTTATTGAAAATGAAAAAAGATTATTTTCATTTCTTTTACTAAAAACTCACAAATATGTAAATTTGGATTTAAAATTTTTATGAGGTTAAAAATAATATTACATATTTAGTAAATATTGATGTGGATGATAAATATTCCCTAGTAAATACTAATGTATAAACAATCTAGGATAAAAGAAGAGATTGTGAGAGTTTCCCTTATCTTAGGTTTGATATGCATTGTACATATCCAAAACTCTTGTATAATGATTTAAATTATGTCATTGACTTATTCCATAATCCTAGTCATTGTTATGATATCATAAAAGTTCATATTTATATCTGTTTATTAAAAACATTAAATTTTTTCTTGTTATTCGGGTGTTAACTTCTTTGTATTCTTGTGCAAGTTTTGTCAAATAAATTCGTATTCCTCTTTTTTAGGTTGTAGATATATAATTTACATAATGGTATTTGTATAATATATATAATACTTATTAATTTAATTCATTTATATAATCGTTATTCAATGAAGAACATGGGGAACAAATGGCATCACATCGTGAAGATGGTAGGTCGTACGTACGAATGAGCGGTGATATCGTTCCAATGATTGTGGAATTATATTAAAGTGTATGGTGTATAATATTTCAGATTCAATATCAATTTAAAATAATCATGTATTGTAATTTTTTCCCATAATTATACCCATCCCCTTATGTTGGTGATGAAAAAAAATTACACCATGGCGGGGAGACGGTATTCCGTACGTTCGCACACGCAGTGATTTCGTTTTTTGTAGGATGGATAGAAGGTGAAATAGGGTAATTTCTTATTTATAATAACATATAATTATAAGAGTGATACTGATGTTATTACTTTATGATGAAACTACCTAAATAAGAGGATGTATATAAGAAATAAATTTGAAAGAATTGGTAGAAGATATTACATCTTCCTCTAAGTTCCTCCTTTAAACATCTTCATAGGGCAATAGAGTTGGTCTTCTCAAAAGACCATAAACACTATAATGTAACTAGAGAGGATGATAAGGGGAATTTTTAGTGTTTTTCTAAGCTTGAAGGATTAAAATTGAGTGATGTGTAAAGGGATGGGGTTCCCTTTTGTAACATTGGATAGTGGATCTTTTTGAAACCTGAAAAATAATAATTTATAATAAAACCAACCCCACATAAAAACTATGAAATTACTCAACATCAGAGATGAGATAAGGTAGGGTTTCAACCTCATCAACCAATAATATTTAGAAATGTTTTTATTTTATTTTAAACTTTATCATTTTGATTTATCTGTATATCATCTATTTAATTTAATTTGTGGTAATAAAGTTATTAATTATAAATTGTTATAAATAATTAATTATGAGTTTTTAATTGTATATAATTGGATAATTTAACACATGTTCGACCATATAAATTTTATGTTGTGATTTTATAATATTTTTGGGATTTTTAAAAAATTTAATAATATGCTATTTTCTTAGAATATCAATAGTGTCAATTTTGACACAATCCATTTATTTGAATTTAAATAAAATCCACATATGAGGTAATTTCACAAAAAAATATTTTAAAGATTCCTAACAAGTCATATTCTTCTAGAAAATTTGTGGAGAACATTAATTATATCTTATAATTTTTATTTTAATATTTTTAAAATTAATTATTTGATATTTCTCTTGATAATATAATTACTAAAACATGTTTAGATAATTATTTATTCTACTTATTTGTGTCATAATAATTAAAAATAAAATTATATGATGAATATAAATATAATAGTTTTCATAAAAATTCTTTTAGTCTATTTTATCTTCTAAAAATTAACTTTTAAAATGTTATATTTATTTAATTATGATGGTGACAATTTTGACATCATTTAAAATTAAAAATATTTGTTATAATTACTTTTACAAGGCTCCAAATGGTCCACAAGTCTACCCTTATATACTTATGATTTATATATACTAGACTAATAAGGTTTGGTCATGTTTATGGACCTTTTAATGGGTATTATTATTTTAATAAAAACTATATTATTTATTTTTCACTAAATAAATAATTTCTGCATCATTAATGTATAAGATATTAAATTAATTATATATTTTATAAAAATAAAAAAAAATTACCATGATAAAGAAAAACATTTTATCATTAAAATTAGTATTTCTAATCGAATTTATATTATGTATGAGCTTATATTAAACATAATTTAATTATTAAGGTTTGAGTGAGACATATTTCACTTTCTGTTAAATAAAATAAAGTAATTGTCTCAATCTCATCCAACTGGCTTACAATATATACCATTTCGACACAAGTATGTTTTTGGATGAAATATAACCATCAAATTATATTAAGACAAGTGTTATGGTAATTTTATAATATTATCTTTCCCTTTAATTATATGATTTACATTTCACTGTGGTAAATAAAATTTACCGTAGTTCATATTCATGATATCCAAAAATAAAAGTAGCAAATTGAAATAATTTGAACCCACCGATTCCAAATATTGAAACCATTTTTTTAAAATTCAAGACACATATGTTTCATAAAATTAAATTAATATTAATCCCGTTGTAGAAAAAACGGGTTTCTGTTAAAAATAAGCCAAATATTGAAATGATTTTACCTATGAATTCAATATAAAATTAATTATAATGAGATAAATTATATTAAATTGAAAAAATATATTCTATTTTTACTTTAATACCATTAAATATCTTTTTTTACCATTAAATTACCTCGATGAAAAAAAAATTTTAATTACAATTTATCATATTTTTACTATTCATAAAATAATGAAGTTTATTAGAAAAATATCATAACATTAAAAAAAATAAATTTTTATATCATTATTCCAAATAAAATGTTTAGATTTTAATATTAAATTTATTAATGTTCCTAAATAATTAATTAAAACTGTTTTTCCCTTAAAAAATGGAAAAATATTCTTTTAATAACTATTTGATTTGTAACCAAAATATCATTTTAATTATATAACATACAAATATTATTAATATAAATCACTCAAATAACTAATTTGACCTATAATTGATTTTAATTTATTGTATATTTTAAAATTTTAGTTATATGTATTCCTGCTAACATAACAGCTAGGTTATAACGAAAATTTTACATTAAGGGCATCTTACAGTTTGTTTAAACTAACGATTGCGTGCAAAACAAGCTACTAAAGAATAATAATTATTTAAATATTTCATTAAACACATGGTTGTTAAATTTTATCCCCCTTAAACTAACTTTGGCACTCGAAATTCATCACATGGAAATAGACAGATGTTGATACCTCTCCCTCATCATATCATCATGTTCCCATGTATCTTCTTCTAATTGGTGGTTCCTCCATAAAACATTATCCAATCGAGTGGTCTTGTTTCATAGAACTTTTTCTCTATGATACAGAATCTCTATCAGTTGTTCTCTATAAGAAATATCTTGCACCAGAAGTAAGACTTCTGAGCTTAGTACATGTGAAGGGTCAGAAATGTTCTTTCTCCTGAGGGATACATTGAACACATCATGAACTTAAGAGAGATTATGTGGAAGAACCAATTGGTAAGCTACCTTCCCAACATGATCCAGATTATCAATACTCTCTCCCAGTGAGATATTCATAATAACACCTTATCTACCACTTCAAACACTAGGTCTTTTTTTCTATTATCAACATAATCTTTTTGTCAAATCAGATCTTCTCTTACATGTTGTTAAATAGATCTATCCTTTTCACCATTTCAACAACTAGATTAGGTCCTAATAGATTTCATTACCCATCTTCTTCCCAACAAGTTGGGATTCTGCACTTATTTCTATAGAGGTCTTCATAAGGAGCCTCTGAATATTACAGTGAATGCTATTATTGTAAGAAAATTTCAGCAATGGTAGGTGTCGAACCGAACAACCTTTTAATTACATAGTTATAGATCTCCACATGTATTTTAGAGTTTTAATTTTTCTTTTCGACTAAACATCTGTGTGAGGATGATAATGTAGAGACTCGAAGCTTGACGTACATGGACAATACATTACTTTTGTGGAATACTTAATACATAACAAAAACAGAAACATGAGGATCATAATAGTTTAGTGTCTTTGGAAACGTCGAACGTAATCTTCTAATCGTGGTGAAAATCTTCAACATCTCCCATAAAGATCTTCCACTATATTCTTCCTTACCTAAAACCTTTTTTTTGATCCTGGGAGAAAGTAAAACATAAAATGGGTGAGCTCAAATTCTCAGTAAGGGTAATCATGGATAAAATAAAACATACCATATACATTTGAACTTAAAAACATGAACATAATGTTTAAAGATCAAAATCTTGAGCAACGACATAAAACATGGAAGTACATAAGGCATAGATCATAATGGAACATAAACAATGATACAATATCATGGGAATAAAACATGTGATTGTGACATCTATTAAGAACATGTAATGATTTCCATAGTATCCAAGGCATTGCTTCCAAGACCGTCTTTGTGGACAAAGTCCCATTCTGAATCGAGTTCACTCCTCGTTTCAGTCCTGTAACACTGATCCAGCTTAACATACCATTCCAGCCATGTCTATCTCATGAGATATAAATCTTTACCCAATTAATTGGAGGGAGATATAGTTCCCACCAATCTCATAATGAAATCATTCTTACTGGTGCCACAAAATAAACATACATCATTCATAATAACCCAACGAATAAAATGGGTTTCATAAATAAAATATCATTATAACATAATGCATATAAAAGAAATGGATATAATTTCATAATAAGAAAAGTGAAACCATGTAAATCATAGAGACATTAAACTTGAAACATACACATATGAAATATTTTCATCCTAGATGAAAAATGGTTTTGATAAAACAATTGAAATGAATTCTTGAGGAAAATATCATTTCTTCTTCAAAATCATTTTTGTTTCACAAAATGTCATGAAATTTTAAAAGAAATGGATTTTTTTGAAAATAGTAATGAGATATTTTTGATGAAACATCATGAAAATAAGGCTTTATAAAACCATAAAAATCCTTTCATGCCGTATACGTTAAAAAAACATTCTTCCCGTACTTTTGTCAGATAAGTCAAAAAGTACCATGTAGGGTAAATAAAAGAAAGATTCCATCCATACCATGATGTAAAATTAAAAATAGGTAAAAATTAATTTAAACATAAATGAATAAACTTTTATAAAACATAGAAATGGATTATATAAATAACCCCAGTAAATACTTAAGAATAAGCAACCTCAGATAAAAATGATATTTGCAAAATTATCCCTTACCTTAGGTATGATATGCTTCGTACGTATCCTAACCTCCTATAAAATGAAATAAATATTGTCATTGACTTATTAAATAATCATATTCATTGTTATGATATCATATATGGTTCACTTATGACTTTATATTACCCGTTCTTTTGTAAATTCCATGTTAAAGAGCGTTTTGGGTAAAATTGTGTTTTGGATTGTAATTATCCATATGATTACATAGATCATGATTAATTAATTCCAGAATATAAAACATGATTTATATATAATATATATTCATAATATTCATATGTATAATAGATCTATAAATGGAATGAAATACACCGTTCATGGCGACGGTAGGCCGTACGTATGCGTGAACGTTGTTTTCGTTTCCTCATTGAATTGAATGGAATTAATTGGATGACATACATATATATATATATATATACATAAATCCAGTATCATTATTATGAAATATATTTCATGATTACTTATTATATATACTTTATAATCATTCATGAATGGTTAATCATTGAGAATGAATCTCATGGTGTCGTGGAGACGGTATTCCGTACGTACGCACGAGCGATGATATCATTCCCATGATTGTGGAATTTTATTGGAGTGTATGTATAATAGTATAGAATAAATATCAATTTACAATAATCATAAATTTTTATTATTTAAACCATTAAACCCATCCATGTATGATGGTGGTGTAAAATAGATTACACCACAGCGTGGAGACGGTATTCTGTATGTACGCACGCGCGATGATTTCATTTTCCGTAGGATGGATAGGTGGTGAAATAGGGTTGTTTAATACTTATAATAACGTATCATTATATGAGGGATACTTATTTTATTACTTCATAATGAAACAACCTAATAATATGAAGTGGAAAAAGAAATACAGTTGAAAGAATCGGTAACAGACATTACCTCTTCTTTGAAGCGCCTCTTTGAGACCTACTCTTAGGGCACTAAAATTGGTCATTGAAGAATACCAGGACCTCTAGGATGTTTCCAGGGAAGTGGAGAATAGAATTTTATAGGGTGTGGCCGAGCATGAAGGCTCAAATTGGTGTGAGGATGAGAGGGAGGAGGTGCCCTTTTATAAGGGAGGAGAGGGGCACCTTTGGAATGTGTGGAAATAGTATTTCATTATAAACTTATCATCGGTTTCAAAAGGTCCAAAAATCATTAAATATTAAGATAAGATGACTCATGGTCGAAATAAAATCATCCAATCATAATTTGACATGTTTTGGTAAATATTGTAATCATTATAATCTTATTTATTTTAATCATTTATTAATGAGATAAATACTTTATCATTATTATGTCATAAATAATTTATTTATTTGGTGTCTAAAAATTATAAAACAAATATCATTATGTAGGAAATATTTTTATCTTTCTAATGAATATTTATAGTCGAAAATTTAAATTATATAACCACTTATATAAATTAATTACTAAAATATTTTTGTTAATGTCAATTTTGTCTTTACATTAAATTAATTAATCCAAATTGTCATTGTCACTACCAAGTGGCTCAATGAGGTCCATAAATCGACCCAAGGATTCCCATGGTCGGCCACTACTCATCCCCTAATGTTAGGACAACTATCAATGTAATTTTGAATTATTATAATATTCTTTTAACCTTGAATTACCTTATTTACCTTTAACTATGGTAAATAAAATTTACCGTTGTTACTATTCATAAAGCCCAAAAATAAAAATTAGTCTATTAATATAATTTGTTCCCACTGATTCCAAATATGGAAACCATTTTTCATAATTCAATACACAGAAGTTGTAGAAATTAAATTAAAATTAATCCTGTTGTGGAAAGAAAACGAGTTTTTGTTTAAAACATTGCAAAAGATTGAATTTATTTAACCTACGAATTCAATGTAAAATCAAGGCTAATGACATAAATTATATTAAATGGTAAAAATATATTCTACTTATACTTTTAAACCATTAAATATTATAATTTAATCACATATGTTATTACGATGAAAAATATTTTTTTTAATTAAAATATTGTGTGTTTTTACTGTTCATTAAAATATAAAAGTTGTCAGAATAATATGAAAAATTTATCCAAGGTAAAATTTTATATCCTGATTCCAAATAATAATTTTATTTTCTAAAATTGAGCTTATAAACATGTAAAAAACTATATTTAAAGTCGGTGTGCCATCAAAAGGCGACAAAACTGCATTTTTTGAAAAATAATTATTTTACCCGAAAAATTTATTTTTATCTTTTACCATGTTCTAGAAAATGTTTAAGATGAGTAAAAATTTTATAAAATTAAAATTTTAGTTAATAATATTCATAACGGCTAGTTCCTAATAATATTATAATAATATATCGTTGTTTAGTAAAACCCAGTATTGAGTACAACACACGCAATCGAGGAAGGTCGTGATTGCGTGTAATGCATGCCAAGTCAGGGTTGCGTGTTGTGCAAGAATCTTTTATTCATTATTATAACAGAATCCTACCATATTTCATTTATACATTGAATATATATATATACACTCAATGTTGCGTAGAATGACTATTATAAAACGAACTTGAAATTGTGTGTAACACAATCTAAGAATAGTGTTGTGTATACTTCAAGCTAATACAGTGTTGCGTATAGCACAAGATAATCTTGTTGTAGAATAAAACACATGACATCAAATAAATTAAAAATAATAATTGTCATAAAATACCGGGTTGTTACATTCTACCCCCCTTAAAATGAATTTCGTCCTCAAAATTCATCGGGGTTATAAATGGTTTACTACCCAAAGTTTCTTTAATAGAAACCCACATCGTAAAAAGGAATACCAAAACTTGTCTTTCAAAACTAAAGTATGAAATGTAACGGTTACCCAAATTAACTCATCACTGGGATTCCACGTAAGAGAACATAGGTGAAAATATGGACATAGAATAGAAATCTAACCATCACGTTCTTGATGGAGAGTGGTAGAGAACATGTCTATGAAAAATCCATCAATCACAATTCCATAGATTTGTGATGATCTGAGGTACCATCGGATTCCTCGGATATAAGAGCACTAGGACAACATTTTTGGTTTTCAATATCATTTCCCTAAAGATGAAAATTTTGAATTAGAAGAAATAATTGCTTGATTTTGGTACAGTCTCATTGTTGTTCACTCTTTGAACAATTTCCACTTCATCTATTAAAGAAATTTAGTTGAATTTGTCATTCGTGAAGTTTTAGCAGATCATGCGATAGAATTATGGGGCATTCCATCTGTCTCAAACAAAAGGTTATAAATGTTATCAAAAATACAGAAGTCCATCTATAGTGAGATTAATCATATATGGTCCTAAAATGGACTTATAATTCATATATCATACTGATTAATATAATAAAACTTGTTTCTACTAAACATGGACTTTTTTTAGGCCAATGGTAGGCAATAAAGGCCAGTCACACTTCGGTTGTGGGTTCAATTCCCATAGCCTTGTCCGACGCGATGGGCTGTCGCCCACCCTGCATGTTGTCCTTTTTCTAAAACTACATTACTATAACATCCCATAAATAATATCGAAAAAAACATCTATCCTTAAACAATACTAACTTATTTCCATCATAATCCATTCCAATCTTTAGGCTTATCAATTATACTGTAGTCCACTCTCATATTATAGTGAAAACAATTACCAGAGATTTTATATAACAAGCATGTTAATTAAATCTTTGATCCCCATCTATCATAAGATATGTCTTGATAGTCACATTCAAAACATTCTAAGGACTTAATCATATATTCTCTTGAAAAATGAATTCCCATTGAATATTAGTGAAAACATGAATGCTGTCAAAAGTTAACTCTTTCCATATACCAAAATCCAAAAATTCTATATACTCAAAAAATGATATAACCTACTCCTTATATCAGTCATGAGCTCATGAATACTATCAAACATTAAATTTTCTCTTTATCCATTCATTATGCGCATATCATTTACTTTCCAAAAATATCTGAATAACCTTTCATGGATACTAGTACCATTAATCATACACTTTCAAAACGTAGGAAAGCCAACAGTGTAACAATCCTTAGATGTCTCTTTATTCCATAGTACCATGAGATTACTTATACAACATTACTATTGATAAACATGTAATCATTCTACTACCTTTTTAAACCATTGACTGAGCTTCAACAATTCATTCATCTCACATATCATTTGTAGTCTCTTCATCATCATCAACATAAATACTACCCATATGAACGTACTGATTCTCTTCATGAGACTTTCCCTTAGGGCATTGGATTGCATAATGCCCGTACATTCCACATTTAAAACATTTAACCATTGTTGATGTCGTAGAAATACCATTATCCTCATCCATGGTGTTAACTGAACCTTTTCCTTTTCACTTATTGTCTTTGTGTCCTTTTTTTCCACACCCAAAGCATCTTCCAGTTCCTTTGAAACAATATCCCTGATGCCTCTTCCAACATTATTTACATGAGGGAAATTGATCTTTCTTTCCTCTATGATCATCATGAAACCCCATCATTCTCTTATTATCTGAGTCGGGAAACTTACCAAAGTTGATATTATTGATCATTTGTTGAGATTTCATATTAGGAATAATAATGATGTTTGGACTTCCAAATCCCATTTCATTTGGTTTCTAATAAAGTATATCATTCTATTTTCTGTCATATCCTCCATTATCATGCTTCCTGTTTCCATCCATTTTCTAAAACCCAAAAAGAATATTGTGAGAGGAAAAAATCATGCTAGGGAAAACAATATAGTAAAGGGGGATCACCCTCAATATCTAACATCTTAGGTTAAATTCTAAGATCATTACTGTAGTTCTAGGACTATATCCTATACGTATACTTATCCTTAGGTACATCCCTAGACATACCTTATAAATATCTCTATGGACCACACTAACGTTTTCACATCCTATTTTCTAAATGTTGGCTAAACCATTCCTCTGATACCAACTGTAGAGACCTGACGCTTGACGTACATGGACAATAAATTACTTTTTCGGAATACTTAATACATAACAAAAACAGACACACGAGGATCATAATAGTTTAGTGTCTTTGCAAACTTGGAACGTAATCTTCTAATCATGGTGAATGATCTTCAACATCTCCCATAAAGATCTTCCACTGTATGTTTCTTTATCTAAAACCATTATTTTGATCCTGGGGGAAAAGAAAACATAAAAAGGGTGAGCTCAAATTCTCAGTAAGGGTATGCATGGATAAAATAAAACATACCATATACATTTTAACTTAAAATCATGAACATAATGTTTAAACATCTATATCTTGAGCAATGACATAAAACATGGAAGTACATAAGTCATAGATCATAATAGAACATAAACCATGATAAAATAGAATGGGAATAAAACATGTAATTGTGGCATCCATTAAGCACATGTAATGATTTCCATAGTAGCCATGACATTGCTTCCAAGACCATCTTAGTGGCCAAAGTCCCATTCTGAATCGAGTTGACTGATCATTTCAGTCCTGTAACACTAAACCGGATTAACGTATCATTCTAGACATGTCTATCTCCTGAGATATAATCCTTTACCCAATTAATTGGAGGGGGATATTGGTCCCTCCCATCTCATAATTAAATCATTCTTACTTGTGCCACAAAATAAAAATACATCATTCATAATAAACAAAAGAATAAAATGTGTTTCATAAACATAATCCCATCATAACATAATCCATATAAAAGAAATTGATATAATTTCATAATAAGAAAAGTAAAACCATGTAAATAATAGATACATTATACTTGAAACATACACATATGAAATAATTTCATCCTAGATGAAAAAATGGTTTTGATAAAACAATTGAAATGAATTCTTGAGGAAAATATCATTTCTTCTTCGAAATCATTTTCTTTTCAGAAAATATCATGCAATTTTAAAAGAAAAGGATTTTGTTGAAAATAGTCATGATATCATTTGGATGATGCATCATGAAAATAAGGCTTTATAAAACCGTAAAAATCCTTTCATGCCGTATACGTTTAAAAAACATTCTTCTCGTACTTTTGTCAGAAAAGTCAAAAAGTACCTTATAGGGTAAATAAAAGAAAGATTCCTTCCATACCATGGGGTAAAATTAAAAATAGGTAAAAATGAAATTAAACATACATGAATAGACTTTTATAAAACGTGGACATGGATGATATCAATAACCCTAGTAAATACTTACGAATATGCAGTCCCGGATAAAAATGAGATTTGCAAAATTATCCCTTACCTTAGGTCTGATATGCTTTGTACGTATCCAAAACTCCTATATAATGATTTAAATAATGTCATTCACTTATTACAGAATCATATTAATTGTTATGATATCATATATTGTTCACTTATGACTTTATATTTCCCGTTCTTTTTTAAATTCCATGTTAAAGAGCATTTTGGGTAAAATCATTTCATTTGTCGTCCGTGTTTTGACTTTTAATTATCCATATGATTTCGTAGATCATGACTAATTAATTCTAGAATATAAAACATGATATATATATAATTTATATTCAGAATATACTTATATATAATAGATCTATAAATGGAAAGAAATACACCGTTCATGGCGACGGTAGGCCGTACGTACGTGTTAACATTGTTTTCATTTCCTCATTGAATTTAATGGAATTAATTGGATGACATACCTATATATATAAATAAATCCAGTATCATTATTATGTAATATATTTCATTATTACTTATTATATGTACTTTATAATCATTCAGGAATGGTTAATCCTTGAGAATGAATCTCATCGTGTCGTGGAGACGGTATTCCGTACGTACGCACGAACGATGATATCGTTCCCATGATCGTGGAATTTTATTGGAGTGTATGTATTCTATTATAGAATCAATATCACTTTACAATAATAATATATAGTTATTATTTACACCATCATAACCATCCATGTAAGGTGGTGGTGGAAAATAGATTACACCACTGCATTGGGACGGTATTCCATACGTATGCACGCACGATGATTTCATTTTCCATAGGATGTATAGATGGTGAAATAGGGTTGTTTCATACATATAATAACATATCAGTATATTAGGGATACTTATGTTTGTACTACATAATGAAACAACCTAAGAAGAAGAAGTGGAAGAAGAAAAAATGTTGAAAGAATCGGTAACAGACATTACCTCTTCTTTGAAGCGTCTCTTTGAGACCTCCTCTTAGGGCACTAAAATTGGTCTTTGAATAATACCAGGACTTCAATGATTTTTCTAGGGAAGTGGAGAAGAGAATTTTGCAGGTTTTGGCCGAGAATGAAGGCTCAAAGTGGTGTGAGGAAGTGAGGGAGGAGGTGCCCTTTTATAAGGGAGGAGAGGGGCACCTTTGGAAAGTGTGGAAATATTATTTTATTATAAACTTATAATAGTTTTCAAAATGTCCAAAAATCATTAAATATGAAGATAAGATGACTCATGGTCGAAATAAAATCATCCAATCAGAATTGGACATGTTTTGTTAAATATTTTAAACATTATAATCTTATTTATTTAAATCATTTATTAATGAGTTAAATACTTCATCATTATTGTGTCATAAATAATTTATTTTATTTGGTGTCTAAAAATTATAAAAAAAATATAATTATGTAGGAAATATATTTATCTTTCTAATGAATATTTATAGTCGAAAATATAATTTATGTAACCCCTTATAAGATTTAATTACTAAAATATTTTTGTTAATGTCAATTTTGTCTTTACATTAAATTAATTAATCCAAATTGTCATTGTCACTAACAAGTGGCTCAATGGGGTCCCAAAATCGACCCAAGGATGCCCATGGTCGGCCACTACTCGTCCAATAGGGTTAGGACAAGTGTCAATGTAATTTGGAATTATTATAATATTCTTTTAACCTTGAATTACCCTATTCACCATTAACTATGGTAAATAAAATTTACCGTTGTTACTATTCATAATGACCATAAAAAAATGTACTCTATTAATATAATTAGGACCCACTGATTCCAAATATGGAATACATTTTTCCAAATTCAATACACACATGTTGCAGAAATTAAATTAAAACTAATCCCGTTGTGGAATAAAAACAAGTTTTTGTTTAAAACATTGCAAAAGATTGAATTTATTTAACCTACGAATTCAATGTAAAATCAAGACTAATTACATACATTATATTAAATGGTAAAAATATATTGTATTTATACATTTAAACCATTAAATATTATAATTTAATCACATAAGTTATTACGATGAAAAAAGTTGTTTTTAATTAAAATATGGCGTGTTTTTACTGTTCATTAGAATATAAAAGTTGTCAGAATAATATGAAAAATTTACCGAAGGTAAAATTTTATATCCGGATACCAAATACTAATTTTATTTTGTAAAATTGAACTTATAAACATGTAAAAAACTATATTTAATGTGGGTGTGCCATCAAAAGGTGACAAAACTGCATTTTTGGAAAAATACTTATTTTACCTGAAAAATTTATTTTGTTCCTATACCATGTTCTAGAAAATGTGCCTGATGAATTATAACTTTATAAATTTAAAAATTTAGTTAATACTATTCATAAAATCTAGTTCATAATAATATTATAATAATATATCATTGTTTAGTAAAACCTGGTATTGCGTACAACACACGCTATCGAGGAAGGTCACGATTGCATGTAATGCAAGCCAAGTTAGGGTTGTGTGTTGTGAAAGAATCCTTTATTATTTTGTATAATAGAATCCATCCATATTTCATTTATACATTGAAAATATATATATATATATACACTAAATGTTGTGTAGAATGACTATTATAAAACAAACTTGAAATTGTGTGTAACAAAATATAAGAATACTGTTGTGTATACTTCAAGATAATACAGTGTGGCGTATAGCACAAGATAATATTGTTGTAGCATAAAACACATGACATCTAATAAATTAAAAAGAATACTTATCATAAAATATTGGGTTGTTACAGATAATTAGTGTTGAAACTCTACTCTGTATCAAGAGCATGCTGAAGAATTTGCAATAACATCGAGGTAAAACTCAGATCCTGATAAAATATAATGTAATGTGATAATCCATGCAATATTACCAATTATTTTACATATATCCTGGCAAGTTGGTCAAGAGAAGAATCCTCTCTAATAGCAATGAAGTGTGCCGACTTCCTTAGACGTTCAACTATAACCTAGATAGCATTATTGCCTTTGGATGTTTTTGGATGTCCAGTGAAAAATTCCATAGTGATGTTTTCCCATTTCCAATCTGGTATGGGTAATAGTAGAAACATCCCCTTAGACTTATGTCTTTCAGACATAACTTGATTAAAAACCAAGCATCTAGAGACATATTCTGCAACATCTCTTTCCATGCCATCCCACCAGAAGTACGCTATTAGGTCTCTATACATCATCATGCTTCTAGGGTGAACAGAGAATGAAGAATTATGAGCCTCATCCAATATTTCATTCTTTAATTTTGGAATGGGAGGATTAAAAAACTGATTCCTAAATGTTATTATTTCATCACAATCAATGTTGAATTCAAGAAAATTTCTCACCTTGTTTTGTAACTCTACATCTTCCTTCTTTACCTATTTAATATTCATATGTAGAGATGGTTGGACATTCATTTGAGATAGATAAGATTTTTCCACTTTATTTAAAATTTCATGATCTATCCTTTTACAATCCATAAATATTCGATCATTCATGATCCTCATCAAGGATAATATGGCATGGACTTGTCAGCTTAATTCATCTGCCACCTTGTTTTTTTTCCCAAGGTGGTAATGTATGGAGATGTCGTAATCGTTAATCAACTCCAGCCATCTTACTTGGCACATATTTTACACTTTTGGGTGAAAATATACTTTAAACATTTATGATGAGTATAAATATCACATTTTTCACCTTAAATATAATGCATCGATATTTTTAATGCAAATATTACCACACCTAACTCAAAATAATTAGTTGGATAATTTTGATCATGGATTTTCAACTGTCATGAGGCATAATCTATCACCGTATAATTTTTCATGATATCTCGCCCCAATACCATCTTGGATGAATCACTATAGATCACAGATAATTATACACTACAAGGCAATGTGAGAATAGGTGCACAGACTATCAATATTATTGACTCATTGAAATTATCTTCACACTCCTCTATCAAAATGAACATAACTTTTTTTAAAGTCATCTGGGTGAGTGGAATTGTTAATCATGAATAATCTTTCACAAAAGGTTGATAATATACATCCAAACCATGAAAACATCGGATCTCATTTGTTGTTGTTGGTCCTTACCATCATTCAATAACCTCAGTTTGGGCTGGATCCACAAATATCCCCTATCTTGAGATTATGTGACCAAAAAAATGAAACTTTTTCAAGACAAAATTCACACTTGGTAAATTTTTCATAATGATTCTCCTTTCTCAGGGTATTCAATATAATTCTTATGTGATCGTCATGTTATTCCATTATCTTTGAATAGACAAGAATATCCTCTATAAAGACAACCACAAACTGGTCAAGATTGTCTCTAAAGACTCTATTCATTAGATCCATGAAGATATCAGGGGCATTAGTAAGACCAAATGGAATAACTATAAATTCATATGGTCCATACCTTATACAAAAAGTCCTCTTTGGTATATACTCATTTTTAACCCTTAATTTATGATTCCCTAAGTAACGATCAATCTTGTGTATGTATTGAGCTCCACGTAGTTGTTCAAAGAAGTCATCAATGCATTGGAGAGGATATTTGTTCTTGATAGTGATCTTATTAATTTCTTGATAATCAATGCAGAGTCTCATTGATCTATCTTTATTTTTAACAAACAGAATAAGTGTTCCCCAAGGTGATAAACTTGGGAGTATGAATCCCTTATCATGATTCCCTTGGAGTTTAATCATTAATTATAGAAACACAATTTTGGAAATTCTATTAGGTGTCATTGAAATGTGTATAGAAACCTTTATGAGTTCTATTTAAAATTCAACTTCACAATTTGGTGGAAGGCCAGGAAATTCTTCTTGAAAGACATCATCAAACATTCATAAAATGGGAATATTCTTAATAATGAGTATCTCACAAACCATTAGAGATAAATAATCTTTATTTATTGGAATCATGGCCCATAAGATGGAAGAAATATCAACTGGAAGTTAATATTTATCCTTGCATCAATAGATGATCATAGATTTAATGGAATATGAAATGTGACTTCCCCTCGTTGGAAATTGATATAATCTCCATATAATAAAAGACAATCTTGGACAAGAATCACCTACAATCCCACTTTAGGAAAGATCACAGGATTTGCAAGAAGCATATTCCCAAAAATGTCAATTGGAGAAGAATTAAAATATTTTGATTCAAATGTCGTTCCATTACGAGTTTTCACAGCTAACACATCATATAATTGTTGAGGTAGTATGGAGATATCTTTAGAAAATATTTCAGAAATAAATGAGTGGGTGGGTCCATAGTCAAATAAAACATTTTATACATTAGAGTTAATGGTAAGTGTACCTTTTACCACGTCGTTATCATACTGCGCATCGCCGATAGAAATTGCATGTGACATTCCTTTATATTTTCACATAACTGTTTGTTGACGTTATCCATAATAAAAAACCTTTGGATTAGGAAATTTATTGGCATAATGACCCATTTCGATGCAATTGTAACATTGAAGTGTAGGAGGAGAATTCTATGTAGCCTTTTCTCTATTCATATCAATAAACATCTTTTTATCCATCACTGTGACATTCAATTGCCCGATGACCTTCTTTTCCACATTTTAAATATTAACTTGTCCCTTTAAGAAAATTCCCTCAATGTTTTATTCATCACATTGATCATAAGGGAAAAATCATCTTCTTTTTAGTGTGGTCTTTAGATTTTCATTTGAAATCCATTTTCCTCTTCTTATCAAACCCATTTGAATGATGGGTTACTCTAATATTCATATCAACCTTCAGAGAACATATAACAATTTCCTCATAGCTATTGAATTCCATTATAACTAATGCCATTTGGAGACTTGATTTAACGCCACTAAAGAATCAACTGATCTTACTATCAGGTTAGATAATAATTTTGGAAGAGTACCTTGCAAGTCCTGTAAAATTTTCTTTGTAGGTACCAACAGATTTATTATCCTTTTTATTTAGTTCAAGAAACTCGTTCTCCATATTTGATTGAATAATATGAGGGAAGTACGTATTGAAAAATAATTTCTTGAACTCGTCCCATTCCATGGACTCAATTTCATCTCTTTGACTCATATTGTTGATATGATTCCTCCACTGATCAGCTTCAGCTTCAAAAAGATATACTGCTAAGATAACATTATCATATTCAGAACATTATAGAATTGAAAATATCTTTTTAGTGGAACTAATCCATTGTTCATAAACTAATGGATCAGAGGACCCGCTCAATGATGGTGGATGCTACCTCATGAAGGATTCAAAAGAATGTAGCTCCTTCCATTGATTGTTTTGAAGTCATTCATAATTCATAGCTTCAAAAAGTTGTGTGACCATGGATAAAAAAAATTTATTCCAACTCCAATAACATTTGGTTGCTTAGGTGTACAATCCTTTCATTTACCATCGCATTCAGCATTAAAATGGTTCCTTCTGGTTCCATCGATTGACTAAACCCTATAATAATATTCTTAGAAACACTAATTACAACTGGAAAACCACATAATCAAGAATAAAAGTTCACACATTCGGTCTTATCATAGGTTATTCATGGACATTTAAAAAACACTAGGATTGTATCCTATCCTTTGACATATCATTATGGTTATTACCAAGGTGTTAACATCCAAGTTTCCAACGGTTATCTATATCCTCCATATGATACCAACTATAACAACCCATAAATTACATAAATTTTTAATAATTCAGAATTGATGTATATTTATTAAAAAATATAACAAAACCATGACAAGACCATATAGGTATAGTGTTTTTAGAAACTGGGAAACATAAACAACTAGTTCATAAAATAAATGCGTGTATCCCGTTTATTTGATTATATCTCAACTACTTTTCGGAATATGATATTAAATACCCTTTTTCTTGCCCTGAGGAAAAGAAATATACAAAATGGTGAGCTCAAATGCTCAGTAATGTTAAACAAATGAAATGTCAAACATATCATATTCTAAGGATCATAACGTTTGAAAATATTATCCTACATAAGAGGTCATAATATCATGTCATGGGTAAAATCATAGAACTAATATTTGATCCCAATCATCCTAAAATAAGACATGAAAAATTGTGGAATACACACATAAGGATATAGAATTAGTTCATATTAGTCATGGATCATTTCCAAGACCATCGTAATGGAAAATTTCCATTACTGAACAGAGTTCACTCCTTATTCTAGTCTTGTATCACTGAACCAGATTAACTAGTCATTCCAGCCATGTCTATCTCAGGAGATACAAATCATTACCCGATGCATTATAGGTCTATATTGGTCCCATCCATATCAATATGAAACCATTCATATGTGTTCCACAATATCAAAAATCATACATCATAGCATAACCCATGTAATGAAATGAGATTCTTAAACATCATGTCATCATAAGAAAAAAGGAATTCATAAAAATAATACCATCAGAACAAAATCAAATGAATGTAATAATAGGGATAAAAACATAACCATATATCATCTTTCATGGAAAATAATTTTGATAAAACACTTTAACATAGTTCTTGAGGAAAATATCCTTTTTCATCAAAAATAGTTTCATTTCTCAACATGTCAACAAATTTTAAATTAAAAGAAGTTAATTGAAAATAAATTAAAAAAAAGGTAAAGTAATTTTACATGGAAAAAATTTCCTATAAAATAATAAAAATATTCTCATTCCGTATAAGTTAAGAAAACATTCTTCTCATAATTTGGCCAGAGCATTCAAAAATTATATCTTACTGAAAACGAAAAAAGGTTATTTTTCATTTATTTTACTAAAAACTCATCAATATGTAAAATTTGAATAAAGAATTGTAGGAAGTTAGAAAATAATATTACATATTGAGGAATCATGAATGTGGATGATAAATATGTCCTAGTAAATACTGAAGTATAAACAATCTCAGATAAAAAATTGAGATTGCATGATTTTCCCTTACCTTAGGTCTGATTGGATTTGTACATATCCGAACATTATATATAATTATTTAAATAATGTCATTAACATATTCCATAATTATATCCATTTTCATGATATCATATATGATCATATTATTATCTGTTTATTAGTAACATTTCATTGTCACTTGTTATTAAGGTGTTAACTGCTTTATATTCTAATGCAGGTTTTGTCAAATAAATTCTTAATCCTATTTTCAGGTTATAACTATATCAAGTACATAAAGGTATTAGTATAATATATATTATATTTATTCATCCAATTCATTTATATAATCATTCATTAATGATGTTCATGTAGAATGAATCATATCACATCGTCGATATGGGGGGTCGTACGTATGCACGAGCAATGATATCAATCCAATGATTGTGGAATCTTAATCAAGAGTATGGTGTATAATATTTCAGAATAAATATCATTTTAAAATAATCATATATATTAATTTATTCCATAATTATACCCATCCAAGAATGTTGGTGATGAAAAAAAATTACACCACGGCATGGAGAGGGTATTCCGTACGTACGCTTGTGCGGTGATTTCATTTTTTGTAGGACGGATAGAAGGTCATATAGGTTTGTTTCATATTTATAATAAAAAATAATTATATGAGTGATATTTTTGTTATTACTTTATAATGAAACAACTAAATAATAGGATGTTCAAGAAGAAATAAATTTGAAATAATCGGTACAAGATATTACCTCTTCCTCGAAGTGCCTACTATAAACATCCTCTTAGGGTACTAGAGTTAGTCTTTTGATAAGACCATAACCATTATAATGTAACTATAGAGTTTGATCAGAGGAATTTTTAGTGTTTGGCTGATCATGAAGGCACAAAATTGAGTGAAGAGGAGAGGGAAGGGGTGGCCTTTTATAAAAGAGAAGATTGTCACTTTTGGAAACCTCAAAAATAATAATTTATAATAAAAACCAACCCCACATAGAAACCTCCAAAATGACTCAAATTCAAATATGAGATGTGATTGGTTTGTAATATCATCAAACAATAAAATTTAGACATGTTTTGATTTTATTTTATACCTTATAATTTTTATTTATCCTTACTTAATCTGTTTAATTATATTTGTGGTAATTAAGTTATAAATTTAAAATGGTTATAAATACATACTTATGTGTTGTTAGTTGTACATAATTGGATACTTTATGACCTGGTCACGCATATAAATTTTAATTTGTGATTTGTATATATTTTTGGTATTTTTATACAATTTAATAATATATTATTTTCATAAAATATCAATAGTGTCAATTTTAACATAATTTATTTATTTAAATTTAAATAAAATCCACACTGAAGAAATTTTCGAAAAAAAATATTTAATAGATTCCATAAAATTGATATTCATATCGAAAATTCTTAAAGAACATTAATTATATCATATACTATTTATTTTAATATTTTTAAAACTATTTATTTCATATATCTCTACGTAAAATAATTACTACACAATTTTTTTAATTATTTATTCTACATATATGTTGCATTAAAAATAAAAATAAAATAAAATGATGAATATAAATCAAATATATTTCATAATAAAACATTTTGTCGATTATATCTTCTAAAAAACAATTAAATTGTTGTATTTATTAAATTATGAATGTTACAATTTTGACATCATTTAAAATAAAAAATATAAGTGTCATAATCAAATTTATAAGGCTCAAAAAGGTCCACAAGTAGACCCTTGGATGCTTATGGTTTAGATATACTCTTACAATAAGTTTTGGTCTAATGTTTAGACCTTTTAATGGGTATTATTATTTTAATAAAAAATATATTATTGATTTATCAGTAAATAAAAATTTTCTGCATCATTAATGTATAAGATATTAAGGTAAATAAATATTTCATAAAAATTAAAAATAAATTTGCATGAAAAATTAAAACATTTTATCATTAAAATGAGTTTTTATAATCGAATTTATATTCTATATAAAATTATATTAAAAATAATGTAATTATTAATGTTTGAGTGAGACATATTTCACTTTCCTTTAAATAAAATAAATTAATTGTCTCAATCTTAGCCAAGAGGTTACTAATAGATACCATTTCAAACCAATTATGTTTTTTGATGAAATATAATCATCCAATTATATTTAGACAAGTTTTAGGGTAATTTTATAATATTATTTTTACCCTTAATTACCCTATTTACCATTAACTTTGGTAAATAAAATTTACCGTAGTTACTATTTATAATTCCAAAAACTGAAAGTATCATATTGACATAATTTTGACCTACTAATTACAAATATGGAATCCGTTTTTTCAATTTTAAGACACAGGTGTTGCAGAAATTTTATTTAAAATTAATATCATTGTAGAAAAAAACGGGTTTTTGTTTAAAACATTGCAAAATATTGAAATGACTTTACCAATGAATTCTTTAAAGAATTAATGATGATGGCATACATTATTTTAAATAGTAAAAATATAATCAATTTATAAATTAAAACAATTCAATATTATAATTTTAACATAATAATTATCTTGAGGAAAGAAAATGTTTTTAATTAAAATTTTTGTATTTTTACTATTCATCAAATTATGAAGTTTATCAGAAAAATATCAGCATTTTCACCATAGTAACATTTTATATCCTTCTTCTAAAGAAAATGTTTAAATTTTAATATTAATATTATTAATGTACATAAATCATAAATTAAAATGGTGTTTCCATTAAAATGATGAAAAACATTCTTTTAATATCTATTTGATGAATATCAAAAATACCATTTTAATTATATAACATAGATATGTTATTAGTTTCATTCACTCCAATAACTAATATGAAATATAATTGATTGAAATTAATCATATATTTTAAAAAGATAGTTATATTTATTCTCGCTAACATAATGACTTGGTTACATGGAAAATTTTATAATAATGGCATCTCATTGTTTTTTTGAAACTAATGATTGTGTGAAAACCAAGCTACGGAAGAATAAAAATTGTTTAAATATTTCATAAAAAACACGGCTGTTACATCCCTCAGACTTGTAAAATGTACACAAATTATATATTAAATACATAGAATGTATTTTCTACCATCGGAGTTCCCATTTACTCCAACCCATGCTCATATGATTTAGGTTATTCCCATATACTCTCGAAATGTACTTATACATTGGCCATTTCAATGTACCTAGATGCTACTAAGGGAATGGTTTTTTACATGTAATCTACCCATGTCCATGTACATGTCCATGGCCATTAACTCTATCCACACCTGAGAATATAGACATTCCAATGAACACATTTCATTCTAGTGTACGCAGACATTTCCATGCCTATATACCCTAAAGGTACACTACATGTCATCAGTCATGGGACACACGACTTATGGTAGGTCATAGAAATCATATGATATATTATTTTTGGGAAAATCTATCCACCATATCTAAGAGACTTCATAGTGTTTATTATTTGGGATAAACACTAAGCATATTTATATTTTCTAGAACATTAAAACCCTAACATGTATTATCATCTCATCGTAACTGCATGCATTCTAGCTTCAATTCTCAACGTAGAACCTAGTTCTATGATAATTGATCTCTATTCATCCCAAGTGGCTAGAATTCATTAAGACATTCTCTTTAGATGATGACTCTTGTTACAACAATCAACACTATTACAAACCTTGGGATTAAATTTCATGTCATTCTAGTATTTATATGCCTTTGTTGTAGAAAATCATTCATTTCATCATGCAAACTATTGATCCAAATCAAACCCATATAAATGATCATTTGTTCCAAATACCGAATGAGAAATGTTTAGTTTTTGGGTATTTTTTTAAATATCATCCAAGAGAAATTCTAATGACGAAGACATGATGATAATGTAGTTAAAAGAAAAAAACCTCTTTTTTAGGAATACTCATAGGATTTTTTTGGGATAGATTTACATTATAAGTGAAAAATCACTAATCTCAAGGGATAAACATTAATTAATCCAAAAAATTCAATTCATAATTTTAGTAAGACAAATCGATACCTGTAAACCAATGATTGACTCACAAATCAATCTGTTAAAAATATTTATTTTCATTCATCAGGATATAATCCAATTTAGAATTAAAAGAACATAAAAAATAAAAACCATGAGTTTATATTTATTGTTGATTATGAAAAGTTCTATATTGCTATCATTGGTGAGATCAACTAACTATTTTACAATGGGATCGTAGAAACAAAATATGTGGTCATCATTCCAAGAAATCTCCTCCCTGTAGATTCTATCCAATACCTGGAGTTAAAAAATATAACATATAGATTTTAAAAATGTATGATAAAATATGGGAGGGAGTTATGTATTTCTCTTAATGAACTATTAAAAAAATAATTTATTTATTTTCTCGTTATCTTTCAATAACACCAAATCAATAAAACACAAGATGTTTTCCATGGTTATGTCAAGACTTGAGTAATATCTGAATTCCTTATTCAAGGAAGGTCTAAAATATCTTATAATAGAATCTGTTTCGTAGTTATTGCATCATTTTAGAATGAAATCACATATATGATATAATTTATAAAATAAAATTATTATATCAATACCAAGCCTCTCTGAGCCCTGAAAACCAACACTAACATTGTGTTGGGCCAAAATAATATTCTATAATATATTATAATTTATTATAACATGAAAATTGAGTAATTAAAAATAACTTAGTAATGAAAACATGGTATAATATTCATTAATTCAAAAGGGTGGTGTTATTATATCTATGATTATGAACATAAAAGATCAAATTTTTATATACGTAAAAATGATCGATTTAGATATATTTAATGAAGGGGAGAGAGATTATATTTATCATACAGATTTTATACTATTTATACTAGTAATTATTATAGAGGAAAAGTGACAATATAAAACTAAAAAAATGATATGACAGTTTTTTAGTTCAATCTTTATTATGATGGAATGATAATGGTTATGAACTGTGAATTTGTTGTATCAATTTTATAAAATAAGAAGGCATTATTTTATGATGTTCACATTTCATTACTTTATATTCATCCTTGATATACATAGATATATAATAATTTAATGACACATTTTTAAGGGACCCCATGAATAGGGATATTATCTATTATGTATCATGATGTCATGTTTTCCAGAATGTTAAAGATGAGGGACCTATGTCTAATGGGTTTTTATAATAATTTACTATACTAGAATAAATACAAGGGAACATCACCAGGTATTGTTTCATTAGAATCCACAAAGAATATAATGGACAGAATTATATATTTTTAGTTGATCACCATACAAACACAACACAATTTTTTATTATCCTACCTTATTTGTCCATTTATCATATTTCATGAATATAAATTAATGAAGAGGTAAGTCATAATTGAGTACAAAATTATGCTATATCGAATTGTGATCCTATGTTTAAATCAATTTTTTTGTGATTTATTTTAATATGCATTTATTTAGTGTGGTTTTATGTAAATCTGATCATTTTATATAGTTTTCTATTTTGTGATACGAATAAAACCCCGATGGATATTTTTTGGTTTTGTTCTATGTATTTTAACTTTGTTTAAAAAAATAATTTCTTGAGTATCTTTTATTTAAAATAAAAATTTTCATTCATGAATAAATATGGATCCTTGAGAAATAAATCTATGGTAAAAAGTTTATAACTAAAAATTTAAGGACCCATCACCCGGGGATCATGTCATCACTACACCATGCCTGCCATCCCTAGGCCAGGGGCTGGTGACTGGCATAGGAAATGACAAACCCAAAAAGGGAAGGCATTTCCTTTAAAACATGTACACACATCGAAAGGGAACACTCCATGTAGGAAAAAATGATGTAAAATAAGTCATACAACCACCACTAAGAACCACCACTGAGAGTTAATGTAAGAACTGAAAGTAAAAGTGGAGAGTATACAAACCCAATTGAACTTGTAGTATAAAAAATTAAAAAAATTCTCCAAAGATCATCTTCCAAGGATCCATCCTAATGTGTATTTAAATATTGTCACTACGGATCAAAGAAATAATTGGATTCCTCTGTGTACCATCTAGCCCTGGCTCTCTATGTATCTATTATGCTATTTTTCGTCCGCATAAGACACAATAATGTACGAGAGAAACCCATGTAGGGGTGAGTATAACAATACTCGGTAGGGACCCCAATACCTCTAAAGGTATCTCTAAATTCCATAAGAAAAAAACACATTTCATGATATCAATCACAAGTCACAATGTGAAATACCGCTCACACCAGGTATAGAACATATGAACATGTATAAAGATGATTAGTTATAATTATATATCTTTTTCTTCAATAGAGAGGATTTTGATGATCGACCACATAGGTTCACTAGGTGTTGACCCAGAGAGGATCCTTAGGTGCTGACCCATAGAGGATCGCAAAGTGATGACCCATAGAAGATCGCTTGGTGCTGACCCATGAATGATTGCTATGTGCTGACCCATAGAGGATAGCTATGTGCTGACCAATATAGGAACGCTACATGATTACCCACAGAGGATCACTATCTGATGACCAACTGATGATCACTAAGTCTTGACCCATAGATGATCGGTATGTGCTAACCCATAGAGGATTGCAATTCTTTCATCATGTCACTTCCAGGAACTAGATTCCCTCACATAGCAGGATTGTTTTCTAAAGGATCCACTCCTCAAGCCACTAGTCTTATCACAACCACCATGAATTCCCACATATAAGTAACCAAAAGGACAATATTTTCGTAAGTGATCCAACGCGATAGACGGTGTGTCAATCAGATGCCTAATATGTAAAATATAGACAAAATGTTAATAAGGCCCAGTTGGATTTGAGTCCATTCCAACCCAAAAAACTCCATCTTTTGTGAAAACTCAAATAGAGTATCTAAAAAGGAACCACCTAATCCAATGTATCCTCACACCATAGATGGAACATCAATTGAATGCTTGGTAAGTGGGTTACATCAGTTTTACTAAAAAAGTGTCGATCGGGTTGAGGTCCATTAAGGGTCCAGCTGAGCCGACACGTTAAGCCTGCAGGTCTGGCCCGACAGTCAGGTCCAGCCAGGCATGCAGGTCTGGCCTGCCTGGAGAACCCACACCCATGTTGCATGCTGATCACGCTAGACTGGACATGGGGCTTCTAGTTCTCCCAACTGGCTGAGCCTGCAGGGAACCTCCATATCTCCCAAAATATTTATCACAAGGTGGTCGTTGTGTGCCATCTGAGTTGGAATATCTCCTCCACACAGCACCTCAGCACCACGTTCTCCACCCTCTATAGTCATTCGTCCATGGCCCCATGTCACCGTGGTACATGTCGGTGCCACCTTCTCCATGTAGTCAGCATAGGCTCGTCGTTGCTGCCAGTCACTGGAAACACCATACCGGTGACACCTTTTTCGTTCCACCAGAGATACTCTGGTGGTACATTGTCTGTACCATTTTATCCTAATATCCTCTTGGGTTTCCGCCTTCACTGTGAGCCCCTTGGATTTTCTTTTTTCATCTCGTTTCTCAGCCACCCATGAAAAAATGTACAATATCCAAGAGACGCGGGGTTTCCAGGCCTTTTTTAGATTTTCCCGCACCCCCCGCATTAGCATTTTTCATAGTGTGATACCAATAATCATATACATTAAGAAAAAACCAAATCAAGACCCTTATACAACCTTCCTGAAGAACAAAGAAGTCATGTAACAAACCATTTGTCAGTTGATCCATGTTCATTGTATTTTTTCATAATGGAAAAAAAGGAAACATGAACACATAAAACAATTAAATAACCTACCTGTATTTGTTGGAATACATTTCAGATGAATAAAGTAATTATGCACTCATTATCATTCAATGTTCATCACCACTCCTCGATCTCTAGATTAGTTCCTCCAATGGTCTTCATTTATTCATCATTCTTCATTGATGGTTGATGTCCCTTCAATTACATTAGAGGTTTCTCCCATGGTCGTTTATTCATTATACAATGGGTAGAATAATATAAAGAAACAATAATGATGTTGTGTTCATTAATATGGTTTGTTAATGAAATTTAAT
Source organism: Viscum album (assembly GCA_963277665.1). Lineage (NCBI taxonomy): Eukaryota > Viridiplantae > Streptophyta > Magnoliopsida > Santalales > Viscaceae > Viscum > Viscum album. Next base: position 1,210,706,502 of record OY728148.1, read on the forward strand.
TAATACAACATTAATTGAACAAGTATTGTGGTTTCACCACAAATGAAGAAACTCAATAAATGAACCTCATTTAATACTCTTAATTATGATGTGTTTTCGCCAACCATCACTCAATGGTTGTGTAAAATAGTTAAATAACTCAAAGGGTAATTTTGTTATTTTTCAAAAAAGTCAAAAATTTAACTTTTCTGTTTGACCCTTTCCAGTAGAAATTTTTCATTTTCCAATGAATATCACAGCGCTGCGAATCCTGGCATTATAAATCGATTGGTTACCTCAAATGTTTAATCCAATCACTTGTTCAAATATAGAAAATATGGCTCCCATGATTACTGAACATAACCTAATGAAGGTACAAAATTCTGTTTCGTGATATATAGGCCTTAAATCACTTTCCATAGAATTTCACAATATCATAATAATTACATATAATTTATAAGAAAATTTATATGGAATTTCCGTGTCTCCACATTATCCCCACCTCAGGGCTTGACCCACATGAAAGAGACAACAAAAATTTATAAATACAATTGGGTTCTAGTGAATGAATTTGAGCCTCTCATTCCAATGTGCCCACTAATGATTCTCTTTCTGCCACCCTACGCTCAACAGATGAATCCCCCCTCATAGGTCCTTCTCCAATCAATCCTCTATTTCCACTGGGAAGCCAATGAATGTTGTCCCATCACCAATATCTATCTCTACCCAATCGATGGTGTTCGATTGATCATGATCATAACTCCTCAACTATGACAAATGGAAAACATTATGCACCTAAGGAACTTGTGGGGGAAGATCTAGGTGGTATGCCACCTTGGAAACTATACAGAGAATCTAGAAAGGTCTATGAACCATAGATATATCTTGATGCCATGACCAAATATCCACAATCCTCATCGGGGTGAGACCCATATGAAGACACAGTCTCCCTCTTTGAACTCCAAGGGTCTCTCTCCCGTATAAGCATAATACTTCTTCTTTCTCTGTGCAGTATTCATCTTCTTCTAAATGATCTGCACCTTCATAGTGGTATCCCATACCAAGTCTTGACCCAGAGGTGCTGACTCCCCACGATCCTTCCCACATTGAGTTTATTTTCATGGTTCCTCATACATTTCCTCAAGTAGTGCCAAGAAAATGGTGTGGTGATATATTTTGTTGTATGTGAAATCCTCTCGTGGTAGGTGGTCCTCCTAACTGTGGAGAAATTCAAGGACACAAGCACGAAGCATGTCCTTAGGTGAATATGTGGACTTCTATATTTCACCATCTTTATGTGGGTGAAATGGGGTTCTCAGGAATAGCTGATTCCTGAACACCTCCTATAATACCTTCAAAAATTTGGATGTGAAACATTTGTTGCTATATGAAACGATCGCCGATGTTATCCTATGATGTTGTACTATCAACTGAACATAGAGGTGTCTCAGGCCCTTTACTGAACCCTACTCTTGGATGGGAAGAAAATGGGATAACTTGGTTACTCGGTCAATGGTCAGCCAGATAGAGTTGTGGGACCTATAAATTCATGGTATCCTAGTTATGATGTCCAATGAGATACCATCCCACATCCATTATCGGTTCCTCTAGTGGTTGTGCAAAGCCTTCTAGATCCTCAATCTCAGCCTTCATGTGATGACAAGTGAGGCCTCATGAAACAAACTCTTCCACTGCTTTCATTATCCCTAGTCACTAGTACAAAAATCAGAGTTTTTTTTACATCCTTGCCACTACAAGATTTACCACTAAAGAGTACGTATGGAACTCCCTCAATACGTCCACTCATAACATTGTTGATTCCATTCTATGTCCTCTAAAAACGTTGGCGTTATCCCCACATATCAAAAATCTATTAGATTCCTCTCTTGAGGTTATTTGGGTACATTGGGCCTCGCATTCAACATTCCATTGATATGCCTCTCAAATAGTCTAAATGAGTGGGGGAGTGATAGTCATATACTGGTGGTATACTGCTCCATCAATCTCTGTGAAAGATATCTGTAATGCAGCTAGATGACTTTTCACCTCAGTCAATAGTTTTAGAAACAACCTCCTTATAAGTGTGTCTGCTACAACGTTCCCTTCTATATGAGTTTAAACTATATCAACCTCATAATTTTGGAGGACCTCAATCCGTCATCGCTGTGTCAACTTCAGGATGATCTGTGAGAAGATATAACTGAGAATCGTGTGATCAGATTAGGCAGTAAACAATTCATCTATAAACTAGTGTCTCCACATCTTCAACCAAAATACCACTACTGCTAATGTAAAGTCCCAGATTTTTTCCATTGATTTTTTCTAAATTATATGGGAATATTAAGAGTCTGTGAAAATTTACAACGCATGATTCCAAGGCCCAATGTTCCTGTAATGAATTTCGGGACATTTTTTCAGGTATGTTCAATTAACATGTGACCGACATTTTGTAAATTTTGACCCATTATTGGAATTGAAATATGACGTCACTTTTGAACTCTCTACACTGATATTTTATAAAGGAGACCTTCACCTCAACTGCAGTAGGTCTATAGTGAAAATTATTTTTCAGACTTTCATGGGAGAAAATAAAATAAACATTCATTATTTTATTTATGAAATTGAAACCCCCCATTTTTAAATTTAGTTGTGTGGACCACTTGGGATTTAAACCCTCACATTTGAATATAGTGGTGGGGACCACCCAAAACCCTTTTTAATGTGAGAAAACGATTGGAAGTCTCCCTAATTAATGAGAAATTTTTTTTGATTTAATGTGCCAACATTAATGTGCCATCATTAATTGAATCAACAAAATTATAGTTCGATCATCACTTATTTTTTGGGAATCGTTGGAAAAAGATAGATTGGGAGAACATTTGGAGAAATATTCTCCTATGAAGAATAAATCTTAGTATGAAGAATGTTTATGTTGGATCGTCGTTCAGAAGCGAGTTGCGGGAGCGACGAACGTCGATGCCCTTCCTCGACTTCATCTTAATTCCCATGACACCTCAAACAAATGTCAAGTTATAGTATTTACATTGAATTATGATTGTATTTATTTGATAATTCTTCATTTTATGGATTCACAATGATGATGGACAAACTAATATGGCCATCGTCCCATGCATATACCTTGCCCCTTTATCATCTGTTCTGCATGTGTTCCTCGTGTGTTCATCAATTCCAAATAATTAATGATGCTGGAAACATACTGTTTTGTTGAGAAAATTTATGGATGCAGAGACCTCGACTCTTAGATCATGAATATGTGAACGTCATAAATTTGGTGCTTGGGATGAAGCCGCGATGGAACGTAGAAGAATGTGGAGGCTGACACCCAGCTGACCATGAAGAAGGAAAGAGGCCCGTGTCCGTGCCACTGGTTGAGTAAGAGGCCATGGCTTGTTGGCTGTGGGGGAGCAGGGTGGCGGCCGGCATCCAGCCATCCATGTGGTGTAGTAGTGACAACTGTCCACGACACTAGAGCTAGATGCCGCGGACGTTTGGCCGCAGCGGAGGCCTGAGGGTGGCCGGCACCCGCCCACTCGTAGTGGAGAAGCATCCCTCGACCTCACCGCTAGGAGCATGACTAGTCGGAACACTGGACATCCATATCGGATCGGCAGGACCCGCTTAGGACTAGTGCGTGACATGGAATCGCTTAAAGGTGCTACCTTTTTCTGTTTTGAATGGAAGGGTGGTCGCTCCACCTTTGGTGCCAGATCAGGTAGACCGTGTCACGCAAGCGGTACACACCCATCAGTCCGGGTCATGCCTTCATGGGTCGGACCAGTCTGCAACCAAGGCCGACCAGATCTGGTCAACTTAAATCAGGTCGGACGAGACCCTAGTCCAATTAGAGCAAGATACACCTTTTTGGCCGTAACATGAAAACTGGGTGTCCATTTGACGAAAAATCTATGGCACTATAATATTTTAATTGAGAAGGTCCTTTTGGTATTATTCATTTGAGTTTTAGAAAATGTTGGACTATGTATGGGTTGGATCGTACCCCGAATCCAACCGTTCCCTAAGAGTGGAAATGCTAATAACATACAAACTATGAATCTGATTGACATGTTGTCTGTTGTTTTGGGTCCCTTATGAAAATACCGTCCTTTGTGTTACTCCTTTGTGGAGAATAGTGCCGGTCGATGTATGACTGATATCTCGAGAGACAGATTCTACCGAACCCTAACGCACAGGGTGCGAGGATTCAGGTGGCTAGTAGTTATGTAGAGGTTGGAGATGGATAATACGGAGGTCAGTTACCTATTGACTATGGGCGGGTTGGTTCTTTTGTGGAAAATTGCAGGGGGTTAGAACCTATTGATCCTATGTGGGTCAGTGCTAAGCGATCTTGTGTGGGTCAGCGCATATCAATCCTATGTGGGTCAGATCCTGTGTGGATCAGAGCTTAGTGATCGTGTGTGGGTTAGCACATACTGATCCAATGTTGGTCAGCGCTCACTAATCCTGTCTGGGTCAGCGCATACTGATCCTATGTGGGCATTGTCCTTTGTGGGTTATTGTAGGGGTTAGTAGATATCAGAGATACTGGTGGTGTCATTGTATCAATCCTTACAGCTAGAAAATTTTATGTGAGCGGATTCAACAATTACACACTAGTTCCAAAAGTGTTAGCTTACTATATGAGGCGAGAGCTATGGCTAGGATATCCTAGTAGCGGTGTCAAGGCCTTATGACATCATCTTTGGGTATGGAATGGATATACAGATTCCCTGCTCGGATCGACTATATTAGGCACAAAGTGCAGTGTTCCTATATGGATGGGACCTGGTTTTTCTTTCACCAATGATAAGAGAACCTTTACAGCATATGATGGGCTTACCCAAATGAGGGTGCTGCCGATCACAAATCAGTTGGCTGGTCTTTACCTCAGATTATTTTATGTTGAGATTCTGAACTATCCTATAGTGGTGGACATGTACGCTGATTTATTCCCTAATGATGTTCCGGGTCAACCTCCCCATTGAAAGGTGGACTTTTACATCGACTTGTAACATGGGATGGCACTGAGATCTACCCCAGCATATCAGATATCACCCGTAGAGCTTCAAGAGCTACGATTATAGCTGTAGAACTTGCAGAGAAAGTGATTCATTAGGACCAATGTTTCTCCTTGGGAAGCCTCAATTTTGTTCGCCAAGAAGACATATGGGAGTTTGAGACTCTGTGTGGACTATCGGTGCCTGAACCCGGCGATCCTGAAGAACAAGTACCCACATCTGAGGATTGATGATCTCTTTGATCAGCTAAAGGTATCACGATGGTTTTCAAAGATAGAAATCAGATTGTGAAATAACCAGTTCAATGTATGAGACACTTATGTGAAAAAGATATCCTTTAGATGTTGGTAGAGCCATTATGAGTTCTTGGTTATGCATTTCGGCGTGACCAATGCCCCAGCAGAGTTCATGGGACACATGGACATGATCTTCCATCTATACATTGATCACTTTGAGGTAGTCTTAATCGATAGAATCCTAATATACATAGAGATGGATCAAGAGCATGCCTTTAATGGGTATTATTATTTTAATAAAAACTATATTATTGATTTTTCAATAAATAAATAATTTTTTCATCATTAGTGTGTATGCTATTAAGGTAATTATATATTTCCTAAAAATTACAAATAAATTAACATGAGAAAAAAAATATTTATCATTCAATTGAGTGTTTATAATCGAATTTATATTCTATATAACCTTATATTAAAAATAATTTAATTATTAATGTTTCAGTGAGACATATTTCACGTTCCTTTAAATACAATAAATAAATTGTCTCAATCTAAGCCAGGTGGGTTCTAATACATACCATTTCGAAACATTTATGTTTTTTGATGAAATATAATCATCCAATTATATTTAGACAAGTTTTAGGGTAATTTTATAATATTATATCAACCCTTAATTACTTAATTTACCTTTAACTATGGTAAATAAAATTTACCATAGTTACTATTCATAATGCCAAAAAAATTAAAGTAGAATATTTACATAATTTGGTCCTCTTATTCAAAATATGGAATCCATTTTTTCAAATTAAAGACACAAATGTTGCAGAAATTTTATTTACAATTAATATCATTGTCGAAAAAAACGGGTTTTTGTTTAAAACATTGCAAAACATTGAAATGACTTTACCTATGAATTCATTGTAAAATTAATGATTATGACATACATTATATTAAATAGTAAAAAAATATTCAATTTTTACATTAAAAAAATTAAATATTATAATTTTACTATATAAATTATCTCATGGAAAATAAATTGTTTTTAATTAAAATTTTGCATATTTTTAAAGTTCATAAAATTATGATGTTTATGAGAAAAATATCTGAATTTTCACTAAAGTAACTTTTTATATCCTTCTTCTAAAGAAAAGGTTAAAATTGTAATATTAACATTATTAATCTACGTAAATCTTAAATTAAAATGGGTTTCCCATTAAAAGGCTGAAAAACATTCTTTTGATATCTATTTGATGAATATCAAAAATATCATTTTCATTATCTATCAAATATATCTTATTATTTTCATTCACTCAAATAACTAATATAAAATATAATTGATTTACATTTATCATATATTTTAAAAATATAGTTATATTTATTCCCATTAACATAATTAATAGGTTACAACAAAAATTTAATATTAAGGGAATCTCATAGTTTTATGAAACTAACAAATGTGTGCAAAACAAACTACGGAAGAATAAAAATTGTTTAAATATTTCATAATACACATGTGTGTTACATCCCCCAGACATGTAAAATGTACAGAGATTATATATTGGATACATAGAATATATTTTCTACCATCAGAGTTCCCATTTACTCCAACCCATGCTCATGTGATTTAGGTTATTCCCATATACTCTAAAAATTCACTTATAAATTGGCCATTTCCATGTACCTGGATGCTATTAAGGGAATGGTTTTTTACATGTACTCTACCCATGTCCATGTACATGTCTATAGCCATTAAATCTATCCACACCTGGGAATGTGTTCATTCTAATGAACACATTTCATTCTAGTGTATGTACACATTTTCATGCCTATATACCCTAAAGGTACACAACATGTCATCAGTCATGGGACACATGAATTTTGGTAGGTCCTATAAAAAATATGATGTATTATTTTCGAGAAGCATTATCCACAATAGAAAAGAGACTTTATAGTGTTTATTTTTTGAGATACACACCATGCATATTGATATTTTCTAGAACATTGAAACCCTATCATGTATTATAATCCCATCGTAATTGCTTGCATTCTATCTTCAAATCTCACCGTAGAACCTAGTTCTATGATAATTGATCTCTATTCATCCCTAGTGTCTAGAATTCATCAAGACATTATCTATGGATGATGAATCTTGTTAGACCCATCAACACTGTTACAAACCATGGGATTGAATTTCATGGCATTCTAGTATTTATATGCCTTTGTAGTTCAAACTCATTCATTTCCTCATGCATGCTATTGATCCAAATAAAACCCACCAAAATGATCATTTGTTCCAAATACTGAATGATAAATGTTTAGTTTCTTGGTATTTTTTTTAAATATCATCCATGATTAATACCAATAATGAAGACATGAAGATTACGTGGTTAAAAGAAAAAACATCTTTTGAGGAACACTCATAGGATTTTTTTGGTTTGGATTTTCTATATAAGTGAAAAATCATTAATCGCAAGGGATAAACATTAATTAATCCAAAAAATTCAATTCCTATTTATATTAAGACAAATCGATAACTGTAATTCAATGATTGACTCACGAATCAATTTGTTAAAAATATTTATTTTCATTCATCAGGATATAATCCAAATGAGAGTTAAAATGACATAGAAAATAAAAACCTTGAGTTTATATTTATTGTTGATTATTAAAAGTTCTATATTTATTTCATTGGTGAGATCCACTATCTATTTTACAATGGGATCTTAGAAAGATAATATGTGGTCATCATTCCAGGAACCCTCCTCATAGTAGCTTCTCTCAAATACCTAGTGTTAAAAAATATAACATATGGATTTTAAAAATGTCTGATAAAATATGGGAGGTAGTTATATATGTCTCGTAAATAACTAATAAAAAATTTATTTATTTATTTTATCATTATCTTTCCATAACACCAAATAAATAAAACACCAGATGTGTTCCAAGGTTATGTCAAGCCTTGAGTAATATGTGACTTCCTTATACAATGGAGGTATAAATTATCTTATTATAGAATCGGTTTCATAGTTATTCCATCATTTTAGAATGAAATCACATATATGATATAATATATAAAATAAAATTATTATATCAATACCATGCCTCTTTGAGCCCTAAAAACCAACACTAACATTGTTTCGGGCCAAAATAATATTCTATAATATATTTTATTTTATTATAAGATGAAAATTGGGTAATTAAAACTACATTAGTAATGAAAACATGGTATAATATTATTTAATTCAAAAGGATGGTGTTATCATATCTATGATAAGGAATATAAAAGATCAAATATTTATATATGTAAAAATTATGTATTTGGATATATTTAATGAAGGGGAGAGATATTATATTTATCAGAAAGATTTTATACTATTTATACTAGTAATTATTATATAGGAAAAAGGACAATATAAAACTAAAAAATGAGATTAAATTTTTTTAGTTAAATCTTTATTATGATGGAATGATAATGTTTATGAACTGTGAATGTGTTGTATCAATTTTATAAAATAATAAGGCATTATTTTATGATGTTCATATTTCATTACTTTATATTCATCATTGATGTGCACAGATATAGAAGGATTTAATGAGGCATTTTTTAAGGGACCCTAGGAATAGGGATATTATCGATTATGTGTCATGATGTCAAGTTTTTCAGAATGTTAAACATGAAGGACCTATATCTAATAGTGTTTTTATAATAATTAACTATACTAGAAAAAAATGGAACATCACCAGGTATTGTGTCATTAGAATCCACAAAATATATAATGGAAATAATTATATATTTTTCGTCGATCACCATATAAACTCAGCACAATTTATTATTATCCTATATGATTTCCCCATTTATCAAATTTCATGAATATAAATTAATGAAGTTTTAAGTCATCATTGAGTACAAAATTATGCTTTATCTAATTGGGATCCTATGTTTAAATCAATTTTTTTGTGAATTATTTTCATATTCCATTTATTTATATTGGTTTTTATACATCTGGTCATTTTGGATAGTTTTATATTTTTGTGACAACTATAAAAACCTTTGTTGATATTTTTTTGTTTTTTTCTATGTATTTTAACTATGTTTGGAAAAAACATCTTCTGGAGTATAATTTATTTAAAATAACAGCTTTCACTCATGAACAAAGATGGATCCTTGAGAATTCCTTTATGGGAAAATGTTTATAACTAAAAATGTAAGGACCCATCACCTAGGGATTGTGCTGTGACTACCCCAAGCCAGCCTTCCCTAGGCCAGGGGCTAGTGACTAGCATCGGAAAGGAAAAACCCAAAAAGGGAAGGCATTTCCATTAATATGTAACACCCCAAGCTTCCATGGTACGATCCTCTTTTAATAATAGAGCAGCGTGTGTTGTATGCAACCTAGAGTTCTAACACACCGCGAACAATAAATGTAGTAGTTATGAACAGTAATACCCACTATTCGAAATTTAATAAATTTTATATTTCAAAATGGACTTCATTTTTTTATTCTGAATATCGAAATTAACATATGTTGAATTTTTCGTATTTTTCTGAGAACTTCCAATTTGTGATGATTATACAATTGAGTGGTTCTAAAGTTTAATAAGAATATATTTTTACCATTTTATCAAATGGTGGTCATTAGAATCAATTTCACTATGAAATTGTACATAAACAATTGTCAATCTTTTGATTGATATTCTTTCATAAAAATACGCTATTTGTTGTGACAGTAGGAATTAATTATTAAATTAATTAATTAAACTTATATGTTTTTAAATTTTTAAAATATGCATCATTTTTGAATTAGTAATATCAAATATATCTTAGGGTTAATTTTTGGTGTTGCTCTGAAAAACATCGATTTTTGATGATTAGTGAAACCACTAAGTGGTAGTTAAAAAAATTGTTTTTTCATTTAAATGAAAATTTTCCACCTCTATGATTTGAATTTCCAAAATTCGACATACATCATTTTCATTAGGATGTAAAATGTGGATCAATGGGATTAAAATATTTTTTGGTGAATAGTAACTTTTATGTTCTATTAATCGCGATTAAAGTTACCTAGTGAATTTTAAGATAAAAATGATACTATAAAAATATGAAAATATCTTGAAACTTTTCCTACACTTATTGGATAAGTCATGTCCGACCAAGAAAATCCATGAGTCAACTTTGGGACCCCATGGAGCCACTTTGGTAAGAAAATGACATTAATAACTTTTTATTTAAAGTAAAAATAAAATTGTCACAAACATGTGTTGTTTTTCTAAAACAATTATTACATGGGGTTATATAAGTTAACTTTTAGTCTATAAATATTCATTGGAAAGATAAAACGATTTCATAAAACATTATAAATTTTATATAATTTTTATACATTAAATAAATTAAAATTTTTATGACACCATGATGATGTAGTGATTACCACATTAATCAACGATTTATATAAAATGAAAAGATAATGTAAAATCTAAGACATAAACTTGTCAAAAACCTATTGGATGGGTATATTTATAACCCTTATCACATTATCCTCGAAATATATAATTTTGGGAGCTTTTACATCCAAAAATTACTTCATAATATTGTAACATTTCATTACTTTCCAAGAGTGCCCCTCTTCTCCTCTTATAAAAGTCCCCCACCACTACCACCTTATTTACACCTTCAAAGCCATTTGGCTCGGACGACCTCTTCCCAAATACTCTCTCACCTTCCATATATTACTCTTAGAAGCCTAAAATTGGGCATAATTCTTCCCAAGGAAGCCATTGGATCAAATCAAAAAGAGTTACCCGATTTTAAGGTAATTCCTTCTCTTATGTTATTTTGTATTATTTTTCTTCTCTAACCCCATAACCTATTTTTATTCCATTTTTTTGTAAAAAAATACTATCATAAATATACTAGGATTATGTTATGAGAAGTATATGATTTTCACTTACACACACCTTCGTATAATGGTTAAAGAATATATTGTTTCTGTGGTTGGAGAATTTCTGACTCACGAAACGATGATTGTTCAATATTATTTTAACACCTCTCATGGTGACCATTAAGATGTAACTATATTTATATATGATATATATTATGTTTATGTTATCCTTATTCTTCTTTATTTCTCATTTATGGCATACCTTTATGATTTCCATTACGGGTAAACGCGATAATTTCATTTTAATAAGTGCGGACTACCGCCCCCTCAAAGTGATTTGAATCGTTAATGCCATATGTGGGATGTATAAAGGATGGTGTAAATGATATCATATATGATATTATACTGGAATTATATTATACCTTTATATCATTATTATTTCACTCCATTAAATATGAAATATAAATGAAAGTGGTGTTCATGCGTACGTTCGGCTTACCGTCTCCAAGAACGGTGCATTTCACTTCATACCTCTAAATGTTATGTAATATTATGAATGAATGTATATACTGTATATATATTATATAAATGATATCTAAATCATGAATATAATTTTAGAGATAATGGATATTCTACCACATAAACAACTTGTAATTATAAGTAGTTTATTATTTACTCTAGTACCAAAGATCGACAAAACGATCGTTATTAAATTAAATAATTTCATAATGTTAATAACATGGTAATAAGTGATATAAAAGGAATAATGAACATGAAAAAGGTTCTTAATCAGTTAGAAATTAACTCTATTTTATTATTCATGAGGTTAAAGAACGATCAAGTCAAGTTAGAGAGGAGGTAAGAGAACTTCTTAACCCAATTTCTATTCTTGGGGTTAATCTCTTACTTTCAAATTATGTCATGATATTATTATGTCCTTTCTTGTATTTGTACTTTCATTATGTGTACATATAGTTAATACACATAATAGATTTTTTTTATTTTAAAAAAATGATCTTCGCAAGGGACTTTGTCTTAATCTACTTTTATTGAGGCTTATTTTGATTTATACACAACATTCTTTTATACGATGTATAAACCCATTTGACTATTACGTTTTTTCATGAGGAATTTTATTTATATGAAGAATTTTACTAAATGACAAAATGGAATGTTTTTTTTGTCGTACGTATGCGGGGACAACGACTTCTCCGCCACCGTGGCCATTATTTGAGTTTCGGCTTCCTTTACAAGCCATATCTTTTTTATATGATAAATAATTAAAAAAATTTAATTTTATTTTATTTTGGTATTGAAAATGGGTTTTAAAGTGTTTTTTATATCAATTGGTTGTATTGATATCTTGTGATTGAAATGTGGAAATTTTATGTTTCCATTATGCTTGTTTTATGTGATACGATTATGTTATAGTTTATGATATGTTGAAACCTGTTAATATGAGGAATTTATTGGAATTAATAAGTGACAGGTGGATCCCACTATAGCTCCTCGATGCATCTATAGGTCTAATGAGACAAACTAGTGTCTTGGCACGAGGCCTTAACAAAATCTTATTTGTAGTCTTGGCATGAGGCCTTGGCTGCGTAGTTATGATAGTCTGGCATTATGCATTCCATCATTATGAAAGTGGTTATTGATATTGCATGTGATTATTCTACTAGTAAAAATACCATGTGAATAAGTAAATGGAATTATTTCATTTTATGTTTTCCATATTACGCTGAAGTTCAATATTAAAATGATTTTGTTTTAGTTATACATTTCCTTAAATGTTTATGTTTATTTATGAAAGCTTCCGCAATATTGTTATCCTTAATTAGAATCTGAGCTCACCCCTTTTCAATGTTTTAATATTTCACTGGATGTGAAGAAGTATTTTATGAATGACCTGTAGGGAAAGTCAGAAGGGGATATGAGTTTGGACAATGGAGACCATGTTATTGTATTTTTTCACTTTATGATGTAATGTAACTTTTATGAATGTATCTAGTGTTTCCAAGGCTACTAAAATTATCGGTGTTTCGAGAAATGATATTTTGTGATCATGCCAAAGATACGTAATAATGCACCGACTCTGGGTAACTAGGGTCGGGGTATTATAGTTGGTATCAGAGGATGTTTAGTAATAACCTTAGAAACTAGATTTAGATAAACTCCGATTAGAGCACATAGACCTAAGATAAAATTTGAGTATTAATATAGAATAACTTCCTAGACTTTTGGTCTTATAGAGATTGAGTGAGTTTTCCAAGCAATACATACCTGTCTAGATACGAGCAAGTAGAGGCGGCTCTGGCATAGATGTAACTAGGGGAAAACCCGAAAACAATGCTTTGAGCTAGACTCGAACAGGTACTGGTGCATGACAACGAGCCTTGCTGCACTCTTGGTTACGGCACTCCCAGGGGATATGCATAGGATAATTATCGTGTTCTTTACAAACCACTATAAAGGGTTATTATTATATACTTCCTCAAGGAAAGAATTTTTATGATTATGGATTATATCAATAAATAGTTAAATTTATGTTATGTGTTTTTCAAGTGTGTAATTATGTATTTTTATTAATAAACTAATCTAGTTTATGCGATTTTTTAGAAATGGTGCCTATTGGGAGGAATGGAAACTGTATCAATTCCCGCACTCCATGTAGGGAATTTCCTCCTGCTCAAAATAATTATAGTGGAGCTGGTGATACAACTGGTGCTGGTCAGCTTATCACCATACTGGGACAAATCACTCAAGTTGTGAATAGTAACCATACTCTTATGGAGCTCCCTGATCAGCAATGTGGAGGATAAATGTTAGACCGCTTCATGAGGCAACAACCACCAATATATAATGGGGTTACAAATCTATTATTAGCTGAGCAATGGATAAACTCCTTATAGAAATTATTCCATGCCTTGGGGAGTAGCTAAAGGGAGAAGGTTGTCATGTCTGTTTACTGCCTCACTGATGATGCCAATCAATGGTGGTTGCTGATTCAAAACACAAAGGATGATGAAGAAGTATAAAGTATGAAATGGATGGAGTTTAAGGATATTTTCTTAGAAAAATACTTTCCACATGACAATCCAGCAGATATGGAAAGGAATGTTTTGATTCTGAGGCAGAAAGAGGATAAGAATGTCGCAAAGTATGAGGCTAACATTACAAGGTTAGCAAAACATGAAGCAGATTATATATGTAACCCAAGAAGTAAGATTGATCATTTCATTTATGGGTTAAAACCATTTCTCCGTCAAGCTTTAGTATCACAATCTTTCTCAACATACCATGATATAGTCTCGTGTGCTATCAAGACAGAAACGGAATTATCTAAGTCTTATGTAAAAAAGTAAAGCAATAGAAGAAGAGAATGGTGGAACAAGAGACAGATAAAGTGAAAAAGGGAATGAAGTATTTTACATTATGCGATAATTTTGGGATGAATCCCCCCGGTACTTGCCTAAAAGGAATTGGAGTTTGAAAAAAATGTGGAGAAAAAGGTCACTAATCTCATGATTGTAAGGGAAAGAAAGAGGCTATCAATGTTGAATTCTACAATTGTAGGGAAATGGGGAACTATGAAAATGAATGTCCTAATATTCAGGGAAACATACCTCAGAAATGACCATGGGATCAACGAAAATCTCATGATGTTACTATAGTTGATGTGGAATAATTAATGTATTGGTGCTTTTGGACTCAAGGATTATATTCTGGTTATATGAATAATGTGATATATATAAGTATTGTACTGTAGTACTTGTTGTTTTCATTAAGGTTTTAATATTATGAAGGTAATCATATTTTTATATGTGGAAATAAGAGAAACAATACATTGTTTGAGTAATCTGATGATACAATTGATTTTTTAATTTAGAGACCTTTTAGAGAAATTCTGGATGGAGGTATTTTGGATAATAATAAAGGTTGGAATGGATTAATTTTAACATTGGATAGTATTGTTTAAGGTTAAATCATATATGAATATTATTTTTGGAATATTATAATACTATAGTTTTAGAAAAATAACAACCTTCGGGTTGGGGGATAACCCATCGCGTCGGACAAAGCTGTAGGAATCGAACCCACAACCATAGTGCGACATGCCTTTATTACCTACCACTATCATACAGGAAGTCCATGGTTATTAAAAAAAGTTTTTCCAATCTAAATGGTATGTGATAATATTTGGAACCTTATATAATTATGATAAATAGAATATTTTTGAGTTCTATTACCTTTTGGAGTGAAATATGGGTTTGTGGTAAAAATTTATTAATGAATAAAAGTCTACTTGACAAGTAAGTATATTTCCTTACATTCTTAGTAAATCTCCTAAATAAAATCATCAACTTTATGAAATGTAACTTAAATCAAAAATGTTGTCGGTGAAATTTTCCAATTGGGGAATCAATAACCGTTTAACCAATAACATTTTTGTGATTTTCTTGTAGTTAACTTTCTCCTAATCATGTTTTACACAACTCTCCATCAGACCTTGATGGTTTTTTCCTCCATATCCATATCATCATAGAATCCTAGTATAGGCTATCTCGGGTGGCCTTTGTACTACTCTTTCTTTCTTTTAAAGTTATATTTTTATTAACCCTATTTCTGATGTGGGTTTTCCACAAAGGTATTTTCTATTTTCAATCTTTTATTTTCAAAGAAAAATTTTAAATTGAGAGGATAAAATTTATTATAGGAGGGGATAATGTAACACCCCAATCTTCCATGGTACGCTCCTCTTTGAATAATAGAGCAGCGTGTGTTGTACGCATCTCGAGTTCTAACACACTACGACCAATAAAAGTAGCAGTTATGAATAGTAATACCAACTTTTTGAAATTATATAAATTTTATATGTCAAAATTGACGTCATTTTTGGATTCCAAATATCTTAGTTATCCTATGTTGAATTTTAAGTATTTTTCTGAGATCTTCTATTTTTTGATGAATAGTGAAAAATACATAAAACCGAATTTTTTAATAAAAATAATTTATATTGATAAATTATACAATTTAGTGGTTCTAATGTGTAATTAGAATATATTTTTACCATTTTATCAAATGGTTGTCATTATAATTAATTTCACTTTGAAATTGGACATAAACAATTGTCAATCTTTGGATTGATATTCTTTCTTAAAAACAAGCTATTTGTTGTGACAATAGGAATTAATTATTAAATTAATTAATTCAACTTATAAGTTTTGAATTTTTTAATTTAGACATCATTTTTGAATTAGGAAAATCAAATATATCATAGGGTTATTTTTTGGTGTTGTTCTGAAAAACATCAATTTTTGATGAATAGTGGAACCACTAAGTTGTAGTTAAAAAACTGCTTTTTTGTTTAAATGAAAATTTACCACCTCTGTGATTTTAATCTCCAAAATCCTAAATACATCATTTTTATTAGGATGTAAAATTTGGATCAGTGGGATTAAAATATTTTTTGGCGAATAGTAAATTTTATGTTCTATTAATCTCGATTAAAGATAATTAGTGAAATTTAAGGTAAAAATGATATTATAAAAAAATGAAAATATCCTGACAGTTGTCCTACCATTATTTTATGATTCATGGCCGACCAATACAATCCATGGGTCAACTTGGGGACCCCATGGAGCCACTTGGGTCAGAAAATGACATTAATAACTTTTTATTTAAAGTAAAAATAAAATTGTCACAAACATGTGTTCTTTTACTAAAGCAATTATTACATGGGGTTATATACGTTAACCATTCGACTATAAATATTAATTGGAATGATAAAACTATTTCCAACAACATGATAGTTTTATCCAATTTTTATACATTAAATAAATTAATATTTTTAGGACACCATGATGATGCAACGATTACCTCATTAATTAACGATTTAAATAAAATGAAAAGATAACATAAAATCTAGGACTTACACTTTTCAAAAACCTATTATATGGGTATATATATAACCCTTATAACATTATCCTTGTAATATATAATTGTGGGACCTATGAAATCCGAAAATTACTTCATAATAATGTAACATTTCATTACTTTCCAAAAGTGCCCCACTTCTCCTCTTATAAATGCCCCCCACGACTACCACCTTATTAACACCTTAAAAGACATTTTTCTTGGACTACCTCTGCCCAAATACTCTCTAAAAATACCTATATTACTCCTAGAATCCTCACTTTGGGTAGAAGTCTTCCCATGAAGCCTTTGGAAAAAATCTAAAAGATTTACCCGATTTTAAGGTAATGTCTTCTCTTATGTTATTTTGTTTTATTTTGCTTATCCAACCCCTTAAACTCTTATTATTCCATTATTCTGTAACAAAAGCAGTCTATTAAATATAGTAGGATAATTTTATGAGAATTATTTGACTTACAATTACACACACCTTCGTCTAATGGTTAAATAACATACTGTTTCTTTGGTTGGCGAATTTCTGCCTCACGATACGATGATTGTTAAATATTAATTTAACACCTCTCATGGTGGCCATTAAGATGTAACTATATTTATATATGATATATATTATGTTTATGTTTTCCTTATTCTTCTGTATTTCTCATTTATGGCATACCGTTATGATTTCCATTATGGGTAAACGCAATAATTTCATTTTAGGAAGTGGAGACTACCACCCCATCAAAGTGATTTGAATCGTTAATGCCATATGTCGGATGTATAAATAATGGAGTAAATTATATTATATATGATATTATAATGTAATTATAATATAGTTTTATATCATTATTATTTCATTCCATTAAATACAAAATTTAAATAAAAGTATCGTTAATGCATACGTATGGCTTACCGTCTCCATGAACGATGCAATTAATTTCTTACCTCTAAATGTTACGTAATATTATGAATGAATGTATATAATGTATATATATGATATATATGATATATAAATCATTAATATAATTTTGGAGATAATGGATATTCTACCACAAAAACAACTTGTAATTATAAAAATTTATTTTTGACTCAAGTACCAAAGATTGACAAAACCAACGTTATTAACATAAATAATTACATAATGATCATAACATTGTAATAAGTGATATAAAATAAATAATGAAATTGAAAAAGGTTCTTAATCAATTAGAAATTAACAGTAGTTTATTATTCAGGATTTTAAATAATTATCGAGACAAGTCGGACACGAGGAAAGGGAACTTCTTAACCCATTTTCTATTCTTTGGGTTAATCACCAACTTTAAAATTATGTCATGATATTATTATGTACAATCTTGTAATTTCACTTTCATTATGTGTACATATAGTGAATAAAAATAATAGATTTATTTTATTTTAAAAAAATGATCTTTGTAAGGGACTTCGTCTCAATCTCCTTTCATTGAGGCATACTTTGTTTTATACACAACATTTTTTTATACGGTGTATAAACCCCTTTGACTTTTATGTTTAATCAAGAAAATGTTTTTTATATGAAGCATTTTACTAAATGACAAAAGGGAATGTTTTTCTGTCATACGTATGCGGTGACAACATCTTCTTCACCGATGTGACCATTATTAGATTTTATGCTTCCTCTACAAGACATAACTTTTTTAAATGAAAAACAATTACAATGTTTTAATTTTCTTTTATATTGGTATTGAAAATTGTTTTGAAAGTGTTTTTTTATATCAATGTGTTGTATTGATATCTTGTGATTGAAATGTAGAAATGTTATGTTTCCTTTATGCATATTTTATTTGATACGATTATGTTATGGTTTATGATATGTTGAAACCTGTTCATATGTGGAATTAATTGGACTTAATAAGTGACGGGTGGAGCCCGATATAGCTCCTCGATGCATCAACAGGTCTCATGAGAAAATCTAGTGTCTTGGAACGAGGCCTTGAAAAAATCTTATTTGTAGTCTTGGAAAGAGGCCTTGGCTACGTGGTTATGATAGTCTGGCATTATGCATTCCATCATTATGATTGTGGTTATTGATATTGCATGTGATTATTCGACTAGTAGAATAACCATGTGAATAAGTAAATGGAATTATATCATTTTACTTTTTCCATATTATGCTGATGTTCAAGATTAAAAGGATTTTGTTTTAGTTATACATTGCCTTAAATGTTTATGTTTATTTGTGAACACTTCTGCAATATTTTTATCCTTACTGGGCATCTGAGCTCACCCCTTTCTTTGTTTTAATATTTTTCAGGATGTGGAGGAGTATTTTATGAATGACCTGCAGGGATAGTCATAAGGGGATATGAGTGTGGACTATGGAGACCATGTTATTGTAGTTTTTTACTTTATGATGTAATGTAACTTTTATGAATGTATCTAGTGTTTCCAAGGATACTAAACTAATCTGTCTTTTGAGACTTGATCTTTTCTGATCATCCCAATGCTCTGTAATAATGAAATTACTCTAGGTAACTGGGGTCGTGGCGTTACATAAACCATGCACACACATCGAAAGGGAACACTCCATGTAGGAAAAACATGATGAAAAATAAGTCATTCAACCACCACTAAGAACCACAACTGAGAGTAAAAGTATGCATTGAAAGTAAAAGGGGGGAGTATACAAACCCAATTGAACTAGTAGTACAAAAAAGTAAAAAAATGCTCCAGAGATCATCTTCCTTGGATCCAACCTAATGTGTATTTAAATATAGTCACTACGGCTCAACAAATCAATTGGATTCCTCTGTGTACCATCTAGCACTGGCTCTCGATGTCTCTGTCAATCTATCTATCATCTGCACAAGACACAAAAATGTATAGGTGAAACCCATGTAGGGGTTAGTATAACAATACTCGGTAGGGACCCCAAGACCTCTAAAGGTATCTCTAAATTCCACAAGCAAAAAAACGAATCAAGATCTCAATCACAAGTCACTAAGTAAAATACCGCTCACACCAGGTATACAACATATGAATATGAATAAAGATGATTAGTTATAAAGGTAGTTCATCTTATTATGTCGTGAGGATTTTGATGATCGAACGCATAGGGTCACTATGTGTTGACCCATAGTGTATCTCTAGGTGCTGACCCATAGAGGATCGCTAAGTGATAACCAATAAAAATCTCATGGTGTTGACCCATGAATGATTGCTAGGTGCTGACCCGTAGAGGATAGCTATGTGCTGAACAATTTAGGAATGCTACATGATTACCCACAGAGGATCACTATCTGATGACCAAACGATGATCACCAAGTGTTGACCCATAAATGATCGGTAAGTGCTAACCCATAGAGGATTGGTATTCTTTCATCATGTCACTTCTAGGCACTAGATTCCATCACATTGCATGATTGTTTTCTAAAGGATCCACACCTCAAGCCACTAGTCATATCACAACCACCATGAGGTCCCACATATAAGTAACCAAAACTACAATATTTTCATAAGGGATCCAACGTGATAGACGGTGTGTCAATTAGATGACTAGTATATAAAATATATGCAAAAAGGTTAATAAGGCCTAAATGGATTTGAGTCCATTCAAACCCAGAAAACTCCATCTTTTGTGAAAACTCAAGTGGAGTATCTAAAAAGGACCCACCTAATCGCAAGTATCCTCACACCATAGATGGTGAATCAATTTGACACCCTGTATGTTGGTTACATCAGCTTTAGTGAAACAGTGCTGAATGGTTTGGGGTCCATTAAGGGTCCATCCCAGATGACATGTTGGGCACGCAGGTCTGGCTTGGCAGGTAGGTCCAGCCAGGCCTGTGGGTCTGGCCTACCTAGATAACTCGCACTCATGTTGTGGGCTGATCGTGCTAGACTGGACGTGGGGTTTCTAGTTCTCCCACCTGGTGGCACCTGCGGGGCACCTCCCTATCTCCCAAAAAATTTAGCACAAGGTGGTCCTTTTGCGCTATCTGAGATGTACTCTCTCATCCACGCAGCACGTCAGCCCCGTATTCTCCACCCTCTATAGTCATTTGTCCATGGCCACATGTCACCGCGGTGCATGCGGGTGCCACCATCTCCATGCAGCCAGCACTGGCATGTCGTTGCTGCTAGTCACCAGAACCCCCATACTAGTGACACCTTTTGCGTGCCACCAGAGATACTCTGGTGGTCCGTTGTCTGTATCATTTTCTCCTAATATCCTCTTGAGTTTACACCTTCACTGCGAGCCCCTTGTATTCTCTTTTTCATCCCGTTACTCGATCGCCCATGAAAAAATGAAAAATATCAAAGAGAGGCCGAGTTTCCGGGCATTTTTCGGATTTTCATGCGCCCCCGCATTAGCATTTTATCATATTGTGATAAAAATAATCATATAGATTAAGCAAAACCCCAAATCAAGACCATGCTAGAACCTTCCTCAAGAACAAAGAAGTCACGTATCAACCCATTTGTCTATTGATCCAAGTTCATTTTATTATTTCATAATGGAATAAAAGGAAACATTGAACACATTGAACAATTAAATAACCTACCTATATTTTGTGGAATCTGTTGCAGATGAATAAAGTAATTCTACGTTCATTATCATTCGATGTTCATCACCACTCATCGATCTCTGGATTAGTTTCTCCAGTGGTCTTCATTCAATGGTCATTCTTTGTTGAAGGTTGATGTCCCTTGAATTACTTTAGAGGTTTCTCCCATGTTCGTTTATTCATTTTCCAATGTGTAGAATTATAAAAAGATACAATCATGATGTTGTGTTCATTATTATGGTATGTTAATAAACATAAATTAATACACCATTAATTGAACAAGTATTGTGGTTTCACCACAAAAGAAACAACTCTATAAATGAACCTCATTTAACGGTCATCGTTATGTTGTAGTTTCTCCAACCATCACTCAATGGTTGAGGAAAATAGTAAAATAACTCAAATTGTTATTTTATTATTTTTCCAAAAAGTCAAAAAATTTACTTTTCGGTTTGACCCTTTTAAGCAGAAACTTTTTTTTCAAAAGAATATATCGGCGCTATGAATCCTAGAATTACAAAGTGAATGGTTTCCTCAAATTTTTAATCCAATAAATTTTTAAAATATAGAAAATATGGCTCCAAAATTTATTGAACATAACCTAATGAAGGTTCAAAAATCTATTCCGGGATCTCTAGGACTTTAAATCACTTGCCATAGATTTTCACAGTCTCATAACAATTCCATATAATTTATAAGAAAATTAATATGGAATTTCTATGTCTTCACATTATCCTCACCATAGGGCATTACATCCACTAAAGACACAAAAAAAACATATAAATACAATTGGGTCCTTGGGCGTGAATTTGAGCCTCTTATTCCCATGTTCTCTCCTAATGATTCTCATGCTACAACCCTACGCACAATAGAGGAATCGCCCCCCCTCGTAGGTGCTTCTCCGATCAATCCTCTATTTCCATTGGGAACCCTGCGAACATTGTCCCATCTCCAATATCTAGCTCTCCCCATTTGATGGTGTTTGATTGATCATGAACATAACTCCTCAGCTATGACACATGGAAAACATTATGCACCTGGAGAATTTGTGGGGGAAGAGCGAGGTGGTATTCCACCATGGAAACTCTACTAAGAATCTAGAAAGGTCTAATGAACCATATAGATAGCTTACTTTCACGACAAAGTTCCCACAATCCTCATTGGGGTGAGACCCGTATGAAGACATGGTCTCCCTCCATGAACTCCAATGGTCCCTATCTCTTATATGCATTATACTTTTTCCATCTCTGTGCAGTCTTCATCTGCTTCTAGATGATCTGCACCTTCTCAGTTGTATCCCATACCAACTCTACACCCAGAGGTACTGACTCTCCAAGGTCCTTCCTACATAGAGTTGATTTTCATGGTTCCTTGTACATTGCCTCAAATAGTGCCAAGACAATGGTGGTGTGATATATTTTGTTGTATGTGAACTCCACCAGTGGTAGGTGGTCCTATTAACTATAGAAAAATTCATGGACACAGGAATGAAGCATGTACTTAGGTGCATATGTTGTCTTCTCTATTTGACCATCTTTATGTGGTTGAAAGGGGGTTGTCAAGCATAATTGAGTCCATAACTCCACCTCTAATACCTTCCACAACCAGGATGTAAAACATGTGTAGCTATCTGAATCTATTGTCGATGGTATCCTACTATGTTGTACAATCAATTGAACATAGAGTTTTGTCAAGCCCTTCAATGAATCTTAATCATAGATGGGTAGAAAATGGGATAACATGGTGATTTGGTCAATGGTCAACCAGATAGAGTTGTGGCACCTTGAAATGCATGGTAACCTAGTTATGAAGTCCACTGAGATACCATACCACTTCCATTTCGATAACTCTTGTGGTTGTGAAACTCCTTCTAGATCTTCAATCTCGGCCTTCATGTGATGACAAGTGAGGCCTCATGAAACAAACTCTTCCACTTCTTTCTTTATCCCTAGTCACTAGTACAGACATCAGAGTTTTTGTTACATCCTTGCCACTACAAGATTTACCACTAATGACTATGTATGGAACTCCCTCAATACTTCCTCTCATAACATTACTGATTCCATGATACGTCCTCCAAAAAGGATGACGTTATCCCCACCTATCAAAAATATATTAGAATCCTGTCATGAGGTTATCTGGGTACATCGGTCCTCACAGTCAACATTCCCATGATATGCCTCTCAAACTCGCTAAATGAGTGGGGGATTTATAGTCATATAATGAAGGTATACTGCTCCATCTATCTCTAAGAAGGATATCTGTAATGCAGCTAGATTCTTTGTCACCTCACTCAACAGTTTTAGAAAAGACCTCCTGCTAAGTGTGTCTGCTACTACATTCCCATCTATATGAGTATAAAATATATCAAAGTCATAATCCTGGAGGACCTCAATCCATCATCGCTATCTCAACTTCAAGACCATCTGTGAGAAGATATACCTGAAACTCGTGTGGTCAGAGTAGATAGTAAACCATTCATCTAGAAATTAGTGTCTCCAAATCTTCAACAAAAAGACTACTGCTTCTAATGTAATGAACTGGATTTTTTCCATTTAATTTTTTTAAAATTATATGCAATTATTAAAATTCTGTGAAAATTGACGACGCGTGGTTCTGAGGCCCGGTGTGATAGGAATGAACTTGTGCACATTTTTTCAGGTATGTTCAATAATCATGTGACTGACATTTTTTAAATATTGAACTAGTGATCGGAATTGAAAAATAAGGGCACTGTTGAACTTGACACACTGATATTTTCTTAAATATAACTTCACCTCAAATGCAGTATGTCTATGGTGAAAATTATTTATCAGACTTTTCTTGGAAAAAAATAAAATAAACATGCATTTTTTTATTTATGAAATTAAAACCCCCCATTTTTAATTTTAGTGGTGAGGACCACCTGATATTTAAACCCCCCCTCTATTTGAATATAGTGGTGGGTACCACCCAAAACCCTTTTTAATGTGAGAAAACCATTGGAAGTCTCCCATATTAATGATCCAACTTATTTGATTTAAGGTGACACATTAATGTTCCATGTTTAATTTAATAAACACAATTATATTTGGATCCTCACTTCTTTGTTGGGAATTTTTGGAAAAAGATATATTGGGAGATCCTTTGGAAAAATATTCTCCAATGAAGTATAAATTTTCAGATCAAGAAAGTTTACGTTGGAGCGTGGTTCCAAAGCGTGTTGCGGGAGAGACGAACGTTGATGCCCTTCATCGACTTCACCTTCATCCCCACGACACCTCTAATGAACATCAAGGTAGAGGATTTACATTTAATTGTGATTGAATTTAAATGATAATTATTCATATTATGGACTCACAATGAGGATGGACAAAGTAACATGGCCATCGTCCCACACATATACCTTGCCCCATTATCATCTGTTCTTCATGTGTTCTTCATGTGTTCATCAATGTCAAATATTTAATGATGCTGGAAACATATTGTTTTGTTGAGCATAATGTATGGATGTAGAGACCTCGACTCGATGATCGTGAATATGGGAACATCACAATTTTTGTGCTTGGGACGATGCCATGATGGCTCGAAGAATAATGTGGCGGCTGACATCCGGTTGACCACGAAAAAGGGAGGCCCGCATCTGTGTCGTTGGTTGAGTAAGCGGCCATGGCCTGTCAGCTATGGTGGAGAAGGGTGGCGGCTGAAATCCAACCAGCCACGTGGCGGAGCAGCGACACGTGTCCCCGCCACTAGAGCTGGAGGTCGCGACCGTTTGGCCACAGCGGAGGCCTGAGGGAGGCCGGCACCCGACCACCCATAGTGGAGTAGCAGCACATGACCTCGCCGTTGGGAGGAGGAGCAGTCAGAGCACTGGCCAACCATTGTGGATGGGCAAGACCTGCTCATGATAAGTGGGTGACATGGAATCGCTTAAAGGTTTTTCCCTTTGCTGTTCTGAATGGAAAGGGGGTAGCTCCCCCGTCGGTGCCAGCTCGACAGACCGTGTCGCACAATCAGGGCTTTCCCATCGGTCCGGGTAGTACCTTCATTGTATGGGCCAGTCTGTGACCCAGGCCGACAAGGTCAGGTCGACATAAATTGGTTTGGGCTGGACCCTAGTCCAATTAGACCCAGATATGCCTTTTTGGCTGTAACATGAGAACTGTGTGTCCATTTGATGAACAATCTGTGGCAATAGAATCTTGGTATCGAGACCTTCATTTTGGAATACTCAAATTGAGTTTTTGAAAATGTTGGAGTATGTCTGGGTTGGATCGTACACCGAATCCAACCAGGCCCTCGGATCGTAAACACTAATAACTTACAAACTGGGCATTTGATTGATGCACTGTATGTTGCATTGGGTCCCTTATGACCTGAACCTCCTTTGGGTTACTCCTTTGTGGATAATAGTTCCAGTCGATGTATGAATGATATCTCGATAGATAGATTCTATAGAACTCTAGCGCACTGGGTACGAGGATTCAAGTTGCTGGAAGTGATGTAGGGGTTGGAGACGGATAATACGGAGGTTAGTTACCTATCGATTATGGACGAGTCAGATCTTGTGTGGAAAATTGGAGGGGGTTTGTACCTATAGATCCTATGTGGTTCAGCACAAAGCGATCTTGTGTGGGTCAGCGCATATCAATCTTGTGTGGGTCAGATCCGGTGTGGATCGGAGCTCAGTGATGTTGTGTGGGTTAGCACATACCAATCCTATGTGGGTCAGCGCTCAATGATCTTGTGTGGGTCTGCACATACCAATCATGTGGGGGTATAATCCATGGTGGGTTATTGTAGGGGTTAATACATATTAGAGATACCTGTGGTTTCATTGGATCGATCCTTATAGCTAGAGACTTTTACGGGAGCGGATTCGACGATTACACACTGGTGCGAAAAGTGTAAGCTTACTCTAGGAGGCGAGATCTACGACTAGGATCTCCTAGTAGTGGTGTTGAGGCCTTATGACGTCATCTTGGGTATGGAATCGATATACACAGTCCCTACTAGGATCGACTATATTAGTCGCAACATGTCGTGTGTCTACACGGATGGGACCAGTTTTGCCTTCACCAACGAGAAGAGAACCATTGCAGCATATGATGGACTTACCCAGTAGAGGGTGCAGCTGATCACACATTAGTTGGTTGGCCATAACCTCAGGGCAGTTGATGTTGAGATTTTGAACTATCCTATTGTGGTCGACCTGTACACTGATGTTTTCCGTGATGATGTTCCGGGTCTACCTCCCCATGGAGAGGTGGACTTTTAAATCGTCTTGTACCCTAGGACATCATAGATATCAACCCCAACATATCAGATATCACCCGCAGAGCTTCGAGAGCTACGAGTAAAACTACATAACTTGCAGATAAAGTGATTCATTAGGACCAATGTTTCTCCTTAAGCACCCTCAATTTTGTTCTCCAAGTTGACATATGGGAGATTGAGACTCTGTGTGGACTATCGGTTCCTAAACCAGGTGACCATGAAGAAAAAGTAACCACATCAGAGGATTGATGATCGTTTTGATTAGCTAAAGGTAACAAGATAGTTTTCAAAGATAGAACTCAGATCATGTTATCACCAGCTCAAAGTACGAGACACAGATGTGCAAAAGACAGCCTCCAGATGTCAGTAGAGCCATTATGAGTTCCTGATTATGCATTTCAGTGTAACCAATTCCCCAATAGTGTTCATGGGACTCATGGACATGATCCTACATCTATATGTTGATCAATTTGTTATAGTATTAATCAATAACATCCTGATATACATAGCGATGGAGCAAGATCATTCCTATTATCTTCAAATTGTTTTGGACACACAATGAGAGCACTGACTTTATGGTAATCTCTCAATGTGCTAGTTCAGGATATGAGAGGTCCACCTTCTGGGACACATCATCTCAGAGGCTAGAGTTTCGGTGGATCCATCAAATATTGAGGTCTTACATGTTGGGGATCCACCCAAGAGTGTGACAGATGTGTAGAGATTACAAGGTTTGGTCAGTTACTACTGAAGGTTTATACCTAATTTTTCTAGACCTGTAGCACCCTTATCAACATTGATGAAAATGGGGTAATCCTTTGTGTGGTTGGATAGATGCTAGGGGAGTTTCCAGGAGCTAATTCCAAGATTGATGAGTGCCTCTATCTTGAGGATACCAAAGGAAGGCGTTGGGTATGTTGTATAATGTGACACATCAGCGACCCGGCATTGATGTGTCTTGATTTAAGAGCAATTAGTGATTATGTATGGATCTCAACAGCTGATAAATCATGAGAAAAACTACCCTATCCAAGAACTGGAGTTAGTAGGAGTGGTCTTCGCCTTGACGATGTGGAGACATTATTTGATGGGAAAACTTTTTATTGTCTCCTCTAATCACAAGAGTCTTAGGTATATCTTCTCTCAGAAAGACCTGAAACTGAGACATTGATATTGGTTTGAGTTCCTCTAGGTCTACGAATTCGAGATAGTCTATACTCCTGGGAAGGGGAATGTAGTATCAGATGAAATCTACAAGAGATTTGGTATACAGTTGCTGAGGGAGGCGACGAAGTAGCTAGCTGCTTTATGGATATCTTATGTGGACCGAGATGTAGCAGCCTATCTACAGTCTCTAAAAGTCATTCCCCCACTCCTTCAACGACTCAGGGAGGCGCAGTTTGGGGACACTGACTTTGAGGCTCTGCTCCCTCATATATCTATAGGATAGGTGCCAATTTGATTTCCTGATGATAGTGAGCATGTCATCCTCTTCTGAGGGCATACTATGGTACATGTAGCTCTACGAGAGTAAGTTTTGAGAGAGTTCCATACATACCCTCTAGAAGTATATGAAAGAGTGGATAAGATGTACTAGGACCTCTGGTGTCAGCACTGGTGTTCGGGAATGAAGAAAGCAGTAGCATAGTTTCTCTCACAGTGCCTCACTTGTTAGAAAGTGAAGGCAGAGCATCAGTTTTCAGTAGGCCTAGTTCAACAACTATATGTGCTAGAGTGGATGTAGGTTGAAATCTCTATGGACATAGTGAAAGGACATCCTCGCACATCCTGGGGTCAGGATTTTATCTGGGTGATCATTCATGGACTCACCAATTCATCCCACTTCTTACCTATCATAGATCAGGGACCAGTAGTGGGATTGGGATGCCTCTACATGCATGATATTTTATAGAATAATGAAGTTCCATATACGATTGTATCCAATCATGATTCACATTTTAATTCCTTTAAATGGAAGCGGTTTGAAAAAGGCATTCAAAATGATTCTATGGTTGTGAATCACCTTCCATCCTCAAACAGATGGTCAGATAGAGCAGACCATTCAGACCCTCGAGGACATGCTACTTGCTTGCGTCCTTGATTTTGGGATCAGTTGGGAGGATCACATGCCTTTGGTTTAGTTTGTGAACAACATAAACTATCAATACACTATCAGTAGGGCACTATTCAAGGCCTTGTATGGTCGACCATGTAGATCACCTATGTACTGGATTGACCTAGGGGAGTCAGCACTCGTGGGACCATAGATGGTACGGGCTACCATTGAAAAGGTGCATATCATCCAGGAGAGGATTAAGACTGCACATTGCAAACCAAAGTCTTATGATGACATGATATGGAGACATATAGAATGTGAGGATGGTGACCATGTATTTCTATGGGTCTTTCCTCAATGAGGTTTTCAGAGATTTGGCTATGGTGATAAGTTATCTATGAGATTCATCAGACCCTTTTAGGTCCTCAACAATGTTTGTTGTGTGGCTTACCACATAGATCTTTCACCTTAGTTTCACTGGGTGCACAAAATTTTCTACATATCCCTACCGAGGAGATAAGTAAATGATCTTTTACACCTAATTGTCTTGGGTGAGCAAGACATCAACAATGGGGTGATGTTTTTGGAGGTTTCAGTAGAGATTGAGGTTTGACGGGAGAGATTCCTTCATTGATGGTTTATTCATCTAGTGCATGTTCGTTGGTATCACAAGAACATCAAGGAGAGCACTTGGGAGAGGGAGGCCTAGATTCCTACTCAATACCCCCACCGGTTTCCCTAGTTTTTGTTTTGGATTCCAAGGACACAAAGCCTTGTGGTGGGGATAATGTAATGACCCAGATTTTATCCCAGTCATTTTTTAATTATATGGAAATATTAAAAGCATGCGAAAATTGACGGCACATGATTCCAAGGCCAAGTGTACACAGAATGAATATCTGAACTTTTTTTCAGGTACGTTCTGTAAACGCGAGAGCGGTGTTTTGTAACATTTTAACTGTTTCTCGGAATTGAAATCTGATGGCACCGTTGAACTCACATTGCCAATTTTATCTTGAGGAGACCTTCATATCGACCGTAGTTGTTTGAGGGTATAAATTAGATTTCTGAATTTTTTTGGGAGATAATAAACTAAATATTGTTTATTTTTATTTTGAAATTGAAACCTCCCATTTTGAATTCAGTGGTGTGGAACACACGAGCATGAAACCTCCCATTTGAATCTAGTGGTTGGGACCACTCGAACCCCCATTTAATGTGAGGAAACCATTGGAATTCTCCGAATTTAATGAGCCAACTTATTTGATTTAATGCTCCAACTATAAAGTGCCAACGTCAATTGAATTAACTCAATTAAAGTTGGATCCTCACTTCTTTGATGGGAATAGTTTGAAAAGGAGACCTTGGGAGAACTTTTGGGGAAATATTATTCAATGAAGAAAAACCTTGTGGATTAAGAATGTTGATGTAGTAGTGTGGTTCGGAAGTGAATTGTGGGAGCGACGAACGCTGACGCCCATCATCGACTTCAACTCCTTCCTCAAGACACCGCCAATGAACGTCAAGGTAGGGGATTTACTTTGATTTAAGATTGAATATATTTAAAAATTATTCATATTTTGTATTCACAACGATGATGGAAAAAATAACATGGCCATCATCCCACGCATATACCATAGCCCATTATCTTTTTTTCTTCACGCATTCTTCGTGCATTCCTCAACGCCAAATAATTAATAAAGATGGATACACAATGTTTTGTTGTGCATGTCATAAAGACATGGATCTCTCAAATCATTGATCATGAATATGCGCAAAAAAAATATTTCGGCCTTTGAACGATGTTGCGATGCCTTGCAGAAGAAGACGACAACCAACACCTAGCTGACCACCTGGAAAGAGCATTGTGTGCGTCCACGCTGCTGGTTGAGCAGGATGACGTAGCTCGTCGGCTGTGGTAGAGTAGTGTGGCCACTGGCTTCTAACCGAATATTTGGTAGAGCAGCGACACACATCCATGCCACCAGAGCAGTAGGTCGTGACCTCTTGGCCACGGTGGAGGCCAGAGTATGGCGGGCACCCGTCCGGTTGTAGTGGAGTAGCGGCGTGTGACCACGCCATTGGGAGGAGGACCAGAAGGAGCATCAGCCTGACATAGCGGATCTGCAAGACCCGCTCAGGTCTTGCAGGTGACTAGGAAGTGCCTAATGGTGATATATTTTGTTGTTCCGAACGGATGGGGGGCCACAACCCCTTCGGCACCAACTCAGGCCAATCACACCTAGCGCGTGTTGGATCGCGCCCAGCAGGTCGGGCCGTTCGTTCGTGGGCTGGTCCGGTCAATGGCCTAGTGGGCTAGGCATGCTGTGGCCTAGGCCAAAATTTTTTGGATGACCCGAACTGGGTCAGGTCAGACTAGACTGAGTGAGGCTGGGTCAGACCAGACCCAGGTCCATTTATTCCTAGATATGCCTTTTTGGTCATAACTTGGGACCCAGGTGTCTGTTTGATGAACTATCTGATGAACTGGAATACATAACTTAATATGGTCCATTTGGTATACTACAATATTGATTTGTATAATGTTGGATTATAGGTGAATTGGATCAAACCCCGAATCCAACCAGGCCCTCAGATCAGAAACATTGTTAACTTATAGACTGGTAATCGGATTGACGCGACGTCTGTTGCATTGGGTGACTTTTGACTTGAAGAACTTTTGGGTTACTCCTTTGTGAATCTTAGTGGAATTCGAGTTAATACTAATATCTAAAGAGACAGATTTTATGGAACACGAGTGCATGAGGTGCGAGGAATCCAGTGGCTAGCAGTGAGGCAGAGGATGGAGACAGATAATATAGAGGTTAGTTACATATATACATTGGGAAGGTCGGATCATGTGTGGGTCATTGCGGGGGTTGGAACCTAATGATACTATGTGGTTCAGTGCTCATTGATACTGTGTGGGTCATCACATATTGATTATTTGTGGGTTAGATCCTATGTGGGTCAGTGCTTCGTGATCCTGTGTGGGTAAGTGCATACCGATCCTGTGTGGATAGATCATGTGTGGTTGATTGTGGAGGTTACTACCAATTTATCATGTGTGGGAAAAACTCAGATAATCTGTAGTAGTGCCTCTTGACAGAATTAGATTACTTAGCTTCGTGAGTAATCATTTGTATTTCTATTCTTCACAGATACTTGTGTGAGATGAGTCTTATATATTCACGGTGTACCTATGTGGTACTATATCTTCTTGGGGTTACCTGTGTAGTACTTCTACCTTCATTGTGTTACCTTTTTGGTACTTCTACCTTAATGGTTTTTCCATTGTGTTATTCCTCCCTCCTATGTGAGATGAGTATATCTTGATAACTTATGTTTCTGTATGGTCATATTCCAAAGCAGGTTTGATAGTTGTTTTCATGTTTTTTGGTTTATCCTTTGTGGATTTGAGAGACCATTAGGGGTATCAGGGTCCCTACTGAGTATCATTATACTAACCCCTGCACGGGCTTCACCCGCACCTTGTTGTGTCTTGTGTAGATGACAGAAAACATAGACTAAGGATAATGGTACCAGGACTGGAGACTACTCAGATGTGGACCTTATATAGGCATACCACAGTGATGACCATTTGAGATATTTACCTACCTATCAATTAGGATAATTATTGGGTGTTTACAGCATCTTTTTTTTACTTGTACATTCTAGTATTACTTGTATCTTCTAGTTGGGATTGTATTTTGGCCCCTTTATTTTCTATACAAACCATGTATTACTATATAGTTTACTTTGTGCTTGTATCTAGATGTGTGCTAGGTTTGTGTGGGTTTAAAATTTATAAATTCAATGCCTTCATTTTTTAGGAAATATGCTTTTCTGTTCATATCTCCTTCGCCTAGCCTATGGAGGGTGGGGTTGGGGTAGTCACAGCACGGGCCCCAAGGGATGGGTCATGACAGCTAGCTCTAGGTCATGGGTCACGTACTTTTTCTAATGTTTCCTCAGATATCATGAGCCATATGTGATCACTTCTCACTCCTACATTTGGACACATCTGAATCCGGTCCAAGATGTCTCATGGTGGACTAAATGTCAAACTCCCTCATTTGGTAGCCTCAATATGGGGTCACTCGTTAGTCCCTACCTTAGCTCCTGGAAACTCTATTATTATATCATCCTCCATATGTAGTGTCTCCCCTTCTATGTCAAATCTGACAAGGTTTCAACAACTTTGGAATGGTCTGGTACAATTACATGGTAGCACCCAATCAACACCAGGAAATTCCACACCTAGGTCACACTCCTGGGTTGCTCCAATGAAATCACTGGCACTATCTTTTCCAGATCCATTTCAACTCCAACCTCCGACATTACATGTCCAATAAAGTGGAACTCCCATATCCAAAACTAGAACATCGAGTGTTTACCATAATAACGGTGCTCATGGAGTGTATTCCGAACTATCTATAGATTTTTGGAAGGATCTTGCTCTAACTCAGAGTACACCAAGATTTCATCAATGAAAACCATCCAGAAGAAATCAAGGTATGAATATAAGATCATGTTCTTGATTCCGATGAACATTGATGATGCGTTATTCTTGCCGAAAGGAATCACCAAGAACTTGTAGTGTCCATACCGGCATCTAAAGTATGTCTTCAGCACGACCTCATCACACACCTGAAGCAGATGCTAGCCTGATCAATGGTCTATTTATGAAAACCATCATGCTCTATTAACATGATCAAAGAGATCATCAATCCTTGGTAGAGGATACTTGTTCTTCGTAGTCACCTAGTTCAGACATTGATAAAACATGCAAAGCCTCAAACTCACATCTTCCTTCATTACGAACAAAATTGTGGCTTCCCATGGAGAAACATAGGGCCTTATAAACCCCATACTCTACAAGTCCTCCAACATTACCCTAAACTCATGATGTTCCATGAGAGACATCTGTTATAATTGTGTAGGTATTGGTTCCAACCTAGGGTACACACTGATATATATGTCTGCCTCTCTGTGAGGATGTAGTACCAGAATGTCCTTAGGAAATACATCTACAAACGAGTCCAAAACACCATGATTTCTTAGAATACTATCATCTACTACACCGAGACTGTGGCTAGAAAACTGATGAGTGATCATCTCCACCCTCCTATGAGATAGTCCATCATGTATTGAAAAGGTTTCCTTCTCACTAGTGAAGGAAAACATGGTCCCATCCTTGTTTACACACCACAGTATATGCCTAAAACAGTCAATCTGATCATGGACTGTGGATAACCAGTCCATACCAATGATTATTTTGTGAGGCCTCTATTATAATATTATGAGATCCAAATTGAACCTCTCTCCTCCTAGAGTAATCTCGCACTTCTTTCACTAGTGGGTAATAATAAAATCCACTACCATATGAGTCTCTAATGCTAAGGATCGAGCCAACGGCTCCACCGAAATCGTCGAGCTTCAAATGAGATTCATGGTAATTAAAGAGTGGATGGAACATATTTCCATAAGAATTTTATCTTCGGTGTAGTAGAAAAATATTTTTTCTTGAGTCATCTCCAGATCCCTATGGTAATTGGCCTCTACTTTTTGAATGTGAGCTCATCCCTATCCAGTTTCTCCCTAAGGCCGGGGTGGACATCTTGTGGGTGGGGGCAAGAGTACCTCAAACTGTCACCCACCACCTGCTGCACGAATGTCTCCTCTACCACATCCACTGTCTTGAAGAACTCCGTGCTCGAATATCTTCCATTTTATTGGTGGGCCCTTCACTATCTGCGGGTCATCTACGTGGGGTTTCAAGTAGTCTCACGCCATGTTCTCCTGTCCACCAGAAGAGTAAAAAAATATAGTATTTATATAACCTCCTCTACCTCACGAGATACGTTCCTACGACCCTACGTACTGGGGTCATCATCTTAATGGTTTGGCTTTCTTGGGCCTCTACGTCATCTGCCTACTGCCTACTGTAGATGAATCGACTTCCTGTCATCCATTGGTGGCTCTCACAATTGATGCCTTCTCAACATGTAATCTCCCCACCAATATTTCTCTCTCTAGTAGTCCATCATGCGTTTGGATGTTGAAAGTCATCATGGAAACCATAATCTACCATCAGAGTCCATTATCAATGGTCCAGGCTCAGAAGAATGGGTCTCATACCATGTCGGAGGAGTAGCATGATAGGTCAGTAAATCTCACTGAGTACTGGGCCAAAATCAGGTTTCCCTACAGTAAGTGCAGTTTCTCCTGAATACACACAGAGTGTAGAGCCGCTAGAAAAAACAATACCCTGAATATTCTCTCAAATTCCATCCTAGAAAGATTCATCACCTCATGTGTATAGAGTATTTATCTCCACCATCTCCCCATTATTCCCTCACAAAGACTAGTAGTTAGGATCATGATATAGTCAGCTGGTGTCTGAACCAAGTGGATTATAAGTGCCACAACCTCCAACCAGTACTTAGTTTTATGTGGATCTATATCTCCTCGAAACCATGGAGGCCTCTATCTATTGATCGTTGGAAAATGCGATCAGTTGGCCTGATATGTACAATGGTGGGGCTAGAGGCAACTACTACCATATGGGTGGAGGTGCTGGTGGTACACCACCCGATGGTACCATCACGGTAAGAGGGGCATGCACTGATGCCTCATTGCTCGGTGGGCCATCATCATGATCTCACTCTATGATCCTGGCTATCTGTCTTAAGGGAAGCATCTTGTAAAGAAACAGAAGAGCCATGGTCAAGAAGATATACTTATTGAGCTGACTGAAAAGATATCAAAATAAAAACATTTCCAAAACACATGCACAAAATGTTTTAGTGTACAAAGTTAGAAATCAGAATTCAGGGTCCTGGTGTATGGATTCATCGACTACCACACCAACACCGGACTCCCGGAACTGATGTTCGAACTCAGAACACTTAATGCTATTTACCCATTGAATATACAGACTATTAGTTCTTCTAGATGAACCATTCCCTTTGATTCCACATTGTCACGACCTGTCCCCCGGGGCCCCTTCTGTGACTACCCCAAGCCCATCCTCCATATGCCAGGGGATTGTGACTAGAATCGAAAAGGAGAACCCCAAAATGGAAATAATTTCAATTAAAACTTGTACAGACACAAATTGGGTACACTACATCCATGTAAAACACTACAGGAATGATGTTTTAAAACCACCACTAAAAATTACCATTGAGTGTAAATGTAATTACTAAATATAAAAGGTCCACTATACACGACCAATTGAAAGAGTTGTATAGAAATAGGAAAAAATGATCAAGAGATCACCCACTATGGATCCTACCTAAAGGGTAGGTATAGATCGTCACTATGGATCACCACGTTAATAGGTCACCTATGTGTATCATCTATCCCTGGATCACCAAATTCTCAGTCTGCATATCTATCATATGCACAAGAAACAATAAGGTGCTGGAAAATCCCATGTAGGGGTGAGTATGACAATACTCACTAGAGACCCTGAGACCCCTGATGGTCTCTCAAAATTCCACAATAAATAATCACAAAGCATGAACTCAATCACAGGGCACAAAGTAAAAGACATCTTACACCAAGTATACTACATAATAACAAGAATAAAGATGATTAGTCATAATATTTCATCATCTTAATTTTTTCGAGATGCTTTTGCTGATGGATAGCACGAGGTCACTATGTGCTAAAACATATAGAATCTCTTGGTTCTATCCTATAGATGATCACCAGGTGCTGACTCATAGAGGATCGCTCGATGCTGACATAATGTGGATCACTACCGTCTGACCCACAGAAGATCGCTAGGTCATATCCTATAGAAGATCTCTATTTTCTAACCAAAAAAATATTTCAATGTGACAACCCATAGTGTATTAGTAAGCACTTAACCAAATAGGATCTCTATGTTCTGACCCACAGAGTATATTTATTCCTTCATCACGTCACAACCAGCCATTGAATTCCCTTCACATAGCATGAGTTTTTCCCAGAGGATCCTCTCTCAAAGCCACTGGTAATATTTAAACCACTAAGAAGTCCCACTTAGAAGTAAACTGATGGACCTTCCTGTAATAAGGGTTCCAACGGGATAGACGATGTGTCAATCAGACACCCGGTCTGTATGATATATGAAAAAAGGTAAACCTGGCCCAGATGAATTAGATTCCGATCCAACCCTTCCATACTCCAATTACTTACAAAACACAAGTGGATTTTCTAATAATTAAATCCTCATTGCAAGGGTCCTCATGTAATAGAAGACACATGAATTGGGTGCTCAGACTATGTGTTATTTCGGTTTTACAGAAATAGGGTCAGTCAGGTTCTGGTCTGATAGGGGTCCGGCCCAGCCGGCGCGGTCTGGTCAGCCTGAAGTAACAGCCCCACACAGTGCGAGGTGGTCACACTGGACTAGACATGGGACATATAGTTCTCCCTATTGGCTCCACCCACAATGAGATTCCCCATATTCTAAAATAGATGGCACGCGCTGACCATTGAATGCCAGTAGACCGACCTGAGTGGGCCGCTCTCCTCTATGAAGTGTGTCGACGCCTGGTTCTCCACCTACCGTGACCATTTGGCTAAGGTGCCTTCCCT
The DNA here is from genome assembly GCA_963277665.1 of Viscum album. NCBI lineage: Eukaryota > Viridiplantae > Streptophyta > Magnoliopsida > Santalales > Viscaceae > Viscum > Viscum album. Next base: position 1,210,743,999 of record OY728148.1, read on the forward strand.
TCGTGATGCCTATGGGAACCGCCTTATCTACGCAACCACCCCCGGCCGGGCCCCTCTTTTCACCGCCGGTGCCGCCGCTCCGGTGGTGCCGCTCTAGCGGCACCTTCAATGGGACACTGAAGATGATTTGGTGCTCCATTTTCCATCCCCTCTTTGGCTACATGCTTCTCAGGTCACCTCCTTCACTATGTTTCCATTGGATTTTCCTTTCCACCACGCTGCTCAGTCTCCCATGAAGAACGCACAATATCCAAGAGCAGCGGAGGGTCTGGGCCTTGTTCAGATTTGCACGCACCCACCACTTTAGTTTTTCATCATGTGGTGATAACAATCATCATATAAATTAATTAAATCCTCAAATAAACACCCCTCAATAAACTCCCACAAGATATAATGATTCATGGATCAACCCGTTTTTCAGTTTTGTCATGGTCATTGTATTTTTCAACAATGTAATAAAGGAAATCATTGAACACTTTGAAAAATTAAATATGCTACTTGGATTGAATGTAATTTTTTGTGGATGAAAGATGGAATTCTGTTTTTGTTTTCGTTCGACATTCTTCACCTCTCATCGATCTCTGGATTCATTCCTCCAATGCTCATCGTTCGTTCTCCATTCTTCTTTGAAGGGTGATTTCACTGGTGTTACGTCAGACATTTCTCCTGTGGTTTTCAATCAATTCTTCAAGGGGTTGAATAATAAAAAGAATCAATCTTGTTCTTGTGCCCATTAATAAAATTTATTAAGGATCCTTAATTAATGAACCATTAATTTAATGAGAGTTTCAGTTAAAAAAAAAGAAATGATTCATTAAATGACTCTCATTTAATGCTCGCTGTTATGATGCAGTCTCGCTAACCGTCAATCAACGGTTGAGGAAAAGAATAAAAATAACTCAAATTGTTATTTTATTAATTTTCTGAAATGTAAAAAAATTATCTTTTTCATCTGACCCATACCTGCTAAAGTTATGATTCACCTAAGAGAATCCTTGTACATAAAATTTTAAGGTGCTGTTGTATTTTTTATCTGAGAACCCATTCAAAAGTTATATAATCTTTCTCTCAGATATACAGAACATACCTTAAAAAGATCAAAAATCAGTTCTAGGTTCTCCTAGCCATAGAATCACTTGCGTTTGAATTTTCAACTCTTGAAATAATTCTATATAATTTAAATAAAATTATATGGATTTTCATGTTATTTACAAAAATTGAAATTATTATGTTAGAGAAAAAATACTATTGTGATCTAAAATAGTAGAGGAAATTCTATTCAATGTCAAATCCATTCAACAACACATCCATGAATCTCAATACTGACAGAAAAGTTATAATAAAAATCATATGTGAAATCATAAATGAAATATTTGGGAGAGTCTATTACTTCACATCTATACATGGATATTTTTTATGATATTCGAAAATAAATTTATGTTCGTCTAAAAGTATATTGTCTGAATTGAGATACCTGATCGAGTATGGACATTAAAATATCACATAGTGGTTTGAACCTAACTCTCTCAGGGTCACGATGTATTTAATATTTTAATCCCAGAGTAATTAAATACCAAATTATTATCATGTGCTAAATTTCGACATTGTACCACTAGATGATGATATTTATTCTGAGGAACAATATGAATAAATATTGGGTATTAGAGATAAATTTATATTGGAAAATAATACCCACCTAGTAAATATTCACAAAAAGAATCATAAATTTGAAGTAAACACATGAGAACTAAAGGATATGATGAAATTGATATATACAATTTTGTTTATATCAATGTGATAATATGTCAAGAGATAAATTAATTTTATAGTGGTAGAATATAACACTATTATTTTTTATGATTTATTTATATTCAAATGAATTTAATTCCTCCAAAAGCATATGATACCCAAATCACAATGTCCAGATGAACTTTAAAGTAGTATACCATTAGAGTCAAGATATTAAATTGACAAAGTGAATATGACAAATCAAAATTTTAATTTTATATATAATTGATATAGATAATGTTACAATATTGATAATTATGTTGTCCATTTAATTATAAAGTCATTATATGCAATAAAAAAACATTTTCATTGAAAACAAATTTAATGAATTTTGTGGGAAAATAATATAATTATTTTTTACATTTTATTGAAATTTTATTATATAAAATTATCATAATTTTTAAATCATTATATGAAATTTACATCGATGTAAATTTGAAATTATTTTTTTGAATATATTAATTTTAAATGAAATTGGAGATTTCATTTTTTTTGAAAACTAATAATACATTTAAATAATTAAGAATGAATAGTTTTGTTTTGAAATAGTTTTAAATGTATTATTAGTTCAATAATATTAAGAATAATACAGTTTAGGTGATTGGGATAAATTTTATGTTGGATAATGGTATAAAATAATTTTATACTTCAGAAAACATTGTCTTTGGAAATATGTTTTTATTGATGTTTAAGAAGTTTAATATTAAATCAAAATAATCCACATAAATGAAATTAATTTGGTAAAATTGATTCCATATATGGAACTAAAATTATGGGATTTTCTAAATATGACACTTTAAATTTTCTTCTTTATTAAATGTATCCTTGGTAAATATTTTCACCTTAGTAAGGGTAAAATAGTTTTGAAGTGTAAAAACACTGGGATAAGGATTTAAATTTTACATAACAATTTTACTATTTGGTTTTATAGGTTGATTAAGACCATAATCATCTATTTACTTAATATATTTCAACATGCTTACATTTTCCTAGGATTATAATATTTATGTTATTTTTTGAAATGAATAAATAAAAAATGTCACTATGTGGATATAGATATTTCTAATATTATTACATGTGGATAAAAAGAGGATATGATTGATTATAAATGTTTATATGATACATCAAATATTTTTTAATCGTTGTAATTTTTTTAATTTTTTTAGTAATTGAATAATTTCCACGAATTCACACACAACACTAACATAATATTTATTCAATTAAAAGAAGAATTAAATTAATGATATAAAAAATATTACAAGTAATATAATTTTGAAAAATTATTCTATTACAAAAAATAGTGATATATATAAATATATATTATTAATGAATTTATAGAGTACTATATTTTAATCACATAAATATTTTGATAAAATTAATTTCAACGTAAATAAATAGTTAAAAATGGAATTATTGAAATTTTTATAAAAGAGTAATTTATAAAATGATGTAAAATTTAAAAAAATCATTTATCTAGGTGTATGTGATATTGTTCATAATATCTCCCATTGTCCATTTATGATTAACTTCTCAGTTAAAAGAAATTTTTCTGACAACAATTGTTTGACAATGATTGATATTCCTTTTATCATCTAACGGATTAATGATGGTTAAAAATAAGAGATTAATGTTATAAAATAACAAAAACATGAAAACAATATATTATATGACTGCATTTATAATCATCATGATTATATTATATAATTTTATGAATTTGTATAAATTTTTAAATTAATATTAATCTATATTACAATAATAGTTTATGTAATTAAATGATTCCCCATCCCCTCACATTTAAATGGGTACCTCTTCCACTATCCTCGTCAGATATTTTGGTTCTTCTATATCTACAAATCCCAACCATAATAGATTCCTATAATCAATCACAATACCATAGATGTAGTTTTCATTAAATAATTCCACACCTGAAATGATTGAGGTATAAAGAAAAAAGAGGTTTCATAATGAAAATGAATAATAATTTATAGATAGTTTTCATTTTTATTCAATTTCATACCACATATAAATCCTTGGTATCCATAATTAAATTTTTAATCAACTATATTCAATATACTAAATTTTTATTAGCATTATACAATAAAAATTATACAATATTTTAATCCTAATTAATTAGAAAACATAACATATACATTCGTATGATACATGATCTTCACATAGTGGTGTAATTATCTTTTCATCAACGATTTAAAAAAATCGTTATAAAAATTGATTTTATAAAGGGATTTCATAATGATATTAATAAGATATTATAAAAGTGAATTCTTAATTACCATTCATTTTTTATATGTGTTTAAAAACAAATACATCTCTCATGTATATATATGACCCACAATGGGTAATTATTTTTTCAATATATACCTTTTATAGGTGAAACTCTATATCTATTTTTAATTAATATATATTGTATTATATAATCCGTAATATTATTGATATTAGGGAAAAATTGTTAATGTATAAATACCATAACTACAATACTTATACTGTCACGAAAAACAAAATAGTTCACAGAAGAAAACAATGATTTTAACACGGAATACTTATTAATTAAGTGAATAAAATTTACTTATGGATAATACATTATATGAACACTATTTTCTAGATTATTGAATATAAACATAATAAATTATAATTTATTATATAGGAGTAGATAACACATTCAATAGTAGTGGAATATGTGGTATGGGATTTATGTTAAATCCTCATTATTTATCGGGATTATTCATTTTTTATAAATAAAATTTCATGATCTAACTCTCATGATTATAATGAATTATTATATAATGTGGTTGTTTCATGAGATTACAAATGTCAACTTTATTTTATTCAAATTATTTAAAAATTATATAAAAACAATATTTTTCTTGACCCCTGTCATTATTTCTCGTTCCGATTGAAATCACATTTTGATCCATAGAAAAGTATTATTACAAATTATTTCAAGAATAATATTATTATTCCCCTATTATTTATTTATTTCATTTTTAAAATGATGAATTTTTTTAAAAATCTGATTAAAAGTAATCTTCTGGTAATTTTATGAATAATTGATATTTTTTAACATATATTTTGAAATAAATTTTAGGTTTTAAATACATGATATGAGTGATATTTCATTATATCATAACCACTAAATTACTTATATATTACAATACTGCTTTGTAAGGATCCATTAGAATAAATAATTTTACCTAATATTTCATATGATTTATATTTAAATAAGTTATTTTATTGTAAAATGTGTACTTTTATCATGAAATGTCTCATTGATTTTCTAAACGAATTTTTCATCTATGATATGATACATTATGATACATATATTTTTTGGGGATAAGATCCACTAATAAAATACACATTCTTTTTTGGGTGGATTTTGATGATGATGATTTGAGGATGATTATATGAAATACATATCATTATTATATGTTAAATATCATATGATGTATCCTTTATGAAACCCATTTCTTTTATAGGGGTTATTATATAATTAAATGATAAATATTGGTTGATCCCATTTCATTTCCATGGGCTCTTTTATGATGAATTTTCTATCATTATAGGGAGCACATATATATGATTATCATTGTGTGACTAGTTTTCCTTAAAATATATTCCTCTATAATGAATTGAATAAATTTAGATATATCATTAAATAACAAGGACTTTAATTCGGTGTAAACATGTTTGATTAAGAGAATCTATCATGTAATTTATTCTAGTGAGTATACATAGAAAAAGAATATGATTGAATTGGGAGTGAACCCAGTCCACTATAATTTTATTTATTGCATTAATTTATTATGTGAATTATTTTATTTGAATATGTTTTTATTAATAACATATGTCATATTCTAATGTTATTCTCTTAGTACTCATGTTATATTTATTCTTTTATGATTAATATCTAATGAAATATAATTATTTTGTCTATGATTATATAAAATGTTATTTGATATATAGGGTATTGATTTATAATATTTTTATAATGTTCTCGTAAACTTATTCTCATGTTCTTTTTGGTGATCCTTTATATATCCCTTATTTACCCACCTTATTCATGTGACTTCAGCATTTATTATGCTTCCAATCACTATGTGATGATGAATCTTTCTAAATATGATACATCTAAAAGGGTTCTGATTATAAATACAACTATGGGAGATTATATAGATCACCTTTGAAAATCATTTTTTTTTGTATCCATGTTTCAAAAAGAATTGAAACTATATTATTCGTATAGATAATAATATAATATATTAAATATTAATCTATTAAGAGGGAATATATTTGTAAGACAAGTATGGGTTTTTATACACATGTTTTACCCAAACTACTAACCAACATTGGAATTCAGTTCCATGTCAAAGAGTAGGACCCACGACTCTCCAATATTCCAATATAGTTTGAAAAATTATGCTCCAACTGTGAAGAATGTATTTTTCTTCATTTTCCCCTTTACATATTTAGTAACATAGCTAGGACATACAGTTATTTAACATTCTATAGTATCCAATTGTCCCCAAAAATAAATTTTTTTCACCAAAATAAGTAAAAGATCAGGATACATTATAAAACAAATGTAGTTGTTAAATATATATTTATTACCCCAGAAGAGTCAAATGTCTCATACATTATTTCATTATACCCATATAAAATCCTCATGAGTATAAATTGTAAAATAGGTGTGGTTGATTATATCCTAGCAAGGCCCCCACCCTAATGTCCCATAACTATTTTATCACTATATCTTTAACACAGTGACTAACATGATTTATTTTCCATCCTAAACATTACTATAATATTTACATATATGAATAGGTTAGTCTATCGGAGTTGTTTGATGTTATAAATTAAAATCCTTATAATTTACCACATGATATGGTTTTATAGGATATATCTATATAAAATATTTAATAATTATTTCATGAGTAAATTTTAAATGAGATAGAATCATTAATCGACATTCCACTATTCTAAAAAACTCTGTGATCTAAAAAGCCCAAACATATTATGGCATTAATTTACCTTTCATAATCAATCAACAATGTACCAACTAATGATACACAATGAGTAACCCATGATCATAAATGGAGAACTCTATGAATAAATAATGGTTTGAATATTAATATTTCTAATTATACTTATATGCCTATAATAATTTCTAGATCAATTGAATCCAACTCATTTTCTCTCTAACGATTCTTAGCCCTGATAATAAAATTCACCCACATCAATCCATGAAACACAATTATGACATAGGAATCCATAAAATTATTTAAATAGAGAATAGTTTGAAACAAGGTGTTCTAATTTATAATATCTTTGTTTTTTTATTTTTAATAAATTTTTTATGTGATCGTGATTGTTGTTTATTAATAATGTTAATGATGTAAATAATTTTTATAGATAAAACCTTTATTTCTATTGGATAGTATGGGTCAATTTAATTTTTTTAAGGTTAAAAAATATGGAGTAAATTTTTTATTATCATTTATGATTTAAATATTTTTTAAAATAAATATGGTATAATTTGTCACACAATCACATATTTTTATAAGAGACATTTGATCCGATAAACCCATATGGGTTACACGAATAAAATTTTAGGGAAGATATACATGTTCATGTATCATGTGTTGAATCATGTTACCTCATATTGGGGAATGAAATTGGTGAAGAGAATATTAGAATCACATATGTATTCAGGATCCTTGAATCATAGTAATGTGAAAAGTATTAATGTTGAAATATTATAAATGATTTAATTTTAAACTATTTTCATGTATTGATTATATAATAAAGTAACATGGTTCAAATCCCATAGAGCATTTTGGAAAATATGGTCTTGTTCATAGAATCTCTAATATAGCGGTCATGTTGGAGTGAAGAATACCTTATTGATTAGATGGAATGGATAGAATCCAATATTATTATGATTATAGGTCAATGGGATACTCCAATAATACTCATAGTTTTCTATGGTGAAAACATGAACCAAGAATACATATTTTATTTATAATGTGAATTTTTCGGATGAATCTGCCTAATATTCTAATAAGTGGTTGAGGTGATATGCGCTTTCAATTACCCTCATGTTCTTGTGATCGAGGATATTTACCCACTAATATTTCTAAGGATATATGCGTTTGGATATTTTATTGAGTTTTAGAAACTAGGGTTACACACCAAATGATCTTCTAGAGTATTATTATATTCAGCATCATAAGACCGATGGTATATGATGTTGATTATGTACTGCTATTTTTAAATTTTCATTATATTTTCATGAAATGTTTTTTTATCATTTATATAGGTGAAAATTGATGACATAATGAATAATAATGTACTCATTAAAGAATCCTAAACAATAATTAATGAGGATCATAATTCAATGAGTTGAATAAGTCCTTAATAACGAAAAACTGAGAATGACATTATCTAGATTAGTCTTAAATGTTGTGTATTTGGAAATGAATTGATGGAGGTAGTGAAGAATCCCTAGATATTGTTTCAAGGCTGATTCCCTAAAATAGTTCTTTCATGGATAAAAATATGTGATCCACTAAAAATATAGAATAATATTGTATATTTTTATTAAATCTGTATCATTCACATATAAGGCTTTGATATAGTCCTTTGTTTCCAACCAAGTAAAATTCATTATGGTCTACATTAATTTATAAAAAATTTTAATGGTGTTTTTGTGATATTATAAAAAATAATTGAAATGTTCCAATAAAAGATATTGAAATTTTCCTCTAAATTGAATGAAATGTATACACCATGATTCACCCCTCCCCTCTAATGGTATCTTAGGTAATTAAATTATGTAACAGAGGCCACCATATATGTGTTGAAGATTCCATAAAATTATTTATATCATAGAGAATTTTATAAATAAGGGTGGAATTACACAATTATATTAGATAATCTATAAGATATGGACAAATATAATGAATTCACATCTCTTTCACAATTGATTGATTTTATTTGTTAAAAGTTAAAATGTTTTTAGTTTAGTGATACAACAAATAATTATATGACTAAAAGATATTTAATTCCTCATCATAATGATTTTAATGATTTATGTCTATTAAATTGATATCTAAATATAAAATATATATTAATTTCATGGGATACACTAGGGATAATATCATGTTGGATAAATTGGAAATCAAAATGAAGGGTACCAAAAGGGGAAATAAGAAAATGTTTAAGAATTTATTAATAAATATTATTAACATTAAATTAATTAATATGAAAATTCATATATATTAATTAATTTATTAACATGTTTTTTATGGATATCATATGACAAGGACAAAAAAAAAATTATATAGACCACACTAAAAATATTTTCGGATGCCATACACCATGCTACAAAAAAATTTCATGGATCTTGAGGGTCGGGATATTATCAAACTATCATTGGATGATATTTTTTTTTCCTTTTGAATAAATAATTGAAATAGTGAAATCATCAAAAAAACATTATGAAAATGGTACTCAAATCCAATTGAAATTTTATTATCAATAACAATAAAATATTTGAAGATGAGGAAGAGTGAATTCTATAAATAATATCTTGAAAATTCAGAAGAGGAAATGGTAGATTAAAAGGAAACATATCACATTAATTATTTCGATATAGGGACATTGGAAAAAATTTGGAAATGTTACCAAGGAGATTTATTAGTAAATAAAGTCAATCAGATATTTTATATAAGGTATAGAAAATCTTCTCATCCAAAATTTGAAGTTTATTACGAATGAAATATTTGAGAATGAACCTTGTATAAAAAGAGGATAATTAAATTAAATTCCATCAATGGGATGATTAAAAATAAATTATAGTATCATTGATTATATAATGGATATTTTATTGAAGAAAGAACCAGATTTAGAAATTATAATTAAACCAAAGGAATCAATTAATCTAATGGTCAAACATGAAGTTTCTCATGATGATATTGATAATCATAGAATGAAAAATCAAAATATAAATTCATTTATTAGTAATTCCACTAAATATATAGACTAAATTGAAGAAGGGATTGTCTAGCTCGAATAATTATTAAATAATAAATTTTCTATTGATGTAAATCAAGAAGATACTGTGAACTATATTCAAAAGATATAATAATTTACTATTGTGATTCATAACCTTAACAATTGTATATAAGAGGAAAAAAATATGGACTAATAAAATTTAGAAGATATTATTTCTCTACAAAATAAATTATATAAAGAGTTGAATTAAATATATCCTTAGTATAAATTTATTTCATTATATCCATAGATGGTGATATGATTAACTATGATAGCAGAGGCTTAGAAGGGTTTTGAATTTTATTTCTAAACTGTGACCTACAAAAGGTGGTAAAGAAGTATTTGTATATGATTATGAAAATTTGATGGTTTTAATTGTGATGGAAATAAAAATTAAAAGGAATATTTTTGTGATATTTCATTCAATAATAAATAAATAAGCAACATGGAAATTGTTACTCATGTAAGAAAAATAAAATGACTGGGAACACCTGTCCATTTACCGTGGCTCATCATTAATATAATACATTAAAAATAGAGAGATATGATGTTAAAAAATGATAAAATATTTTAACAATGATGAAATCACTATTTTTTAACTCCCTTTTACAAGACATATTTATAAATGATGAAAAATAATTTGTTTGATTAAACACATGGATGTCAATGATAGGAAATAGGGCCATATACCTCGTATCAAAGAAGTAGATATTTACAGTGTTCATTCATTCATTATTCTATCAAGAGGATCAATGTAATTGCTTTCTGGTTAAATTTAAGAGTCACATTATATAATTATTGTAAAAGATAATTTAATGAAACAATCCCAAATGAAATTTATTTAAAAATAGATTTTAAATATTAGATGATGAGGTCGATGAGTATGATAACATGTTCTACATAATAGATATGAGGGGCAACCATATTATTCTCAAATTCAATAAAACAATTCAATAAAATAAAAGAATAATATTATAAGATGAATCATATAGAAATTAATATAAAATATTCAATAAACAATGCCAAAATATTTTTGATAGTGGGTGTTCATTATATATGAAAGAAAATAATAATATTTTTGAGAAGGTGAAGGTAATAGTTGATAGAATAGTTTAGTTTGGGTATAATGGGGACTTTAAAATAAGATATATTGTAAATTATAAATTATCATGAAATGAACTAAATATTACTTATGTTCTCTAATGAGGATAGATGGAAGCTGAATCTATTGAGTGTAAGGAAACTATGTAACTTAGGCATTGATGTATAATTCAATTAGAAATGATTAATTTTGAATAGAAAAGATGAGAACTCTCTCATGAAATGTTGGATTACCATGTATCATATATTCTAGGTTGACCCAAAAAATAACTTAATACATATGATGATTAATAATAAATATTTCAAATATATATTAAGATTATGATAGAATGTCTTTTCAATATATATAGAGGAAAATATTTTATAGTCTGTATCATCCATTGAACAACCATACATCAAATATACTAGAAATGACTCATAATGATTTTTTTCTTCCTTTGAAAATATCTCAAAAATATGGGGAAAGATAATTCATATTATATATTGATGATGACAATTTAATCAAATGCTTTTTAATAATGATAAGTAATATATGGGTCATGTGATTCATAAAATGATATAAAATAACAAGTGAAATTGATACTGGGTGTATTATAGAAATATTATGTTATAAAAACTTTAAAATAGTACACATCCATTGAGTTTGAGAACTATTTAAAAAAAATTTGGAAGTAAACATGATGTATCATCTGTCAACACTATAAGGGAAAAAATATTAAAGATGAAATCATTATTTTTAAATAAATAATTAATTTTATTTCATTATGGATGAAATTTTTAGTTTTATATTTTTATAGAATTATATATAAACTCTTACATAACTAACTCATACATTAAAATTTGGACACTTTCACAAAATGTAATGTTTTTAACAATATTTTACATTTATAACTAATCATTTTTTCAATTTTAGGATAAAAAAATAATATTTTCAAATTTTATCATTATATTTCCATGTAATCAAAAAAAACAAAGATTTTTTTTAAAAAAAATGTGAAAATATAAAAAAAATCATGGTTTAAATAAAATAAATGAATAAAACTAATTACCTTATTTAAATGTCAATATATAAGATAGAGATATATTTCTATTATCATAATAATCCATGAGATAAAAAATTTATTCTTTACACATGAAATCATATTTTATAATTATATTTATTTGAAAAAACATTATATGAATGCATAATTTAAAAAATATTATAATCAGTAGGGTATTTTATAATGCATGAGAACTCAAGAAAAAATATTTTCTTAAAAATAATCATGATAGTATTAAAAGAAATAATAAATTAATTAAACAAGAATCATTGTATTACCTAAGAAAATTAAATGATTTCATGAATCTTTTTAAAAATAATATAAAATTCATATAGGCTTTGTGGGACAACATATCCATAAAACCTTTATAATAACCCTTACAAAATAAATAATATTATTAGATAATTCCAGTAGAATTTTCCAAAAAACATATTCACTATAAAACGAATTAGAGATCTATATCAAGATAAAAATATTCATAAATAGATTCAAAATACTATTAAATTAATGGAACACAAAAAATATTGTATTTAATGTTCCAAACAAAAAAAAGTATTATTTTAGACACAATAATTGAATAGTTTTAACTATTGATAGTTTCATATCCTTTAGAGAATTATTTTTCGTAAAAAATAATAATAGTATAAGGAATAAGGGTTTTTATTTAATGAATTAACTGAATCATATAATGGAATCATATGAAAAAAATAATGGATTCATTGATAGTATATGTCATTCAGGCCATATACATTTTAATAATATATTCCTTTGACATTTCAGTAAATAATGTCAAAACACACCATTTAAAATTATTAAAAATATTTATTTTAAAACTAATTACATTAATTTTAAAAGAAACTTACAATTTACTTTATATTTTTTTGGTTCAATACATTTATTAATAATATTTTTTACAATATGGTAATCATTAATAAATATTTTTAAAATAAGTCATTGAAACATTTAGAAAGTTGTATTCTCGTAATCTATTCCTTTTCTCGAGTTTCATTAGTCACGTATAGTCAATATAATCCTTATAATAAAACTATTTTTTATTTACTTTTCTAATAACTTTTATCATGTTTTTTTCATTTTATTTCAATTATATCTCTTTTATACTTAATTACATAACAAATTATGTTCACATCAGGAATTTTGAAAGCATTCCAATTATATGTTAGAAGTTTCCAGTTATGTGTACTATGGTCTAATAAATCCGGATTACACCATTAGATGCATACAATTACATAATAAAAAAATATACATATTATTTAATATTTTTATACTGGTAATTATATCAAAAATTTCATATTTTTTAATATAAATCGACATAAAAATATAATGCTTTTGAGGTAGTGATGAATAAAATACATCAGTACATGAGGCGGTAGTCCGCACGAAGAAACGAGGGGTGTGTAAATTATTATTATATGATTACGAAAGATGTTAAATATTTATTTACTAGTAGATAAATAATTTTATATCATATATATCATATTATATAATCTTTATCCATTATTATTACTATATATATAAGGTAGGGGTGAAAATGTAATATAACATCCATTGAGGTTGTAGTCCGCATGTACATAGGATCAAAATTTTCATTGTTTTGTTATATTTTTTAATATATAAAAAATATTTATAACACGAATATTTTTAAATTCAAGCATATTATTTTTACAAATTTTATCACAATAATATTGTAAATATATATTTTATCAAGTTAAATTATGAAATAAAATGTAAACATTTGGCTAAAAACAACACCTTTTCTTTAAACAACCTCCTCAGTATTACACAAAAATCCTTCAAAGGATAGTATTTTGATGATATAAGGAACTATATTATAGGGAATATAAATTTTTTTATGATATTTGGGGAGAGTGTGACTCATATTTTAGGTTTTAGAAGTGATAATATTATAGGATATGGGGTGTCCTTTTATAAGTGGGGGAGAAGAAAAACATGTAATTGTTCAATAGAATAAATTATATTAATGTAACACTCAAGAAGAATGGAAAAAATGATTCTAATATTCTTTTTTTAAGTGATATATGGTAAATATGTGTTGATTAAATATCATTAATACATGATTTTAGGGCATTTTATTACATATCATTTTAATTTTAACCATTTTAACATGTTTTAACACTAATTATGGTAACTAACTAATTTACCTAAGTTACTAATCATAGTGAAAAGAATTGAAAGGGTCCTCATTAAAAAATGTTATATTTGGATTATAAATATATATTACAAATTATTAAATTAAATTTATATTATTGGTATGAATTTTTTTTAAAATAAATCAACAAAATGTAATGAAAAACATTTTTCCAGAAAAAAAGCCATATTTATGTTTAAAATATTGTTATAACAAATTCATTTATAATTTTGATTCCAATGTACTTTATTAAATATTTTTTTTATACAATCAATCTGATAATATTTTAAAATAATAATAGAATAATTTATACTATTTAAATAAGTGAAATGAAAATATTATGTCAATAAAAATCAATATTTACCAGTATTCACATAAAAATATGAATTCTTAAAAAATTTCAAAAATAAATCGTCAATTATAATATTTAAATCATGGTATCAAAAATTGTATAATTATTTTAAATTATAATTATATTATTCCTTAATTTATATTTTCAAATAAGACCATATAATACATTGAATCAAATACAATAAAACATGAATCAATTTCATTTATCATTAGAGAATATCAAAATATTTTTTTAGTGAATATAAACCTACAATATATAATTAATGAATATATATAAGGAATGAAATAGAATAATTGGAAAGGTTACCTATGATTTTACATTAACTCCTTGTTTTTGGAAATTTAATTCCCATTATTTTATTCAATTCTTAAAGAAGTGGGGATATTTTTTCATAATAAAATATTAAAATTAATATATTCTTAGTAAATAATATTGTTTATATTGAAATATATAACACGGTGAATCACTCTATGTCATAATAAAATCCCTCTGTGATAAAAAATAAAATAATTTTGTTCCTCTTAATAAAGGTTCTCATCCAACTTTTGTAATTAGAGGGTAAAAGCATTTTATTAATCATGTTCATAAATCGTTGATTATAAAACATGAAACATATCATTTACTTGAGATAAAATCATAGGAAAGTACAATTCATAATAAATAGATGTAATATTATCGATAATTTCATATATTCTAATGAACCATGGAATACATTTTCCAGTATTACCAAAACATATAACACTTTTCAACTAACATAATTTATGAAAAACATGGCCACCTACCTCAAATGAATGATATTTCCTCACGTTACCCGTGTAACTTTTTATACTCTTATGAGATGGAAATATTTTCTGATAAATTAGCATGATATTCTCAAAAATATAAACTACCAAATATGGCACCAAAAATTTCATTCCCCATATATTTCAATGTATCTAGAGTCCAAAATATATTCCAAAATAAGTCTTTAAAATGTTCCATATGTACACATGAATGAAACATTTTATTTTTAAAAATTTAATCTAATGATATAAATTGATCCCAACATCCATAAAAGTACATATAAAAATCTTGAATCATATTTTCTTATGTATGTATTGTATTCTTTATACATTTATTAGATTTAGTTTAGAAATCTATAATGAATTTTATATTTATATGAAATATAATCTAATTTATTTTCTAAACTATAGATGTAAATTTATGATCACAATATGATACACCATGATATGGGAATCAATGAAATTTAATTATATCATTAATCTAACATATATAAAGTTTATATAAAGCCATATTTTAATGAGATTGATAAAAACTGTTTTTATTTAGTAAAATTGTAAAATTTACCCATGTTCTAATATTACCCTGATATGTATTTGGAATTCTAGTACCAAAATCCTTGGATATATTCTATCATTTTAATTCGGGAACTGTAAAATATTGAATCAAACAATTTATTACAATTCATTATACTGTAACATGTTGAAATGTGAAAATATTTATGGTAAATTTTGAAATGTTTCCATCTTTCCATCCGATTATAAATTTTCACGAATAACTTTATAGAACATTCTATTGTACCAATGAACAAAATTTATAAAACTATGCTCCTAAATAAACATTTCATTCATCAATTAAGAATAAATTAGTATACATTTTTATATGACTCACAAAAAAACAAAATTTTCAATTTTAAATTTAATAAAAATACATATCCTATATAGTTATACCATTTCGCGTAAAACATAATAGTCTTTATGAGATTTATTAATTAATTATGATATAGATTAATACATTGACACCAAAAATAGAATAAAGGTAATTCTAGATTTCATATTTTCTAAAATAATATTCATTAAATAATGAACCGAATCCTCATGTTCTATTCTCATAATATTTAATAATTCATAACCTTTTTGAAGTAAATAATTGACTACTCTGATTGCATTTCCAGGATAATGATGAATTGGGATGTCATAATATATAAATTGATCGATCCATATTCCCTACCACATTATCAACTCCTTCAATATTTAAATATACTTAAATCATTTATAATGAGAATATATTTCCAATAAAAGTCCAAATATATTATGTTTCCATATTTTTCAACCTGAATCTATCAATGTTGTCAACGATAATGTGTAATAAATTTTGACTCATCAGTTTTCAAATAAAATATAGACAAATATAATTCCTATTCATTTGGATTTAAAATATATCAAAGTCTTATTTATGTATCATTGGTGTAGATTAAAACATTCCATTTCTATATTTCATGAGAAAAACTATATAATTCAATAAACCACTTTTGGATTCATGTAAAAATTCATCCCATTCAATCATCCATTTGAATTTTTCTCATTTTCTAGAAAACATGGTTAGTGTTATATATCTCTCAGAGAAGTATTCAAGAAACTATTGTTAATTACATTCTTCTCCATAAAAACTATAATCAATTAAATCATTGGTAAGTTTTTTCTGGACATAATTAGAATAAGTTTTATATGGATAAATATTTATTACATAATTATTTATAAAATATATATGTAATGTAATCACATGAAAAAAATTATAATTATAAAATTTTATATAAAAAATTTATATAATCAATATTTTCTAAAAAATCCTTACTTATGTTACACCATCATCAATTTTATTTAATACAACAAAATATCATCATTGTAAACCACCACAAATGTGTGAAAAATATCATGGAAAATGATCTTCATAATGTATATAAACCTTATAATGGAAGATATCCACCCAATAATCAAAACCATAAACTCATAATGACAATACCTTTTATGATTTTTTTAAATTAATTTCATCCTCCACCACCTTAAAGTAATGGTAACTGGAACCGAGGGAAAAAATAAAAAATAATATACATATTGGAGAATATTTAAAAAGTCATCAATATGAACAAAAAAATATTCATTCATCAGAATGTATTTTTTAAAATAAATATAATTTGATAAAATATTCATGCAAAAATATTTCTTCTTAAAAAATTTGGATCCCACCATCGTGAAATTCCTTTATAATGATACATTAGTAATTGCCTTTTCAATTTCAAATTTTTTACAGGAGACATTCAATAAGGTTGCATTGATATCATATTAGAATTATTAGTAAGTAAAGAGGAATTTAAATTATATGATAAAGTATAATATAGGGAATCTCATATGTAAATATATAAAAATGTTCAATTTCTATAGGAATATCACTAATTTTAAACGTTTCCTTCCAGCCACCAATACTGGAAAGATATTATTAATTTTAATCATTAATAAATTTCTCCACCTCTCGATATGATTTCAATGTTATGAATTAATTCTTGTTTATGAATTTAATTTCATTTTAAAATCCCATTCATTAGTATGTACTGTTAATTATTAATGTCATAAAAAAACAAATACATTACCAGATTAATTTTGAATACTACATGGGGAAGGAAAGCATTGTTTTATTATGAAAACAATCCATAGAAGATAACATGAAGATAATTATATCTTATTATTTCTTTAATACTACACACATTTTTTTATAAAACCTTCAATAATTATTTAATTATTAACAATATCAATTTACCATTAAATATTTTAATTGAATAAATTTTTAGACCCTAAATAAAATATGAAATTTTTATTAAAAAAAAATAGGTAACACAGTAGATCTCACATTATTGGATGGTCCATCACCTACTAATGGTTTTAGAATGGATTATTTCACACCTTTTACATTGTGAATATCACGTATTACATCCAATAATTATATATTAAGACAAGTACTCACATAATATTCCATTTAAATACAATTACAAAATATCACATATAAATTTTTGTTATTTTTCTAATCAATATTTAGATAGTGGGATATGTATTAATG
Source organism: Viscum album (assembly GCA_963277665.1). Classification (NCBI taxonomy): domain Eukaryota; kingdom Viridiplantae; phylum Streptophyta; class Magnoliopsida; order Santalales; family Viscaceae; genus Viscum; species Viscum album. Next base: position 1,210,762,405 of record OY728148.1, read on the forward strand.
AGGCACATTCAAATTCATACAACATTGCAAAAAATTTCGAGTCATAAAAATAAATTTTCAAGGGGATCTTTTACCAGGCTTATTAAAATATAGATACATGATTCACTTTCAATTGTATTTTTCAAAATATTTCCCCTCATTAACAAACTATTAGACAAAATTTTAGTTATTTTGATAAGGATACATGGTGATCAAATAAACATTATTTCTATATTATCAGTATATCAATAAATTGCATCATAATATTTTATTTTTATTGTAATATATCTCTATTCAATATGCCAGATCTAATATTGAGTGAATCATATTAATTACACTATAAAAGTATAGAATTCATTTCGTGGTGTCCTATTCTAATTGGTTTAATTTATTATCATACATGACCAATATGTATTATTAATTCCTCATTAATTGGATTAATTTAATATCCACCCATTTAAAAAAATGAAAATAGTTTTGAAGGATAATATTGTAAAAATAATATCATTCCAAGGAATCAACATATTTTCCCTCTCTATCTCTCTTTTATATTCCTAACTATTTACCACCACTAATTTGATTCACATTAAATATTATAGATAGACAGAGCTAAAATATTATTTTTTTGAATAACCCAAGAGAATAAATATTTTGTCTAATAATTTATCCCCACATTCATCTATTTGAGAATCAAATAATTCCACGTGTTTTGGATGGAATTAGTTTTTGGAATACCCACTAATGGATATATTCCATTTTGGGAAACATAAAATTTCCCTCAAGGTGATACCACTACTATTTATATATCTTGTAAATTAAACCGTCATAGAGAAAACATATCTCTTCCAATTTGAACCATTCTAGGTTGTTTATTTGGAAAAATATTCTCCTCTCAATTTTTTTGTACATCAACATCCCAATTTCTTTTATAAAATAATATTATTAAGATAAATTGTTTAGATAATTCAACATCATAACGATAAATACTATACAATTTGAACATAAACATAAATTATAATCTCTTAATGGTATTTTATTAATATATATATAAACTCAAAATTTATACAACCACTATTATAATATAAAAACTAAGTACTGAAACTTTATTAAACAAAGAAATCTTGTTTTTAAAATGAAGAATTAATTTTCTATACAATCTAAAATTCCTTTTATGTTTTAGAGTTTTATATAATTATTTTAATACTCTTATATAAGAGATATATACATTAAAAATTAGAGACCTTCACTCGGTATCCCATATATCAAAATATAATATATTTAAAATGAAATATGTTTTCTATTAATGATAAATCATTATGACTTTAATCGTGATATCACTATTAGTTATAATAATCTATAAACTCTGAGAAAAACAATTGAAAATGTTGGATGGGAAATAATATCGTAGTATGAGTCATATTTATATATTGAATGAACAATTTAGTCTATTTCAAATCTATGGGTTATATAACTGAGTTTTCCAATAAAATAGTTAACTTTATATATAATTAATCAGTTTTATATAGAATAATTAATCTTTACTAACCAATTTTTTTATATATTACGGGTTATGAAATTATAATCTAAATATCATAATAAATAATGATTATTATAAATTTTGAGAATATATGAAATATTTTTAAATGAAATTACCATATTAAACATAAAGAGAAACATTATTCCATAAACATAATGATAATAAACATAATATATAAAATTAAAATAATTTCATGAATATCATTTTAAATAATAGTGAATTCATATAGGTTCTTTAAGAAGCTGTATTCATTGAACCTGTTCATAAAACATTACCAGACCCTTATAAATGGAATAATATACTCGGTTAATTCTATTATAATTATTTTAGGAACATAATCAATACCAAATAAATTATAGATATATATTAGGATTCTATATCATTATTAAAAATTAAATTTCTTTACAAAAATACATTTAAAAAATGATATCTTTCATTTAATAAAAACTAATAGAAATTTATTTTTGACCCATTAATTGAAACATATCCTAATATTTATATATCCCTTTCATTTGATCAACCATTTACAAAAAAAACAGTGTATATAATAAATTGTATGAGGGTTTCTCATTTATTAAATCATGAAATATTGTAATTGAATAAAAAATTCAAATAATGGTTGTCATATAGGGATAATACATAGAAAATTTATATGTTAAATTAAAACAATCATGTTGATTTTTATAATGAATATAAATAAATTTCATCTAAATTACACAATATAATTACTTTTAAAAACAGTTAAATGATGTTAATAAAGATAAATTACAATTTTTAAATTTTATTAATATTAATACATCTATAAAATAATTTTATGAATATTAAAATGCAGGGTAACTATTGAGAAAATAAATATATAAAATATTTAAAACAAAGATATAAAGTAAACTACACCTTTCCTAGATTCTGGCATCTCACATATGTTCTTTGTAAACTTGAATAATAAACATACGTAACATATATGTATTCATAATAATAATTAAATTTTTATTATTCCTTTTATTTCATGTAGATCTTTATTAAACAAAATTACTTGACTAATTATGTTCACATCAAATGTCTTGATAATATTCAATTATTCTATCAAAAATGGATTAGGTATGTTGAATATTTTAAAATGGTTAATGATTTTAAAAATTTTATAATTTTATTCATGTATATTAATAATAATTATACATTATTTAAACTTTTATATCCAACCATATAATATGTTTATGAAAAATGATGTATTTTACAACATTGATATGGTTATCCGTATAAAAAGTATGTGAAACATTTCAATTTTTCATCACAAATATGGGAAATTACTTACATAGTAAAAACAATTACAAGGATATAATTATATATATAATATCATGTTATTTATTTAAATAAACCTATATAAACCTTCCAAGTCTTGCAAAGATGAAGAATAATTACATCATTTCATGAGGCGGTAATCCCCACATACACAAGTGTGATGTTTTTTTGGATTGAAAAAAATATGTAGGCTATTAATATAATATTATACATTGAAATATATTTCAGGTATATCAATTTATTTCATTTTTATTCATTTTTAATATAATATATAAGAATTTATGATGAAAAAAATAATACGTTGTCTTTATGGAGGTAGTCTATAGGTACGAATTATAAGGATTTTTAACATTCAATATATGGTTAATTTTAAAAAAGATATATACTATAAAAATAATAACAGTATAGAAAGTCGGTGATCTTTAATTTATTATATGACATTTTTTATGATTATATTGAAGTATTTTTGGGAATAAATAATATGAATACTCTATATTAAAAACATTACCCCTATTTTAGAAAACATTTCTCGTTAATAACTATTACGTTCAAAGGATGGTATTACAATTATAACAAGTCGATTTATGTGTGTGGATCGATGCTATAAAGGGTATATTGTTAAAAACTATTGGGATAGGTGCCTCTTAAGGTGAAAATAAGAGAGAATATGTGGTGTCATTTTTATGTGATGGAGATGGCATGTTCAGACATTCTTCAAAATATTAAAAATATAAAAAATATCATACTAAATCAAAATCTTCAATGATGAATAATATTATAATATAATAAAAAATTGGTTTCATAATTGACCATTACAAAAATATAGATGTGTTATGAGGTCATTTTATCCCTTACCATTTAATTTTTTACCTATTTATCTTGTTTAAATTCATATCATGGTAACTAGATTTTTTTACAAACTTTATTATTTATAATGTCACAAAATTAACTTTGAAACCTAAAAAAATTTATAAATTATTCTTAAAAATATTTATCTTGTTTTATAGATTTTTTTACAATAAGTGGTATAATTGTTTTTGAAAATAAATGTAAAATTTTTTATGATATACATTTTTCCATAAAAATTCCATTATAAGTAAAAAAAATTTATCCAAATTCAATTATAGTATTTTCTCTAATTAAAGGTATTGGTTTATTTTGATCAAGTGGAACCATTATAAATTATAAAAAATCCAAATCCAAACTATAGTAGATAAAATAATCGTTTTCATGAAATTTAAAAAAAAATCACTATAAGATAATTTTGGCATGATTATTTCAAAAATGATATTATTTTTTTCATTTTTCATGTATATAATTTATAAATTATATTTTAAATATAAGGCCACATAATAAATGAATACAATTATTATGGATAAAACTATTTCCATTTTTTCATTAGTAAATTTCATCATATTCTTATTATGAATATAACACTATAAAATATTTTTTCTAAAAATTTATAATGAACTAAAATGATCCATTATCAATATATATATGGTTTTTATAGGAATAACATAAAATATTTTCTGTTCTAAATGAATTAATAGATATGTGAATGATATGGGAAAAATAATGTTTATGTAGAGTGGTGTTTCCCATAAATTCTAAAAAGAGGTTGGTCAAGATGTTTTGTAAACTAAAAACCAATAAGTGATGATTCTAAGAGTAAAGAGATCACCATATGTGATGATTCATCATAAAAAATACTTCAATAAAGATATTCTTTTCTATTTAGAAAGTATCATTACATTAAAAAACAAAAAACAATAGAACCAATTATTATGAAGCAATTCAAATAATATTTCTTAAAAACTCAATTAAATTTTATAGTACATATTTTACAAAATTATGAATCAAAATATTTTTTAGAGATTTAGAGACAATGTATGAAAAATCAATGAAAAAACTATAAATGAAATTCAATATGTCATTGGTGAAAAAAATATGAATAATTAAATGGTATCTTTTTGTATAATGATATAGATGATAATTCAAAAAAATTTAAAGAATCCAAAATTATGATGATTCAGAGGCTGAATCTGGGGATGAATTTTTTTTAATACATATTTTTTATAACATTGAATGAAAATATATGGTAATAGATTATTATAATTAGTATTTATTGTGATGAATTTTCTCCAACTCAAATAATGAAGATGAAGAGTACAAGAAATTGTTTTATGTAATCTATAGTGGAGATGACATCATTTAATAAACAAAACAAATATGCCACGTGGATTAAATCCATGAACGATGATCTATACTATATTATCAAAAAATAGTTTTCGGATATTTTGAAGAATATAAAAAATCCTAATATGATTATGATGAAATGATAAATTATTAATATGTATGATGAGAATATAAATGTAATTCAATATAATTTATGACATCTATGTAAATGATATGCACAAATCAATGGTTTTGATGATGGTGGAAGGATTTCTCCAGCGGATCAACATGATCCCATTCATCTCTTCATGGAAATATCTATCTATAGATGACTCAAATTTTATTAAATGGTTGTGTAAATATAATTTTTTAATGTTATATATCCAATGGTGGTTTATATTGAATAACTATTTGGATTCATGATTGGAGATAATAGAAAATTGTTGTTATACTGTTAGGTAATTTAATGATCTAAATAACGAACCATAGGTATGGTATACTCAACATAATTCACATAAATTAAATCATGAATTACTAAGAAGTGGTTCAGGTCCCAATCATATATAAAATAATCATAGTAATAAAATTCAGTGGTCCCATTTAATGTCGATGATATAATATTTAGTGGATGTAAAAAAAATATTTGATGAATTCTAATGTCTTATGAATATATAATAATAAATTTAAATTACTATAGAGTTAAAATATTTTCTTCTAAAATAATTTAATCAATATTAGCGATTTACTTTTGTCTCATAGGTAATGTATCTAATAGAGCTACTAAAAAAGATCAAAATGAATAACTCCAAAATTATGTCAAATCTAATTTCTATTATGAAAAAACATTTAAATAATGGGGAGGAATGTTATATAGATAAAACACTATATATGAGGATAATTTTAATATTTATATACATGACATCTACATTGCATGATATTTTCATTCCAACATGTTTAACCACTTTATTTAAAATAAATTTGAATGATATATATCTTGAGAAATATAAATGAATTATAAGATGTATCACATGAACTCTTAAATATTTATTAATGTTATATTCATGGAAGGATTATAAAACATCTTCATTAAGACATATATTAGGATAGATATATTGGATACTATAAATCTACAAGAATTCTATCCATATCATCAATTATTCAATGCAAAATTATCAAAAAATGATATTAAAATCTAATATTACTTTATTATCGAAAATGTCTCATATTAAATTTTTATATTAGAGAGTTCTACAACAAATGGATTAGTGGGTGATATCGTGACAATACCATTAGACACTCATGTGTTTAAGGATATTACATTATTCATCGGTGTTCAACCACCTCTCTCAGCTTTATTAGTATTATAATCTCAGCTCTCTATGTTGTATACATGTAATTAACTATTAGTTCATTTTTAGTGGGTTCTTAATATTTGGGATTATTTTATTATAGTGTAATAATATATTTTGAAAATTAAATTTCTTTTATACTCTATTCTTCTAACTTATGGATTTTGATATTCAATGGATTAATATATTCCGAGGTGTTATACATCTTTGAGGTTTGGGAGAGATATTTTCCATAAGGATAATGTGTGTGTGATGGTTATGTTTTCCAAATCAATGAGACAATGGATTTTTTAATGTATTGAGGAAAATATTTCTGTTTGAAACTCTTTTTTCCACACACATCACTGCCCATATAGAAGTTGAGTGATGTAAGTTATTTTCTATGTCTATTTTGATGGTGTGAGAATGTTTATTTGAAATTTAATATTCAAAAAACCCAAAGAGGGATACTATGGGAACCGTAGTGATCTATGTTAATAAATATACAGATATATTGTATATTATCAATATTTTTATTTTATGATAATATAATTTATTCAAAAATATGTTGATATTGTGAAGTAAATTGGATGTTATGACCATCAAAACTATTAGAAATTATGGAATCTTTTTTCATTTTTTTCTATGTTTTGGGTGTAAAAATACAGACCGAATAAGATGAAAAATCATCAATGCGTTTTAGGAAATATAGATTAGAGAGGCTTTGGGAAGCATGCTGAAAGAGAGTGCACCTGGACCTGATGGCTCATCGGCTTCATTCTTCAGTGCAGCCTGGGAGTTTGTGGGGAAATGTGTGGTGGAGGATATCCGAGACTTCTTTCGGGGCGCTCCTTTAATTAGGGGGATATCTTCCTCAAGTGTGGTGCTGGTGCCAAAGACCAAAGACCCCTCACATGTTAGCCACTTCAGACCAATTTGTTTGTGTAACGTCTCATACAAAATTCATGCTACGGTTATCGGCAGGAGATTGGCCAAAGTGATCCCCAAGATAATTTCTGAAGAACAACACAGTTTTATCCAAGGGAGTAGTATACAAGGGGAAGTAGGGAATGCAAGTGAGCTGGTGCATGATTTGAAAAAACGGACTGTTGGTTCCAATATCATGTGGAAATTGGACATGAATAAAGCCTACGAAAATCTGGAGTGGAGATTCATTTTACGGGTCATGAGGGGTTTTGGATTCCAGGAGCGATTTTGTGATCTTTGTTTCAGATGGTTTTCTTCTCCTTGGATTTCTATCTTACTTCTAGGGAGATGTTTTGGCTTCTTCAAATTTGTGAGGGGAGTTCGACAGGGGGACCCACTCTCTCCTATCATATTTGTTCTCGCCCAAGACGCTTTATCCAGGAACCTGACGATGAGCATGGCAGAGGGATGATTGAGGCCTTTTTACGGTAGAAGGAATTCAAATAGTGTCTCTCATCTAATGTTTTCCGATGATATTATGTTATTCCTGAATGGAGGGAGAAGATCGTTGAAAGCTCTTAAGGGGATTATGACTGAGTATGGGAAACTAAGTGGACAGTCGATCAACCAATCGAAGAGTCACTTGTTCATTTCCAAAAAATGCTCGGGAGGAAGGTGCAAACTTATACAGGATATCTTGGGCTATGGAAAGAGGCAACTACCTATTATCTATCTTGGAGTCCCTTTATCGAGTGGACGGATTTTGAAGAATCACTTCAATGGGATCGTGGATCACATCCTGGGAAGGATATTCAACTGGAAGCACAAGATGCTATCCTTTGGGGGGTGGATCACGCTTATCAATAGTGTCCTTCTGGCTATACCTATGCATGTCTTTGCTGTTATCAATCCCCCGAAAGGCACAATGGAGAGGATTGAGCATATTCTCACATCATTTCTTTGGGATGTGAAAAGGGATGGGAGATGCCACTGGGAATCTTGGAGGAAGATGCCTCGACCAGTGGAATAGGGTGGGGTAGGTCATCGTGATATTCACGAATCTATTCAGGGTCTTCAAGCAAGATTATCTTGGGAGGTGATTACCGGAAAATCCCTCTGGGCAATGTTTTTCAGAGCAAGAGACAGTTGGCATGGCAATTTTTGCATGCGCGGGGCGACGGGCCTCGCCAAGTGCATGGTATCACATCTGGTGGTGCTTCATGACTACAAGAGATGGGTGATTGGCCGTGGGGAGATCAGCTTCTGGGAGGATACATGGATGGAGGAGAGGCTTGGGTATGAGGGATGCCCTCTTCCTGACATCTCTTTTAGGGAGGCATGCGGGAGGTATGAGTTAATACATGAAAACCTTAACCCTTCGCAACTAAATCTCTTCAACAATGTTGTTATGAGAGAGGACCCATACAGATGTTGTTTTATAGAATCTGGGTCGAGGCATTTTAGCATGAATGGTTACAGGAGAATTACCCAGCGGAATGTGAACGGGGTGACAGGGGATGTGGTCACTTGGTGTAATGTGATCCCAACGAGAATGAATTTTCTGGTGTGGCGGATCCAAAACTGGGCTGTACCCACAGAGGAAAATATTCAGAGTAGAGGGGTCTGCATGGCATCACGCTGCTACTGTTGTGAGAGGCCGAGCATGGAATCAACGCTGCACTTGTTTTTTCAGGGGCGATGGGCAGCGTTCCTTTGGTCTCAGTTTTCTTAATACAAGTTTCCTTCTGGGGAATGTCTGTCGGTTCGAGAGTATCTTGTGACATGGTTTTCTGATGTTGGTAACAGAACAGGGGAGCGTACAGCAGGTATTATCATTCTAATTTATATATTCTAGACAATTTGGGAAGCACGATACCAGGTATTGTTGGGAGGCAGGAGATCCCTGTTAGCTCTCCAGGTCCGGATGAGATCTATCATCGTGGAACTGTCCTCCCTTTTCTAGAATGGAGTGCATGCAGGTATGTTGGGAAAATTCGTTACAAGACAGTGTACACAGCTCTTGCAGATAGGGAGATGGGTAAGGTGACAGCCTTTGGCTCGTGGGTTCAAATTGAATGTGGACGGTTCATGTTTGGGAGGAATCATGAGGGGCGGTGGTGTTCTCCGGGATTTTTGGGGTTCAGTCCACATTTCTTTCAGTGCTTATTATGGACCTGTTACTTTTACGGGCGCGGTATTTAGAGCCCTACTCTCGGGTGTGACTCTTTGCAGGAGGAGAGGACTTCGGGTGACAGAGGTAGAATCTGATTCGGAGGTTCTGGTCAGATCTCTTCAGGGAAAATGTGACATTTCTTGGGATCTGGTGTATATTTATAGAAGATGCAAAGTGGAGACCAACCAGGGAAGGATAGTCCATCACAGTGTATGGGAATCCAACATTGCTTCGGATGCAATGGATCGTGGGGGCAGGCCAGTGGAAACATTGATAGTTTATGATAGTCTTAACTCTCTTCCATTCTAATGTGTCAATGTGACTTGGAAGGACTCACTTGGCCTTCATTACTTCTGTCCTCTGTGACGTGTATCCCCGGTTTTGAAGGTTTTCATAATAAAAAAATAACATTCAGTCAGTGTCCATGTAAGGTATAAAGGATCATGTGATTGTATAAGTTTCTAAGAGATATGTTATTGTGCAAGACCTTAAATATTATGTTATCACATGGTAATGATGTGTCAAATCATTCAACCACTTATAGAATATTTAAATTGGTTAAAATATCATTAGAATCACAAATGGGAAACAAAATCTATCAATGTGGTCATTGTAGAATCCCACACCATGTTCCACTTAATTATACCCCAAGGCATTGGGCCGCATGACCTAAAACACATCATCCAAAATAGTAGAGGCTATCGAATAGAAGCATGGGACATTGGTGTGTATGTTGGACGACTATCCCATAATTGGATTAGATATAATACAGCTGTAAAAAATTTATAACAAGTAGAAGAAGCATAGGAATAAGAAAACAACTGAATAATTAAATAAAAAACCTATGTAGAAAAACTAACTATGGATGATGAATAATAATAAAAGGTATATAAGTGATGATGAAGATTTCATGAGGCTATATGAAAATTGGATTCCAAGGGAATAGGTTACAAGAATTAAAATAATTCTATCATAAACTAAAAAGTGGAAAAAAAACATCTACAACAGCACCTTCATCAAAGGCTTCCTCCAATGCCCCCAATATCCATCTTATACAGAAAAAAAACACTCATGAATCATAGGCAAAATGATGACCATTATCTATACTTGTGATCATAAAGTCTACTCGGGTACCAAATGATTCCTGAGTATGGTGTGATATATGAATACCAGTATGTTGGAACCAATGGTGTCTAAATCATTCTACTTAATGATGTAAACATGTCAGTTGTGCTGATATATAATATGTTTCATGTAGATAAATGAATTTAAACAACCAAAAAATGGTTCGAGTTCCCATGATGAAACTAATACCATACCATCTGCTTTGACCTAAAATGGATGTATGAATAAACTACTTGTGCAATGCGTAATATGTAAATAAGGGGCCAACACAAGAGAGTAAACTGATAAATATGTACCCCCAATCTTGTTCATTAGCTTGGGGTTCAATCCCCATGTCATTACACAAAAGTGCTAAAAAGAAATTGTACCATCGCAAGTGCATAAGGAGATCAGAGTAGTATTAAAATTATAGGCATCTAATGTATTTAAAGTGGTCAAATCATGTACATAAAATCCATTGATGGAGTTTATGCCTATCCTTGGTGATCTAAAAATAATCCTAGATATCTCTATGGAAAATCCCGTGTAATCTGATACCACCAATTCCATCCCAGATGATCCAAAAGGTGTACATGTTATCTCTTGAGGTATGGTGTCCATCCGAGATGATCCACAAGGAGTATGTGGTATCACTCGAGTGATGGTGACTGTGAGTTCGTCCCATGTATCTCACAGAGGGGATTGAGTATCACCCAAGACATGAAATATCCATCCTAAAAATGTTTCAATCCACAATAACTCCCATTAGGATCTAGTATCACTCAAGAGTATAATAAACCACATGGGAAATCCTTCCCTACAAATCAAAATCCTCTCCCCTAGTGTGTCGAGTCGTAACCGTCGAGTACATGGATTCCACCAATAGACCCTTAATTCAAAACTAATGTCCTCTCTATGACCGTGTCTTGTTGACCAAATAATTAAGGAACATATTAAAAAAATAATAAATTTATAATTTCATGCAAAAAATCTCAATTTCACAAGTTTACCATTTAATCTATATTTTCAATTAAATCTAATAAATAATGGCATAATTCTTCATGAATGGAAATAAACATTTCTCATAATCAATGCATAACCGACAAGAATATCGTTTGATGAATTCAATGTCATCTAATTCAATTAAATAGCACAATCTAATAAGCTTACCATCACATTTAAGACCATTCAATGCATTTAAATTAATCATGTAAATAGAAATAAACAAAAAATGGAACTTGAAATAATATAAAGTGATCAATTACACATAGTGTAAATCATAAGGAAACACTAATTCCAAATGGAAAATAAATAATTAAATCACTAATCATACTTATTAGCTTCTATGAATGTTCACCACTAATTGTGGGGTTTTATTATATAAATATGGATTTATTCATCAAATATAATTTAGTATAAGAACATAAGGATGTAAAAAGGATAGTATTATCATATGGAAAGCATCAAATCTATTAAAATAACATTTATTATCATTTAAATATAAGGATTATAGAATTCAGAATGAAACACTAATCATAAGACATTATATACATGGCATGTGTAATAAAGTAAGAATTAAAATCCACAGAATGTTTTATTCATATTGAAACATTGAGCATGTCAAAAATTATAGTATTATACAGGGGCCAAAAAATTATTTAATTATAGACATTTCCCAGGGAAACACAATTCACAATTTAACACCCATCCAAATTCAATAAATCAATTTGAATATTTTAACCAATGTTCCCCAAACAAACAATGTATATTACACATTCAAAATAATGGGAGAAGTAGGAAAAAATGGTGCATCTATAGGGGTAGACAAAGATATGGAGAACACCCTATAACTGGATTTCTCCATAACCAATTGGCACTACAAACACTAGAAAGTGACTTGAACAGTTTAATATACATTAAAATGATTTTTTGGATGATTTTTACCAATGGAATAATGGTGTAATTCCAAATTCACATGAAACGTGTGGGAAAAGGAGTAGATGCCTTACCTAAATATCATGGTAATCCCCATGCCCAATAACAAGCATCGATTCCACATAAAATGTTAGAAATCAGAAATTTCAAAAAACCCCAATATATTGAAAAAATATTTCATGCAATGATTGCGCAATGGAAGATAAGAGACACATGAAATAGAGGAGTGAATATGATAGTGTAACCAAGAGCATTATAAGGATTCTGATGGAAATGAAATCAGAAAAGGAATTAGGGAGATATCATAAGTCCCCATGAGAAGCCTCATGGATAAAGCCACCACTCCAAAGTGGTAAGTGAGGTCCTACATGGAAGTAGAGAAATGAGGGTGTAAGGAAGTAAATTATGGAAAAAAAGAAAAAAATAAATAAATGAAAAATAAAATAAATAAAAAATATAATAAAATAATATAAATTATATTAAAAACTATAAAAGAAAATAAAATGGAAAACTCTATTTTTCATCGCACAGTACAGATTGCATAGGATATGTGCATGGCTTAATGTGGTTGTGGACATTTTATGCATCTTTCCACTATCAAAAAGCGACAACATTCCATTTTAATAAATTAAAATGAAAAAAAAATTATGTGTACCATAGATAATATTGAGACTTTGCAACCTCCCTCATTCAGACAAATCAACCCTGAGTTTCCCTTCCTATGGTAGTTAAATGTCATCATAGAAACGTTCTGGAAACTATGCACATGCATCGGCCTCTCGATCCGAAAACCTTTCCCAAAGACGTTCATTCTTCCACATCATTAGGAACAGAGGAACATGCCTACCTCAAATAACCATTATGATACAATAAATGACACAAATCTGATTCTTCTCAAAGGAAACGTCTCCTTAATGATTTATATCATTAGTGTTTTCTGAATGATATGTGTCTTGATTTTACAGTTGAAGAATAAATACATGGAATACCTCATTCATGGAATTGTACCTCTGAGGTAACAACATCTGATCAGCTTCCGACACAAATCTATCCACTATCTCAAATGCCCCGATATATATGGGTGATAACTTTTCATGCCTCAGGATTCTTATATGGTACAACCTTGGAAAAACACATAAGTAGACATGGTTTCCCACCTTAAACTCTTGACTTCTATAGTGATGATCAGTATAAGACTTTTACCAGACATGACTATATCCATACACTTATGAATCTGTTGGACTTGATAAGAAGTATTCCGTATGGGATGAGGACCTAATAAAGCTTCCTCACATACCTCAAGATACTATTGAGGTGAATAAAAATGTCTACAACATAGGGCCTTATATAGAGCATTTTGAATCATTTCTGGGAATATTTGATTACCATAACACTCAAAAGAGGTATATTATCCTCCCAAGAACCCCTAAAATCATGTATATAGCCCTATGGAATATCCTCTAACAGCCAAATAATCTATTCGAACTCCCCATCAGTATAAGGTTGATGTTTAGTACTAAAGAACACCTATGAAACCAACTACTTCATCACACCTTTCCAAAACTACAATGTAATATATACATCTCAGTTTGAATTTAATGAACAAGCTATGCCATGAAATTGTGGTATCTATTATGTATAGAGACTCTTTAACTCATCAATAAGATAAATATATCCTTGATATGTAGTAAGTGAAACACTATGTTCAATCTATCAGTGATCACCCATATAACATCGCTACATTGAGGAGATCTCAGCAAGCAGGTAACGAAATACATGGCAACACCATTACTTTTCTACTCAATAATGGATAAAGGTTATAGAAGTTAAGAAGGTTGTTAGTTCTTTGACTCCCCCTGATGACATGTGTAACACCAAGTGATAGAACATGCTATTTACTTCTTCATACCTAGTAATCAATACATAAATTGCATATATATGTACATCGTGGTTAATCCCGGGATGAACTTCGCAAATAGTGGAATTTGATTCCTTCATCATCTTTGTATGTATATATTGTGGCACCCATACATGTCCGTGGTTAAGAAGGATATCAATACCATCAGTAACCCAAAAAAGTGTAGGGTTCTCTCCTAGAGTGTTTCCCCTCCAAATGAGTCCCAATATATCAAATATATGCCGCATTTAGAATCTCTACTAAGAGTTAATGTCACTGTTAGAGCTTCTGGAACAACATTCTCATGCTGCTTCAGATCCAATATATACAAATCATAGAACATGGCCATCATATATCACTAACTATTGTACTCCATAATGGATTGTCTATGAGTCTTGTGGCATAACTCATCAACAACAACATTACCATTTATATGTGTATAATCAAGCTAAAATTTGAATTACTGAATGTATTCTACCCACCTGTGCTACCTCTAATTCATGTTTTAATGTGTAGAGATGTATTTCAGGATTTTATGATCCTTGTAAACAATTAACCTCTCTGATAAAAGATATATCATCCTGCAACATAGATAATGAACTACAATGACTAGCATGAGGTCGTGCATGGGATAGCTTGTTCTCATGGGACCTCGTCCAATAAGATCTATAAGACACAACTTGATCTCCATGGCTCAGAACTCCACCTAGATTGATCCTGGAGGCATCAAATTATAGAGGATAACTTCATCCCAACATAGTAAGAATTAATAATTGAACATAGGTGATTATTTTAGTTAACTAATACAAATCATCTGCTAAACCATTAGACCAAATAGACAACACACCCTTCTTATACATGGCTACAAGAGGCACAAAAATGTGGGAGATTACATTGATGAAATGTATTTAATAGCTATTAATACCCAATAAGTTGTATATTTATAACATATTATTGGTTTGGTCACATATAACTATTTTTCTCAACATCTATGGGTCAACAAATATGCATACCTCAGACATGTACCCACCCAAACTAAGTTAAGTGAACCAAAAAACAAGTCAAATATAATGGAAATGCATAAATATTTAAATGATTGACAAAAAAAAGCATCTCAGTACTAAATTTTTACATTTTAATCAAACTATACAATTTAATCCAATCTATAATGGTACAATTCATTGTCCATGTCAATAAATATTTATCGTAAGAAAGGAAGAAAGCGACAATAATAGACATTTAACAATTACATGTCATCCCAAGAAATTAAAAAACCACTAGATGAAAATATTAAACCAACACTTAATACATTTCAAATCATTTAAATGCATCAAGTTAATATAACTATATGAATACGTTATTTGCTATAATATAATGTATGAAATATCACATAGTGAAAATCAAAAGGAAACAATGACACCAAATGACCTATAAACCATTAACTCACTAATAATACTTATTGGATTAGAATATAGTATAGCTCTGATAGAGGTGGGTTATTATAAAAAGTCTAATTTATTCCTCAAAAAAAATTTATCATATGTTCATGTTGATAGAAAAATGGAAGGGGACTATAGACGACATGGTGCAATAGTGTAAAACCAATTTTCGTAATCATTTAAATTTAAGGCATATTTAATTTCAAATTAAACACCAAACATTAGAAAATATATTCCTAGAATGTTGAATAAAATAAGTATTTAAATCCAAGGAAACTAATATTCTTAATTATACAATAAACGTGTCAACGATTATGGTTGTATACATGCTCCGAACAATTATTTAACCATATACATTTCTAAGGGAAACCCAATTCATGGTTCAACACCCATAAAAAATAATTAAATCTATTTGAAATATTTAAACTTTGTTCCACATATTATGATGGTCAATTCCACATTTAAAAAAATGGGAAAAGTAGTCTACAATAGATCAAACACTCAAAGGGGTGTCCGATGAAAATGTAAACACTCTATGAATGTGTATCAACATAACCAATGGTCACTATAGAAACTTCAAATGGACTCGAACAATTTAATATATGTAAACAAGATTAAACAAAAGGTTATGATTAGTGGAAAAATGGTGTAATGCCAAAAAGATATAATATGATATGGAAGTATAATAGACTCCTCACATCAACATTGTGGTACTCTACACATCCGGTAACATGTTTCGATTGAACCGAAAATGGAATAAATATGAAGAATTAATCAACCCCCCAAAATATGAAAATGATATTTCATGTGATGATAATCCAATGGATGGTTGGATAGATATGAAATAGAATATTTTCTATGATAAATCATACTAAGACCTTTACAGTTCTTCCAACAATGATGAAATTGGGGAAGGAATGACGTGGAAATCCAAAAACCATGTGTGTGTCATGGAGGAGGAGTCCATGATTCCCCAGAGGGGAGGGAGACCATGTATATAAGGAGGAAAATAAGGGAGGAAGGGAAATAATAATAGAAAATAAGGAAAATAAAATTAGAGAATGAAAATAATATAATATAATTTCATTTAATATAATATAATACAATACAATACAATACAATACAATACAATATAATATAATATAATATAATATAATATAATATAATATAATATAATATAATATAATATAGTATAATATAATATGATATGATATGATATGATATGATATAATATAATATGATATAATATCATATAATATAATATAATATAATATATAATAATATAATATAATATAATATAATATAATATAATATAATATAATATAATATAATATTAAAATATAAATAATGGGAACAACCTTATTTTATTATTCTACGCACAAAACACTATACGCAAGCCAGGCACATGACTTAAAATAATCACGTGCAGCCCATGCATCTTCCCACTTCCCAAAACCTATATCATAACTATTTAAGGAATTAAAACAAAAACAAAAGATTAAATGCTTTATACATAAGATAAAGTTGAGACCTTATAGTTATGTCAATTTCAAGAGGTTGTGTAGTGAACCAAAAATTTATTAATTAATGTCCATTCTGAATGAGTTAATTTCTTTATTATATAATATAGATATGGAGATCATATTCGCAAAATTTAGTTATATTTTTTTAAGAATGTTATAAAATATGTACATAATTTTAATATAGGAATTAATATAATATTAATAATTATAATCATTTTTAATACAACCGTTATATAATAAAATTTAACAATGTTATACATTATGTTTTATGATTATTTCCAATTTAAATAGAAATGAGATTTATTATATTTAGCTAATATGATCATATAATACATATCGAAACTCTTTCTATCATTTGGATTTTCCCTAGAAAAACCCTATAAGGAGATTCAACAATTTAGTCATTTAAAAAAATAGGAGAAAAGTTTACGGTTATAAAACTTTAAGCATGAAACATGTTTTCTGAATAGCCCCATCTATGTATAATAATCAGCCACCAAACCCTTATTAAGTACACAACTATAACAATGTCAATGTTTCTAGACCATAGTATATTGAATTTTTATATATTTTTTTGATTAAAAAAATGAGTATTTATTCCAAATTTCCATTATTACTTTATATATATACTTATATATGATTATAATATTAGTTTTTCTAAAAATATTATCTTGATATGAAAAAACTAATATAGTAATATTGGCTAATATATAGTTTAAAATAAATTTTGTTTGACAAGGTCAATAATTTTTGAAATAAATGATTTTTACACTATATTTTTTTATTAAATACTATGAATTTTAATATATATGATAATATTATTTAATGTTATCTAATATAATTTTTCTAAGTATAGGAAAGAGTACAGGGTCATAAATACAGGTATTTTTTTTAAAAAAGGACTGACTTTAAAATTGTAAACTCTAATTTTTTAAAACTATTTTACTAGAATAAATAATCTTTTTTAAATGACCCTATCAAAA
Organism: Viscum album; assembly: GCA_963277665.1. Classification (NCBI taxonomy): domain Eukaryota; kingdom Viridiplantae; phylum Streptophyta; class Magnoliopsida; order Santalales; family Viscaceae; genus Viscum; species Viscum album. Next base: position 1,210,780,704 of record OY728148.1, read on the forward strand.
TTTTACAGTTGTGAATTATTTATAATTTTTAGAGACTGTTAAGTTTTGGATAAATATTAAATACATAATAAAGATATTATTTTAATTAAGATATCATAATATCAAAAATGTAATGTAATAAACACTATAATGAGAATTTAAGATAAAAAATATATTACCCACTTAAAATAATTTGTCTTGATGTAATTTCATTAATTTTAAAAACATATAGTGAGTCCTTAAAAACCAATATTTTATTTTAAGGATTCAAATAAATAATTATGAAAATGACCCACAAAAAAATGAGTGATATTATTTTATTTGGTTTTGTTTATATCCTAGTAAAATTTTTAAAATCGCAACTCTATCATTAAATCCCCGAAAATGATTGTGTTTTTTATAATTTTTTCACAAATTCCAAAACAGATATTTAAAGATTAATAAATATGTCCATTCCATTTATGAATAAATACCCCCTAACATCCCAATCCACTTTACTAAAATCACTTTCATAATTATTTTAATCTTCCTCTGCCTTTCGAAATCCCTCCCAAGGTGATCCCAACATATTTTGAAGTCACTCCCTTGATTTTACTAGCACCGCCTCAATATAAGGGATTTCTTCAACATATTTTGTCCTAGTGAATTCATTTAATAAAATCAATGGGATTATATCTATTAATCGCTTAATATATTTTTTCACATCCTTTCACTTGTATAAAATTCATAATTATTTATAAACCACCCCTTAATATAAACAATACCTTCGAAAAATCGATATATAATCCCATTTTGTTTCCAAAATTATAAGATGATTTTCTAATCCTTGTTTTTGTGTTGTGAATACCCATTACTATCTCCACTATTTTTTTACATCTAATTTTTCCTATATATAATGTGTTAGTGACATAATTATATAAAATCCATTCTCCTTGATCTTAGGATTAAAATTTCTTAAATATGTTCTTATGTTGTTTGATCTATGTGGAACAAAAATGCATGTACATGATATGAATATGACTGATGGGACCAAAATTAGATTTCACTCTAATACAATATATAAAAAATTTATCTCTGGGATACCATGTTTTATGAACATTTGGTTATCCTAATAACCAAATGTTATTATGTTTTAGTTGTATTCATATACTTATGCTTATCATGACATGTTTTATGTTGTCGGAACCTTCTTATGTTTTCCTGATATTGTCACTTATATCATGATTTGATGTTCTTGATTAGAATTATCTCCCATAAATTTCACAATTATATTTCTCTTTAATCAATTTTATTATATACATTATTTTAGGATTTCAGTTTTCACTAAATGGTATTTATATATAACCTTATTATTAAATACAACCCGGGGTTATCCTATGTAGTTTTAGATTAACAATTAAATTAAAAGTTATGTTATAGAGTTTTTAAATAATTTATACCTTATTTCATGTTATTATAATATGATTCTATTTACCAAAATACACAAGGTATCTATATCTTTTGTTATTTTATTTTTAAATCAATAATTAAAAATTCATTAAATAATATGTATAAAAGACATTTTTTATCATATTTATTATCACAAAATAGTATAGTGGCTTTTGGGGATTAATATTATAAGTCATTAAAAAAATCCAAATGGAATATATAAAGAAAGGAAAACTCCCATAAATATTGAGAATTGTTAGAGAAATTGGATTAAATGAAACAAAATCAAGGTATAGATACTACATGTGAATGTGGAACATAAATAGTTTTAAATATGTTTAATAATCGCAAAGAGAAAAAAATTTTGTTAACATGATCATCACCTGATATTTAATAAATAAGAATATTTAAGCACGTGTGTGGAAACTCCATGAATATATAGTGTCATCAATTCAAAATCTCTTTTGAATCCATTATGGGGGTAAAGAAAATCATATTGTTGTTTACATTAAAAAATATAACATGAAATACATATATTGATACATAGAAAATCATATATTGTGGAATATATGTAAGTGATGATCTATACCTTTATTGTCTATAGTTTCCCTTTCAAATGATTAATTGTTTGAAAATATTTATCTCTATATACATTTCTAATGATTTAAATGATTAGATTTTGAATCCAACATTGAATGTAATTTTAAGATTTTTTATGAGGATAAAATTTCATACATGATAATGATTATACACAGTCTTTCATATTAGGAAATTTCCATACAAATTTTCCAATAGAGAAAAAATACACGAATTTTAACCTATTAATGAAAATATAAAATGGATAAAATTATTGGAAACCAATTATAAATCACCTCCAATGTAAATATTTTTTAGTTGCATTTAAAAATAGATGATGTGATGCTCTCATTACTAATTCAATGGTATTATGGTTGTCGAATGGTATTATTTTTTTAAATTGAACAAAGATTTCCATAATATGGAAATTTCCCTTTGCATCACAAATCACCATCTATTATATAACCTTGTAATGGGGATAAAGAATTACTATTTAAAACATTATCTCAAGAAATAATAGTGTTTCCTTAGTAGAAATCACAATTTACTGAAATAAATAAGGCCATAGAAAACATATTACATTATAAAATTCATATTGAATAAAAATATTCGGATTAGTTCCTTGATAAATTGATTGGTTATACCCCATGTGCATAGAATTAGTTATAAATTAAACATATACATAGATATTTTCTAATATATAATACTGCATAAAGAATGGACCCTGTTGAACATGAAGAGGTGGAGAAGAAAGTAGAAAATAATTTGGATAATGTTTTTGCACATGCAAGTGCTTCACCATGTTCTCTTCTAGTCCATTTCAAAAAGTACAATGACATGTTAGTGATAATCTCCATTATATATCATGATATGAAAAATATCATAAAAATGTAAATGTATCCTCATGAACAAATTAATGAATAATTTATCATAAACATGGATCCCAATACGTCTCTCAGGTGGATATTTTTTTGCGATTCTATTATGTAATAATGTATAAGGAAGATATAAACATGTATAATATTCATGTAGGATATGAACACTATGAGTTCATGATGATGAAATTTAGACTCACTAACGATCATTCTATTATAAAGGTCTTAATATTTAGAGTATTTACGATTACCTTGAAATTGTTTTTGTAGTTATTATAGAAGATATTAGTACTCATATAAAAACAAAATAAAACATTGGGATTATTTTAGTTTTTTATTTATGACCCTGAAAATGGAAAATTTATATGTGTGACACCCAAATTGTTTTATGAAATATTTCATCCAAATAAGATTAAATAATGAAACAATATAAATTGCATGAAATAGTGATTTTAAATGAACTATAAGGTATTTTATTATAAAATTTTCTTTTTTAATTAGTTGTTAGGTTAACTAATATTAATATAAGTAATTTATGAAAATTTATGGTGAAATTATTCGCCAACAATTATTTATGAAAAATATAAATCAATAATATATTTTTATTTTGGTGAGTTGCAATTAGTAATTGAAATTAATTAAATATATATGTTATATAATTAATAAAATGTTTTCCAAATTCATCCAATAGATACTTTTGTCATGGGGTATGAATAAACCTTTTTTATATTTAAAACCCAATATTTTGTAAAGTGAAATATTTACCTACTTTGAATAGAGAACCCTTTTTAAATTAAAATTTTTACAGATTCATAATTTTTATATGAAAACAACCTTTTCTTTTTATTTTGGATATAATGATTTACTTTGTATTAAAATTTAATATTTTACATATAACATTAAAATTTTGATGCATAATAAAAATACTCTAAATTCTAATAGAAAGAAAACATATATCATCAAAATAAAATTGGAAAAATTATAATATTGAATTGTTTTATAATAGAAATATAATTTTTTTATATTTCATTATAATTTATTTCATTATAATTAATTTTTCATTGAATTCATATGTAAAAACAATTCAATCTATTGGAATGTTTTAAGTTCTAAAAACATATTCTCTCTTTCTGAAAATGGAAATAATTATTAATTAATAAATTCAATTTATGTCTATTGAATTTTGAATAATATGTTACATATTTTTAATTTTTAGGAATAAATTATATAAATAGCTTTAGTTTATTTTTTTAGCTATATGAATAGAAACTTTAGTAATTTGTATTAATAAGGTAAAAAGAAAAATCATATAATTATAGGTCATAATAATATTATAAAATTACCCTAACACTTTTATTAATATCATTTTAAGAGTGTCTTACTACCTAAATCTTAATTTGGTCAAAATTATGTCTTTTGTAATCCATTTAGATGATATTAGAACATTTAATTTATTTTATTAAACAGAAAATTAAATATGACTTACTAAAATTTGAATAGCTACATCATTTATATATATGGTCATAAAGAAGATGAATTATATTATGATTAATAATTTTAAATCATAAATATTTTTCGTTATCATATCAATTTATTTGTAATTTTTAGGAAATAAATAATTAACTTAAAGACGTATACTTTAATGATTTAAAATAAATTTAATTGATACGAAATTAATAAAACAATTTTCATTAAATTTATAATAATCATCCGAAGATCTAAACACTTGAAAAAAATTATTTTTCAATTAAAAATTGACTGTATCTATCTTTGTTTCCAGTTAGTGCCCATTTTGAGCCCTATAGGAGAGATTGTGTTACTTATATTATTTCATTCACAGTGTAATTAATGTTGTTACATTCATAATTTAATATATATAACATTCTAAATGATAGATATTATAGAAGATAAATTCAACTGAAAATATATTAGATATATCTTCATAATAGTATTTTTTTTAATTTCTATTAAAAAATAAGTATAGTAAACAATTAAACAATATTTATGTACTAATTTTTTTATTTATAGAGATAACAAATAAATGTTCATAGAAATTTTAATATATATATATAATTTGGACAAAATAATGAGTATAATTAATTTACCATATTATATTAAGCTCATATAAATATAATAAAATATATTTTTTGGATGTTTACTTGTTATTGTAATAATTTTAAATTTCAATGAATTAGATAGTGTGAAAATTGTCTCTATTGATTGTTATCCAAAATAATGAGTTTTAAAATAATTTTTAAAACACTAATACATTTTTAAATAATTTAAAATAATTATGATATGGTATATAATGTTCAAAAGTATTTATTTTTAGTCTATTTGACACAAAATATGTAAATAATTCACCCTTTTAATATGAAATATTTGTTATCAAAATTAAAATTAAATAAAATAACTATGTTTTAATTAAAATGATAATGTTTAAAATGGAATAAAAACATTCTTAAAATTTATTTTTTTATGTGATTTAAACTCTCTCATAAATCATCATCGAAATTGGGACATTTTTGAGGTTTTTTATGTGGTTTTATATTATTATAAAATAATATATGTAAATATCCCAGAATTGCCCCTCGCCTAAATTTTAAAAGGGAAAACAATCCCTCACCTATTCAAATAACTTTTAGCCTTAAATATTATCCATAACCAACAATATTTCCTTATAAAATTTTATATTTAAATTCTATTGTGTCTGGTCATCATCAAAGTCCAACTCCAATTATCTAATAGGATATTTAGAGGATGCACGTTGAAGAAGAGTTATCCTCCTCTAATGATTCTTTAAAAATTATTTCTTCTTCCACAGAAACATCATGATTGGTTTCATTATAAATTAATAACTCCATAAAAATAAATATACTAAGATATTATTATTATTATGTAACTAGAATTTTCCACTTTCTATCGATCCTTCAAAGAACAAAATCATTACATGTGTGTACGCATGACTTACCATCTCCACTCTGTGGTGTAATCTTTTTTTCACCACCACCTTACCTGGATGGGTATAATGATGGAAACAATAACTATATATTATTATTATAACATTATATTCATCATGAAATATTACAAACCATTCACATCAATACCATTCCACAATTATGGGAATGATAATGTCACTTATGCGTACGTATGGCATACCATTTCTATGATGCAACATAGTTCAATCTATACGATATTCACTAAATCAAGACTATATAAATTTTAATAATGAATCAATATTATATATATAATTTTAATATATATTTTTGTAATATATAACTATGAACTATGATAGAGAACCAGAAATTATTCGACAAAAAATGCCTAAGAAAATGAAGCAGTTCTTACAAGAATAACAAGTAATAAAGAAATATTATTAATAAAGGGTGATAAAGGGATCATAAATGAGATAATAAAAATAAATATTACTCTAAAATAATTCAATTAAATTATTTAAATAATTTTACATGACATTTATATACATATAAAGGAAATTATACCTAAGTTAAGGGGTAATTTCACAATCTCATTATTATCCGATATTGTTTATACATAAGTATTTACTTGGGTGTATTTATAATAAATGTACATGTTTCATGAAAATTTAATATTATTTCTATTCTTATGAAATTATTTAAAATTAATTTTATCCATTAGTGAATTTTTATTTTATTTTTTGAAAATAATCTTTTGACGTTATTCAACACGTGGAAATTTTTCAATTTTCTGGAAAAAGTGTATGAATAATTTTTTTTCAACTTAGATGACATGAACAGATTTTTATGTCTTCATAACAACTTATTTTATTGAATATTCCTCTAAAAATTTCAATTTTAGTTTCATTTAAATTCTTCATTTTTGAGATTACCTAGCATTTTGAGAGAAGGAACTGATTTAGAAGAAAAATTTATATTTTGTAAATAAATTAATTTCGAGTCTTATATAAACATTATTTTCCATGTAATATGGAATTATTTAATAAGGTTATGATTCGTTATTAATAAACTTATTTTTATCTGGAAAAAAGTCAATGTCTCAACTCAGTAGACATACATTTTCAAGGTTTAAGGAAATTTAGAGTAATAAAAATCCAAACAGTATAATTTTTGTTGGGGTGTCTATATAACCCTTGTAAAAATAAAACCATGTTCACTAGGACACATGGTTTAGGAAAAAATTATGACATCCTTTGAATAATGAAATAGATCCAAATCTATCCTGATGATGTTAGAATGCATCAAAATTCCATACTTTTACCTAAGAAAAAGATTATTTTCATTCCAAATGAATCGATTTATAATGGGTATGGACCTTTGTAGACACCCTAAAATGTATTACAAGCACATTTTCCATCAAATTTCCTCCACCGGCCTCGAAAAGTTAACATTGAGACTCAATATTTTTCATGGCGGTTAGTGACGGTAGCAAAGGCATCCGGAAGAAATGGTTTGGTCCACAATCCAATAGTGATCCAAAGCTATGGTACAGGGTCGTATCCCCTATGGTATGGAGAAATTATTTTTGGATAAGTCCCTAAAGAGGTGCCTATGGTACCTGAATGCAAATACCAGAGCGCCACCATGCTAGAGATGAATGATTAAATTACTTCAAAAATGTCTTAAAAGAGGCTCCCTAGTTAGGCCAAATCATTGGAGGCATGAAATTCACTTGTTCTCACAGATTCTGGGACACAAAATTCTTTTACCCCTAATCTCAATTTTCACAGGGTCACTTATTTGCATATAAATAGACCATTGGGGCCTTCATTTGAATGAACAAATTTTACAAAATCCCAATTTTTTTTGGTCTCCCATGTTTATCACGCATGTCATATGAAACATCTATGGTATTTCTTTAACACTTATAACAAATGAATTTAAATAGGATCATAGGACTGATGTCCCTTTAGTGTTTGAAATTTATAACACATGCATGCCTAAAGCGCCCAGCCACACTAAATCAGAAACATTTGTTCCCCTCCTATTCCTCTCAAAGGAATGTGAGTGCCTCAATTATGGGAATACAAGTGATTACTATAGAAGGTTTGATTCAATTACCACCCAAGTATTAATATCCTGGTTGTTTGTTACATAAGTCGACATCAGGTCACCCAAGCTTACGTGCAGGCCCATACGTGCATTCTAGATACTTACTTGGTTCCCATATTTGATTCACCAAATCCCTTTAGTATATATAATCACTTCTTCAATACTCCTTCCAAGACATTCATGTAATGAACTTTTCTTCATTGGCTCAGTTATCTGAAAGGAGTTATGTTGAAACCTCCACCAAAACCTCCTGACATATTAATCCTTTAGAAAGGACACAGCAACATGTCTCTTATTTGGGATTGTATATCTACTGTTAGATGTTTCTCAAATATTTTTTGTAATGGTGTCATGATTCATAGAGTGTTTTGGGTTTTTATATCTTTATTAACATGGATCATTCACTGAGTAACAGTATTGGGGAGTTCACGGTATGAAGGATTAGGTTTTGGGTACTGACCTCCCCTTTTCATCTCTAAGACCTAGAGCCTCTAGTTCCTAGTAAGGCTAGTGAGGGTAACTAATTCTATACAATTCAAAAAAAAGAGAAGTCTACATGCACTCTTCGAATCCTCAAGGGCTCTCCAATTGCTGTAAGTCCCTAATCTTCAAATAGTCGACTGCATAACCTCTACTGTCATCCCACATTGATAGGTTCATCACTCCACAAACTCTTCCACAGTATCCTCAACCTCTTCCACATCACCACTATAGGCCTGTATTCTTCTACCAGTGGAGGAGGAAATGTGTTTGTTCCTTTTCCGAATTATTAAAATCCTCTTTTTTCTCACACAGTGAATGAGTCACGTGGGATTATATATTTTTGATGATCCAAAAATTTCCATAAACACCTCATTGAATTAACTATAAGAGCTCTGATTCCCACAAAAATTCAGAAATGTTGGAAGCCTTTCTAAGGCCCAATATTGACCTCATTTCATCCTAAAAAATCATCTTTTATGGATGTAATCCCAAAATCATTTCTCTCGAAGGACTAAACACACCATCTAGACTCATCGAACTATGTGGGATTGTATTCCCACCCATGTGGGATATGTTGGAAGACTTCATAAGGTTCCAATCCAACACTTCAAATTAACCATGTTATTATTGGGAAATTTTCCCAACATGTTCTAATCCATCTTGGAAACTCATAATATTTCCAAGTAACTTAGGGTTCTTAGACATATGGACCACACCAATATTTAACAAATCACCATCCACATAGATGTTCCTACCACATGAAATAAACATTTATTATAAGTTATTTATCACATGACCTTAGAAGGTGTTATGTGTCTCATTTAGTATAGGGATGAAATTATTTTCATAATTATATGTAGGTATCCCATTTATGGGTTTGATCCCAATTTCCAAAAAAAATCTTTTGTCACCATGGACGACAATAAATTATATATTTCCCCAATGAGTTGTTTAAAAAACATTATTATCTTAAAAATGGTTAATTGAATATCTAAATAGTCTATGAAAGAATGCTAGTGATGGGGAACCATAAATACATACTATCATGTCCATTAATGAAGAACCACAAATACATACAAATGATTCTAAATTTCACAATGATAATAAATTCATGAAATTTTCAAGGGAAACCTATGTCATACTTGGTATATTAATAAGTATTAACAAGAAATATCTATATTCTATAAGAGAGTCTTGGATTATGGAATAATTCCCCCCAAAAGTCTATTGTGAGTCCGACCGCCCATCCTCCAAATTAATGTATCTTCTTTATGTATCGTAGGCTCAAACCTAACAAACACCTGCCTTTGGAAATCAGGTCCCTTTGGATAAATTACCATTGGATGTTTCTTGTTCCATAATAAAACCAATGGAAACCACCCTAATGTAGTGATTCTTTACAAGAACACATGTCCATAGAGAGGTGAAAAAATATTTGTAATGAAAAATTCAATATATCATACATGAAGGCATTAGTCTATACATACACATGAGAAATGCATCTATTATTCAACAAATGGAAGGGATGGAAAAAATAAAATATATAATATCTAAATAATCTAAATTATATCATAAATATCATAAAAATTGTTATATATATATATAATAAGACATATGAGGTGTTTATTCAAAATTAAATTTATTATAAATCGATGTGATAGTCTACCCTATTGCTTAAAAACATTTTCATTTTTCAATGGGTGGAATAGTATAAAAGAATTGTTGTTACATAAACCTAATAAAGTTTCAATATATAAATAATAATGATCTCATTATATTATTATATATACAGGATTTTATAATGATTAATGAATAATAATACTTCAGAGGGATTGGTTAGAATATAAACCAATTCCTTTAATAATTTACTTTATAAACAATTTAAGCCTTCATATATTGGTTGTTTTGAGTATTCTAAAACCTATATGTCACATATACTAAATTTTGTGACATTTTTGTTGAAGATATTGGTTATTAATAATTTCTAAAATCATATGGATAAATTAGGATTAGAAGTTCTCTTTTATAAGTGAGTGGATTAGAACCGTTATAAATATTAAAAACAATTATATATAATTAATATACATCTAACAGAATGTTGATAAAATTTTGTCATATTTTCAATATAATTTATTTTTATGTTAAAATAAAATAAATATATAAAATAAATTTATGTTTTAGAGATATATGAGTCCTTATATATTAGTTTGAACACACATTTAACTCTTTTTACCTTCACCGCGATTACTCAGTTTTACTATGACATTTTATTTTTTTTACTAAATATAAAATATCACATTAAAAATAATTTGTACCATATAATTAAAAATATTAAATCAATATTAAAATATTCAATATTTTAATGTTTTATGAATTAAGTTTAATATAAATATGGTGAAAAATATTTTTTAGAATAATTCATTTCAAGAAAAAAAATACCCAAAAATTCATCTATATAATTGTTCCACATGAATGATATTGACTTTGGAATAAAAAATAATTGTTATGTATAATTAAAACCAATTGAAAACCAAAATTTTCCATTTTAATACACAATCAAAGTGAGAGTTATGGGATTTGAAAAAATAGTATTTTTCATTATTCAACAAAAAATTAACATTTTTAAAAAAACTCACATAATAAATAATTTTATATGTTAAATTAAAAAATAAAGTTCAATTCAGGAATACAAAATTATAAAATGATAATATTTTTATTTTGAAATAAAATATAAAATATATAGAAACCCTATATTGATAGAAAAAGGTATGTCCAAAATTTTATGAGTTTTTATCAAATTTCATTTTAATTAAAAAGGAATGATTTTTTTTAAAATATATATTCAAAATGATTTCTATTTTGGAAATAATATTAATATAATATTATTCATTTTAGTTATTTTTTATTCCATAAGATACTAAAAAAGATGTTAATTGAATTAAATTTATTCCAAAATCATAGGGTTTTACATTCTCCCCATTAAAGGAATTATGTTATAATTTTTTTTAAATTATTATTAATAATTGATAGTTTCATGACATTATATTAAAATAATATTTTTATTTTAAATAAATAAGTATTAATATGTAACTAATAAGAATAATAATATTTATTAAACTAATATTTGTAGATACATGTATGCATAATTAAAAACACATGCTTTTGAAATTGATTACAAAAGATTAATTTTAATACAGAGTGATATTTTCTCTATAAAACTCGATAGAAAATTCATCCATGTGTTTGTATTTGAGGGTATTTTTACCATTGGGATACAAAATATGATATAATATTCTCACTTTATTTATGTCAATTTTATAATCACAATTCCAACTATTGAATTTGTATTTTTATCAATTATCCACATCTGATTTATCAAATTTTCAATATATATAATAACTTTAATGTTTTTTCAGTCATTATGTAATAAAATAATCCATTAACTAATCAATAAACCCATAAAAAATAACATACTAATGATGACGATTAAATACATTCATCAAAATAAATATTTTAAAAAATGTTTTGATAAAACATTTGAATAATACTTCATTAAAATAAATAGTAAATTAGTCTGTAATACATATGTAAAAACGTGCATAGTTATCCAAAAATCATTAAATATGTTCAAAACATTAAAAATAATCCAAATTATGTCTATCCCAATTTTAAATTTAAAAATTAAAAATATTTGATCTCATATTCTTTCATAATCAACATACCATTTTTCTTATGACAAAATTAATCACTCATAATTTCATATACTAAAAATATATAACACCCAATAATATATTCTCCCAAAAAATTTATTTCATTCCAAAAAATATCTATAATCACCATGATATAATTCCATAACAAAATCATATATGCATCCAAATGATAACTCATGCCTCATCCATCAAATAGTATCCACCATTTGACATATGCTCCAATTATATCTACATTGATAATATAATATTTCCAATATTCTAAAATTATTAAAAAATAAAATCAATCACTTTGTCATCAAATATGTTTTGAATCCCAAAGTGTATATGTATCTCTTCATCAAATGTTCTTAAAAATATTTTTTCTTCAAAATAACTATACTATAACCTCAAATGATATAACATCCCAAAATGTTGTTTCTCCAATTATAATCCATTCTTTATGAAACCTAAAAAACATTTCCCAAAAAATAAATTAGTTAACTTATAATAAATCCCATAAGGAAAAAAAATGGTATCTATAGATTTTAATTTTTTATCATCCTTTAATTTATCAATCTTTAAATAAAAAATAACTCCAATTTATCTCTATAAAACCTATATTTAAGTACATAAATAAGTAATATTTCATTATAATCCTATAACCGGGAGATCCCATTTTATTCTTTAATATTTCATTTATATAATCAAAAAATTTAATCATCCCCAAATATTATTCATTCTAGATATAATATTTTTCCATAACTAAATATATGTATATCTCATAAAAATGTCATATATTTTATATCTTAATAAAAATTTATTCATATTTAGAAATAAAATTCTGAAAGGTTTATTCTAATGATTATAGTAATGTTCCTTATGATAATTTATCATCGATAATTGATTTTCAAATTTCATATAATCCAAAAATTAGAAACATTCAATTTATTCCATAGGAACAAGAATATTCCACTATATTCTATCAACTAAAATCAATAAAAATTTCATCATTTAATTTTCCTATGTCCTCATTTAACACATATAATGTATCATCAAATTTCAATGATATATTTACTTATGATCTTCTTCCAACATTATTGACACATATAATCATATATTCTTTTTTCAAGCATGGTATTTGTCACCTACACTTCCATGAAATGTTATTTTTATCTTATTTGGGGTGTTAAGAATTTTTAGGTTTTTCATATTGTTAACCATAATATAATATTTATGGTTATAAATAACCAAAACATTCCTCACTCAATATTCTATCCTGTTTTATTTCTCTCTTAGAAAATATCCCCATTTTACTTCCCACAAATTATTAATATTTTTCCTCCTATATCCTTATATTTAATAAACTTAAAATAATTAGTTACAGTATATAAAAAATGATAATAAATATTTTTTTCAATAGAATAAATACTAACATGCCCTTAAATCATTCACCTTATTTTCAACTCTTTTAGTTTAACTCATAATCCCTGATAATAACAGTAATTCTACTTAACATATAAACCTTTATTTTTATATAATACTTCTAACTTATGATCTCAATTAATCCCAACAAAAACCCCAAAATATTAAACATATTTTAAATTATTATCATATAATAACATCAAAACCTCTAAATTTATATGAAAACTATCTTTTTTACCAAACAAATTGTCAGAAACCCATACACCAAGAGATGATGGTAAAACAATTCTTTATAAGTATTATCTTTGATACCAAATTAACTATCCAAAACAAAAAATTCCCAATGTAAATAAAAAAAATATACTATATTATTGATATACTATATAAAATTTATGTTTACAATTTTTTATATTTAATATGAACCTTGTATTAAATAGCAGCCACAACTTTCTCATTATATGTGTATTTTTACCACAACCCAAATAATTTATTATTTTAAATAATTTTTTCAAAATTTATCACAAAATTATATAAAAATAATATCATTATTGACATATAATTTTTAATAATTTCTATTCTTAACATTTGAAAATAGAAACATAAGAAGGGTGAGATCATATTCACAGTAAGGTAAAACAGATGAATTAATAATAAAATACAATAAAATACAATAAGATGATCATATGGGTATAAGAAAATTACAAAATTTAATTAATAAAACATAATATATTTGTTAAAAATTAATTATTTCATTTCTACATCATAGATGAAAATTCAATATAATATTCCCTTAATCGTGAATAAATTAATAATCATTTATATTAACTGATAAAACAAAAGAAATTATAAATGAGTAATCATTCCAATGAAAAATATTATTATCCCAATGAATATAAATTATTTCAATTAAATTATAATCCATTTTTATTATCAAAATCATTAAATTATGAATCATATAAATCCTAAAACCCCATGAATTCATAATGGAACATTATCCTTAAAATCACTCTTACAAGAACCCTTAAAAATAAATAAGCTTCTTATTTAATTACAACATCACTACTCTATATAATATATCATTACCCATTTTATTGGAGGTATATATCTGACAAAATTATCCCAAATATAAAATATCCATGAACTATAACCCAAATAAAACACACAGGAACATTTACATTCAAATTAAAACCCATAAAATATTCATCGTTAATTATAACAAAAATAACACATGGAAAATAAATCGGGGTAAAGATAATTTTCTTAAAATATAGTCATAATAAATGGGAGATAAAATGTATATAGTGTCATTTTAAAATATCCCCATTTAATAATAAAAATTATTTAAATTATTTACAGAATGATATAAAACTGTTTCTTAAAAGTAATAAAAATAACATTTAAAAAATTTCAGAATTTTTATATTCAATGTAAATACCTTTAAATGGAAATACTTAAAAAATTATAGGAATAAATATTTCAAAGAAAAAACTAAAACAATTTAAAGGAATCACAACAAAAAAAATATATATAAGAAAAATTTTCATTTCATATATGATAAAAAATGTATTGTCTTTACACTTTGTTAATGAATGTATGAAGTGTGTCATACAAAAAAAAAATTTAAAAAAATTATTTCAGTCGGTTTTAGAGAATTTTATAGTTATAAAAAATTGACTTTATCATTAATATTTTTATAGATGAAAAAAACTATATAATAATTTGAATGAAACAGAAATGGAATAGGAGGAGTTTAATACATTTTAATCAAGTTATAATAGAAACATTCCTTATGGAATTTAAATTCCAATAAACTTTTTAAATAAATAAAATTAAAAGAAATTTAATATTTTATGAGTATAAATACATTTAAAATATTATATTTCACATAATAATTAGGTGAGCCATATTAATTAATACTATTGAATTAATCCAAAAATAATTCTTAGAGAAGGGTGATTCATATAAGATTCCATTATAACTTTGGTAATGCTTGAATCAAAAGAAAATGGATGATTGAACATAATATGATTTTATAAAAACCATAGTTTTCAAGAAATATAGTCAAATAAATATATTAATGAGGTATTAACTTTACCATAAAAATTACCCAAGATTCAAAACATGAAACATGTCTCAAATAACATGAAATTGAGACAATGAAACCCTATAAAAATTTTAACATCTGAAATGGTAATAGATTAATGAAATTATTTGGAGAAAAATATTAAAATAAAAAACAAATTAATTGTTAAAATAATAAAAAATCATATTTTATAAAAAACCTAATATTTTAGAAATTTCGTAAATGAATAATTGAAATAACCCAACGATCAAAAATTAAATTAAAAATATCATTACCCCAGACTTATTAAATTTTGAACATGTTATGACCTACTCTATTATAAATTTAAATATATTTTATATCTAAAAATTAACTATATTAATACTTATATTACTATATATAATTCCTTTATAAATCCGTATTACCCATTTATCACCAATTGATTGATAAAGTGTACATTTATGTGTTAACTGACCGATTTCCCATGCTGGTATTGACTCTATTGGTTTTTATACACAATGGTCATTGTTACATCTCTGAAATTAGTTGAAATATAATTTAATATATTTATTATTTATTACTCTAAATTTACAATGATGCATAATGTAACTTATTGTGGGTGTTCACATCTAAGAAAAAAAAATAATTTTTTTTTTATGTTTTGATTTTATGGAATTAATTTATTTTATCATTACATATACATTTTATGGTCTTATATGTATATATATTATCATAAACTAATTTAAAAACATCATAAATTCATCATTTTTAAAAAATTATAACATATAAAAATATTTCATAATTAATTATGATATAAAATTTGTAATAATATTAATTTATCTGGTAAAACTAACCAAAGAAAAAAAAGGTTATAATGGTTAAATGAGTAAGAAAAATCTTTTGATTAATTATAATGTCATTTTAAAGAATCCTAATAATTTTATAAATATCATATTTATTTATTCAATTCATTTTTAGGATAGTCCATGTTTGGAGGTAAATAAAAATTAAATGTGATGTACATGGTAGTGGTACATTCCACATACCCAAGACTGGCATTCCTTTTTTTCTATGGATGGAAGGGGATGAAATTAGGTAATTTTTTATCATTTAATAAAAATATTTTTATATTAAATAATATATATACACACACACACACACAAATAATAAATTTATGTATATAAATATCCTTGTGAGGTAGTGATGAAAAACTATTTATGTCGTACATGGAGGTGGTATTCCACACTCAAACATGAAAACACTTTTGAGATTTATATGTGATGAGAAAAATTAGATAAAGGGTTTTTAGAAAATAATTATAATATTTTATCATTTCAATTATACATATTTAATTATGTTAATTTGTTACTAAATAATTATAATGGTAGGAATAAAAAAACATGAGGGAATGTTTTTTGAACATATACCTCTTACATAAAAATTATTCTTTCAAATACCTAGTAAGGATTACTATATTATAATTTTGGAATGAAAGGATCCTATCGGTAATGGAAAAGGATATTGTGAAGGTAGTTTGGTATATCGTTGTAAATCTATAATTCAAAAATTATGTGAATAAATGAGGAGTAGGGGTCCCTTTTAGATGTGGGATGAGTGTCACCCTTGAAAATTTTATGTAATTTTAAATAGAATAATTATAATTATCAGGGAGAGTGTCACAATTTTCATATATTTGAAATATATGAAAATTTAATGTCATCATACTATCCAAAATGTAATTTATGATATTTATAGATATTTTTTATTCATTTTCTATTTGTTTTACCACACACTTTCCTCATTTTTACCCATTCATTGGTGAGTGGCATTTACTTTGGTAACATATTTAAATTAGGAAAAATTAAATCGATCTTATTACCTAAAATTGAATATATTATAACAAATATGAAAACATTTTTTTTATAATCCATTAATAGATTGAAATAAATTAAATTTAACTTAAATATAGAAAACATAATGTATAACTATTTTTAATAAAATTTCTTTTTATGTATAAAAAATTGTCACACCAAGATCAATTGTAGGATTGATTTCCATGAAATTTATTTATTTATGAAAACAATTAAGTCTTATGTGACTTTAATACAAAATCAAATCTTAATTGAGACATCAGTATAATTAACCAAAAAAAATTAATATTATTTGAGAATAAAATATTTTTTACTTTTCACCTAAAAATCACCCTTTTTTGAAAAATAAAAAAATATTCAAACTGAATAGTTTTTATTTTTTAAAAAATAATATTATTTTCAATTGAGGAAATTTATAATTGTTAAATTCATAGCTATATAATTTAAATGAAAATAAATATATAAATAAATTATTTTTAAAAAAATTACCCTCCTAGAAAATATGTTTTTTTAAAATTATTTATTATTCACTAAAAATGAGTATTAAATAATTTGTTACCCCATTATATATTTATAATGTATTTTTTTTTACCTTGATTTTTAATTTATTCTTATTCACTCTAGTTACTTGTTATTTATATCCCAAGTTATTCAATATGTTGTTTATAATTTCAAAATTAATTGTAAATGTAATGTCCTTGAAATTCTGTATAATCTTTTTTAATTATATATAATTATTTCGAGACCCCAAAATTTGACGTCGTGTGATTTTGAGGCCTAGAGTGCCCAGAATGATCCATCGTAGTTTTGTTAAATATCAAATTGTAAATTTAAGCAGTTTTCATGAAAGAGTGGGATTAATCATTAACGGTTGCCCGGATCTGAAATCTGTGGGCACCGTTGTGCTCAGGATGGAAGGTTTACCTGAGGTGAAACATACGTTTAGTTAGTATGGGCCTCCTATGGGATAACCCAAAATGGAAAAACCATAAATATAATAATTAAATAATGTATTTTTATTTTTCAAATGCTTATAACCCACGAACGGTTACCCAGATTAAAAATCTAAGACAACTACTAAGCTTATGAGGTTATGATATCTTTAGTCATATATGATTATTGGCTAGTGCAGGACACCAGGGAATTTTAGATTTTGGATGTAAATATTATAAATAAGTGACAATTATATTACTGTTAGAATCCATAACATCAAAATGGTATCTCAGATTAATAATATGAGAGTATTGTTTGGTGAATTTGTGAGGTTTCTCCTTAGGCGTAGCCTAACCTCGACTGACACGGGTCAATGGTGAACATTATAAATTTATTTAAAAAAATTTATGATACATTTATAAATGACATGAGCGGTGTTTTCTAACATTTGAACCGGTGCTCAGATTAAATATATGAAGGCACTGTTGAACTCGCAGTGTTAGGATTCGCTTTAGGGAAGTTTATCCTATACCACATGAGGTCCAGAGAAGATGTTGGTTTTCATATTTTTTGTCGAGTATTAAATAAAATAAATATATTTTATTTTAAGTATCCTCCCATATATACTTTTAATTTTTGGTAGTGAGGACCACAAGAAGGTTTTCAGGCATTTAAATTCTAGTCATTAAATGCCTAATTAAACAGAATGTGTAACCACCAATCCTTTTAATTAATATGATTCATTAGTTCTAAATAAATGAATCTCAACTTAAAGTAAGAGTTATATTAACTCTCCCTTGTTGTTTGAGTGTTTGTTTCAATTGGTGAATGGAGGAGCAGGATCTTGAGGATCATGATGAAGAACAAATCTCATAATTGAGAACATAAGATTGTCATTCGAGTGGCATCATTCTGTGCTTGTTGCGGGAACGAAAAACATCGACCCATATTCAATCTCAAACATTCTCCAATAGATTTATGAGATCGAGGATTTAATTTGAATTATGATAAATATATTTTTGTTAATTCCTCTAATTCTGGATTCTCAACAGTTATTGGCAAACATAAATGGCCATCGATCCTCACATAGACCATGATCCATTCAATTTCGTTCTTCACAGGTTCATTGTCACCAAATAATTAAGCATACTAAAAACATAATGTCTCATTGGGTGTGGAATACAAAGGAGCAGATCTCAGAAAAATGACCATGAATCTACAATAGTCACATTATTTATGCTTAAAATGAGGATGTGGTGTCCCAGAGAAGGGGGGACATGGAGGTGTGATTTCTGGTGTGTGTTTAGGGCACGACTCAAGGTGCGATAGACGGTGCGACTTGTGGTGGTGGAGGAAATTCGGGAGGCAGTGTCCAGGGGGTGAGGCAGTCAGGTGGCGCTATGGATTGGGTAGCCAGAGTCGGTGGTAGCTGTCTGGACGTATAGGAGAAGAATAAATCATGGGAGAAGAATGATTAGATTTTAAGAGAAATAAATTTAAAGGGGATAAAATTAAAAGGATGTACAAATAAAAAATTAAAGAAGGAGAACCTGGTGGTGGAGTCTGGTGTGAATGTAAGTGTAATTTTAGCATGGAATGAGTTTTGTAATTTAAGGAAAATATAATATTTTAATAAAAATAAAAAATGTATAATAATACAATATTATTTTTGGTTGAAAACCTATATTTTGTCTATAACATATCTGTGGAAACTCGGTTTCGCAAACCGTCGATGGCAGTGCAACCCTACTTCCACGACGGACATTCCAAGTCCAATATTGGATGTCTTTTTCATATTTTTGGATCAGTTACCCGAAACACACTTGAATTAATAGATTTAATATTATTATTAAATCCTTGACCCGCCATAACTAATGTGTATGACATCTGATTGACATATCATTAGTGGTCATGAGATCATATCATTAGTATGGTCGATTCAAGTTTAAAGTTGGATTTTAAATTTTGGTTTGTGTCTTGAGTTCACGAGACACCCATGAATAATAAAAATATTACAGGATCTTGTATCTGACATATCTCTCACATACGGTGTATTAATGACAAATTGTTTGTGACATTGTGACCCTGAAATTAAGACGGATGTTTCAAGAACAATTTTGGATATTTATGTCAAGGGTGATGTCTGGACCCCATGAATCCCAGTTCACCAGTTTTGTAGTGAAATGCAATTTTTTCACCGGGTATATGTTTTGGACAAATGGGTAGTCTATCTTTTTTTCATGTGAATCATAATTGATTGACCTATTTGGTTATCCAGTTGCGTTTGAGGTACTATCGATTTGGATCGAACATGAATCCAATCGTTCCCATGGCACTAAAATTATTATATCATACGGATTGGGTGCTCGTTTGATGAGCCATCAGTGACTTTTAGACCCTTGGAGAGAGACAATCCTGTTGACTTACTCCATTAGAGTTTGGGAGAATATCAGTGTTCGACCGGGTTGGATCGCACTGAAATCCCACAGGGCCATAGGTACAAGAATGCCTATAACATACAGACTGGGTGTCTGATTGATGTGTCGTCGGTTGCATTGGAACCCCGATGACTTGGAGGTCCTTTGGTATACTCCTTTGTGGATCTTAGTGGCAGTTTAGGTACACCTGGTATCTCGAGGGCAGATTCTACAGTTCTCAAGCACACCGAGTGCTAGGAATCCTATGGATGGCTGGAACAAGAAGGAAGAACATTGATCCAGTATGTGTTAGCACTCAACAATCTTATGTGGGTATGCACATACCAATCCTGTGTGGGCTGGAACTTGTGTGGGTTAGTGCTCAGTGATCCTATGAGGGTCGGCGTATACCGATCAACTGTGGGTGAGATCCTATGTGGGTCAGCGCTCAATGATCCTATGTGGTTCCATGCATATTGATCAAGTGTGGATCAGATCCTATGTGGGTCATTGCTCATTGATCCAATGTATGTTAGCGCTTACCGATCCTATGTGATTCAAATCCTGTATGGGTCAGTGCTCAGTGATCTATTGTGGGTCTGCGCATACCAATCCTGTGTGGGTCAGATCCTATGGGGATCAACGGGGGTTAGTTATCTATCGATCCTGTGTGGGTTAGCGGGGACTAGATACCTATAGATCATATGCGGGTCAGTGGGGGTTATTAACTTAATGATCTTGTGTTGGTCAGAAGTCGTGATACCTAACAGAATAAGATGATTTATCCTTACGACTAATAATCAGTACTTATGTACATATGTTATACCTGGTGTGAGCTGATACTTCTACCCTTGTGGTGTTACATGTGGGGTACGTCTACAATTGTGGTGTTATCTGTGTTTTACTTCTACCGTTATAGTGTTACCTAGGTGGAACCTCTACCTTCGTGGTGTTACCTTGGTGGTATTCTTCCCCCTTGTGTGAGATGTGTATATATTGATAGCATAGGTAATGTATGGGAACATACCTAAGTAGATTTGTTTTTTATTGCTTATTGCATTGTGGTATTACCTTTTTGGAACTCTAGAATACCTACGAGGGCCTCAGGTTCTCTACTGAGTGTCATTATACTCTCCCATTCACGGGCTATTCCTGCGCATTATTGTGTCTTGTGTAGACGAAAGACAATGCTGATCGAGGTCAAGGGTACCAGACTGGAGGCTGATCAAATTTGTACATTTGATGAGATGATCTGTAGGGATGAATATTTGAGAGTTGTACTTTTGCATCTGGTGGGATCCTTGGCAGGTGTTCAGAGGATCTACTTCCAATTTTACTTGTACTTTCCAATTAGGCTTGTATTCTGGCCCCATTACATTCTATACAAACCCTTTTTACAATACAGTTTACATTTTTCTCATATCTTCCTGTGTTCTTGGTTGTGTTAGTTTATAGGTTATAAAGGAAATTCTCCCGTTTTTAGGGATATGCCTTTCTAGTGCTCGTCTCTAGCCCCAGGCCTATGGAAGGAAGTCTTGGGGTAGTTATGGAATGGGCCAAGAGGGATAGGTTGTGAAAAGGTGCTATCAGAGGAGTTATGTTCTATCGAAGAACTAAGACTTTGATATTTTATGTGAATCAATAGTGTTAGGTGTTATGAGTGTTGTTTTCAACAAGGGGAGTCATGTGTTGTTATGGAAGCTAGAGTATCCATATAGTAGGACACATAATTCTTGTTTTTGACTCAATTCATGAATACAATGATTTCTTGTGTTTTTGAAAACTTTTTCATTTGATTTATTTGGATTCATCTCACCAGGTATAAATTAATGATAGTGGCAAACATTTCCTTATTTAGATGATGACACATATACAACCATTAAGGATTCCCGAGAGAGTACAAGATGACGTCCCACTGAGCAAAAAGTCTCCGGTGCGTGGCCCTCTTACTGTGTTGGAACCTTCGAGTGGTGTTCCAGTAGCACCAAAACCCATTGGGAAGTAGTTAGCAATAGATGCTACCTCTAGACCATTCTCGCAGACTGATCGCATTTCATGAGTTCTAGTGGCAGATTCCTCTAAGGTTCCAAGGGGAGACAGACCTGCAGGCGGTTGATAACTGGATAGAGGTTGTGCCTAGTTTTTTCTGCCTAGTGGATAAACCAGTAGTGTAGATAGTGATCATAGCTTATAGTCTTTACTAGTTAGTGACTATGAGGATGGTCCACATAGTGATGTGGCTTCGGTATGTGGAATTTTTATTGAGATAGTAACTTCGGGTAGTGTGTCAGCTATATCACTACCCGTTGGTTAGTAGTTACAACCACCGGTACCGGTAGTGGAAACATGTAGGATTATTTCCTTATGCATGTTTCAGCATCACAAACCCTTCAGATTTTGAGGCGAGCCCGACCCATCGGTACCTATGGATAGAATTTAAGTGGTGTCTATGATTCCATCTAGTCAGGGCACCATTAGATCAGATGGTAGTCCTGGTTGAAAGCCTTATACGTAGAGTAGTAAGATTATGACACAGTTTAGGTTACCCTGATCTTTCAAAGAGGCGATTGTTCTATGGATAATCTTGATAACCTTTCTTCAGCGAAGGGGGTCTCTATCCATAAATAGCACGGGGATGATAGTTCCATAGAGATTCTACAACCACAGAAGGACGACATGTCGATATCTTAGTATTCATCAAGGAATACCGACCATCCTAGGTACTCGATAAATATAGTATGATCAGTGAATCGGGGATCGAACTTCCGAGCGCTATGGGTTTATGTACGTCTAAGCCAGCACGATTCATTTATGCAATCCTGCCTATGTTAGGGTGCAAGAGAGAGACATTGTGGTTGAATGTGCATCGGTTCAGCGGATACAACCAGTGAATGTTAGCAGTAAAAATGTTGGAAACTAGTACCAGTCTCGGAGTCTTGGGCGTGTAAAATGTTTCGGGAAGAGGAAGTGATGGGGAAATATGAATCTGCAAGGCTACATACGTGGAAGCAGAGCAAGGAGAGCTACATGTGGTGGTGTACATTTCAACATGTTACAACCACACCCATTGAGTTGCCCACTAGGATGAGGGAGCTAGAGGACAGGGGAAGGGAGTATCTATGTATAGTCAGGGAGTGTGACCCAAGGGCCCTATGAATGATTGCATGAACGGTCTATGTCTACTACATGAGGCCATATTAATAGACAAAGGTACCAATCATTCCTTCCTTCCACGAATCATGTCCAAGACCTAGAGTTTCCGGTTAAGATATTGACTTGACCCTCATTTATGGAGACTCCTTTTGGGGGAGACTCAATAATCACACTTACACTGACTGTGTGATCTAACCAATGACTCAAGTCTTTCAGTTGGATCCTATTGGTGGAAGCGTCGACGCCTTTCGATGATAGTTTGGGTATGTCCTGGACATTCAATGTTCATATTAATATTTACTATATTATGAAAAAGGATGTGGTTTACCTAAAATGTTGTAATGGTATTTTCCTTGTTCGAGGAAAATGGAAACCCATGCCGCATAGAACAAACTCATGCAAAGGTGAGTGCAGCTAATCAGTCTTGAGTCAACCATCTTTACCCTTGGGGAAGCGGGTATTTTGACATTTCAGTTCCAAATAGAAGCATACAATTGTTGGGGAATCCTTTCAAAATATGTTTCCTTGTTTACATCCCTGATGAGGGAGATACTTCTTCTTTGGTCAAGTACAATAATAGTTTTGGACCAGACATCTCCAGGGTAGTGGCACCCTTGTCAGTTTTTTAAAAAATGGGGGAGACATTCCAATGGATGGAGAAGTGTCAGATAAAATTTCTAGAGTTGTGATAGTGACTGATGAGTAGAACTATGCTACCCATGACCTGGAGTTATCAATAGTGCTCTTTAGATAAATATGTAGCATCACTACTTGATGAAAGATCGTTTTATAGGCTACACTGTTCACATGAGTCTCAAATACACCTTCTCTCAGAAAGACCATAATCTGAGACATCGGCGATGGCTAGAGTTCCTCCTGGACTATGACTTTGAGATATTCTATACTTCTGTGAAGGGGAACGTGGAAGTAGATGCTCTCAGCAAGATGTCTGGTCTGCAGTTGTTGAGTAAGGCAATAGAGTAGCTAGCCGCATTGTAGATATCTTTTGTGGATAGAGATGAAGTAGCATACCTCCAGTCTTTAACAGTCACTCCCCAACTTATATATCAAGTTCGAAAGACCAGTTTTGGATGTTGACTATGAGACCTAATGTGCTTATATATCCTCATGATGGTCTCTTAAAGGATTTTCCAAAGGAGGGGGCACATCGTTCCCTTCAGAGCACAAACTATAGTACCTGCAACACTTCAGTATGATGTCTTGAGGGAATTGTTGGGTCGGAAAAATGGGGAATGATGGCAAGAGGGGGGGAGAATTGCCTTGTAAAAAATGATTAACAAATTTAAAATCAATGTTGAAATGCAGCGGAAAGTAAAGAGGCAAGACACACGAAATTGATAACGGAGTTCGGCCAAAACCCGGCCTACGTCTCCGCTCCCAACTCAACCGTTGAGAGATTCCTACCGCTTGCTTTTCAATGGTTTTAGCAAGAAACCCACTAGGCTTTGAGGTAGCACTAGGACCTATTACAGCTTGCTTTTTGTGGTTTAGCAAGAACCCACTTGCTTTCAATGGTTTAGCAAGAACCCACTAGCCTTTTTAACGGGTGAAGGCTAGCTCACCGAAAACTCAAGCCTTTTAAAAGGAAAGGCTTGAAGAAACCTCTTCACACCTTAATGGTGGTGTGAGAACCCAAAAGAAAGGGGGATGAGAAAAGTTTGGGGTTTGTAGGCAAAAACCCAATTTTAATCTCAAAAAGGATAAACAAGAAAAACCGTATTGGGAAAGACTTGGGCGCCAATTGGATGATGGAGTTGATGTAGCGTGCTCTCCCAAGCTTCTTGAGGTGCTCCTTGGATTGGAAATTGGATTGGAGCACTTGAGGATCCTTGAAGGTGGAGCGCTGGAGGTTCGCCAAATGTGCAACAATATGTCCGAGCGCTTGGTATATGATCCGATTAGGTTCCGGGGCTTCCTTGGCCTTTATTTATAGGCATGGAACCCATTAGGGGCCTTCGGAGCCGTTGGAGAAGTCCTCGGAGCCGTTGGAGGCCAAAAGAGGGTTGACTGGTCAAACCCAACGGCTAGTTTCACTGGGCTACCGGCTGGCCGGTGCAGGGCCACCGGCTGGCCGGTGCCTTGGCAGAGAAGAAGAGTCTTGGTTCAGGCTCCACCGGCTGACCGGTGGAGGAGCCACCGGCTGGCCGGTGGCAAGACAGTAGCTGTCACTGTTGATCTGGGTGCCACCGGCTGGCCGGTGGTCAAGCCACCGGTTGGCCGGTGAGATGGCAGTGAGTGGCTCTTCTGCCCAGAGTCCACCGGCTGGCCGGTGGTGAAGCCACCGGTTGGCCGGTGGACTGAATTTCAGTCCACTTCGTCCATTCTTGTGCCAATCCTTTGGAAATCTTTTGCCTATCATTCACAACACTTAAAAACAAGGTTAAACACGTATGAAAGTGATTGTGATCATGAAAATCAAAGAGTGTGGGGTACAACAATCTCCCCCTATTTTGATGATCACAATCACTTATCTAAGCAATGTAAAAACATAAAAGAAGGCATGCTTTAAATGAAAAATTGAAAATAAATACTAAGCATGAGAGAAAAGATTCTCCCCCAATCAATCAAGAGATTTCTCCCCCTTTGTGATTATCAAAATAGCGTGGGGCATAAAACATGATTGAGGGAAAAATTGAAAATCAAGATTTTAAACCAATTGAAAATAATCCCAATTGTTGAAAATTTTGAAATGAAAATTGAATAACAGTTTGAATTGAAAGTTTTGAATCAAAAATGAGATGAAAATTTTGAATTTAAAATTTTGAAACCAAGAGTTGAAATTGAAAGTTTGAATCGAAAATTTTGAATTGAAAATTTGAAATGAGAATTTTGAATGAAAATTGTTAATTCACAAAAAGGCTTAAAAGAACTTAACTCCCCCTAAATAAAATCAATAAATCACCGGGGAGAGGAATTTTGAAAAGAGACAATTTTAGGCCCGGAGAGACTCGCTAAGAGGGATTTTTCAATCCACACTTGCCTTGTAGCGGGTCTTCTCCTATAGAATTCATCCGAATAAAAAATCGATTTGGGCCTACCATACCGGGCGTTTTTACAATTACATTCATATATCATGTGCCCGGGTTTTTTACAATAATTACAAAATTTAAAGCTAGAGCTCCCCCTTACAAAAATAGTGGGTGCATGGGAGGAGGAGGCTTGCTTGGAATAGCCAAGCCCTTGGGTGGTTCTAGAAATTCGTTGGGAACCTAGGATATTGTTCAAATTTTGTTCACCTTGGGTGAACTTGGCTAAGGATTCTCTAAGGTCCTTAATGGTTGATTCTAAAGAATCAACATCGGGAAAATTTTGGATTTTGAGGGAGAGTTCCTCCTTCTCTTTGAGAAGTTGGTCTTTTTCGGAGGAAAGCTTTTTGAAATTCTTTTTCAAAGCGACAAATTTTGAAGAAAGCTCATGAAAACCATTTTCTAATTGGTCTCTAGCATGTGAGAGTTCTTCATAAGAAAGATGATTAAATGAATTAGAAGAACTAGAGGAGGAGGATGAGGAATCGGAAGAAGTTACCTCGTGTTTTGCCATTAGGCAATTATTACCATTGTCGCTCGAGGAGAAAGAAGAGAATGAAGAGGTGGAGCTATCACTCCATGTTGCCTTTGAAGCCTTCTTCTTCTCGTTTTTCTTGGCCCTTTTCTTGTGGAGTGGGCAATTGGGCACGGATTTTTCATCGGGTTCTTGCTTGTTGTCGGGTTCTTGCTTTTGAGCCTTCATAGTGCCTTCATGGGTAAGTTCTAAAAATTTCCAAAGATCGTAAGAAGTAGTGCAAGAAGAAATACAATCAAAAACATTACGGTCAAGACCACAATGAAGAGCGTTCATGGCTTTTCCATCAAGCTCAAAATTCTTTATATCGGTGGGGGTCCATTTAGACTCATCGGGAGAAGAGAGCGTAAAACCATGCATAACAATTCTAAAAATAGGATAACCAATACTTTTAAGAAATGTGGTCATGCGGGTTTTCCAAAAACTATAATCGGTTCCATCAAAGAATGGAGCACGATCCAACGAAATTGATAACGGAGTTCGGCCAAAACCCGGCCTACGTCTCCGCTCCCAACTCAACCGTTGAGAGATTCCTACCGCTTGCTTTTCAATGGTTTTAGCAAGAAACCCACTAGGCTTTGAGGTAGCACTAGGACCTATTACAGCTTGCTTTTTGTGGTTTAGCAAGAACCCACTTGCTTTCAATGGTTTAGCAAGAACCCACTAGCCTTTTTAACGGGTGAAGGCTAGATCACCGAAAACTCAAGCCTTTTAAAAGGAAAGGCTTGAAGAAACCTCTTCACACCTTAATGGTGGTGTGAGAACCCAAAAGAAAGGGGGATGAGAAAAGTTTGGGGTTTGTAGGCAAAAACCCAATTTTAAGCTCAAAAATGATAAACAAGAAAAACTGTATTGCGAAAGACTTGGGCGCCAATTGGATGATGGAGTTGATGTAGCGTGCTCTCCCAAGCTTCTTGAGGTGCTCCTTGGATTGGAAATTGGATTGGAGCACTTGAGGATCCTTGAAGGTGGAGCGCCGGAGGTTCGCCAAATGTGCAACAATATGTCTGGGCGCTTGGTATATGATCCGATTAGGTTCCGGGGCTTCCTTGGCCTTTATTTATAGGCATGGAACCCATTCGGGGCCTTCGGAGCCGTTGGAGAAGTCCTCGGAGCCATTGGAGGCCAAAAGAGGGTTGACTGGTCAAACCCAACGGCTAGTTTGACTGGGCTACCGGCTGGCCGGTGCAGGGCCACCGGCTGGCCGGTGCCTTGGCAGAGAAGAAGAGTCTTGGTCCAGGCTCCACCGGCTAACCGGTGGAGGAGCCACCGGCTGGCCGGTGGCAAGACAGTAGCTGCCACTGTTGATCTGGGTGCCACCGGCTGGCCGGTGGTCAAGCCACCGGTTGGCCGGTGAGATGGCAGTGAGTGGCTCTTCTGCCCAGAGTCCACCGGATGGCCGGTGGTGAAGCCACCGGTTGGCCGGTGGACTGAATTTCAGTCCACTTCGTCCATTCTTGGGCCAATCCTTTGGCAATCTTTTGCCTATCATTCACAACACTTAAAAACAAGGTTAAACACATATGAAAGTGATTGTGATCATGAAAATCAAAGAGTGTGGGGTACAACAGGAATTGCATTCAATCTCTTTAACAAATCATCCCAGAGTGGCGAAGACGTACCCGGACATCTGATGTCAGTACTAGTTGTTAGAGATGAGGAAAGTAGAGGTAGAGTTTCTATCACAATGTCTCACTTGTCAGTGAATGAAGACATAACAGAGCTGCCAAAAGACTAATTACAACAAGTGACGAAGACCTTTAATGATTGATGAGGGGGGTCTACATTTTATTTAGAGTCTTCCCTGGACAAGGATTTAAAAATTGACCAAGGATGCATGTTATCACCAAGTTTTATCAGAAAAATTCTGATACATCTGTGGATTAGCGAGGTGTAATATTGCTTGGCAATACCACCATAGTTGGAGTGGGTGCACGACGTCTTCTACTTATCCCAGCAGAGGAGATTTGTGCATGACCCATATCAAGACATTGACCATGGTGAGCTGGAAATTGATGAAGGGGAGAAGTTTACGGAGGATCCAGTAGAGATTGACGATCGATGGGAGCAGTCCTTCCTGTGTGGTCGATACCTCTGGTGTGCTTTCGCTAGCAGTACGGGAATGTCTGGGAGAGCACATGGGAGAGGAAGGCTTAGATCTGTGCTCAGTACCCCCATTTTTTTCCTTAGTCTTTGTTATGTATTTCGAAGGTGTAATGCCCTAAGGTGGGAATAATATAATTTACCAAAAATTATGTATAATTTTTTTAAATAAATGGAATTATTTTGTGACCACAAAATCTGACAGTGTGTGATTCTAAGGACCAGAGTGCCCGGAATGATCCATCATAGTTTGGTTAAACATTAAATAGTGCACATAAGAAGTATTCATGAAAAAGAGGAATAAAACGTAGACAGTTGACTAGATCAGAAATCTGATACACCATTGTGCTTAGAATGGCGTGTTTACCCTAGGAGAGACTTATGTTTAGTTGGTGAAGGCCTCTTTTAGGAAATCCTAAAAACGGAATAACCATAAATAAAATAATAAAATAATGTTATTTTATTTTTCGAATGATTATAACTCACAAACATTTAATCACATTAAAAATCTGAGATCACCACTGAGATCATGAGGGTATGTTGTCTTTAAAATGATACTAACATTGGCCAGAACAGGCCACCGGTGAATGTTAGTATTTGGCCATAAATAATAATTATGTTAAAATTATTTTATTGTAAAAATCCATAACAAATAAATGGTAACTCGGATTACAAATCTGAGTGTACGATTTGGTTCGTTGGGGTGTGTTCTCCTTAGGCAAAGCCTAACATCTACCATTTCGGGTCAAGGTTGAATGCTATTAATTTTTTTAACTTTTTATGAAGGTGTGCTCAGTAAACACGCATGAGGAATTTTCTAAAATTTTAACCGGTGCTCGGATTAAAAATCTGAAGGCACCTCTAAACTCGCGGTGTCGGGATTTGCCTAAGGGAGGTTTATCCTCGACCACAGTAGGTCGAGAGAAGAAATTGGTTTTTATGTTTTTTTTGGGGGATTAAGGAAAATAAATAAATTTTATTTTAAGTTTCCTCCAACATCTCATTTAAATATATGGTGGCAGGGACTGCAAGAGGGTGGTGGGGAATTTAAATTTTTTCCATTAAATGTCTGATTACACAAAATTTGTAACCACCAATCCCTTTAATTTATAGGATACATTAGTTATAAATAAATGGATCACTACTTAAACTAAGAGTTATATTAACTATTCCGTGGGGTTGGTTGTTTGTTTCCACTGAAAAAAGGAGGTGCTAGATTTTGAGGCTCTTGATGAAGAACGAATCTCACAATCGAGAACCGATGATTGTCGTTCGAGCGATATCATTGGAATCTTGTTGCAGTAATGACAAAAACCAACACACCTTCAATAGAAAACTACCTCCAATGGATTTATGAGGTAGAGGGTTTAATTTAAATTATGAAAAATATATTTTTGTTAATCCCTCTTTTTCATGATTCTTAATGATGATGACCAAACAAACATAGCCATCAATCTTCACATAAACCATGATCCATTATATTTCGTTCTTCATGCGTTCTTCGTCACCAAATAATTAAGAGAACTAAAAAGTAAATGATTCATTGAGCGCATCATACAAACGTGGAGATATAGACACAAGGATTACAGATCTATAGTACTCACAATATTTTGGCTTAAAATGAAGATTTTCTGTCCCACAGAAGGGAATACATGGTGGTGTGATTTCTGGTGTGGGTTCAGTGCAAGACTATAGGTGCGGTAGAAGATGAGACGTGTTGTGGCGAAGGATAGCCTGGATGCAGATTCCAGGCAGTGCAGTAGTATGTTTGTGTCATGGATCTAGTTGCCGGGGGTAGTGGTGGTGGTCTGGACATGCACAAGAAGACGAAATCCTGGGAGAAGATTGATTAGATTAGAGAGAGAAATAAATTGAAAGGGGATAAAATTAAATGGAAATAAATATAAAATAATAAATAAGGGGAACCTGGTGGTGGAGTTTGGCGCACAAGGAAGAGGAATTTGTGCATGGAATGAGTTTTGGAATTTAAGGAATATAAAACTGTAAAATAAAAATAAAAATAATCAAATAATATGTTATTATTTTTTGTTGAAAACCCATATTTTGTCTGTAACTTATCCATGGGAACTCGATTTTGCAAACCGTATATGATAGTGATACCCTGCTTCCAAGATGGATAAATCTGAGTCTAATATTGGATGTCGTTTTATGGTTTTTGTATCGGGTTCCTGAAACGCCCGTGATTTAATAGATTTAATATTATTATTAAATATTCGACCAGCCATAACTCATGCATGTGACGTCTGATTGACTTGTAATCAATGGCGATGTGATCCATTAATTAATATGGTCGATTCAATACTAATGTGGGATACTAAATTATGGTATGTGCCTTGGGTCCACGAAACACTGAATAATATTATTATTATTATTACCAGATCTTCTTTCTGACATATCTCCCTCCTATAGTGTCAGAATGAAGAACCGTCTGTGATGTTGCGACACTAAAATTAAGACTGGTGTTTCAAGACCAATATTGGATATTTATGTCGTGGTTGATGTGCGGGCCACATGAAGCCGGGTTCGTGCATGTTGTATTGAAATGAAAATTTTCACCGAGTATCCATTTTGGAAAAATGGGCAGGCCATCTTATTTTTTTTCTATGAATCATAACTGTGTGAACCGTTTGGTTATCTAGTGTCGTTTGATGTTTGACCATGTTGGATCGAACATGAATCCAATTGGACCCGATACACTAAGATGCCTATTGATTAAATACTGTGTTCCCATTTGATGAACTGTCTATGTTGTTGGGATTCATAGAGTGAGACAGTAATTTTTAATTACTTCATTATAGTTTCATTGAATCATGGTGTTTGCCTGGGTTGGATAGCACCCGAATCCAACTGGGCCCTCGGTACTAAAAATCATATAACTTACAAGATGGGAATCTAGTTTTCGTGCCATATTTTGATTACGAACCCTTACAATATGGAGGAAGTTTGGGTTACTCCTTTGTGGAGCTTAGTAGAGATGGAGGTACAATCGGAATCTCGGGGATAGATTCTACGGAGCTCGAGCAGACTGAATGTGGGGAATCATGCGGCTAGTTGTAACATGGTGGAAGATCATCTCTCCTTTATGGGACAGTGCTCAGCGATCCTATGATGGTGTGTTCATACTGTTCCTATGTTGGTAAGATCTAGTGTGGGTCAGCACTCGTCAATCCCATGTCGGCTAGCGCATACCAATCCAACGTGGGTCAAATCCTGTGTGGGTCAACACTCAACAATTCTCTATAGGTCAACACATATTGATCCTGTGTGGGTCAGTGCTAAGCGAACCTATGTGTGTTAGCGCATAGAGATATTTTTTTGCTATATCCTGTGGGAGTCAGCTCTCTATGATCCTGTGTGGGTCAGCACATACCGATCCTGTGTGGGTCAGATTATCTTTGGGTCAGCTGGGGTTAGTTAACTATCAATCTGTGTGGGTTAAAAGCAGTGATACATAATAGAATAAGATGATCTATACATAAGAGGTGTGATCTGTACTTTTGTACTTATGTTATACCTAGGGTGAGATGAGTTTACTACCTTTGTGGTGTAACATGTGAGGTACTTCTACAATCGTGGTGTTACCTGTGTGATAATTCTACCTTCGTGGTGTTACCTGTGTGGTAATTCTAACATCATGGTGTTACCATTGTGGTATTATTTCCTCTTGTGTGAGATGAGTCTATCTTGATAACTAATGTATATGTTTGAGAATATACCTAAGTAGTGTTGATGTATATTTCTTTGTGATTTTCATTTTTTCTTTTGTGGAACTCTAATAGACCTATGGGGGTCACGAGGTCCCTATTGAGTATTGTTATACTCACCCCAACACGGGCTATGCCCGCACCATGTTGTGTCTATTGCAGATGATAGACATCGCTGATCGAGGTCAAGGGTACTAGATTAGAGGCTGATCAAAGGTGTACATTTTACGAGATGATCTATAGGGATGACCATTCCAGAGTTGTAACTATCCTTCAGGTATGATCCTTTTCTGTTGTTTGGAGGAGCTGTTTCCAATTTTACTTCTACTTTCTAGTTGGTATTGTATTCTAGCCCCTTTACATTCTGTGCTCACCCTATTTACTATACAGTTTACTTTGTGCGCATATCATTTGATGTGCTTTTTTGTGTGCGTTTACAGGTTATAAAGGAAACACATTCCTGGTTTTTGGGATATTCCATTCTTGTGCTAGTCATCACCCCTTGGCCTATGGTAGGCAGGCGTGGGGAAGTCACATCACATGCCCTGAAGGATAGGTCATGATAGTAAAATATATACTTGATGTAGCTATATAAGTGTATATAATTACATGAAATGAATAAACACTATATTCACATACCATACATGCTTGGTCGACTCTTATAGAAACTAGAACCATATATAACCATCACGAAGATCATCACTATGATGAATAATTGTATCACTGATGTCCTCAACAAAGTATTAGAAACCATAATGGAGGTCCTCTTTAAGATGAATGATTTTTTATCCTAAAATTATGTTAATTTAGTAATGTAAATGTTACAGAATAAATCTTTAAGATAAATTATTTTTACAATATGAAGGAAAATAATGTTAATTGATAAATGAATGTTGATCGGGAATATAACCCTTATATACTTTGTGGGGTATGAACTATAATTTTATAATATCAATTATTTGGAAATAAATGAAAAATAAATCTATATTAGATAAATATTTTATGTAATTAGTGCAAAATAAAATAAAAACCATAAGAAACAGTTCTTAGAAAATATTTATTATCATTGTCATAATAGATTATGTTACGAGTAACATCGAAAAACCTAAATCATTTGTATTTGACTCAAATATTTTTTAATCGTTATCTATAATATTATTTTGTAATGGATCCATAAAATGAAAGAATGATTTGGTTACTAAATTTTAAATGAACGATAAAAATTAGAACAAGAAAAGAAAATCATTAATATTTTAAAACAAATTTTTTGAAAGTTACACCAATAAATTTATAATTAATATTCATTTGAAAATAGGTAAATGGAAATATGGATAACACAAAAATAATTAATATTTTTGTTATGAAAATTGGAAACATTTTTTTCATAAAAAATGTACTTTGAAGATAATGATCTTATTAAAGAGGTTGTGAAATATTATTTACCATAATATATTTTCAAATAAATAAATAAATTAATTGAAGGAGATTCTTAATTTTAAAAAGAAATAATATATTTAAATAAAGAGTCAATTCCGTGATAAAAAATTAATTAGATGAAATATAATAATGATATATTAGACAAGTACATGAATAAATATTATAATTCAATGAAAAGGGGGTTTGTTTTATAAATCCCTTATGAATATAGTAAAAGATAAAGAACAATCCATCAAAAATAAGTTCTTGACAAATAATTGTAAATAAATAAAGAAATTGTAAATAAATTTTGATGAAATAATTTGATAAAACAATATAAACATTGAATAGGGTATTTCAAGAAGAAATAATAAATCCCAATGTTGGAAAATTT
Source organism: Viscum album (assembly GCA_963277665.1). Lineage (NCBI taxonomy): Eukaryota > Viridiplantae > Streptophyta > Magnoliopsida > Santalales > Viscaceae > Viscum > Viscum album. The sequence goes on from OY728148.1 coordinate 1,210,815,860, forward strand.
TTATTTTAAAACACTTTTGATTTTTGAAATAGTAGAATCAAAACCACTTGAATGTGTGAACCATAGATAGACATAAAATTCCTTTTAATTAAAAAATAAGTATGATAATCATATATCCATGGGTTGTATATACATCAAAAGAAATAAAATTATTAGTAAATATTAAATTGATCTCAATTTATTAAAATTGAGATGAGTAAATCCTTTCCTTTATTCACAACTTCCTAGAATGAGAATTAACCACTAATATAATAATAATAACAATCATAATCAATTTTTCATAACCTAATTAAAATATATCTCCTTGTTTACTATTCAATTATTGTCATATAATATTCATTTATTAGTTACATATATTTTATTTTAACCATTTGATGATAGTCACTTTGATTGTTTCATACATGTTTCATAAAAGTGATAATAATCTTCAATATTTAATAAAAATTCATGATTGTAAGAAAAGATCACGAACCAAGTAGCCCAAATCCAGTGTATTAATTTATTAAAATGGTATGATTAAAATAAAGTCATATCCTAAATGACCATTTGGTATATAAGTATTTGAAAACTAGATACAAACATAAGGATTTCATTAAAAATTTGAAAGTAAAAACAATATAGAGATTCCATTCGAATCATCTATCACTCATAGATTATCCCTAAAATTCATTCATAATATTAATATTCTCATTGTAGGGAAAAATAAATCATAATAAGGTGGTCATATGAGATAATCATCAAGAAATGTAATAGAAAAAAACATGATGAATAACCAAAAGTACACATTCTCTTAAAACAAAACATTGAGCATAAAATGGTTGGAATTAAGACTCACTGAACAATTCTATAATATAAAATATATATGGATATTATAGATTACTAATAAACACATGTAAAATATATAAATAGTATGATAATGCGTAAATTCATAATTTGAGACATCATAAACATACCGTCAAAGCCTCAATAATGACCCCATACATAATGGGTAAAAATACAATCTAGATTGTCTCATGAGACCTACCAATGCATCGAAGGGATATATAGATCCCTTCCCAAACCATAATAAGTCAAATGAATTCCAAATAGGAATGAGAGTAAATAATAACAACATATACACTTTTAATAAACATATTGTTCCCCAATATGTAAACATAATCACTAACCACTTTTAGTAGTATGGTGGATGGTATCAAAATATCACATCCAGTATCGAATTTGAACAAAAACCACTTAATAAATTATGTTGGAAGATAAAAATTGAGATATCAATCTAAATTAATAATAAAAATTTTCATAGGTGTTGAAATGAATTAAAATAAAATCACGGAGAAAATTTTGAGTGAAATACCCCTTTTACTTTGCAAAGAAGAGTTCTTTTGCAAAAATCATTTTTATTTGCCAAAAATTTTTATATGATACCAGAAATGATAAAATATAGTTATTAATGAAAAAATTAGTGAATTAATATAAACAATGATGAAAAAAATAGATTATGGATGGTACATGAAATTGTGTATGATATCAAAAGGTTCAATTTTAACAAGTTCTCTTATCAAAAATAATTTTAAAAGGAACATTGTAAAACATGCATTTCCCAATAAAAAAATTAAATGATCTAGATATATGATTATGGAACAAATAGAAAGAATGAATAATAAGTAAATAAAATTAAATAAGAATGAACATTGGGTAAACAAAGGGAAATAATAACTGGATGGAAAATGAAGGTTTAGATAGAATCTGTAACATTATGTCTGAATGTGTTATAAAAATTGACCATAATATCCTGAAAATCAAATTAAATACTATAATTTATTAATTAATATCTGTATACAAATTAATTTTATTAAGTATGATTTTATTATGTTCATTTATAGAATTATTATGAGTATAAGATATAATTTTATTGGATTGGAGTGTTTGTTTCTGGGTTTTCACAATCCTTATAATTGTATACGAATAGGGAAGTTCGAGTTGAATGGGTAAAATTATATAGAAATGAAAATATGTAATTTGTATGAACATAAATAAGATTAAATCTACATATAATTAATTTGCATATATGGTATGATGATGATTCATTGGATAATACATTAGTGATAACCATTAATATTATTTTGGTAGTTTAATGAACATTACGAACTAGTTTGGTCATATGAATTAATATTAAGTATATATAATGGTTATATAAAATTAAATGGTTTTAATACATTTATTATCTTCTGGTTCATCCATAAAAGAAATTTCATTACCATATTTGATGTAGAAAATGATGAATGAAAATCTACCCTCCATGAAGGTTTTAGATCAGCACCATAATAGGGAGGATTTAATTTTTTAAAATAAATGTGAGAGAGATAAAAGAGTATGAGGTAGGATGTTCCAAAAAAGGGATATAATTAAAGTATATAAATTATATTGAAGTAATAATTATCCTTTAGATAGAATAGGAGAGGAGATAATAATAAGAGAAGTTGAATATAAATTAAATGGAAAAGGAAGCATATTTTACCACTTGAATACTCTTCCTAGAGATCCTCCTTAATGGGAAAGATTTTCGTATTTTTTTAAGAAAAAGGATATTCAATACATGGGGTAGATATTTGGGGAGAGGATTGGGATTAAATTTTACAAGCTTAATTGATTAGAGGTGTGAGGAGAAGTGGTGGTGAGGGTGGTATTTATAGCGGAGGGGAGGGGTGATTTTTCATTGTTTTAATCATTATTTTTTTCTGACACGAAATAGTGTTAATTATTGTGACTAAATATATAAATATGTACATGTGATTTAGATAAATGAATTCTTAAAAATTCCTAATATAACATATGAATCAATAAATCTTGAATTTACCATTTATCATAAATTATCGTAATTAACTATTCACCCAAATATTATGTACTTTAGAAAAAATCAAAAAATTCACCCTAAATTTCTTTCAACATGTAGAATTAAAAATTGAACACAATTTTATGAATTTTTTTTCAAAATTTGAGAAATTTAATTTTTAATTAAAACCAAAAATTTCTCGAAAAATTAATATTTCAAATCTATAACTAATTTTATATCACATAAAAAAATTAACTGTGGTCTCATAAAATATATCCTAACTTCATAAGAATAAAAAAATTGGAATCCATTTTAGAAAAATATTTTTTATTTTGAATTATTTTTTCTCTTATAAAATTGTAATTAAATACTTATGATTATAAAAAATTAAAATAATTAAATATTATTTTTTGAAATATTCACATACACATAATAGGATATAATTATTTGATCTTCAATTTATAAGGTTCCTATATTTGATTCATACATTCATTGAAGATGTTACTATTCATTATTCATGTTTACTATTAAAAAGGCTCATATTACTATTCTTATGGTTAATTTAAACTTCCATTAGTATAGGTTCCTTTACATCTATAAATACATACTATTTCATTCATTCATCATTTACAATGTTTTTATTATGTTCAAAAAGTGATTTTATGTGATCTATACTATATAAATATAAGAACATAAATTTCATTGATATTGTCTTGGGTCATTACATTCTCACCTCATATAAAAATTTTTTTATCAAAATTTCAAAATTATCAACCTACAAAATGATTTGGGTATTTATTCATCATAATTTATTTTGGCTCTAACATTGCCTATTAAATTTATAGGTTTTACAAAGTAAAATTACCAGATGAGTCATCTAATTCCTCAACATCTATTCTTTAGTGACCAGAATCGGGATACGCTCTTCATAGTAAGATAATCCAAGTTCAAATTCTATTCTTTCAAAAGTGATTGAATGTTTTGGGTCTCTCATGTACATCCTTAAAATGGAAATTTGGAAAACATTTCGTACCATAGAAAGGCTGGGTGGAGTTTTAAAATAATAAACAACAACCCCAATTCTCTTGAGAATTTCAAGATGAAGAATATACATGGGGATCTATTTCCCTTTCTTCTAAAATCTTATAACACCATTCCATAAAAACAAATTCATGAAAACCTGATCTCTAACATGAAATTAAAAATTAATATTTCATTTGATTACATATCTCTTTTTCCTATGATGATATTATTTGATATGGGTTTGAATAATATTTACATTTGTTATTGTTTCCTCTACAAGAACTGGGACCACAATCTTCCTTTCACTATCTTCATCCCAACAAGTTAGAAAATGACAGCACATTCCATACTGTGATTCATATGGTGCCATTTGAATACTATAATGATAATAATTGTCATCGAAAAACTCTTCCAAGGTTTTATAATGGCCACACATACCTTTAATTTCATGTGATAATTACCTCAAACTGTCTTCCATTTTTTTGATAGTCCATCATGATTTCCCATCGGTTTGAGGGTGATGAGGAGTACTCAAATAAAGCACAGTACCCAATGATTTTTTAATAATTTTCATGATTTTTTTAAATCGTAGTTTAACGATAGTCACAATTGAGGGAGGTTATCCCTGAATTCTTACAAAATTATTAATATAATTTCATGCAAAGTGCTCCAGTGGAAACTCCTTTTTATAGTGAGGAAATTTGCAGATTTTGGAATTTGATCAACAATCACAATTATTGAATAATACATTCTTTGTGTTTTTGGTAATCTAGTGAAAAAATACACGGTGATTTCATCCCATTTTCATATAGTAATAGGTATAGGTTGCATGACTCCTTTAAGATGATGTTTTTAAGCCTTCCATTGTTGATAAACTAAATAAATTGATACATATTCATCAAGTTCCCACATAGTGTTATCCCACCAAATATTTCCAATCAAATATCTATATATATTAGTGCTACTAGGTTGTATAGAGAAATTTAATCTATGGCCATCATCCAGTAACTCTATTAATATCTTGGTGATATAGGGACGTCATAACATCCTCCCGAATTTATGAATTCCCTCATCAAAAATGAAGTATGTAAACTTACCTTCATTACAAAATTTAATTTTCTTTTTAATATTCTGATAACTAGAAAAGGAAATTATAATTATTTCTAATAAATAAATATGGAAAACAGGACAAAAAATTAATGATGTTTCACCTTCCTTGATAGTTCTCATATCCCTTTTTCTTCTTAACAAAAAGAAGAGGGGCTCCCCATGAAGAAACAACAGGGTGAATGAACCCCTTTTCTACTCAGCTCCTCATGTTTTTTCATCAACTCAAATAATTACACCATGGAAATTCTATAAGGATTCTGTTATATAGGACACACACTATTATTTAAATAAATATAAAACTCAATTCCCCACTCAGGAGGATTTCCATGTTAATCCTATAAAAATATATCAATGTATTCTTCCACAATAGGTACATCATCAATTAGATGATTTCTTTCTTCACCAAAGATATTTTTTTCTTATTCTTCCCATGAATTGATTTAGTAGAGATACTATAGTCGGATCTTGATAATAATTAGATGGTAAGGTTTCATCTATAAATATAAGGGTCACTACATCATTCTATAGTATTGTAACATTCTTATTCTTATATTTGATTTTCGTTTCATAATTTCAAATCCAATTCATACTAGGTATTATATCTATATAAATATTTTGTATGATGATATGGTCAGAAACTAAAGTATATTTAATCATCATAAAGGGGATTGATCGGCACATATTCTTTGAAATGATACTTCCCTAAGGAGTTTTTGCTGACAAATACATTATTAAATCAAAATGTAATTTAATATTTTCCAGGGGAAACTGGGAAGATATAAAATAACGTGATGATAACTATTAAAATAAATCACTGAAATAGATTGGGGAAATTATTAATGTACCTTGCAGCATATCATTATGAACTTCAATCTCAGTATTTGGGACCCTGTAAGCATGGTCGTGACCCCTTTTCCATCATTGGGTAATGTTTCTATGATGTATAGGATACAATTTTTTATAATGTAGCATATATTTGAAATTTTTTCATTGATCATTTCTAGCTTTATTTATTCCCTTATGATCATGTTCTTTGGGGCATATTTATCCACACTTGTTGCAAACACCCTTACCCTTCAAGAATGTATCAAGGTGATTCTTATATAAATTATTATAGAATGGAAAATCAATTCTTCCCTTATCTTCATATTCCTTATTCCCTTTTCCATGTTATTAAACATCCCTCTTCTTCTCATGATTTAATTTGATTACATATGGATTAGATTATTATTTATCTATACTAGTAACACATGAGACTATATATTCATATGATGAGACTGCTCTGGAGACTACCACCCTTCAAGGGAATAGTTTTAAACCTTCAAATAATTAAATAATATCTCTCCTAACATTACGTATGTAGTTCACATCATGGATTTATATCCTTATAATGTTGTAATCATACATAAAAACATTATCGTCCTGTTTTTTACTAATATTTATAAATTTCCATTCCATATTGGCTCATTGTTTGCAAGGAAAATATTATTCATGGAAAATTTTAATAAAATTCCACCATTTCCTAATTTAAATTTCATCATCCTCCTTTTGGTTTTATATTAGTGACCTCCATTGATCTGCATACCCTGATAGAAGATAAAATACAATTAAAAATCCCTTCATTATGTAACATCCCAAAGTGGTAAACATCTTTTCCAAGGAAATTATCCACTACCTAGATAAATATGGTTTTTTAGTACCTATCAATGATGGAGGTATTTCGCACATAAAGAACTCTAACATTTCTCCACCACATTGAAGAAAATGATTCTCTATAGAGGTAACATTAATATTCATAACCGGATTCATCTATAGTAGTATAGTTAAAATTTCCTCCACACTTGTAACATCTACAATACCGACATAATTATATTGTATATGAGGTAAATCACTATATGGGATATGTGCATTGATATAGTTTCAATTACTTCCACTGGGTTCCATTTTTAAATAATGTAATACACAATATTTGGTTATGAATCAAAATGTATAATCTCAAATGAGTAAAACAATTAACACATATTTATGATTTATGAATATATAATCTCATATTCATAAACATGGTTTTTCGGGGAAATATTTAATTTTAAATCCTATATACTAGTGTTTAATGAAAATTTAACTTATCCTAAGCATTTCACATAGGAGAGTCTAACTGGGTTTCCAGTAAGGCCCAATTTCATGTACTAGGTTACCCATGTTTTGGATCGAGACACCTTGTTAGTTTTGTAACACCTAGGAACAATGGTTTCAGAAACATTTATGTAACACTCCAATCATCCATGATACATTTCTCTTTAAATAATACAATATCTTGAGTTTTACCCAAATTCAAGTTTTAGCACACTATGACCAATCAAACTAGCCATTTAAAAAGTAGTTATGAATAGTAATACCAACTTTTTAATATTTTGTAAATTAGACTTTACGTTTGGATTCAGAATATCAAAATTATCTTAAGGTGATTTTTTGTATTTTCCTAAAAACATTCTATTATTGATGAATAGAGAAAAACACTATGTTGTTGATTAAAAAAATCATTTTATTTAAATAATTATTTTTCAATTTATTTTTATTTTAATTTCAAAATAGATTCATAATATCTATATTAATTCAACGTAATTATTTTGAGTCCTATTACAATAAGGTTACATATATAATGTTTTTTGATCTTTTTTATATATTTGACCCACCATTTAGGAAAACTTTTAAATCAATATATAATATAATTTTATCACTTCATTGAATTTAATATCAAAAATTTAAGACAGACGGTTGACATCAGTAAGTAAAATGTGCATCAACAGAATGAAAATAATTTTTGGTTAATAGTATCTTTTGACATTTATTTACCGATGTTAAAATTAAATTGGATAATTAAAGGTTAAATCAATGTTATAATTACCCAAAAATGACTTAATTATATTAGAAAAGATTTTTTCTTCAAAAATCAATTTTTAGAGAAAAATAATATTTTTTTATCCATTTGGGCTATATTAGGACATTTATTAATTTATATTTAAAGAAGAGTAAAAAGTTTTAAATTCATCTTTTAAAAACTAAATCATTTTTAATATAGAGATGTAATTAATATAAATTAGACAATAAATTTTCTTTAGAATGGTAATAATATTTCATAAATCATTGTATTTTATTTATAATTTTTTTAAATTAAATAGTAAAATTCATTTATGACACAATGTTGATGCAATAAATATCTTATTAATGAATGATTATAATAATTGATGTCATAACTATTAAAATAAATTCTAATTGAACAATTTGATGCCATTAACAAATAAAATTTTAGGGTTGGTTTAATGAGTTTTTTTTTCAAATTAATAATGATTTTATTACTTTCAAAAAAACCAAATACTATATATTTTTAAAATTGACATAATTGATTTTTTAAAAAAAATAATTTTTTATTAAATGATATAATATTACTAAAAATATATGATTCATCCAAAGGACATATATAATGTTATATATGCCATTAATTATCTACTTGATGTTATCTTATAATTTTATAGTTACTATATCAACCATCTACTAAAAAATACATGAAGACCTGGTAAGATACAAACAATTTTACTAAGAGTTAAATATAAAACATAAGGTTAATATTGTGACCTAAACTAGTCTAAAACATATTTGTTGATGGGATTTCGACCTATTCTCACCATATACATGAAATGGATCCATTTTTAGTTATTAGAAACCTATAATTGTATTATAATATATTAATATTTCAATCCCATCCTAAAGTGCCCCCACCTCTCTTATAAAATGGTACTTTACCATATGACAAATTCACACATACAAAGCAATTTTACAGGGCCAAAACCATATAAAATATCCTCTAAAATACTCTCACCTCATCCTAGAGTCTTTAATTTGATTATAAATCCATCCTATAGAGATATTTTGTTCAAATCAAAAGAACACACCCGAAGAAGTGGTAATTAATTTATCACCACTTTCAATGTTATTTTTTTCTTCCGCTTCCACTTTCATTGTTGGTTATATACCAAAATAATAACTCAAGTAACTTATATATAATGTGTTGTTATTATAATTATTTTACAACCATATTCATTATTCTATCCATCCAATAAATGGAAAATTTATCAAATGTGCGTACATATGGCTTTCCATCTCCATGTCATAGTGTAGTTTGTTATTCAACAATTCATTGTTTTGATGGGTATAATAATGAAGTATAATTAATGTCAATAATAAATATGAAATGTTAAAAATTCAGTATATGTAATAGAACATCCAATCAGAAACTATTTCACCATCAATAGAATGATATTATCACGCATGTGTACGTACGACATACACTCTCCACGCACGATAAGATTTCATTCCCCATCTTAACGGAATGAAAATTAAATTATTATTATAAAAACACATTTAAGGAAAAGTGTAAAACCACAAAAGTTCAACCTGGATAGCAGCATTCGAAATATATCCCAGAGATATTGAATCAAAACGTAAGTCTATTTTGAGTTTCCTCTCGAAAAAGTTTCCATGATATAGAATGCAATTGTGGATCTGGCTCGTCGAGGATGAATTATTAAAGGCAATCAGCCAGCATTCCCTAACATTAAGAGTAATCTTCCTTAAATAGATTCCCCTCATTAAAACCACTTATCAGTATATGGTCTTTCTTGTTGATCTAGGCCTCTATATCACTATTGACATCCACCCGAAGAGGCCTTCCAATGATATTGTCTACCGCTTATTGTGTACCTTTGATGTAGTGAAATTCCTCCACCATTTCTTCCTCAGAGTGGATAAGCAGTTCCATTGCATTCTATTTATCTACTTCATCCACCCCCATTTCACTCTCTATATCCTCAACAACATCAGTCATCTATTCTTTAATATTCCATTGATGGATAACACTATTTATCGACATGCATTCTTCCTCCTTGAATTTCATATTTTTACTGAACATGGTCTCCCATGGGTTTTTAAGTTTAGAATAATCCTTGTGCACTTTTCATTTCTTCCCTATTGAATAAAATTATATCTCTATCCCACCAAATATTTAGAGTTTATTGACAATATTTTGATCATGATTCAATCCCTCCAAACATTCAAAAATATTTCATGTCTATATGATCTAATGGCTATATCTTTTCCCTTCAACCTACTGTCCCACTAGCCCCTGCACTAGAGCCTTCTTAGTTCCAATCCACCATCCACCCTAATATTTTTACTCTGAAACCAACATTCTACATTTATCATTCATGATCCCATCCCGAACCTGTAGCTTCCCAGATTCATTTTTATGTTTCCCCTCCACCTCAACTAAAGAACCTTGTGTGAAATCTTCCAATTATTCCATAATGTCATCTGCCTGCTATTTATCACTGTTACCATTCCTAGAACACGAATATGAATTTATAGTTTCCTTCTCCTCCTCCACTTCCCATTTCTCTAGGACAGTAGCCCCTACAGTCTCTGTGTCCCCTGAAGGACCTTCCAAATCAAGCTTCAGTCTTTCAAGAATATGAGTGTCCTTTGGATTAGAAGGTGACACTATTGCTTGTTTGTGTACCAGAGGAACATCCACAATACCACTACGAGTAGACCATCCGACATTATTTTGAAGTCTTTCCTCATCTCCAGGTGCCACATCCTTCAACCCTTGAGTAAAATTCACCACATGCTGGTTATTAGCCTTTCTCCTACATCCACGCTTATAGTTTTCCAATTTGTGCCCCAGATTCTTACAAGATTCGCAAAAACATAACCACTATTCATAGATTACCAGCTTCTTGTACCATAATTCTTCCCTAATATAAATCCATATAAAATATACAGGTTTATGTGAGAAATAAACATCAACAAATACATGGGGTGTGACCGGATGGAATACCGATCACGTTTTACTATCCGAGAAGAGAAATCATCATACAATGTTTCATAAAATTCATATAATGTAGTGGTTTTGGAAAGGGAGGGGATGTTCTGGGAATCTTAACCATATGGATGTCGCAGGATAATCATGTTTCTTGTGGATCTGATAGTTCCATCGAATAAGAAAGAACTGAATTCCATTGAAAATGCGAGGTGTCGATGACCAGACATTAATTAACATAAAAAATAATGAAACTACTGAAATGTTATTGACAATGAAATATTGTATGAACATATAATATATAATATTTATGTTTTTTGTTCTTTTATAATTTAATAACAATTATTTAACTATTATACCGGAGGTTAACGTACCCTATACTCTGGATAAATATATGGTAAGGGTTAATTTTATAATCTCTTTATTATCTAAGGTTGTTTGTAAGTAAGTGTCTAATGGGACCTCACTATCAGCCACATTTGGGTGTCTTAAAAATGTATTTCAAAACATTAGGATAAATTCATTTATACACTTGTTTTAATTTTATACAATTATTAAAAAGTAATGAATCAATAATTTTCCAAACAGTGTACTTTATGACCATTTTGACAAATAAAGGAATAAATGTTTTTTAACTTATAAAGTGGTTACGGCCTTTTTCCATCGTTATAACACCTTCAAAGATACCCTTTAAAAATTATTAAAATATATTAAAAATAAATGTTTTATTTAAATTTAAATGATTTCAATATAGAATGATATATTTCACTCAAATTATTTTTTATTTATTTCACCTATGTCAACATCCTTTTTTGGATTTTACACTTATTGGGCGTTGATTCATTATCACACAATCTTCCATATTTTAATGAATGTATTGTGATATTTTTGACTATTGTTATGATATTTTTATATAATTCATGGTTTATGGTTAATTTATTAACATATCATTTTCTAGTTTTAACATGAATGTTTATGTTATGTTTCAACCTTTTCAAACGAGGAATGCATTGGACGTAGTAAGTAACTGGTGGGGATCGCTATAGCCCTTCGATGCATTAGTAGGTCTAATGAGAAAAATTAGTTTCAAGGCACAATTCATTGAAAAAATTTATATTTAGGGTCTTGGAATAAGGAATTATTTTTTTGGTTAAGATTTACAACTTTCTGCATTCTATCATTATGAGATTATCTATTGATATTACATGTGATTATTCGACTAGTAGAATATCCATATGAATAAGTAAATGGAATTATTTTATTAATAATTTCTATATTATGATGAATTTTATGTTTAAAAGTATTGTATATTAGTCTTATTCATTTTCTTAAATGTTTATGTTTAGTTTGGCCAATTTCAACAATATTTTTATCCTTACTGAACATCTGAGCTGACAACTTTCTGATGTTTTATTTTTCCCAGAATGCGATGAAGTATATTATGATTGACCTATAGGGATATGAAAAGAGATACTAGTGTGTCCAAATGATACACAATGTTGTTTTTTCGTTTCATAATGTAATATAAAACATATATATGGATCTAGTACATCCATGGATATTAAACTGATCGGTTTTCGGGGACATGATCTCTTATCGTCTTGAAAATGTAATGTAATAATGTACCGACTCGTGGTTACTAAGTTTATGGAAATACAATTGGTATCAAATGAATTTTAGTACAAACCCATTGAAAAAAGATATAGAAAAACTCATACATGACCAAATGACCCTAATATAGAATTTGTGTATTATTATAGATAATCATCAAAAAAATTGTTAATGTTGATATTATGTGGGTTTTCTAAGAAATATATCCATGTATTGATACTATATGTGGGAATTGTTTTGAAATTTATGTACCTAAGAGTGAAAACACCGACAAGGAGTTTCGGGCATGACCTAGGGTATCCTGGTACATGAAAACGGGCCTTACAACACACCTGGTTTGAAACTCTAGGTGGATATGCGTAGGATAATTCACATTTCATTTTGAAACCATAATGAAGGATTTATGAGTAAATATTTTCCAAATGAATTCTTTTTTATGATAATGGATTATATGCTTATACTATTCAATTTATGTTTATTATTTTACATGTTTTAAATAATGCATTGTGATTCATAAACTAATCAAGTGTATGCTATTGTTTAGAAATGATTCCTATTAGATGGAATGGAAATAATATCAACACACATAATCCATGTAGGTATTTCATTCTTATTTAAGATAATTATAGGTGATCTAGTGATTCATATAGAGCTAAAAAACTTATAAAAATATTGGGACAACACACTACAGTTATAAATAATAACCATGCCCGTATGGAGCACCAAGTTCCATGATGTGGAGGATCAATGATAGACATATTTAGGAGGCAACAACCAACATCCTTCAATGGGACTACAAATCCATTTATTACTGAGCTATGGATAAGTTCATTATAAAAAAATTTCTTTCTTTGGGGAGTAGTGAAAGTGTAAAAAATTTCATTGTAGTTTATCACCTCCCTAATGATACAGATCAACGGTGGTCAATAATTAAGAACAGAAAAAAGGATGAAGAAGTATATAATATGGAATGAAGGAAGTTTAAAGATATTTTATTAGAAAAATACATTCCTTGTCAACATTGAGTGGATATGTTAAAGTCATTTTTATGTTTGAGACAATAAGAGAACGAGAATGACACAAAGTATGAGTTGAACATTACAAGGATAGAAAATCAAGATGTAGATAATATATGTAAACCAAGAATTATGATTTATTGATTATTTGATGTGTAAAAACCATTTCTCTATCGAGCATTAGTCTCAAAATCACTCACTTCATAGGAAAATATATTATCATGTGCTATCAAGACAGAAAATTAATTTTCTATGTCTTATGACTTCAAAGAGAAGTAAGAGGAGAAGAGATATGATGAACACTCGGAAAAAAATAAAGCGAAGAGGGGAAAAGTTGAATTTCTATCCTGATGTACTTTTGGGAAGAAACACCATTGTGTATTCCTAAAGGGGATGTGAGTTTTTTAGGAGTGTGGAGAAATGGGCCACTAAGATTGTGATTATAAGGGGAAGAAAGAGGATGTCAATTTTTACTACTAATATTGAAACAAAATGGGGAATTATTCAAGTGAATGACCTAAGTGTCAATGAATCATACCTCAGAAAATTCCAAGGGAGCAAGTCCAAGATTATGTTAGCACAAGAGATGAGATTGAAGACCTGAATGGTATAGGGGAAGCTACAATAATCTTTTCCAAAAAAATAATTCAATGCTTTATTTGATTCTTGATAATTTCATTCTTTAATATCTTCATAGTTTTCCTAGAAAATTAAAAATTTACAATACTACAAATTAAGGGATTTATTGGTGAATACTCCTAAGGTAAGTATAATTGCAGCAATGTTTTGTCAATTAGTTACAATTTTTTCATATAAATGGTAATTATCTACTGATCATATTTTCATTCCCATGATTGAATTTGATATAATCCCTAATATGGATAGGATTTCATACCATGATGCAAAAATTTATGTAATCAAGATGGATGTTATTGTAATGACTAGAATCTGAATCCCCTCCACGGGTGCCCCATACTCGGTTGGTTACATAGCCTCAAGCGCATTTCCCCAAACACCAGAGGTTGTAGACAAGAAGCGAGGGCCTTGGGTGTGATAATGGGAAAACTATGCCCTCATTGGCAGAGCACATAGCGGGAAAGAAAAAAATGAATAACAACAATAGCAGAAGCAGTAGACATACATAAATGAGTAACGATGAACAGTGGAAGAATAAAAAATATACAACTGGATCAGGAATATATGTAATGTTTCATGCTACATATATGTCTAGAAAAACATCCAAACAAGTCACAATGCTGAATGAAATACTAAGACAATGTAAAAAAAGAAAAACAAATGAGGGACTCCTCAGCATAGCAATCCTCAGCTTAGTCCCATGCTCTCCAGCTCCACAGTAAACAAGAACTTGAAGTAGAATGGAGATTTCCCTTTTCTATTCATGCAATAATATAATATTATTGTGCCCAAAACATGGACCAAATAGGGTGTGAGATACAATCCCAGTAGGAAATCACCCAATGATCTGTGCCAAACAGTCAGTGAATACAAGGCAAGTAAAAGTGGAGGAAGCAGTAAACAAAAAAATCGCACAACATCTACAATCCACAGTTCTAGAATATAATGTACACAAGTGAACAACTAAAAACAAGTATAAAATAGGTAATCCTCTGGGTATCTCTCATAGACTAACCCCTATGGTTCAACCTACCAGTACTATCAACCCTCTACGAGGAACACTCAGTCTCACCCATCTGGTTCAGCTAAGATTAGAGTTTCTGAGGAATCTCTAACCGTCAATTCCCCCTATAGTCTCGTATCGTACTAAAGGTTCTCTGGGGAAGCACTCACCATCTCACTCCCCTTGTGGCCCATGTCGAGGAACTACATACTCTCTGAGGAAGCAGTCATTATAAATTCCCCATGTGGTCTCGCATCGTATTAAAATACACTCTGGGGAAGCCCTTACATCTATTCTCACTATGGTCTATTATACTATGTTCTCATGGTCCTATGTGAAATAAACATGCATAACGCGCGTGTAACGCCCAAATAAACATCAAGAACTACTTGGATATCATTCTAGGGCTCAAGAGCAAAACAGCAGAATAGTTCCACTGTCCTACAACTAGGCATGGAAACCGGAATAACGCCTAACTGGAAAAGAAATAATGGAAAATTTCTAGAGTACAGAAAAACTACTCTATTCACAATGGTAAAACTCTACTATAGAAATCAAGCAAGCAGGAAATTGATCAAGGTCAAAATAGGTAAATGCACAATTCCCGTTCAAGGGAATTGGTGAAATTGAACTAAATATTCAATGACTTTTTACAGAATGGAAAAATCCACCTACCTGGATGCTTTGAGATCAAAATAATTGTTCCACACAGATTGATTCTCCTTAGAACAGTGAAGTTCTCTTAAAACACAAAAAAAGTTCAACCGATAATATCGTGAGAAAGAATATAAATTGGTAAACAAGACTCTATGAGTAGGGGGGACTCACCGCTGTTGTTCCAACACAATTGACAGAGATCGAAATGGAGAACTGACAGTGGAAAGGTGGCTCGGAGAAGATCTGTGGTCGTACGGGTCACTCTTGGATGAAGAAGCTGGAGAAGAAGATGTTTTCCTCGATTAGGCGTAACCCCGGTCTGTTTAATGATAAAAAGAAAGTACAAGGCATGTACTTTTAGAGTACACGGCCTGTACTAGGTCATTCTGTACTCCACCAAAATCGGCCTCCATGTCACCCTTACACTCCGTGTGTGTGGCCCGGACATGGCCAGAACACAACTTTGAGCGGGAAAAGCATACACGATGTGTACTAAAAAAGTACACGGTGTGTACTTAAAAAATTTACAGAAAATTCATTTTTCTCAAAAATTATAGAAAAAAGAAGCACAATCCTGAAGCAAAGATCTGGGTTAGTAAAAAAATTCCCCCTTAATGAAATTCCTCCTCGAACTTCCATAGTGACGTGTAGAAGAAGAAACCACGAACAGTTATGGCCACTGCAATCATACATCGGCCACCCTCTCCCAGGTCTCATCCTATACTCTCCCATGCTTCTAAAGCACCCATACTAAAGGAATGGACTGTCCATGGAGAACCTTCGTACTATGATAGACAATCCGGATAGGATGCTCCTCAAATGATTCATCTCCTTCGAGCTCAACCTCCTCAGGCTGAAAGACATGAGATGGGTCTGAAAAGTAACATCTAAGCTGAGAGGCGTGGAAGACGTCGTGCATGGCCCGATACCTCTGAGGTAAATACAGCCTATAGGAAACTGTTCCAACTCTCTCCAACACCTCAAACGGCCCGACGTACCGCGGTGAAAGCGTACCCTATCTCTGAATCCTCTTGTGTCCCAACCATAGTGTGACATACAAGAATACATGATCCCTGACCTCGAACTCTATAAGTCATCTCCGCTGATCAAAATAAGACTTCTACCGAGACTGTGATGTAGCCATCCTCTTCCGAATCAACTCTATAGGCTCAGAGGTCTCATGAACTAGATTAGTTCCCTGCAAAGTTGCCTCTCTTGCCTCCAGCCAGCATAAGTGTGATCGACATGGCCTAACATACAAAGACTCGTAAGGTTCCATATGAATGGTCTCCTAAAATCATTTGTTGTAGGTGAACTCAACAAGAGGGACATGCTTCTCCCAAGAACAGCCAATGTCTATAATGCATGCTCGAAGCATATACTCTAGCACATAGATCATACGCTCGAACTGGCCATCTGTCTGGGGATGGTATGCTGTACTAAAAAATAAATGTTTGCCCAATGCTTTCAAAATACCCTGCCAAAACCAAGATGTAATGCGTCCATCCCTGTTTGAAACAATAGAGTGTGGAACTCCATACAGGTGAATGATCACTCCGATTTAAGGTCAACCCAGATCATCAACACTGAATGTCTCTTTAATCAGCAAGATGTGAGAAACCTTTATGGGCCTGTCGACGACAACCCAAAAATCATCATTCCCCTGAGGTGACCTAAGCAACCCAGTCACGATGTCCATCGCAGCATCATTCCACTTCCACTCCAGAATGGGTAACTACTGTAAAAGTACTGGTGGTCGCTGATGCTCCGCCTACACATGCTGACATGTAGAGCTTCTAATGACAAAACCAGCAACATCCCTCTTTATACCTGCCCACCAGTACTGTAAATGAAGATCATGATACATATTGGAGACACCAGGGTGAACTGCCCAAACTGAGGAATGGAAATCAAGCATCAGGTCCACGCGTATGTCTACTAGCACCCATACGTGTCCTTGGAAATGCAAGATCTCATCATTGCACACTATACAACCCAGAAGTGGTTCCTCTTCTGACACACTCTCCCGTATGACTAAGCCTTCTGAGTCTTATAGCTACCTCATCCGTACACGATCAAGTAGTGTAGAAGTAACAACTACAGAAGATAGGAATGTTTGTCCCTGTCTATCGTGCACCACCAGATTCATCTCAGAGAACAGAGCCATAAGCTACCACTCACAACTGGCTTCTTTAACTGCCTAAATCCAAGTTATCCTACTCAAGGCATCTGCCACTGCGTTGCCCATTCCTAACATATAGGAAAGATCAAAATCAAAATAATGAAGATACTCAACCCACTCACACTATCTCAGATTCAGATCATGCTGAGTGAAGATGTACTTGAGACTCTTGTGGTCGGTAAAAACCACAAAGTGATCTCCCAGAAGGTATTGTCTCAAATAGCGTAAGTCATGAACAACAGCTTCCAACTCTAAATCGTGTGTTGAGTAGTTCCTCACATGTGGCCTCAACTGTAGAGACTCATACGCAACGACTCCATCTCCCTGCACAAGTACAATGCCTAGTCCGATACATGAAGCATCACAAAAGACAGTATATATCTTTCCTAGCTCTGGCAAGACTAGTTTCGGTGCCGACTTCATTCTTCCCTTCAACACTTGAAAGGATGACACACAAGAATCTGACCATGAGAACTTCGCCCCCTTCTTGGTCAAACCTGTCAATGGTTCTTCTAAGAGTGAGATATAATGAATGAAGGGTCTATAATATCCAGTCAGCCCTAGGAAACTCCGTACCACAAAAATGTTCTTCGGCTGCTCCTAAGAGACAAAGACTCTCACTTTTTCTAGGTCCACAGATACTTCTACCTTTGAGATGACGTGACCCAATATGTGAATCAGATCCATGCAAAGTGGCACATCGAGAGTTTAGAATAAAGCTGATTCTCTCTCAGTGTACTCAAAATGATCTCAAGATGGGTATCATGGTCGTACCAAGTGCGAGAGTACACCAAGATTTCTTCCCCCAAGACCATGAAAATGGAGTCCAAGTAATGATGGAACACTCGGTTAATCAGGGCCATGAAAATTGATAGGGAATTCGTGAGACCGAACGGACTATATACTCGTATAGACCATACCTGCTCTTGAAGGCTGTCAGAGGTATATCAGAAGGCCTAACGCGCTACTGATGATAACCAGACCTTAAATCGATCATTAAGAACACCCAGGATCCTCTATGTAGATCAAAGAGATCATCGATCCTCAGCAAAGGATTTCGGTTCTTTACCATCAACTGGTTCAGCTTCTGATAAGCCACACATTGCTTAAGGGTATCGTCTGCCTTTTTCGCAAATAGGATAGGCAAACCCCAAGGAGATGTACTGGATCGGATGAAACCCTTTGCCTGCAACTCCACCAATTGCTTCTTGAGATCCTGGAACTCAGGTGTAGCCATCCAATAAGGGTGAATAGACACTGGTGCCGCTCTTGGAACGAGCTCAATCGAGAAGTCTACCTCACACTCTAAAGGAAGACCTAAAAAGTCTTCTAGAAAGACATCCCTAAAACGATCCACCACTGGAGGAATGTCCAACTATGTAGTCCCCTGATCATCAAGATAAAGACATGAAATCTTGGCTATCACCCTTCCTATCCCATGATTCTCAAGTCCTGCACGACTCGCCTGAACATCCCATTCTCCTCTATGAAGAAAATATACACCCTCTGGTGAAACGAAACTCACGCTACGGTGATAATAGTCGATGACATCTTGGAAGGGAACCAACCAGTCCATACTGAGGATGAAATCATAGCCTATAATCTCTTGGACATGGAGAACCCATAAGAAACGATACCCTGCAACCTCGAGAGGGAACTCTCTACACTGGAGTACACTAGATTTTCTCAACCCCAATGGTGTGTCTAGTTTCAATGATTCGGAAGAAGAAAAGACACAGAGCCCAAGGATCTCCACAAAGGAAATATAGATAAACCTATGCGTAGCACCAGTATCGTAAAGAGCTGAAGATAATACTGAGGATACTAAAATCATACCTCGAACTATAGATGGTCAGGGATCATATTCATGATAGGTCTGATCCACCGCAAAGGTATGGCCTACCCTGCGGCCATGTGACCCTATGTGACCACTCTTTGAAGAACCTCCATGTTGGCGTTGAAGGACTGGTGACTGATTTCCATGGCCTCGACCTTCACCTTGTCCCGATCGGCCAGATGAACTCTAATTCCCTGAATGGTGTGAAACTGGTGGTGCTTCTCCTGAATGAGGAGTCATTGAAGAACCCCCATCACCAATAACTGGAGAGAAAACCTAGCAGAAATGCTGAAGGTGACCCATCATGCTGCAGGATCGGCACTCCACTGGGTCTCTCTGGCACTACTGCCTCGTGTGCCCCAACCGGCCACACTGGTAGCATATCACCTGGCTTCATGACGATGCATCTTACATCCTCGGAACACCGAACGTAGACTCCCTAGGTAGCTTCTTGCTATCATCTGGAGGAATACTAGCTCTGGAATCAGAACTACTCGGGACCGAAGCTCCGGACTTTCTTAGATTGTGCTCTACAATCAGCGCCTGTTTGAAGATGGATGTGATGGACGTCAACTGGAAGAGATTCATCTGTGAGCAGATATCTCTCCTAGGACCATCCTCTGTCATCCTCACTAAGAACATCCCATTCCTATCCCGGGGGGTGTAAATGATGAAGCTCGGTAAAATGAGAGGAATACTCCATAACAGAGAGAGTACCTTGCTCTAGACTCATGAACTCCCGGGCTCGATTGGCCCTCAGGGTCTCTGGGTAGATGTATTCATAGAACAAGCGCTGGAACTCCTCCCAAGCCATAACCTGTTGATGACCTACCTGTGAGATCACATCCCACCACCTCATGGTGGAGTCTCGGATCATGTAGGTAACGAGCTTGACTCGCCTCTCTAGAGGCTTCTCCAGATGATCAAATATCGTTAAAATGACTTCCAGCCATGACCCTATAGTCTGAGTTCCTCCTTCCCCTGAGAACATATGAGGATGATGCTGTTGGAAAACCCGCGTCATGTCTGCCATAGTAATGGAAGCAGGAGGTGCTCCCTGAAAGGTCTAAATCATCATTATTGACCCTTTCCTGGACATCTCATCAGCGCCTCCAACTGGTATGACAGTCGGTGCCAAGGCTGTCCCGACATGAGGATCGGCAGGAAGTCCCTGATCAGCCATATCTGGTGTCTAATCACTACCTGACAACTGAAGTACAACCGGTGGACGTCTCAGAGGCATAACTCTGAAAGGTCAAAATCATACCTTATATTTGAAAAAACAAGGACATAGAACAAAGGAGTACAAAACAAAAACAGAAAAAGGAAACACATAAGATCTATAAAACAAGACTACATGACGTGTATAAATTCTACATGGCATGTACTTAACTTTACATCCATGCCCAGGTATCCTTGCATGGCTATCCAACACAGTCTTATTAAACTGAGACTACACGGTGTGCTCAAAGTGGACATGGAGTGTAGTAGGCATGGCTTCAACGACTCGTATTGTTGGTTACACGGCTGGATACACGGTTGAGACTACACGGCGTGTTCCGAACAAACATGGCTTGTACTTGAAGACTATTCCCATTCTGTGTTGTTAGAGACACGACCAAGTACACGGCTGACCCTTACACGGCGTGTTCCGAACAAACATGGCGTGTACGGATGCTGATAACACCGACCTATGTTGCTCATGACATGGTTGGGTACCTAGAACCAGACTACATGGCGTGTTGCTATCCAACATGAAGTGTTCTACTAGAGCTTCCTCAGCCCGTGTTGTTAGTTACATGGTCGGGTACACGCTCACTACTACAAGGAGTGTACCTACCTTACGCAACGTGTTAGTGGCGATTTTTCACAACCCGTGTTTCTTCTCACACATTCAGGCACACGGTTTATAACTACACGACATGTAGACAAAAAATACACACCATGTATTCTGGGTTTTTCTGGGCAGTGGCTCAAAAACTGCACAGAAGCCCAAAAAACACCGAAAACTAGTCAATGAGGTGCCAAATTATGATTTGTGAGGGACCATACTCCCCGCAAATCAAAACAAGGAGTTAATTTTAGCAATGTAGAATACAAAAAATCCTATAACAAGGCAGCATATGTTCTATCATGAATCTACCACAAAAACATACATAATCTACACAAAGTGTATCACAACAGCATGAAATCGCTAATGCACCCTAGATGGCATAGAAAGATTGCATGTCATGTGATTTATTCAAGTGCCTATATGATTCATGAGATGGAATACCCTCATCTCATCAGGTTACGACAGAAATAGGACCGCAATTGTCAAGACAATAACAACACAAGGCATGTGAATCACTCTAGGTGAAATCATGTCAACCGTAAAATCTCAAAACCAGCAACTGCAATTGACGAGGTAGTATGGCGTCCCCTATACACGGGATAGATACTCTCAAGCCCATCATAATACCAAGTACCGAATTTGTCCTATCCCTAGATAAAGGCCTCGAACAGTAATTCAATAGAAAAGAAACGCCTTAGATACAACTTTGTAATGACCCAAACCCGGAGCCCCTCCACTGGTGCCCTGTACCCGGTTGGTTACATGGCCTTAAGCGCATTTCCCCAAACGCCAGAGGCTGCTGACTAGCAGTGAGGGCCTTGGGTGTGATAGTAGGGAAACTATTCCCTCATTTGCAGAGTACACTGCAGAAAAGAAAAAAACAAATAACAACAATAGCATAAGTAGTAGACATACATTCACGAGTAATGATGAACATCAGAAGGCTAACAAATAAACAATAAGAGAAGTAATATATGTAATGATACGTGATAAATATATGTCTATGAAAATAGCCAAACAAGTCACAATTCTAAATACAGTACTATGCCAAAGTACAAAAGAAATGCTGATGAGCGACTCCTCCGCATCGCAATCCTCGGCATGGTCCTATGCTCTCCAGCTCCACAGTAATCAAGAACCTGAAGAAGAAGAAGGGCGATTTCCCTTATCTATACATGCAACAATATAATCTGCTTGGGCCAAAAAGCATGGCCCAGACAAGGTGTGAGATACAATCCTAGTAGGAAATAAACCAAAGATCTTTGCCTAACATTCAGTGAATACAAGGAAAGTAAAAGTGCAGGAAGCAGTAAATAGAAAAGCACACAACAGCAACAATCCACAGTTCTAGCATATAAAGTACACAAGTGAACAACCAACAACAAGTAGAAAATAGGTAACCCTCTGGGTAGCACTCACAACCTAACCCCTATGGTTCAAAATACCAGTACTAGAGACCCTCTAGGAGGAACACTTAGTCTCACCCCTCTGGTTCTTCTTTGATTAGAATTTCTGAGGAAGCACTCACCGTCAATTCCCCCTATAGTCTCGTATCATACTAATGGCTCTTTGGGGAAGCTCTCAACATCTAATTCCCCCCGTGGCCCGCGTCGATGAACTACAGACTCTCTGAGGAAGCCCTCATCATTAATTCCCCCTATGGTCTCGCATCGTATTAAAAGACACTCTCGAGAGGCCCTTACGTCCATTCTCTATATGGTCCACTACACTAGGTTCTCACAGTCATGTATGAAATAAACATTAATAACACATGTTTAACGCCCAAGTTATCCTCAAGAACTACTTGCCTATCATTCTAGGTCTAATCAGAAAAATAACACAATAGTTACACTATCCTACAACTAGGAATGACAACAGGAATAATGCCTAACAGGAAAAGAAAGTATGACAAACGTCCATACTACAACAAAACTACTATATTCACAAGGGTAAACCTCTAATATATCAATCAAGCAAGGATTAAATAAATCAAGGGATAAAAATAAAACGCACAATTCCCGTTCAAGTGAATTTGCGAAATTTCACAAAATATTCATATACTTTCTACAGAAAGGCAAAAACCTCCTATATAGATGCTAGGAGATCAATATAATTGAACCACTCAGATTGATTCTCCTTAGAACGGCTGAGATCTGTGAAAAAACACAAAACATTCATCCAAAGATAATGTGAGAAAGAATAGAAACTGGTAAACAAGGCTCTAGGAGAAGTAAGAACTCACCGCTATGGTTCCAACACAATTGGTGGCAATCGAATCGGATAACGGACAGAGGAATGGTGGATCGGAGAACATTAGCAGCCGTATAGGTCGCTCTCGGATGATGGAGCCGGAGAAGAAGACGTTATCCTCGATTAGGCAAGACCCCAGTATATTTAATGAAAAAAAAGAAAGTACACGTCATGTACTTTTAGAGTACACGACATGGAATAGGTATTTCCGAACTCCGCCAAATTCAGCCTCCACGTCACCCTTACACACCGTGTGTATGGCACAGACACGGCCAGAACACGGCTTTGAGCTGGGAAAGAGTACACGACATGTACTCAGAATGTACATAGCGTGTACTTCAAAAAAATTTCAGAAACAACTTTTTTCTAAAAAACTCCAGAAAAATGACATACCTGAAACGACGATCCGGGTTCTTACCACTACATTTTTCGAAGATTACATAGAATCCCTTATCTTTAGAGTAAAAACAACATCATATGATTCTTATCTAGATCCACCCAAGTAGAACTACTAAATTAAACTATTAGGGAATAAGGGAGTGAAATATATGTGGGTGCGTAAAGGAATGTTTAAATAGGGGATGTACCTATTGTGAATGGTTTTTTTGATGTGTTTTTAGAGAATTTACCTATACATCCTATGAAATTTGATATTTTTCTCTCCATTCACATAATTCTCGATTCAAGGCCCATATTGAAGACCCCTTACGAGATGGAAACATTGGAATCTGTGAAACTAAATAAACAACTATAGGAATTTAGTAATACATTATTTATTTTCCAAATTGTTTCTCCATAGGGAACCCATATTCATTTTGTTAGGAATAAAGATGGATCTATGATGTTGTGAAATGACTATTTGGAGATCAATTCTATAACAATAATGAATAAGTATACCCTACCTTGCATTGATGATTTATTTGACTAACTTCATAGAGCTCAATATTTTTCAAAGATTGACCTTCGATCACGATATCTTCAGCTATGTGTGGTGAATGAAGAGATTACATAGACATCATTTCAAACCATGTATGGGCATTACGAATTTACAAAAAATATTTTTGGACATAAAAATTCACTCGATGTTTTAATGGATCTAATGAATGGAGTTTTGAAGTAATATAATGATTTATTTTGATTGGTATTTATTGGTGATATCTTGGTATACCCCAAAAAATATGATGAACATGAAAATCACTTGCACACTATTAAAAAGACTCATAAAATAAATGAGTTATATAGGTTGTTTTGAATGTGGGAATTATGGCTTAAGGAAGATTCATTTCGTGGCCAAATTTTCTCTATGGATTGAATCTCTGTCACTCATTCAATGAATAGGGAAATATAAGAATGGCCATTAACAATGATTGAATCTAAGGAACACAATTTTATTGGTTTATCAGGTTACTATCCGAGTTTTTTCAAGAATTTTTCCAGGTTGGAAAACCCATTAACAAAGCTCACACATAAATGGGATAGGTTTTTTCACACAAAAGTGTGTGAATAATGTTTTGATGAATTTAAGAAATTATTAGTCTATTATCTAATCTTGACTCTATCCACAACGAATTATGGGTTTTTTATTTATATATATTAATCAATGAAGGGACATTGTAACGACCCGAAATTTTTTAAATAAATTTTGTTTCCTAATTTTATGTGTTATTGTTATACTCAACAAAAATGTTTTATTTGATAAACATGATTATAATTAAAATAATATCAGTGGGTTTTGACTATTATATAACCATCGGTCAACATGACCGCTGTGAACAAAATGTTTTGATTATTGTCTCTATATATAAGTAATCTTGGTTAATTTTATAGAAAAAAAGATTAGATGGCCTCACCTAGTAGTCTTGGACCGATCGAAGCCCATCTAACAGAGCTTGGGAAGGAGGTAGCACCCCTGGGCTTTGCTCTGGATCAAATCCAAGCCGAACTTCATCATGTGAAGCTGGAACGAAATCGCCTTCGTGAGAAGTTCAAACTGATAGAAATTACTACTCGGGCAATGTTGACTGAGCCGCCCTAAGCTTCTATCACCCTAGCACACCTTACTCTTAGGTCCTATGCTGGTATTATAAGGGGTTATGTAACGAGACCGTAACTACCTTGTGTAATCCTTGTTTTAAATAAAAATTGGGATTTCTTCTTATGATGAAGTTTATGAATTTTGAAATGACCGGATAAATATAGTATGCATATTTTGATGAATTTTAGAAAAAGGATATTTTAAATATGTTTATGTAAACCCTAAATAATTTAAAATGTGTAATGATTTTCAAAAAATGGTCTTCTGCAATTATGTTCAGTACTAAATTTAGAGTCTAATAAGATCAACTTGATTTTTGATGAATAGTAAATTATGAATAGTAATTTCATGATTAGGAATAGTAATATGACCAAATGGATTAGTAATCTCACTTAAAGAAAGTTTTAAAATAATCTAGGCAACTTGATTAAGTAATGTGATTCAATAAAATAGTTAAATAACGGTTTCATTAATTATTATTCAAGTATTAGTTTTTTTTCGGGTGAATAGTGTTTTTTAATTAAAAATTTAATTAATAATAATTAGAAAATTATTTTTATAAAAATGACTTTATTTTTGAACTCAGAGCATCGATATTATGTTATGGTAATTTTTGGGGTTTTTTCTGAAAAAAATGAATTTTCAAAGAATAGTGTTTTTATTTAAAAATTAAATTAAAAATGTTTAGAAAATTATTTTTATAAAATGGATTTCATTTTTGAAATCAGAGCATTGATATTTGGTTAATGTGAAATTTTGGGTTTTTTCTGAGAAAGTTGAATTTTCAGTGAATAGTAAAAATACAGTTTTAGGGTTTCGGTATGTTTAATGACATCATAACGGTGTCATGATGATGTCATGAGATCTTTTGAGGGTTGGCCGGCCAAGGGTGATGAATTATTGTTTTGGGGGCCCCATGTGGCCTAACTCCATGATAAATGACAAGGGAGAGCACATGGGTTTGAGAAAAGCACATGTGAGGTGTCCCTTGGCCATTAATGCCTTGTCCTCTCACTTTCCCTATAAATACCAAGCCCTCCTCTCATCCATTCGACTCCCCACTCATTCCCAACGAATTTATGGTCTCTTTACCTCCCAAGGAGTCCTCCCAAGGTTACCCCAATCCCTCAAGGTCCCAACCTTTGAGGTTTAAGAGTGACATTTTAAGGTAAGGGATCCGACCTCTCTCTTTCTTTTCAAGTAATCTCTTTTATGTCATTTCTTTTATACTCCATGTTCTAATGTGGGAGGATGTTCTTTTATATTCATACTACTGCCTATTTCATTTTCATATGATGAGAGACCCCCCTTTCTCTCATCAATTCGTTTTATGAATGTTTAAGTGGCGCCGTTAGGCTGCCGAATGTTTAAGGGATTCTTTCACCTTCCTCGTTTTCAAGTTCTATTTTCATTCAAGTCTCTCATGTTCCTTTTTATTATGTTGGGGTATGATCTCTAAATTTATCGTACTGATATTTTATGATCATATGATGAGAGACCCCATTTGATCACTTCAATTCAGTATTTTGAAGTTTTACGTGGCGCCGTTAGGCTGCCGAATTTTTAAGTGGTTCTTCACCCTTCTCGTTTTGAAGTTCTACCTTCATGACAATTATTTCAAGTTCCTTTTTGTTATATTGGGGTATGATCTCTATATATATAATACTGGACTCTTATGTTCATATTATGAGAGACCCCATTTTATCTCTTCAAATCAGTATTTTGAAGTTTTAATCGGCGTCGTTAGGCTGCCGAATTTTTAAGTTGTTCTTCACCCTTCTCGTTTTGAAGTTCTACTTTCATGTCAATTCCTTCAAGTTCCTTTTTGTTATGTTGGGGTATGATCTCTATACCTATCATACTGGACTCTTATGTTCATATGATGAGAGACCCCATTTGATATCTTCAATTCAGTATTTTCAAGTTTAAGTAATGCCGTTAGGCTGCCGAACTTTCATAAGAGAAATCAAACTTTTGTCTTCCTTCCATTTTTTTCATTTCAAATGGTATGTCCTTGAAATTGCACCACCATGTCCATATATACTTCTTATTCTGTCCCTCTACTATTTTATGGGTCAATTATGATTGTTCAACCCATGTTCCCTCTCTTTTCAAAGATTCTAAAACCTTGTAACATAGCCGTTATGCTGCAGAATTTTCGTCTCAAAATGCCTCTCTTTTCTCAAAATTATTTTATGTTATAAAGTGAATACTCAAAGCTCTTATTTCTAAAGGTGTATTCACATATATATAAAAATGTTCTATTTTAAATTCTGTGATTTACATACATGATACCTGCTTTCCCTTTCCGTGGGTTTAAAGTAACGTAAAGATCATGTCTTTAAAGCAGTTTTTGAAACGTTATGATTATGAAATGAAACCCATTTGTTTTATGCTATATGGGTTATTTATGAAATGTTTGATGATGATATATGTGGCTCACATGAAAATAAAGACAAATTTAATTGTGCGCCCTGATAGCGCTCCAATGCATTGGGTAAAGACTTAATCTCTAGAGATGACCATTTTAACGACGCCTTGGTGAATAACCTTGGTAATTTTTAACGACACCTTGGGGATGGACCTTGGTGAAACGAAACGATTGTCAATATTAAATGTTGTAGCCACATCTTCCAGTTATGAAAAATGATTATTTTTATTACGATGTATCTCATGATTTCTTTCTCATGCCTTAAAGTTATTTTCTTGTCCTTATTGAAGTATCTCAAGTTCACTTGTAAAATGTTTATCTTGTTTCCCTTACTGGGCCTTCTGCTCACCCTTTCTTTTGATGTATGTCCCCAGGTTATGAGATGCATAATGAACATAGGATGAACTAAAGGAGAAGCCTTTCAAGTGTTTAAGAAGAATTTTTTTATGTTTTTTTTATGTATTATGATCCTTGTTTCCAAGACACTAAATCTTAACGATCCTCAGTTCCGTGTAATGAAATGAAAGTTTATGTTATAAAAAGATGGGATTCTATATTTGGTATCAAAGGATGGTTTAGTTATTTGTGGAAATTAGGATATGAAAACTCTAGGAGGAACCTTATAGAAATGTTTAATATAGGAAATCTTCCTGGTATTTTGTTGAGTATTGAGTAAGGGGTTGCAAAGAAAATACATCCCTGTCTAGATACGAGCAGGTAGAGGTGGCTCTGGCACAGATGTATATAGGGGTAAAACCTGAAAACACCGCTTTGAGCTAGACTCGAACGGGAACTGGTACACGACAACGGGCCTTGCTGCACTCTTGGTTACGACACTCCCGTGGGATATGCTTTGGTAAATTCATAAGCTTGGTATGAACCATTGTTAAAGGAATAAAGATAAAATAAAATAAAGGTTCACATAAGAATATATGATCATTCATAACCTAGATGGGAACCTAGGAGATCAAAAGTTAGGGTATACCATTCATATACAAGTTATCCTTATATGCTTTCAGTTCCTTTTCATGATTATCAGCTAAGTACTTAAGCCCCTATTTATGCTTTCTCTTCTTAGTTAATGGTGGGAAATGGAAGAACATGTTCCGACAACCAATGTGATAGGAAATGCGATGATTTTCATATTAATATGACAGGGATGATTAGGGGATTAAAATATGATTATTATTTTGGAAGACGTTCATTATTTTGGGAACCATATTTGATCGAGGTAAATAGATTACTAGGATATTTTCATTGAAGAGTAAGGTTGACTTATATTTTGAAGAATCGATGAATTTAAGGTGAACATATAGTAATTTATGTTACTTATGGGAATGACTAACCTATCTTGGGTAAAATATGTTTAGGTTAGCTACTTTTTATAAGATGTTAGGAGTGGTTGATGTTGTCTGGAGATGAACAATGAAGTTGTTTTGGAAGACTAAGTTATCAAATCCTTACTGTATTTGGGTTTCAATCTTAGTTTGGTTTGTTTTGAGGAATTTTAAGGACCGTTATTTATGGAATGGTCTATGATGAACTTTGGGTAGTACCATGGAACTTTGATGATTTAAAAGTAGTTTCCATTCCTATGGGATTCTTTCTTTTTGAAGAGTTGTTTTACCTAAACCTTTCTGTTTTTGGGATAATGTTTAAATATAGAAGAAATAAATAGTTAATCTTTTTTAGATTATGTGATTCTATAGAAGATGATTCTTGTGCTTTTATGAGACCAAGTATCATTGAATTCTCATCATTTGGAGAAATGATTAGTGTTGGTAGGGACTTGTTAAAGGATGAAACTCTACTTGAAGGTAGGTATATTTTCTTATGTTTTTGTTCTATGTAGTAAATGAAATCCTCAAAATTATGAAAAGAAACGTAAAACAAAAATGTTGTTGGTTTACGTTTCCTACTAGGTAATCAAAGACCGTTTACACACATCATAAGTTTGGGATTTTCTCATGGTTAACTTTCTCCTAATCATGTTCTCTATCACTCTCCCTCAGAACTTGACCCTTTGTTTTTTCCTCCATGTCCATGTTTTCCTACATGGAACCCTAGTGTGGGTTAACTCGGGTGACCATTGTACTTCCCTTTCTTTATTTTAAAGTAATAGTTTTATTGACTCATTTTCCGATGTGGGACTTTCAATGAAATTTCAAAACCCAATTTTAAAATTGCGAGGACGCAATTTCTTAAGGGGGGAAGATTATAACGACCCGAAATTTTTTAAATAAATTTTGTTTCCTAATTTTATGTGTTATTGTTATACTCAACAAAAATGTTTTATTTGATAAACATGATTATAATTAAAATAATATCAGTGGGTTTTGACAATTATATAACCATCGGTCAACATGACCGCTGTGAACAAAATGTTTTGATTATTATCTCTAAATATAAGTAATCTTGGTTAATTTTATAGAAAAAAGATTCGATGGCCTCACCTAGTAGTCTTGGACCGATCGAAGCCCATCTAACAGAGCTTGGGAAGGAGGTAGCACCCCTGGGCTTTGCTCTGGATCAAATCCAAGCCGAACTTCATCATGTGAAGCTGGAACGAAATCACCTTCGTGAGAAGTTCAAACTGATAGAAATTACTACTCGGGCAATGTTGACTGAGCTGCCCCAAGCTTCTATCACCCTAGCACACCTTACTCTTAGGTCCTATGCTGGTATTATAAGGGGTTATGTAACGAGACCGTAACTACCTTGTGTAATCCTTGTTTTAAATAAAAATTGGGATTTCTTCTTATGATGAAGTTTATGAATTTTGAAATGACCAGATAAATATAGTATGCATATTTTGATGAATTTTAGAAAAATGATATTTTAAATATGTTTATGTAAACCCTAAATAATTTAAAATGTGTAATGATTTTCAAAAAATGGTCTTCTGCAATTATGTTCAGTACTAAATTTAGAGTCTAATAAGATCAACTTGATTTTTGATGAATCGTAAATTATGAATAGTAATTTTATGATTAGGATTAGTAATATGACCAAATGGATTAGTAATCTCACTTAAAGAAAGTTTTAAAATAATCTAGGCACCTTGATTAAGTAATGTGATTCAATGAAATAGTTAAATAACGGTTTCATTAATTATTATTCAAGTATTAGTTTTTTTGGGTGAATAGTGTTTTTTAATTAAAAATTTAATTAAAAATAATTAGAAAATTATTTTTATAAAAATGACTTTATTTTTGAACTCAGAGTATCGATATTATGTTATGGAAATTTTTGGGGTTTTTTCTGAAAAAAATGAATTTTTGATGAATAGTGTTTTTATTTAAAAATTAAATTAAAAATGTTTAGAAAATTATTTTTACAAAATGGATTTCATTTTTGAAATCAGAGCATTGATATTTGGTTAATGTGAAATTTTGGGTTTTTTCTGAGAAAGTTGAATTTTCAGTGAATAGTAAAAATACAGTTTTAGGGTTTCGGTATGTTTAATGACATCATAACGGTGTCACAATGATTTCATGAGCTCTTTTGAGGGTTGGCCGGCCAAGGGTGATGAATTATTGTTTTGGGGGCCCCATGTGGCCTAACTCCATGATAAATGACAAGGGAGAGCACATGGGTTTGAGAAAAGCACATGTGAGGTGTCCCTTGGCCATTAATGCCTTGTCCCCTCACTTTCCCTATAAATACCAAGCCCTCCTCTCATCCATTCGACTCCCCACTCATTCCCAACGAATTTCTGGTCTCTTTACCTCCCAAGTAGTACTCCCAAGGTTCCCCCAAGCCCTCAAGGTCCCAACCTTTGAGGTTTAAGAGTGACATTTTAAGGTAAGGGATCCGACCTCTCTCTTTCTTTTCAAGTAATCTCTTTTATGTCATTTATTTTATACTCCATGTTCTTATGTGGGAGGATGTTCTTTTATATTCATCCTACTGCCTATTTCATGTTCATATGATGAGAGACCCCCCTTACTCTCATCAATTCGTTTTATGAATGTTTAAGTGGCGCCGTTAGGCTGCCGAATTTTTAAGGGATTCTTTCACCTTCCTCGTTTTCAAGTTCTATTTTCATTCAAGTCTTTCATGTTCCTTTTTATTATGTTGGGGTATGATCTCTAAATTTATCATACTGATATTTTATGATCATATGATGAGATACCCCATTTGATCACTTCAATTCAGTATTTTGAAGTTTTACGTGGCGCCGTTAGGCTGCCGAATTTTTAAGTGGTTCTTCACCCTTCTCGTTTCGAAGTTCTACTTTCATGACAATTATTTCAAGTTCCTTTTTGTTATATTGGGGTATGATCTCTATATATATCATACTGGACTCTTATGTTCATATTATTAGAGACCCCATTTTATCTCTTCAATTCAGTATTTTGAAGTTTTAAGCGGCGCCGTTAGGCTGCCGAATTTTTAAGTGGTTCTTCACCCTTCTCGTTTTGAAGTTCTACTTTCATGTAAATTCCTTCAAGTTCCTTTTTGTTATGTTGGGGTATGATCTCTATACCTATCATACTGGACTCTTGTGTTCATATGATGAGATACCCCATTTGATCTCTTCAATTCAGTATTTTGAAGTTTAAGTAACGCTGTTAGGCTGCCGAACTTTCATAAGAGAAATCAAACTTTTGTCTTCCTTCCATGTATTTCATTTCAAATGGTATGTCCTTAAAATTGCACCACCATGTCCATATATACTTCTTATTCTGTCCCTCTACTATTTTATGGGTCAATTATGATTGTTCAACCCATGTTCCCTCTCTTTTCAAAGTTTCTAAAACCTTGTAACATAGCCGTTATGCTGCAGAATTTTCGTCTCAAAATGCCTCTCTTTTCTCAAAATTATTTTATGTTATAAAGTTAATACTCAAAGCTCCTATTTCTAAAGGGTTATTCACATATATATAAAAATGTTCTATTTTAAATTCTGTGATTTACATACATGATACCCGCTTTCCCTTTCCGTGGGTTTAAAGTAACGTAAAGATCATGTCTTTAAAGCAGTTTTTGAAACGTTATGATTATGAAATGAAACCCATTTGTTTTATGCTATATGGGTTATTTATGAAATGTTTGATGATTATATATGTGGCTCACATGAAAATAAAGACAAATTTAAGGGTGCGCCCTGATAGCGCTCCAATACATTGGGTAAAGACTTAATCTCAAGAGATGACCATTTTAATGACGCCTTGGTGAATAACCTTGGTAATTTTTAACGACACCTTTGGGATGGACCTTGGTGAAACGAAACGATTGTCAATATTAAATGTTGTAGCCACATCTTCCAGTTATGAAAAATGATTATTTTTATTACGAGGTATCTCATGATTTCTTTCTCATGCCTTAAAGTTCTTTTCATGTCCTTATTGAAGTATCTCAAGTTCACTTGTAAAATGTTTCTCTTGTTTCCCTTACTGGGCCTTCTGCTCACCCTTTCTTTTGATGTATGTCCCCAGGTTATGAGATGCATAATGAACATAGGATGAACTAAAGGAGAAGCCTTTCAAGTGTTTAAGAAGAAGGTTTTTATGTTTTTTTTATGTATTATGATCCTTGTTTCCAAGACACTAAATCTTAACGATCCTCAGTTCCGTGTAATGAAATGAATGTTTATGTTATAAAATGGCGGGATGCTATAGACATGGTTGTGTCTTTATGTAGAATGATAGAGTTGTTGACAATTATTCACAGAATCTAACAATCCATCAACAAAACTACCCTACTCATGATCATGAGTTAGCAGCTATAATCATTGATAATGAGGTATGGAGACACTGTATCTATGGTGAGAAATGTGAGATATATACTAATAAAAATATTTGAATGTATATTTTATCATAAAAATAACTCAACATGATGTTATGGTGATGGCTCAAAATACTCAAGGATTATGACTGCACAATACAATACCACCTGAAGAAGAGAAATAAGGTGGTTGACGCTTCGAGCAGAAAGGATCCTAGAGTTCTGAACATGATGAGAGTTGAAAGGGATCATATGTTCATGTATATAGTAAATATGGAAGTGGGAATCATCATGGAAGGTTAAACATCTCTAAATTTTAAAAGGTTGCTAAAACATATTTACTATAAAGGATAACATGTTCTAAGGCTGATGATGAAGAGTTTCATACCAAAATTAATGATGCGAATGATGGGATATGGATTGAATTTGTATATGAAGATGGAATATGGAAATTTGGGAAGAGGAATTGTGTTCCTGGTATACCAAATCTGAAAAGGGAATTATTGGATGATGCCCATTGCTCTAATTTCTCTATACGACTTTGTTACACCAAGACATAGATATTTTAAGGATCATTTATTTGGGAAAACATGTAGATGGATATTGGTTATTATGTGTCAATATGTATAGTTTTTCAATAGGTGATTTCTAGAAGACAACATCCTATATGATTCATGCAACCACTTCCCATACCTGAGGTGAAATGAGATGATATTACAATGGAAATTGTCACAGGGATTACAAATACTCCGAGAATGAATGATGAAATATGGGTCATTATTGATCATCTTACCAGGTAATCACATTTTTTATTTCAGTAAGATAAGACTTACCACTTCAACAATTATCAAGACTATATATTAATGGTGTTTTAAGACATCCTGGTGTATCCCTATTAATTGTTTTTGATCGTGATCCTAGTTTTACATAATGGTTTTGGAATTTTAATTTGAAATCCCTGGATACTGAACATATTTTGAGGACTTCCTACCACCCTCAACCTAATGGACAATTATAACAGACTATTCAAATCATAGACGACATATTGATATTTTCCTCACTTTTATTTCAAGGTATGTGGGATCATTATATACCTTTCTTATAATTATCCAATAATAATATATTCCATTCATGTATTCAAATGGCACCATTTGAAGTGTTTTATGGAATGAGATGTCGCACACCAACATGTTCAGATGATGTTGGTGAAAGAAAACACATTGGCCCCGAACATGTTGAGGAACCAATGGAAAAGGTTAATATTATTGAAACCCATATCAAAGCATCTCAAAGTAGGAAAAAGATCTATGCTGATAACCGAAGGAAGGATTTGAAATTTTAAGTTGGTAATCTTGTTTTTAAAAAGGTATCTCCATGTAATAGAATTATAAGATTCTGTAAGAAGGGTAAATTATGTTTTGGGTAAATCATACCATTCAAAATTCTTGAATAAATTGGAGTTTTAGCTTACCATTTGGTGATGCTTCCATGTCTCTCAAAATTTAATGACGTGTTCCATGTATCACAGTTGGGAAAATACATTCCTTATCCAACACATGTACTAACCTATAAATAAATAGAAATAGAACCCAATCTATCTTATTGTGAAGAGCCTATCAAAATTATTAATACCATAGAACAAGTGTTGTGAAACCGGATACCTCATCTAGTAAAATTTCATTGGAAAAACTAGAAAATGGAAGAGGAAAAATTGGAACCTAAGGAACTTATTATGAAAATGAACCCAAATTATTTTATGTAGTAGTATTATATAAATTCCAATGAAGTAATTATTTAAAGGGAGGAATAATGTAACACACCATGTGTCCACTGTATATTTCCTTTTGAATAATTCAACAACATGCATTGTACGTAACTTCGAGTTCTAGCACACCACAACCAATCAAACTAGTAGTTTAAAAAAGATGTTATGAATATTAATACCCAATTTTTGATTTCTATAAAATGGACTTCATTTTTGGATTCAGAATATCAAAATTAGCTTATGGTGAATTTTTGGTATTTTTATGAAAGCCTTAAATTTCTGATGAATAGTGAAAAATATTGTGTTATTGTCTAAAAAAAATTATTTAAATAATTATTTTAAATTTTAAATTTATTTTAAATTCTAAATAGTAACACAATACCTATATTAATTCTATGTAATATATTAGATTCATTTTATAATAATATTAGATAGATAATATTTTATTGAACCTTTTAATGTCTTTGACCACCCTCTTGACACATTTGAAAATCTTCATAAAACATAATTTTACTACTTATGTGAATTTAATTTCCAAAATACAACCGACATGGTTGATATGGGTATGTAAAATTTTGTTCAATATGTTGAAAATAATTTTTGGTGAATAGTAAATTTAGAATTTATTTTATCATAGTTAAATGAAAATAGGGTAATTAGAGGTAAAATTCATGATATAATTACCCCCACACATGTACTAATTCTACTGGATATGTGTTTTTTGACAAAAAAACATTAGGAAAAAAATAATATCATTTTTGATCATCTTGGGTAAGATTAGGACATTTATTATATTTTATTTAAAAAATATTTAAAAGTGTCAAATTCAAATTTTAATAACTAATACATTTTTAATACAGTGTTATACATAACATAAATTAGACTATACAAATTCTTTACGAATATAAAGAAATTTCCTACATCATATTATATTATTTATCATTTTTAGATATTAAATAATTAAATTTATTATTTCTGACAAAATGATAATGGACTAATTACTTTATTAAGGAATGATTAAAACAATTGATTTTATAAATATTAAAATAAATGTAAATTGAAATGTTTCAGGCAATAAATGAGTTTTATAGGAGAATATGACATGTTAGGGTTGAATAAATTTATATATTTCAAAGTAAACCAGTTGTTATGACTTTCACAAAAACCAAATACTATATATTGTCAAAATTGACAGAAATGAGTTTTCTTAAACAAAAATTATTTTTTAAAATGATATAATATTATTATATATCTATGATTCTTTTAATGTACTTATATAATTTTAGATATTTCATTAATTAGCACTTGAGGTTCTCTTGGAATATTATAGTAACTATATTAACCATGCATTATGAAAATACAAGAGGACATGGTAAAAGTTAAACAATTTTACTAAGAGCTAAATTTATATGATATGGTTATTATGGTGACCTAAACATTTGTAAAATCAATTTTCTGAGGGTATTTATACCCATCCCCAACTTATCATCGATATAAATCCATTTTCAACTATCATAATCCAAAAATGAATTTATAATAAATTAATATTTCAAGCCCTTTCTAAAGTGCACCTCACCTCTCTTATAAAAGGGTACTTGATCTCCCCTTGAATTCACACCCCCTAATCCATTTGATTCAGCCAAATCCTTCTCAATTATCATCTTTTCTACCCTCCCATCATCCTAAAAAACATTAATTTTATTATAAATCCAACCAAAGGAGGCCATAAGTTCAAATCAAATGGAATCACCCGAAGAATAGTTAATAATATCATCTCATCTTTCAATGTTATTTTCATTATCCACATCCTCATTTTTTTTGTTTACATAAAAAAATATTAACTACAGTGCCTTATACATACTATGATATTAATATAAATATGGTACAACCATATACATTATTCTATCTATCCCATGAAAGAAAAAGTCACCATATGTGCATACATACGGCTTACCATCTCCATGTCATGGTGTAGTTTTTTATTATATACTTCATTATTTGGATGGGTATAATAGTGATTTATAATTGATTTCAATAATAAATATCACATGTTAATGAATTTTTATATATAATATATCATCCAACCACATAATATTTCACCATAAATTGAATGATATTGTCGCTCGTGCATACATACGACTAACTATCTCGAGGAAATGATAATATTTAATTCCCCATCATAACCATTTAAAAATAATTTTCATTTTATTATTAAAAATTAATATTTTAAAACATAATATTATTATTGATATGAATCAAATAGATCATATCCATAAAAAACATGACTTAAATAACAAAACATATAATGGAAAATGAATCAGTTAACACCCGAGATATGGATAATAATAAAATATTATTAACAAGGAAATATAAGAAGATCATATATGATATCATATTTATGTATGTTTTTCTTGAATAATTTAATAAAAATAATTTAAACATTATATAGGATGTTAAAATTCTTTTACATTGTAAAATTATACGGTAAGAGTTAATGTTACAATCTATTTATTATCCGAGGTTGTTTTTACGTAAGTGTCTACTATGACTTCATTATCATTCAAATTTGTGTTTCTTAAAAATGTATTTCAAATAATTTATTACTATTTCCTACACTATGGGTTAAATTCATTTATTACCTTCTATGAATTTAATAAAATTCGTATAGGTGAATCTTTTCATAATTTTACAAACAAGGAACTTTATATCCTATTCAACAAATTAAGGAAAGAATGTTTCATTAACTTATACGGTGGGTACAACCATTTTCCACTGTTATAACACCGTCAAAGATTCACATAAAATCTTATAAGAATATACACAAAATTAATATTTTTTTTATATATAAATTATTACAATGTATAATGTGATATTTTATTCAAATACTTTTTGGTTTTATTTCATCTATGTCAACATCATTTGTTAGATTTTATGCTTGTTCGAATTTGATTCATTATGATAAAATCTTACATATTGTATTGATGGTTTTTTGATATTTTGGACTATGGATATTATAATTTTATACAATTAATGGTTTATGGTTAAATAATTAACCTTTTTATTCTTGTTTTATGATGAATGTTTATGTTGTGTTTCAACCTTTTCATATAAGGAATGCATTAGATGTAGCAAATAACAGGTAGGTCCTGCTATGGCCCCTTGATGTATCGATAGGTCTCATGAGAAAAACTATAGTATTGGCACAAGGCCATGAAACAATTTATATTTAGGATCTTGGCACGTGACCTTGACATTTTGGTTAATATATCTACCATTATGAATTCTAGCATTATGAGATTAGCTATTGTTATTAAATATGATTATCTGACTAGTAGAATATCCATGGGAATAATTAAATTGAATTAATTGATTTTCCTTTTCCATATTTTTCTAAAGATTTTGGTTAAAAGTATTTTTTTATAGTCTTATACATTGTTTAAAATGATTATTCTTGTTTCAGATAATTTCTGAAATATTGTTATCCTTACGGAGCATCTGAGTGCACCCCTTTCTTATTTTTTCCCTAGGATGCAGAAAAGTATATTATGATTGAATGATATGGATTGGTTAGGGGATATGTGTGTGCTCAAAGGAGACACAATGTTTATTTTTTCTTTCATAATGTAATGTAAAACATATGTATGTATCTATGTTTCCAAGGCTACTAAACTGATTGGTCGTTCGTGACTTGAGCTCTTGTGATCATGCCAATGTTTTGTTATAAAAACCGACTCTAGGTGTCTGGGGTTGGGTTGTTACAATGTCCCCTAATAATATATAGATAGTGATGTATTCTGAATATCAACAACATTATTCTAAATTAAAACAATTCTAGGATGTTGTTCTATATTATCCTCAAAGTATATCTTAGGGATATGTTCTATAATCTTTGTTTTCTAAATCAAGTTTCCATGGTTCCCACAAATCTTACATTGGGACCCATTATAAAGACCTAGATCCTAGTAGCCTAGAAATGATTTATTACTTTATTAAATTGGCATGATTACTATTAGGTAATATACCAAATGATAAAATAGTATAGTATTTTTTGAAAACCAGATATAAAAATATATTTTACTATAAAATATTGAACTTTTTTTATAAATATTCCAAAAGAATCATCTATAACTCTTATATTATCCATGAAATTAATTAATAATATTCATATTTGCATCCTAGGAAAAATTATAGATAATAATGGGGTGATATCTTATGATCATAAAATGATTGTAATATAGTTGAACCATAAATATAAACCATGGTGAATAACCAAAAGTACATATTCCATTAAAACATAATCATGAGCATGAAATAGTAGGAATTAAAATATTATTAAATAATTCCATAATAAATCATAACCATAGATTTTATTTAAGTCAAATAATCACAAGAAAAATATATTTTTAGTTTCATAATGATAGAATTTATAATTTTAGACATAATAAGCATACTATCAAGGCCCGACCTTGACACCATAAATAATGGGTAAAATACTATTATTGTTTGTCTATTGGGACCCACAAAATGCATGAATAATATTTATAGAGCCCAAAATTTCACTTAATAAGAACAATTCATTACTCATATTAATGTGTGTAAACATAAAAAACATATATATATGAAATTTAATTAACATTCAATAATCTATAAACATAATCCCTAAACATTCTGAGTTGTATGGTGAATGGTAACATGATATCACATCCATAGTAAAACTAATCATAAATCATATAATATAATATAATGGAGGGTAAAAAAATTGATAAATTTAAATAAATCATGAATTTACAAAGAGGTGTTGATATAAATGAAAATAAAATCATCAAGAAATTCATGAGAGACATACCCCATTTACTTTATAACGAATAGTTCATCTCAAAAATTCATTTGTATATTATATAATGGTTTTAATAAAACCTGAAATGAAAAAATATAAATTTTCATGAAAAAATTAGTGAATTAGAAAAAATAATGGTATCTTAAAATAGATTATCGATAATACTTGAAAATGGTTAGAAATGAGGATGTTCTTATTAATGGGTTTGCTGATTGGGAAGAATTGAGATGAAATCATTATAAAATATGTTTTTCTCCAAAAAATAAAGATGAAATTATCTATATATTTGAGTATGGAAAATATTAAAATAATTTATAATAAGTACAGAAAAATCATTACATTATGGTAATGATTGTGAAAGAATAACCTAATGTAAAATGAAGGATCAGGTAGAATCCTTTACCTTATTTCAAAATGTATTATGAAGTTGTCCTTAATGCCATGGGTAATTAAATTAAATACATTAATAAATTAATTAATAACCTTAAATAAATGTATTTAATTAGTAAAATTTTATTATGCTCATTTATATCCATTCTGATGAGTTATAAGATATAATTTTACTCTTTAGGAGCATTCATTTCCTTGATTTTCATGATCAACATAGTTGTATTTAAGTATGAATGTTCATGTGGAATAAGTATAATTATCCATAATTTAATTATTATGATACTATTGAAAATTTATAGGATTAAATTTTTACATAATTTATTTTTATATATTATGAGGAAGATTCATTAGATAAAACATTACTGATAAGCATTTAATATATTTTACTGCTTTTTCGATCATTATGAACAGGGTTTTCCATATGAATTAATTTAATGTATATATATAATTTATAGAACATTAAAAAGGTTGAATAAAATAAATTATAGACTATTTAAACAATAAAAATGGTTTCATTACTATCCATAAAGGATAAATTTTATGGGGAAGATCCATTATCCATGAAGGTTTTAAATCGACACCTCATTGATAGTGAATTTGTTTTTTAAAATAAAGGAGAAAAAAATAATTTTAGGAAGGATAATAAATTAATGGGTTCTAATTTATTTATATAAATGATACATTAGTTTAAATTGTCAATTTCTTAGAGGAGGTGAGGAGGGTGAAATAAAAATAACATTAAAATAAATTAACAAGAATAGGAAGATGATTTTACCTCTTGAATACTATCCATTAAGAACTTCCTCAAAGGGATTTGGATTGGCCTTTTGATAAGATCAATAAAACTTGGAAATTGGGAAGATTATTTGGGGGAGTTTTGTGTAGAAATTTTAAAATCATTGAGGCTTGGAGGTGTGATGAGAAGTGGTGGTGGGGGTGGTATTTATAATGGAAGAGAAGGGTGATTTCTTATTATTTATTGTTTGTCTCAATACTAGTGACATTGTTGATTCTTGAGACCATATATTGTATTAAGTGGATGAAATATTGAATCAATGGATATTTATATCAGCCTAATATCACATCTCACTCAAAAAGTCATGTATTCATAATTTATTAAATTTTTTACTATAAATCAAAAATTCATGTATTTTAGAAAAATCACAAAAAAAACATCCCCACCATTTTTCAAATTTTATAAGTCAAAAAGGGACACAATTTTATAATAATAAATTTCTAAATATGAGAAATCTAATTTTTAACTAGATTCATCATTTACTCAAAAAAAAAATATTTTAAATCTATAATTGATTTTATAACACTTTAAATAATTAATTATAGTCACATAAAATTATTCTAAAATCATAAGGTAATGATATGTTAATTTATCTATAATCTTTATGGATTTAAAATTTATTATAAATAATTTTATTAATTATAATATTTTAGTTTATTACTTGTGAACAAAAAATATACCACCACCTAAATATTATTTTTTTGT
Source organism: Viscum album (assembly GCA_963277665.1). Classification (NCBI taxonomy): domain Eukaryota; kingdom Viridiplantae; phylum Streptophyta; class Magnoliopsida; order Santalales; family Viscaceae; genus Viscum; species Viscum album. The sequence goes on from OY728148.1 coordinate 1,210,858,413, forward strand.
GACATTCACTTACTCATACAATGATATATTTACATGATACTTTCACTTATAAGGTGCCTAAAATTTATTTATACATTCATTGGTGATGTTATTATTCATTGAACTGATTTAATATTCATAATGTTCAAAATACTATTTCAATGGTCATGTTATAATTTCATTGGTATAGGTTGCTTTACTTCTAGATGTACCTCTAATATAATTCATTCTTAATTGATTTTGTTTGAAGTGTGTTTTATAAGGTATTTAATGTGATATATACTATATAAAAATAAGAAGGGAAATTTCATTGATAGAGTTATGGTACGTTACATTTATAGATTATTCAAGGTAGTGTAATAATTGATTTTTATTGTTTTATATTGTCTCACATTAATTTTATGGAAGAAAAAGGAATGGATTGTGGGAATAGAATCCACGAAAAAACAATATGAGTAATTTACCAAATATATTGAGTTATTTTTTATTAATCATTCAATTTTTAGTTATCTATATTAAAAAACATTTATAAAATAAATTAATAATAAAGGAATTGGAATTTATGTTTTATAATTATTTATAAATTTATAATTTAATCCCACAAGAGTTTTAGTAAAGATGAAATCAGAAACAAGTTGTTTAAGTAATTTTAATAAATATATGTGGAAAATTTATAATAGGGAAAATATTTAGTGAATATCATATCGTTATTTATCAAATATTATTCATTTCATAAATATCAGTTTCATTCATTAAATAAATTATAATAACACTCCACATAAGGCAGTGATGAAAAATGAAATACGTTGTTCACAGTTGTGGTAGTCTTCACTTAAGAGGACCAAAAGTTTTTCTTCCTAATGTATTAGAGGGAGATAGAAAATTGTTTCTTTGAAAATATAATATAAATTAATTATAGTAAAGATACTATAAAAATTATATATGTTTTTTTAAAATCAATTTATAAGATATTTGATGAGAAATATTGAGATAAATCTAGTTAGAACTAGAAAATAATCACATTGAGAAATTGAATCTTCTCTTGACAGACCTCTTTGTAATGTAGGAATTAAGGAAATTTCTCGATTCCAATATTGAAAAAAATATAATAGGATTATAGGACATGAATAATAGGTAGGTTTTAATGATAAATATGATGTAATGTGTTATGTTATGCATGTTGATGTGATCTCATTTTATAGGTTAAAATATTGGACATTATGTTGGAAGCCAAAATTAGGTGAGTGGTAATGATAGATTCAAATGGGATTGGGGTGAGTTTGGTGTGGAAATAAAGGTGATACATTATGGATTGAATTTACAAATAAAAAATTATATTCCATAATGTATATGTTTCATGTTAATTTAGAAATTTTCAATCATCTTTATATTTTAGCTTTTTACCCATATAAAACATGATTAAATTTTTACAATGGTAATTTTATTTTAACTAAAAATTACAGTTAAGCCCTCTTATCTAATTGTAATGTGAAAATTATAAATTTCAGATCAATTAAATCTTATTAAGTATAAATATATGATAAAATGAACTTTTAAATATAAATATATGATATAGTAACTATATTTTTTATAGAATAACTTTCTTTATAAGATTTATGTTTTTTAGTTCTTGTGTATCAATTGCTAATTAAATCAGTGTTAATATTTTTTAAATTGTTTTAAAATCCTATTTGATTACTAAAAAAATGTTATATTTAATTTTTTTGTTAAAAAAATACATAATATTTACAAAAAACGTTTTTTTAAATTATCACATTTATATTAAACAATATTAACAACTTATCATTAAAATTTGTAATGTATATTCCAAAAAATTATTTTATCAATCCATTAATATTAAAATTATTCTTTAAATATTATAATTATATCTTATAATTAATTTGTACTAATAATAATAAATACAACATAATTTTTCTGTAATTAATATTTTTATTAAATATAATATATTTATTTAATTATTAATGAATTATTAATTATATTATTATGATTTTTTAATTAAAATAAAAAACATCAATATAGCTATTTGAAAAATTTATATCTAATAACCTAATACCCAATGACTAAATTTTCAATAAATATATCTCTAACAGTAATGTAATTAATGATAATATTTTACTTAGTAATAGATTTATTAGGCCCTAATTAAGTCTGGAAAATGAATTCCATCCCTAAATCCTCAATCAACAAACTAATTCACCTTAATTTTATATTTCACCACATGATTTCTACTTTGATGGATCTCATTCTCATTTTATTTGTAGTACTACAAATAGATACTATAAAGGGTGAATATGCTCGAGGGGATGTTAATGTTTTGAAGGTGTTGTTCATTTCTATTTGTTATTCAATTTAAATTTATCCACTTTTAATGGAAGAAGTCATCCATGGTATGTAATAATATATTATATGGGAGATAATTTTTCCCTTACATTTTCTTGATCTATCATCATGTCAAAGAGTGTTTCATTTTATTGTTATAATTAAGGGAATATTCAAATCAAGATCAAATAATATACAATAAAATAATTTTTATTGCCAATGATATAAATTTTAATTAAAAAAATGTATCATTAAACAAATTTTTTTAGAATGTATGATAAGATCATAAGTAGGAACACCTTCTGGATGTTTGAGATGGAATCCAAATCAGTGTATCTAATATCCATAAGAAGCTAAAATTGGCATAATTTGACAATGGACTGGTATGTGTGAGTGTCTTTGAGTCCATATATAACAGAATAATAAATAGAGGAAAAGTAAATAATTATTTTAAAAGACTCCTAAATATCAATACATATGATTCATTTGAATAATATGTAGGATACCATTAGAGATTGAATAAGAAATTTGAAAAAGTGAGGGGATACATAATAGTAAATAGAATGATACGTAAGAGTCATTTAAACCAATATGTAAGAGTAATTTCTATGATCCCATTATGGTAGTATTTTTAAAAAAATAATATATAATAGTATTAAACATGTATAATAAGATAATGCTCAAATGAATTATAGTCATCAATTCATGTGTAAAGGATCCTTCCTTTGAATAATATGATACCAAAGCTTGTTATTGTGAATATTTATATTTCATCCTGGAATCCATTCGTATATTTTTAGTTTTCAAATACATTCAATAAAACATCATTTTTTTATATATTATACTTTATAAAAACTAAAATAATATTTTTTGAGTAAGACACAAAGTTGGTATGGGATACAGAGCCCTGTGCTTCCTTGATACAATTATATTAAAAATATCAAAAATAACATATCATTCAAGATCAGTTTTTAAGAACTAATGGAATATCAACCAAATAGAGTCTCATATAGGAAAATAAATCCCATTATTAAATCTAAAATAGGGGTTTTTAACCATGATGTGATATATATTTTATTGAAATTGGATGTTTCTATAGAGTGTGGTTACAATAATATATTTTATAATATAAATAAATTATATAAATTAATTTATTAATTAATATATTAGTTAATATATTAATGTCTAAACATAGAAAACGTTCTCTTTATAACCCCATTGTGAAAATATATATGGGTACCTATATAACCATCGATATTGGATGATAGATATGACATGAAGAAACATCTTGTACAATCTTGGAGATTTGTATAGAAGACAAAAAAACACACTGAATTCATTAATAGCCTCTCATGCATGAAAATATTCATCAACAATTGATCCATTATGAGGTAGGGATTTATTTTTGATATATTATCTCTATTTTAATTATTTATTATTGTGAAAAATATTATTTATTTAATTAATAAATTAATTCATGAATCACCCTTTCTCAATTAGCATGTTGATTATTTCATTTTATAAAAATATAAAATTTGGTAATGTTTTGGTTTTGGTAATGTGATTATAAATCTCATTTTATGGATTTTACAATTAATGTGTTACCAAAAACAACACTATTTATAATCTCATTTTTGTTTTTAATTCTTTTCATCCCATGTTCTCTAATCGCCATTGGTTTTTTGTTTAGCCATTGATTTTACATTAATCTAGAACCCATTTCATTTCCCAATTTCATTACATGTTTATGTTGATCATTATTGTTGAATAAACATAATAGAATATAGAATTAAGAAGTATTGTTGTTGAAAATTATTATTTAATGCTAGTTCACTAGAGTTTGGTTTCATTGGTATGGCACATGGGGAGTGCATACTGTGACATGAAGCATTTTCAAAGTAAATAAGTGGTTATAATTTACCCACCAACTATAGTATATGCTTAGTAATCAATTGATCTAGAATGTTTAGGTGAAATTATTCTCATGATAAATTTTTTAGGTAATGTGGTTTGATAAGGGTCAAGAATATGTGCTTATATGAAATTTTTATTGACACAATATGATGTTCATAAAACACACCACGTGGACTCACTACCATCCGGATATGTTTCTCACTTTAGGATAAGTTTCAAATTGATTTTTAGAAATTTCCTCAGGTCGTGTGATTAATAATCTGGTGACCCTACATGCACCCCTATGGTATATGAGCATGAGAATGAATAGTTTACTTAATAACACGTTGTTTAATACAGTGTCAGTGAGGATACAATTATATAGACATAGAAACAGGTAGTACCCAGCATAGTGGGACACACAATGTGTAGCTTTTACACATTATATACTCTTTCCAGGGAAGGATAGAGTTAATGATCCCCTCATTCTAGATTCAATATCAATGTGGGTGAAAACCATCAGTCTATCACAAATATATTTCATTGTGGTATCCCAAATTGATCATATATTGAGCGATCCACTCTATTGGATTGTTCTACATAGTGTTTGGTTTCCCTCCAGGTGTACTGAGGTGCAATCCTATATTGTTCTTATCTAGGATGGGTTAGGTATCTCATATTCAACAACCATTATGTGTGATCTCATTTATAGTGGGTTATCCTTAATAGGGTTCAATATCCCCACAATCCACTGGAATGATCTCAATACTTTATATTATAATATTATTCATTGTAGTCCATACTCCACCATCGAAATACCCCATGATTACAAGAGCTCATATGAGTGACATTTTTATAAGAATGACCTCAAGAGTGGGTTCTATCATAGGATCATTACATTGGATCCTTGACCAGTGTTCCTAGGCTGGTAGTGAGGATAGGCCTCCCCTTTAGACGTAGTGTCTATCTTGTGAATAACCATTTTATCTTATTCATTTCCCCTTTCTATTATGATTCAAATATGAATCCTCCACTAATAATTTATGTTTTCTGAATTTAAGGTGTCATACTACGTATGATTATAGTCACCCCTATTTGGGATTTTCCCATATATGGGTTTTCTTATGTAGATGAGAGAGAATTTGATGGTGTCCTCTCTGGACAATAAGAATGAGGAAATGAGTTGGGCTAGACATACTATTAATGGATCCCGGAGGGAAGCTTAGAAATAGTTTTACTTTATTAGCAGGATATTCTTTTTTACTCTTTTATGGGATTATATTTGGGTTATTGTATCTTTTTATGCACCTTTTTAACACTCTAATCTGGAGAAAGATGTTATTCAAGAATTTATAGTGTAAATTGTTCTTTTATATACATTATTTTAGTTATTGGACATTAATGAATGTAACGACAAAAAAAATCATAAAGTAATACTTTTTGATTTCTATTATTACATATGAAAATGATTTAATAGTTAAGGTAAAGGTAACACTTTTTTATGATAGCATACTCGACACACAATAATGGGATTCTCTTAAATCGTATATTGCACACCAAACATTGAGTTATACTGAAAAATAATATAATAATAAAATTATTATTTTACATTGTAGTTAACTCTTAGACTTTGGAATGGCAAGAATGAATATTATATTCAGAATTTTGAAATATTCATTACACATTTTGAAATAATGATTCATGTATTTCTAAATTTATAAAAAATGGAATTAAAAAATTTGAATATAACAGATGAGTTTATATGAAAACTAATTTAAATGGGAATAATTATATTTTCCGATCACTCTTTATGGTTTTTATTTATTAAAAAATAAATTATATATATACAATGTAATGTTCAAAATTAATATTATACATTTTCAAGATATGAAATAATAATAAATTCATTTTTTAAATAAAAGATGTATTTTTCTAAAACTGCAAGTTTACAGCCTTTTATTGGAGAGAAATATTTAAATAAAGTTTTTGACACATTTATATGATTTATTTGAAAAACATATACTTCTTATTTATAATTTAAACATCAAAATTTTCTTTGGATGAAATTCTAGTATTTTTATGCTACAGTTCGTTTTTAATGAATAGTTAAAATACTACATTTTAATTTAAAACTGCCATTAAATCTATTTTATATATATTGATAAAAAATACATTTAATTAGTTTTAAAATTTAATTCTATTATTTTCTTTTATTTAATTAAAATTTATTCATAGGTATTAATTTGACATTGAATTTGGACCTAAACACATGCTAATCTTATGGTAGTTTTTATTTCGTAAAAACATGCCATTTGGTTTTGACAAGACAAATTAATTTAAAATTTTTTTCTACAAATTATATGTTTTAAATTTGGAAAAATGGATTAAATATTTGGAATAATGATTTCAAAATTGTGTAAAAATTTATCTTTTATTTTTACACATTATGAACAGTAACCTGAGTAAATATTTTATTTACCATGGTTAATGGGTAAATCTAGTAAATAAGGGTATGAGTAATATTATAATAATATAATATTACGTTAAAAAATTTCCTAACCCTATTTAATGGGATATGTCTGACCATGGGAATCCTTTGGTCTATTTTAAGACCTCATGCATCCTGTTGTGTGTGAAAATGACATTTCGTTACATTAAATGTAATGTTATGGAAAATATATACAAAACATGTATCTTTAAGTAAACCAATATTTATATGGGGTTATTTATATTATCCTTTAGACTATAAATAGACATTACAAATATAGAAAAATTTCACACATCATGGTATTTTATTTAGAATTTTTAAACCTCTTATAAAAAAATATATTTATGACAATGATAATGTTGAGATTACCATATTGCTGAATGATTTAAATAACTGAGATTATAAATATTTAAATAAATTTATTTTGAAACTCTTTATGAAATCCTAATATTTTAGGGATGATTATTTCTTTATATATTTTAATTTATGATGTTTTTTTGATATAGTCAAGTTGTGGATTTTAAAAAATTCATGATATGAATAGTATAAAAATTGGCATAAATTATTTTTTTTAAAATTTATATTTTATTAAATGATATAAAAGTCCTAGAAATATAATATTCATACTAATAACATAGATAATATTTCAAATATAATTATTTAAAAACTTTGGGTTCTATTGTAATTTTATGACAACTATATTAATTATACAGTGTGAATATACAAGAAGACACGATAATAGTTAAATTAGTTAACTAAAGGTTAAAGCTAAATGATATGGTTATCATTGAAACCAAAACATTTATAAAACCTATTATTTGATAGGATTTCAATCGATACTCATATTATAACCGAATTAAATGAGTTTTGGAAATTTTTAAAATCTAAATTCATTTTATAATAAAACAATATATCATGAAATTCATGAAGTACAACTCCTCTAACTTATAGAATTCCACCATATCTGACCCCTTAATCACACCTATCAATCCCCTTGTATCATAAAACCTCTACTATTATAATCTTCCAACATCCCTATATTTCTCCTTTATGCCTTACATTAGGCATACGGTAATCATAGAAACCCTTTTGGCTCAAATCAAAGGGAGTTACATTATTTAAGGGGTAGCATCTTCTCGAATGTTCCTTTCCAATATTCTACATCATAAATCCGTATTATATTATTATTCATTGATTACATAAAATAACTATATCCTAGAAATATTATAATGTTATTATGAGATGTATTTGAACTACACATACACAGACCTCCATCTAATGGATTTTGAACTCATTGTTTCTGTGGAGGGCGAACTACTTCCTCACGAAACGATGATTGTTCATTTATATGCTACCCACTCTCATGTTTTTCATTATGATAGAACTATATTTATATGATATATATTATGTTTATATTATCTTTATTATTAATTAATTTTTCATTACAACATACCATTATGATTTTAATGATGTGAAAACACAATAATTTCATTTGAGGAAGCACGGACTACTTCCCCCTCAATGTTATATGACTCATTCATTCCATACATGGAATGTATAAAATATTTAATTAAATAAAATTTGTATCATATATAAAATATTATATTATACTTAAATTTTAATATACCTATGTATCAATATGTTTTCAATCCATTAAATTTAAAATAGAAATGAAAAGTAGTGATCTTGCGTACGTAATGGTTATATTCTATATGAACGGTGCATTTCATTTATTATAACCAAATGCTATGGAATATTATAAATAAATATATAAGAGATATATTATATATTTATATTTATATATAATACTCTGGATAAAAAGTACTTTTTACCAAATGGAAAAATTGTAATTATAACAAGATCATTTTGGACTCAAGTACCCAATATCGACAAAATAACCTCTATTAACTTAAATAATTATGTAATTTTTATAACAAGGTAATAAGTGATATAAAGGGAATAATAAACTTGAAAAATTTTCTAATGAAAAAAAAATTTAAACTAAGATTATTATTTAAGAGTTTAAATAACTAAAGGGTCATGTCAGATAAGAGTTAAGGAATCCGTTTCAATATCCATTTATTGAGGAATATTTTGATAATATACACCTACTTATTTTACACAATTTATAATAAAATCTTATGAATTTTTCATTAATTCTAAGGGAATCATTTATCTATGATTATTTTTTCTAGCCAAAAAAACTAATGTTTTTTACGTTTTTTGAGATAATGACCTCTTCATCGATGTAATCATTATTTTGCTTCCTCTATGACACTTAATGTTTTTAAATGGAAAAGAAATACCTTATTCGGTTTTTAGGTTTTTTCAGATTGATATTGGATTAAGAAATGTATAGAGTATTTCAATATCTTTAAATGATATCTTGTTATTTCAAATTAAATATAATTACTAAAATGTTAATATTTTCAATATTTTATGCGTTGTGATTATGTAATGGTACTTGGACATTTGAAAAGTGGTCATTTGATAATCCAAATATTGGTGGTTATGGGATAAACAAAATAATAGGTGGTTCCTTGATAAACATAGTAGGTGTGGTTTTTTTATAGCCTCCATTGCATTGTGTATGGAAGTCGGTTGTTTGGGTATTCCATTTAGTAATATAAGTGGAACTCGGCCGTATAGTTATTCCATTTGAATATGTTTATTTCCCAAGTAACCATTATTTATTATATGTAGTCTTATATGAGATTTATGGTAATTAATTTGTTTCCAAATTGGTAAGCAATGAGCTTATATTCAATGAAGTGTTTTGGACACTTCATTAAGGTGAAAAGTATTACATGATGATAAAATATTAATTGTTTACATGTTGTTTTGAAGAAATAATATTTTTCCATCATTATGTATACCTTACTGAGATTTTAATGCTCATACCATGTTTTGAAATGGTTTCCACAGGACAAAAAGATGAACAAGGTCAATGATGGGATCAAGGAGAAGTCATACTATCGAAAACATGGAAGTAGAAATGTTTCTTTTTTTAAGAGTTTTTTATTGAAGAAATGGATAGTGAGATGAAGTGTATACATGTAATATTCAAGTTTATATGTATATGTTATGAACTAATTCTATAATGCTATAAACCTATAAATAACCTTAATCTGAATTATTAACTTAATTCATGATTATGTAATCATTAAGGGTGGGGCCTTATAATTTATTTTGGATGATGATTTAGATAACATTAGTGGGTATGGTGTTATTTAAGCATATGTGACATAACTATAATGGTTTTCATATTAAAACAAGTCCTAGTTATTTTAGATAGATTGAATGAGATTAAGATAACATGAATATGTTTATTTTAGAATTTACCCTCCTCATAAGATATTATAAAATGATTTTACTGATATAATCACACTGACCATTTGGTTTTAGTAAATGGATGGATCTAGCAAGAACTAATGCAACAACAGATGAGAATAAAATTGTGACAGTTTTATGAATATGCAATTGAATTCAATAGGAGATTCAATTTGATCTCTTGTGGTTATTCTCAACTAACTATCTGAAGTCATGATTGACCACCTAAATCTTATTTATTTTTATAAGGCCTATTTTATGCTAGAAACATAACCCAACTGATGTTCATGTAATAATAATATAGGTATGTATATTAAAAAACCTATGTCTTTGGGATGTGAAAAGAAATCTCTAGGAAAATGCTTCAATATGATGGGAAGGTGCTATATATGTGGTAATGAAGGTTATAAAGAAAGAACCTTCCATGTAAAACGTAAGCATCCAATTGACTCTAGTTAAGGGAATATAGTTCACTCTAAGGGATCAATTGATTTTTTAAAATGTAGTGTGCATAGTAATTACTAAATAGATTTCCTATGAAGAAGGTTAGGGAAAGGGATCAGAAAGAACCATAAAAATATATTCATACCTATACCTAATTTCATTCTAATTTAGAAAAGGAAACTATAAATGACCTAGGAAACTTATTGATTATTTTGTAGCGGATGATTTAATATATTTTTTCTTATGATATGATACATGATTTTGTTTTTAGGAAAGAAGTATTATGGAATATGTTGGAAACAAATTGTTAATGGAACATGAATAACGTTGAATCAGTAAGAAGTCCACATATAAGGTATTCAAGAGTTATTGACGATTTTATGATTATTAAATGCTTAAAATAATTAAGTATCCTTTGAAGATGGAATTACATTGGAAGTGTTTTTAGTGTATTTGTAACCCTGTTGTTTGATATGTGAAAATGATAGTCAAGAATGAATTATCTTTTCTTGTGTGGACATAATAGATAACTTTAGGGGTTCATATAATCATTTTTATAGGTGATAAATGGTTATTACAATTTGGGATGTAAAATAAGAGGAATTAGATAAACATTGAAGATAAAAGAGGATATAATTTTTTTTAAATAAATTATCCTATTATTGAGATTTCTATAAGAATGATATGTGTTTAGAAAAATGGAAAACCTGCAGGATGGGTGACAACATGTCGTGTCCGGCAATGCCAATGTAATCAAACCCATAACTGTAGGGTGACAAGGTCGTATCGCCTACCACATCACTAAATGGTGTCTCTAGTTAGTATTAATTATTGTTTTTAGTTAAATGATTTTACTGATCAAGGATAATTTGATTTGGGATATTGTGTTAAATATAATGGATATCCTTCATATAAGAAAATTATTTTGTTATTATGTGACAATAGTAATTTTGGAAGACTTTTTTTATTTTGGGAACAATATTTTCCTACGGAAAATAGAATATTTTAGTATTTAAATTGATGAGTCACAATGAACATTTATTTTGGAAGAATATATTTTTTTATTATGGACATATAGAGATTTGGGTTGTTTATGGAAATGATTAACCTATTATAGATATAATGGTATTCGGTTAATCACTTTTCAGTATGAGACTATAAGAGTAGCCGATGTTATTTGGAGATAAATGTTAAGATTTTTGTGGATGACTATGTGATCAAATCCTTTTGATTTATGGGTTTCAAAAATAGTTTGTATTATATTGAATAATATAAATTAAAATTTCTTATTGAATTTTAATTTTTGATATTTGATTATTGTTTGTTCAGTTTTCGATATAAAGAGTAGTATTTTTAAAAAAAGATTATCCTTTTAAAGTATTATCATATCTTTTACTAAATATTTTGGTTTCTATTATTGTATAAAGACAATGGAAATTTATGGTTCGTTTTTTGTGTATCATTTTAATCCCTAGAAGTTTATTCTAGCTCTTCAGGTGTGTTCAAGACACCTTGAATACCAAATGTTTGGATAACAGATTAATTCTTTATAGAAACTTATTATAGAATGAAACTCTAATTGAAAAGTATGTATGTGTTATTATATTATTACTCAATCTGATAAACAAATTCTCTAGTATTATGAAAGGGGACTTAAAAAGAAAAACATTTTCCATTTAATTTTCCTACTAGGGAAACAAATACCATTATCGTATCATAATTTTGTGGGTTTTTAGTGGTTAACATTCTCATGATCATGTTTTCTATCACCCTCCATAAAAACATGATTCATAGTTTTCTCTTTCATATCCTTGATTTCATGGAATTATAGTATGTGTTAACATGGGTGACCATTATACTTCTATTTATTTCTTTTAACATGATAGTTTTATGGACCATTTTAGGATGTGGGGCTTTCAATGATGTTTCCATGCCAAAATTTACAATTGTGAGGATGCAATTTCCAAAAGGGGAAGGATGTAACAACCCATGTATTTATAGAGTAATAAATTTTGGTTTCTATTAATATTTATGAATTATATATTAATTTTAAGTTAAATTAGATACTTTTAGGATAGCGTACATGAAACATAACAATGAGATTCAATGAAATCATATATTTCACATAACATTGAGTTATACTGAAAAATAATTCAATATTATTAATAATATTTTAAATGGTAGGTAACACCTATCCGTTAAAATAGAGAGAATTAATATTATAAAATTAATTTTGAAATACAGTATACACATGTTTAAATAAAGATTCACTAATAACTGAATTTAATTGAAATTGAAATAAAAACCTATTGAATATTACATATATGTTCTAATGAAATCCTATTAAATAGAAAATAATTGTTTTATCATAACACACTTTATGGGTTTTTTCTATTTAATGAAATATATATGATATATATTCAATATAATGTTTTAAATTCATGTTATATGGTTTCTAGATATGATATAATAATAAATTCATTTTTTGTATAAAAGAAGTATTATTTGAAAAAGAATTTTTAAATTATTTTGACAGAAAACCTTTTATAAAAATATTTTTTAACACCTTTATATATATTAATTGAAAAAAAAATATTCATATATAGATGTTTAAAATAATAAGTCACTTCAGCTGAAATTTTGTAAGTTTTATACAAAAGTACATTTTGAATGAATAGTAAAAAATATACTGCATTTTAATTCAAAACATCCTTTTAATATAATTTATTTATATAGTTAGATTGAAATATTAATTGGGTTAAAAATGTAATTTGATTATAATTTTATCATCTAACCCAATTTTGTTCATTGGAATTAAATTAAAATTGAAATTGGGCATAAACACAGGTCAATCTTTTCGAAATTTTTACTTCTAAAAAACATGCTTTTTGGACTGAACAATGAAAAATTAATTTTAAATTGATTTCTGCATCTTCTTTCTTTGGAATTTGAAAAAATGGATTCTATATTTAGAATCAAGAAGTCCAAATTTTGTAAATAGGTAAACATTATTTTTATACTTTATGAATATTAACATCAACAAATATTTAAATTACCATAGTTAATGAGTAAATTTGGTGAATAAGGGTAAAAATATAATATTATGATAATATTAAATTATACTAACCCATGTAATACCCCTACTTTATGAGATATATATGGCCATGGGAATCCTCAAATCTATTTTAGGACTCCACCGAGCCACTTGTGTGTGAAAAGGACATTTAATTACTTTTGATTTATTGTTAAGGAAAATATAACCAAATCATGTATCTTTTAGTAAAAAATTTGTAATTGGGGTTACATAAGTTATCATTTGGACTAAAAATATTCATTATAAATATAATATTATTAACTAAATCATGGTATTTTATTTATAATTATTTGATTTTAAATAAATAAATATATTTATGACACAATATTGATGTGGTGATGACCTTACTAATGAATGATTTAAATAAATGAGATTATAAATATTAAAATAGACTTATTTCAAACATATTTATACCATAAATGAATTTTAGTGATGAGTATGAATTTTTATATTTTAATAAATTATGTTTTTCTATGAGTTTATAAAAATACTAATTTATTAAATAAAATTATAGTCCTAAAAATATAAGATTCTTCCAAATGTCATTGATAATGTTTTAAGTACCGTTAATTATACAGTTGAGGTTTTTTGAAATTTTTTGGTAACTATACTAACCATATAACATGAATGTACAAGAATGCATGGTAATAGTTAAATTTGATAACTATGGGTTAAAGCTTAATGATAAGGTTAATATTGTAAATAAAACATGTATAAAACCTATTATTTAATAGGATTTAGAACAATAATGATCTAATCATCGATGTAAATGAGTTTTAGACATTTTAAAAATTTATATTCAGTTTATAAATTGGAAATAAGTGATATACAAGATATAATGAAATTGAAAAAGGTTATAAAGAAATTATAAAGTAAATTATGTTTATTATTCATGAATTTATAGAACGAATGAGTCAAGTTGGACATGAGGTAAGGGACTTCATCTAAATCTCCTTTTATTGGTGAATATTTTGATAATATACACCTCCTTGTTTTACAGGGTGTATAATTAAGCCCTTTGAGTTTTACATTCTTTAAAAGAGAATATTTTATCTACGATGCGTTTTACTATACAAAAAAAGGAATGTATTTATCATTTTTGGTGACAATGACCTCTCCACCGCCGTAAAGGATATTTGGCTTCCTCAATAACCCTTAATGTTTTTAAATGGGCAGGAAATATCTTATTCCATTTTGTGTATTTTCATATTGAAAACGGTTTTTGAAATGGGTTGAGTATTTTAATATCTTGAAATGATAACTTCTTATTGAAAATTAATTTTTATTTCTGAGATATTGATATTTGAAATATTTTATGTGTTTTGATTATGTAATGGTACTTGGAAATTTGATGGTTGGATACATGATAAACCAAAGATGTGTGGTTACATGATAAACCAAATAATGGGTGGTTCTATGATAAACCAAGGATGGGTGGTTTTGATATAAAATCAAATGAATTGGGTATGGAAGTCATCTGTATAGAAATTCCATTTAGTATAATGAGTGGAAGTTGACTGTATCATTATTCCAAATTAGTGTTTTTATGTCCCAAATTACCATTATATTGTTATACGTTTTTTTCTATGGGATTTACTGTAATATTTTGGTTATAAAGAGGTTTTTCAATGAGATTATATTTAGTGAAGTGTTTTGGAAACATCTTTAAGGTGAAAAGTATTAAATTATGATAAAGTATTCATGGATAATATGTTGTTTTGAAAAAATAATAGTTTTCATTATTAATGAATCCCTTAATGAGATTTTTATGCTCATCCCACATTTTGCAAAGTTTTTCATAAGAATTAAATATGAATAGAGTCATGGATGGGATCAAGGAAAAGACATGTTTGTAACCCACAAGCATCCACAATACGTTTCTCTTTAAATAAGTTAATAGATTGTGTTGTGTGTAACATCGAGTTCTACCACACCATGACCAATAAAATATGTTGTTATAAATAGTAGTACCCACCTTTTAAAATTTTAAGAAATTTATTTCCCTAAATGGACTTCATTTTGGGATTCAGAATATCAAAATTTCCTTCGGTTGATTTTTTGGTATTTTTCTGAATACTTACTATTTTTTATGAATACTGAAGAACACTACTTTTTTTAATTAAAACCTAATTTTTGTTTAAATAATTTTTTAATTTAGTTAAATATATATTAAGTTAAATTAGATATATAATTATTTTATATGTTCATTTGAATTCATTGGTGTCATTTTATAATAATATAAAATGTATAAAATTTTATTGAGCTTTTAAAAGTCTTTTAACCACTTTCTAGGATCATTACAATATTTTCATAAAACAAAATATTACCACTTTAGTGAACTGAATCTAAAAAATCATAGAGACACAGTTAACATCAATATGTAAAATTTTGAACAATATGCTGAAAATAATTTTTGGTGAATAGTAACTCTTGGATTTTATTTACCATGGTTAAATGTAAATATGGTAATTAAAGGTAAATATGATATTGTAATTATCAAAACACAAGACCTAATTCTATTGGATTGGTTTATTTAGTCCAAAGTCAACCATAAGAATAAAATAAGATTCTATTTTATCCACATGGTTTGAATATGAAACTTATTATTATTTTATTTAAAGAAGAGTTAATGGTTTTAAATTCAAAATTTCGAAAGGAATTTTTTTATTATTTGCTAATACATACAATAAATTTGACTATTATTATCCATTAGAAATATAATATGATTTCCTACATAAAGATAAATTATTTATAATTTTCATCATTAAATAAAAAAATTATGACATAATGATGATGCAATAATTAACTTATTAATGAAGGATTAAAATAATTTATATTATAAATATCCAAATAAAAGTAAATTGAGACTTGTTTTCATGACCCCCTCCCACCAATGATGGCCCTCTTGGGCTGGAAATTGTGAAAGGGAGATAATGACCCCCGAGTCTCGCCTCCAGTAGGCCCTGGAGTGGCGACTAGCACTAAGGGTATGAGTTTCCACAAATATAGTAGGCATTCCCCTTCTTATTATTTAATTTCAGGAAATATGATCAGTCAAACACCAAAATAAGAATGAACAAGTAAATGAAAAATAAACCAAAAACCAAACCCATATGCATGTTTTATACAATACTGACACCAAAGTACATGTACAAGAAAAGATCGAAATTACGATACCAAAAAACAGAAAAAGCAGCAACCATAAAAAATATAACTCCCAACTAGCAAGGTCCCACACAGTCCTTGAAATCCTCCTGAAAGCATGAATGTAACCATAGGGTGAGAATACAAGTATACTAAGTAGTAATACCTAAATCTCTCATGCACTGGTGTGGAGACATCTTTGTGCCCCATGAGAAAATAGAAGGAACCAAATCCTAGAATGGAATCTATCCACCAAACCATACAAGCCACACTCACCGAATATTCCAAGTCAGTAGAGTAGTATAGTAATATTATCAATGTATGGGTACCCCGCACCACCTTCCCACTGAATACTACTCAAGCCCTCACGCCTAAATCTTCAATGCCCCCCTCTTTCTAAGCTAGTGCTGCAACCAGGCCATTAGAAGCTCGAGAGAGTACCACAACCTAGCCATAAGAAGCTCATAATATCCCACCGGAACTCAATCCTCGACCATAACCACATCTCATTTCAAAGACACCTAGGAACATACCACATCCTCATCCCAAAGACTCTTGGGAAACATCTGTCATAACCTACACGAAGTATCGTGGGCTATAGAGCCTGGAAGAGGGAGCATAGGAAAGAAGAGTAACCATCCATCCTTTAGATGTTTGATAATCTAACCCCTCATCCCATGGTTGTTTGACATGTAGTGATCAACATGGATGGGGTTCATAGAGAAAACTAAAACATACAGATTTATATAATTATATCAACCAATCATTCCATCCTATGGCTTCTACACAAAAGATCTGAGCACATGCCTTGGCACTGCTACCTAGAAAGTATGCACAAAATAAACAGCCCCAAACCCCATTAATCTTTTCATGTTGCAAATATTTCAGTTTATCAGTTCCTTAACTACCGAGCATCTATCAATAACCAAACCTAATCAATCGTTCGTAAAACATATCTCTTCCCACCACAAATAATGTTAGGGAAAACACAAGCAACACAATTCCATTTTATTTTATCAGCCAATAAATTCCATTGATATTTCGTTATTAATCTACTAAAACTCCCCACAATTCATTAATTAACACTTCTACATTGATTCATATGCACAATCCATCCTTGCAGCCCTGATTCCATCCACCGTAACCACAAACACATCAGAAAAAATTCCCGAATAACATCATCACACCATTGATATCATTTACCATAGCTCCACTACCCATCCAAACCATATCATAAATGACAACCCAAAACCCAGCCAACCGTAGCCCCACTACTCACCCATTCAATAACAACCCACAAAACAACCCTTCACATAATTAAACCCCAACCAGCAACCACAAGTTTATTCATTCATTTAGTTTAACTAGGGTGATCATACAAGGGTACCATGTTTTCAATTAATCATCCAAGTTTACATGATTAACCAATTTCCACATTCTATGAAATTCCCTTCACAAAACAAATCCGGAAAAACAAGGAAACATTTAATTTCCCAAGAAAAGGACCCCGACGACCGTGATTTTCTATAGGCATAAGCCTATTCAATTGACAAAATAATCAAAGGGTAAGAATTGATGGAAAAAATACAACAATAACAACAAAATTTCCCCAAACCCTTTCTCTAACTAGTTATTATCTTTATTTACTAGTTCAACTATATCTCACAAAAACAAGAGGATATCCACCCCACATGATGCACAGAAAGAGAGAGATGAAGGTAAGATAACTAAGTGAACATGTATTTATTTCCTTCTCCAAGAACAACCACCACGAGGATTTCGATCACTCCTCTTGATGACTACGTCCTCTCATGGACGTTGCGGCACAACCACACTAACAACCAAGAGAGACTCCATTATGGTTTAAGGATTCAATTGTCATAGTATGGAAAGGAGGAACAGAAATAGGATATCGAGGAAGGAAAAAGAATTGGGAAGAACATACCATAAATATGACATTCTTCAAAGAGCGGCATTCCCATCAAAAAATCAGCAATTTCCTCAGTAGGAAAATATAACAGGAAGTCTAAGAAGATTGAATGTAACGAGGTGCACGATGTTCGACTTGTCGACACGATACTACAGCCTCAGACAGATCAAAAATCATAGTCTGAATGAAGAAGATAGAAGGATGGATTCTCGGTCATCTGGGAGCATCGTCGTGCGTGGAAGAGGAGGGGTCCATAAATAACATGTGACCTTCTCTTATATAGGCATCAAAAAAGTAAAACGGTATAAAACATGTATTAATGAATAAATGATGTGACCGTACAACTGTTATATTGTTTGACTGGTCAGAACACGACACACCACGTGGTTTCCATGCGTTTAATGATAATAATAACTTCAATTAATAATCTTCATTTTATTGACCTGATACATGAGTCATAAAAAGGTATTCATCATTGGTCTCAAAATGACCATCATAGTTTCAGGGTTACACTTCCACTGACGGTTCGTAAAACCAAGGTCGTACAAAGAAGTTACAGATGAATTATGGTTTTTACAACCATATATAATATATAATATTATTATTATATTATTATTAGTATTTCATTTCATTGAAAAATTCTCTCTCCAATCTCATTTAAGATTCATGCTCTAAATCCTCCCCAATTTAGTGTGCATCACCAAATCATGATATTCTTCCTTTATTTATTTGTTTAAAATCTAAATTGTTTCTGTTGACTCTTTCTCTCTCCAATATATCTCTTCCATTTACAATTTCTTCTCCCACTCCACCAAAAGTGGCACCTCCCCTTACCTTTACTCCATTATCACTTCAATGCCATTATTAATAAAATTCATATTAATAACACCCATCATTAATGTTCTAATTTAATCGAATTAAATTAGTTTATAATGGTTATTCTCATATTAAATTAAGACCATTCCATTAAATTAATCACACCTTAAAGGCCACCATTACCTTTATGATTTAATATAATAGTAATAAATTCTTTTTCAATTTCATCAATGAATCTCCATCATTATCATTAATAGTCATTATTATTATTGATTCCCATTATTATATTATAATTTATATTATAACATATTAAATCAACATTATATTACATATATTATTATTAATTTATTATAATGGGAGGATAACACTCCCTCTCTCTAATCACATGATATTCACACATGGGTTGGGAACCCCTTCCCTTCTTCATTATTATATTATTATTTTTTAAAATATAATAAATTAATATTATTTTAATTATTTTAATATTCTAAAATGAATGTTGGATTCAACCATAAGGGTTTGCACCTCATTTGTTATAAATTATTCCTTTATAATTTATTCCATGTGCCTCCCATTATATACCCATTACACACATAATTTATTATTTATTAAAATTTAAATAAATCAAAATAAAACCATGCACCTCCCCTCATTGAATTAAATACATTCTATTTTATTTCTTTTATTTCACAATGATTAAATTAAAACCATTTAATCTAATTAACACCAAATATTTTCACACCACCTTTATCAATTATTATTATCAAAAATTATTATTATAATACGCGTCATGTTTGTCCACATAAAATTTTTACAATGTAATGGACCGGAGAGGTTCGGGCCATTACATCATATACCCCTCCAAACATTCTCATCCTCAAGAATTAAAAAGCAACCCATAAAAATTTGAAAGGTCCGAACAACCACCCCGCAAGATACCTCTCATGGATCTCGTCATAAAAAGAATCCAACCACTATCCTAATTATACATGTCAATAAATTTTTTCCACCGTGTAGAGATTTTATCTTCTTTAGGTGACACTGACTCACCTTCATGGGTTTAATCGCATCCAAATTAATGCTTCTTGATTAGGGATTAGGTCCTCCCACCCATTTAATATTGGATTTCTCATACACACAATGCCCCAAACACCGCACAAAATAGGCAACACACTGCCTGGACACATGGATTGGGTAATTATTTCTCCCATGTCAATATAATATCTGTTTTGGGTGGCACTGACTCATCTTCATGGGTTTAATGTCATCCATATTAATGCCTCTTGATTAGGGACCAAGTCCTCCTCTCCCCACATGTTAGGACTATTCACACACATTTAATTGATAGAGGGAAACAACTTAGAATTTTAGACTCAGGAAAAACATGGTCAAAGACCAATGAATGGGCGAGAATGAGTTTCAACAATGGAGTGTGATGCTCCTGAATATAAACAAAACATAAACGAGAGAATTTAATTAAAACGTAAAACATCTCACTCCATCTATTGCCTTTCTAGGGCTGACACTTCTATTTCGTGCAACTGTATGTGTCTCACTCCTCTACCTCTTTGTTGACGTCCACCTCCACTCCCACATCCTAGTTGGGGTCCTTGATGAACTCACTGTGGTTGTACACCACCTGATCCATCTCCCCTTGGAGTGATTGGAGACTGTTGCTGCTGGAACGGTCGGGCATGGAACTAATGTTGGGGTTGGGGCTGATCCGGGATAGTCCCTCTATACTAAGTCTGAAAAGGGAAATGTCTGCCAATATTCCCATGATTCCCACATTCAAAGCACCTCGGTTTCTGGCCCAAAGAAAACGGGCAGAAATCGTGAGATTTGTATGGGACCTGCTAAATTATGCTCCCTGCTAGTCCAAACATTTAATCTCCTCTTGCTGGTGATCTACTGATGACCGCCTCCTTCTGGGACGATCATGGGTGACTCCTCTCTCGTGGTGGACCTACTTGTGAGTGCATCATCATGATTATCTCTTCCTTATTCTGTATTTCAAGGTACGTTGCTAAGATGAAAGTGGTCACCGTGCACCGAATAGAGGGGTGAAGTGCCTTCTCTAAAAGTCTGGCATGAGAATCCTCATCCGAAAAGAGATTCGGTGGAAGAAAGAGGAGATCCTTGAACTTCAACCCTAGTTCACAGACTCACATGCTTCCTTGATGGACAGACCACAACTTGTACCTCTTCTAGACCTTCTTTTTCAATGAAAGAAATTCCTCGCTGAAATCCTTCTTGAAGCTGGCCAATAGAACTTCTATGTCCTTCCCCTCCTCAGGGTAATGCATCCACCGCTGATGTGCCGCTCCTCGCAGCTAGCATTCTTCTAGAGGAACCCGGTACTCGGATAGAGCCCTGATTATCCCAAAGGTGTTCAGAAGTTACTCCAACCAACTCTCTGATTCTGTATCCGAAGTGCTACCATCATACTACTTCAATATATGACACTAGAAATCACAAAACATGCACTACCACAAGTCGTATTACTCTTCTCAGTCAATCCTCTGCTGATCAACCGTATAAATCTGTTGGGCCTTGATTGCCTGAGTCACCCGGGAACGACGTCCTGGTGCCATAGCTATACGGTAATCAAAGAATGCCTAATCCTAAGAAGCAATGATATTTTCCCATGGTTTAATTTTCTCATTGTATTTCAATTTCTTTCCCATAACACCCAAATCATGTAAAAAAATTATGATGATGCTTGTAACTTTCCTAGGGTCTCTACCCTCTAATAAATGTAGTCTTACTTGGTTTTTTTGTATGCACAGAGTCCTTGCATCGGATCATGGGGGCCCTAAAATCTCATGTCTTAGCCGGTCTTCCCTGGACTATGTCACACACCAAGATCTGCCAATACTGTTTCCCTAACATCCCACGCAATACTCACTATGCCAAACTCCATGTTTAATCCTATCTCTCAACCTCCCTTTGATACCATTCTGTCATGACCCCCTCCCACCAATGATTCCCCTTCTGAGCTGGAAATGGTGAAAGGGAGATAATGACCCCTGAGTCCCGCCTCCAGTAGGCCCCGGAGTAGCGAATAGCATCATGGCTATGAGATTCCATAAATATGGGAGGCAATATCATTTTTATTATTTAGGATTAGGAAATCGGATGAGTCAAACACAAAAATAAAAAGGAACAAGTAAATGAAAATAAACCGAAAACCAATCCCATATGCATGTTTTATACAATACTAAAACAAAAGTACAAGTACAAGAAAATCTCCAAAGTATGATACCAATAAAACAATGAAAAGAACTACAACCAGAAAAAGTCCAACGCCCAACTAGCATGGTCCAGCATGTTCCCTGAAGCCCTCTTGAAAACATAAAATTAACAGTAGATTGAGCATACAAGTATAATCAGTAGGAAAACCTAAATCTCTCGTGCATAGGTGGGGAGATATACTAATGCCCCGTGAAAAACAGAAGGAACCAAAGCCTAGAAAGGAATCTATCCACCCAACCTTACAAGCCACACTCACCAAATATCACAAGTCAATAGAGTAGTATAGTAATATTATCAAAGTATGGGTACCACACACCACCTTCCCACTGAATATTACTTAATCCCTCACACCTAACGCTCTGATGCTTCCCCATATTCCTGATCTAGTGCCGAAACCTGGCCATATGAAGCTTGAGCTAGTGCCACAACCTGGCCATAGGAAGCTCATTGTATCCCGAAGACACTAAATCATCAGCCATGACCACATCTTATCCCGAAGACACCCAGGAACATATTGCATCTTCATCATTATGACTCTTGAGAAACATCTGTTGTAACCATCTTGAAGGATCATGGGCTATAGAACCCGGAATAGGGAGCACAGGGAAGAACAGTTACTAGACATCCATTTTATGTTTGATAATCTCACCACCCCATCCCATCGGTGTTCGATGTGTAGTGCTCAACATGGGTAGGGTGCGTAAAGAAACATAAAACATACAGATTTATGTAATTATATTAACCAATTAGACCATCCTAAAGCTTCTATAAAAAAGATCTCGGCACAAGCCTCGACACTGCTACCTCGAATGTATGCACACAATAAACAGCCCCAAACCCCATTAAGATTTTCATGTTTCAACAGTTTTAGTTTATCAGTTCTTAACTACCGATCAACTAAAAACAACCAGACCTGATCAATCATTCATAAAACATATCCCTGCCAAATACAAATAATGTTAGGGAAAACACAAACAACACAATTCCATTTTTAATTATCATCCAATCAATTCCATTGATTTTCCATATTTAATCAACTACAATGCCCCACAATTCATGAGTTAACTCTTCCAGTTTTATTAATATACACAACCCATCCCTATAGAAATACAACCAACCACCATAACCACAACCACATCAAAAACAATACCCATACCACATCATCATCCCATTGATACAATTTACCGCAGCTTCACTACCCATCCCACCCATTTCATACATGCCAACCCACAACCCAGTCAACCACATCCCCGTTTCTCACCCGTTCCACAACATCCCACAAAACACACCTTCAAATAATTTAAACCCAACCAGCACCCACAAATTCATTATTTTATTTAGTTTAACTAGGGTGATCATACAAAGGATCCAGGTATAAATTTAATCATCCATCATTACATGATTAAAAAATTTACACATTCTATGAAATTCCATCAACAAAACAATCCAGAAAAACATGGCAACATTTAATTACACAAGAAAAGGCCCCCAACGATTGTTATTTTCAGTAGGCATAAGCTTATTCAATTCACAACACAATCAAAGTGTAAGAATTTATGGAAATAAAACAAAAATAACAACAAAATTTCCCCAAACCCGTTCTTTAACTAGTTATTGTCTTTATTTACTGGTTCAACCATATCTCATGAAAACAAGAGGATACCCACCCCGAATGATGCACAAAAAAGAGAGAGACGAAGGTAAGATACCTACTTGAACATGTTTTGATGTCCTTCTACGAGAACAACAACCACGAGGATTTAGATCACTCCTCAGGAAGACTATGTCCTCTTGTGGATGTTGTGGCACAATCGCAGTAACAACAAAGAGTGAATCCATTAAGGTTTATGGTTTCACTTTTCATAGCATGGAAAGGTGGAACATAAATAGTAGATCGAGGAAGGAAAAAGAACTAGGTAGAACATACCAATAAGATGACGTTCATCGAAGAATGTCATTCCCGTCAAATATAAGCAATCTCTTTAGAAGGAAACTGCGAAGAAGAAGTTTTAGAAGAGGGAATGGAACGAGGTTCATGATGTTTGCCTCGTTTACATGATCCTGAAGCCTCTGAATGATTGACGATCATAGTCCAAAAGAAGAAGATAGGAGGAAGGATTTTGGGTCATCTAGGAGCGTCGTCGTGCGAGGAAGAAGAGGGGTCCATAAATAACATGTGACACACTCTTATATAGGCAACGAAAAGGTAAAACAGTAAGCATTGTGTATTAACGAATTAACAACATGACCGTACAACTATTACGTTTTTTGACTGGTCCACACAAGACACATCACATGGTTTCCATGCATTTAATGATACTAATAACTTCAATTAATAATAGTTTTTTATTGACCCGAGACACGAGTAATAAAAAGGGATTCATAATTGGTCTAAAAATGACCGTCATAATTTCAGGGTTACGCTATCTCTGACGGTTCGTAAAACCGTGTTCAAACGAAGAATTTACAGACGAATTATGGTTTTGACAACAATAAATAATAATATTATTATTAAATTATTATTATTATTTCATTTCATTGAATATTATCTCTCTACCATCATTTATGATTCATGCACAAAATCCTCTCCAATTTGGTGCAAATCACCAATTCATGAGATTCTATCATTTTTTATTTGTTTAAAATCTAATTTGTTTCCTTTTAATCTTTATCTATCCAATCTAACTCTTCCATTCACGATTTAATCTCCCACTCCACCAAAAGTGCCGCCTCCTCTTGCCTTTAATCCATTATCACTTCAATGTTATTATTAATAAAATTAATATTAATAACACCCATCGTAAATGTTCTAATTTAATCCGATTATATATGGTTATAATGGTTATCATCATATTAAATTAAGACCATTACATTTAATAAATCACACCCTAAATGCCACCACTACCAATACGATTTAATATAACAGTAATTAATCCTCTTTCAATTTCATCAATGGGTCTCCATCATTATCATTAATAACTATTATTATTATTGACGCCCATTATTATATTTTAATATCTATTATAATATATTAAATCAACATAATATTATATATATTATTATTAAATTCTTATAATGGGCGGATAAAACTCCCTTTCTCCAATCACATGATATTCAGGCACGGTTTGGGAACCCCTTCCATTCTTCATTATCATTTTATTATTTTTTATAATCTATTAAATTAATACTATTACATTTATTTTAATATTCAAAAATAAAAGTAGGATTCACCCATATGGGGTTGCAACTCATTTATTATAATTTATTCCTTTATAATTTATTCCATTTGTCTCCCATTATATTCCCATTATACACATAATTTACTATTTATTAAAATATAAATAAATCAAAATGAAACCATGAACCTCCCCTCATTGAATTAAATACATTAAATTTTATTTCATTTATTTCACAATGATTAGATTAAAACTATTTAATTTAATTAACACCAAATATTTTCATGCCACCATTATCAATTATTATTATAAAAAATTATTATTATAACATGCGTCATGTTTCACCACATCAAATTTTTACAATGTAATGGACCAGAGAGGTCCACGTCATTATACTTATTATCAATTCCATTAATTTTCTAGTTTTATATGACATATTATGGTTTATTAAATAAAATTTTCATGTTGATTATGTTTTTATGACTTTCAAAAAAACAAAATACCAAATAGTGTAACAATTTACATAAATGAGTTTTAAAAAAAACTATATTATTAAATGATATAATTTTCCCAAAAATCTATAGTTCATCAAATGGACATAGATAAGGTTATATATGTAAATAATTAACCACTTGGTGTAACTCTTGGATTTTTATAGTTATTTTATTAACAATATATTATAATAATACAAGAATCCATGGTAAAAGTTAATCTACATAACTACGAGTTATATCTAATTGATGAGGTTAATATAGTGAACTAAATCTATATAAAACCAATTGGTTGAAAGGTTTTTTACCCATCCCCACATTATCCTTCAAATAAATCCTTTTTTAACAATTTTATACTGAATATTATGGAATAAAAAATTTATAATTAATGATTTTCCAAAAGTTACCCTCACCTCACTTATAAATTGGTACTTCCCGTTCTCCAAAATTCGCACCTCCAAGGCCATTTGGATTGGCCTAACCGAACTCAGATATCCTCCCAACAACCATAGTTTCAACCAAGAGTCCATACATTGATCATAAATCTGACCAAGGTGGCCATTTTGATCAAATCCAAAGTAAGAACCTGGAGAAGAGGTATTAATTTCATCACGTCTTTCAATGTTCATTTCTTCTTCTACATCCTCTTTCTTTGTTGTTTCCATTCAAATATAATAAGACCAGTACATTGTAAATATTGTGATTTTATTATAAATATTCTAAAACCATATTCATTATTCTATCCTTCCTATGAATGAAAAAGTCACCATACGTGTGTACGTATGGCTTACCATCTCCACATTGTGGTGTAGTTACTTAGTCAACACATCATTATTTTTATATGTATAATAATGAGTATAATTGATGTAAATAATAAATATACCAATTTAATGATTCTATATATATGATATACCATCCAATTACAAACAATTTCACCATCAATAGAATGGTATTGTCACTCGTGTGTACGTACGGATTACCATCTCCACGAACGCGATGAGATTCATTCCCAATCGTAACCATTCAAGAATAAGTTTTATATTATGAATAATTTCTTTTAAATACATAAAATAATTATATATATGAATAAAATATATCCATCCCATAAAAAATATTACTTTCGTTATAAAACATATAAAATAAAATGAATTAGTTAACACCTGAATCAATGATACTACCGAAATTTTATTAAATAAATAATATTATATGATAATATATAATATCATATTTATGTATATGGATCTTTTATAATAAAAATTATTTAACTATTATATAATATGTTAACATACCCTTTACCAAGGAAAATAACTAGTTAAGATTTAATTTCACAATAACTTTATTATTTGGGGTTGCTTATACGCATGTATCTATTGGGACTTCATTATCATCCACATCCATGTTTCTTGTATATGTATTTGAAAAACATTTTTACTATTTCCTAGACAATGGGTTAAATTCTTTTATACTCTTGATTTACTTTTATTTAATTATTTTAGAGGAATCATTCAATCGTTTTTTCAAACAAGGTACTTTTTGACCTTTTCAAAAAATTAACGAAAGACTGTTTTTTAACTTATACGATAGGTTCGGATATTTACCACTATCATAACACCATCAAAGATTCCAATAAAATATTATAAGAATATTTTCAATATAAATGGTTTCCTTTTATAATTATGTGAATTTCAATTTATTTCAAAATAGAAAGAGATATTTCTCTCAAAATTTTTTATTTTATCTATATCAAAATCCTCTTATATATTTCAGCATTGTTTGAAGTTGATTTATTATGATAAAATATTCTATAATGTATTGAAGATTTTGTGATATGTTTTATTATTAATTTTTAATTTTAATATCATTCATTTTTTATGGTTAATGTACTAATATTTCATATTTTAGTTTTAATATAAATGTTTTTGTTATGTTTCTACATTTTCATATGAAGAATATATTGGACTTAGTATGTGACATGTGGAGCCCACTATAGATCCTTGATGAATCGGTATGTCTTATTATAAAAAATAGTGTCTTGGAACAAGGCTTTGATTAAATATTATTAGTAATCTTGGCCCGAGGCCTTGACTAAGTTGTTCTGATGTCTGATATTATGCACTCCCTCCTTATGAAATTGGTTATTGATATTACATGTGATTTTTGGGACTAGTAGAATATATGTGTGAATATATAAATGAAATTATTTGATTTATCATTTCCATATTATGTATAATTGTATGTTTATAAGTCTTGTGTTTTATTCTTATACATTTCCTTAAATATTTATTCTTATTTATGAATGTTTATGAGATATTGTTATCATTACTGAGCACCTGAGCTCACCCCTATATTATGTTTATTTTTTCCAGGATCTGAAAAAGAAAACTATGACTAATATACAAGAATAGGACAAGGGTTTTATCTGTATGTAAAAGAGACACAATGTTTCTTTTTTTATTTCATCATGTAATGTAAAACATATCTATATATCTAGTACTTCCTAGGCTACTAAACCGATCAGTCTTTCAGGACATGATTCCTTGTATCTGCCAATTTTATATAATAATGCACTGAATCTGGGTAACTAGGGTTGGGGCATTATTGTGGTTATTAGATAAAGTTTAGTACAAAACTTGGAAGCTAGATTTAGAAAAACACTGATTTGATAACAATACCCTAAGATAGTATTTTATGATTGGTATATAATAACATTCTATAATTTTGGTAATATAGAGATTTTGTGTATCCTTCATTCAATACATCCCTATCTGGATACGAGTAGGTAGAGGTGGCTATAGCATTGATGTGCTTAGTTGTGAAATCTATAACAAGGTTTTTCGGGCTTGACCTAGGATATCGTCGTACATGACAATGGGATTTGCGGCAATCTTGGTTACGAAAATCTCGGGGAATATTATTAGGATAACTCGCATTTTCATTTCAAGACATTAAAAATGATTTATGAATAAATAAATTATCAATTAATTTTTTCTTATGATTATGGATTATGTACATAAACTATTCAATTTATGAAGGAAATTTAGTAGATTATAATTATGTATTCTGATTCATAAACTAATCAAGTGTATTCTGCTGTTTAGAAATAGCACCTAGTGGGTGAATGGGAACTGTATCAATGCATGTAATCCATTTAAGAATTTTATTCATACTAAGGATAATTATAATGGAGCTGGTGATGCAACAAGAGCTGAACAACTTATTACCATACTGGGACAAATCACTTAGGATATGTATTAAAAACAATACCTGTATAGAGCACCATGATCCACAACATAAGGGGATCAATGATAGAATGCTTCGTGAGGAAACAACCACCAACATTTAGTGTGACTATATATCCATTTGTAGTTGATCAATAGATAGGTTCCTTAGAGAAAGCATTTCATTCTTTGCATATTAGAATATTGGAAAATGTTTCGGTTCCACTTTATCACCTCACAGGATATGCCGATCAATAGTGGACATTAATTAAAAGAACAAAGGATTATAAATATGTATCAAATATGTAATTGAGGGAGTTTAAAGAGCTTTTATTGGAAAAATTCTATCCTCGTGACCATCGGGTGGTTATGGAAAGTCAATTTCTGAGTCTGAGGCAAAAAGAGATTGAGAATTTTGCAATTTATGATCCGAAATTTACAAGGTTATCAAGGCGTTCAGAAAATTATATATGGAACCCAAGGAGTAATATTGATAAATTCTATTATGGGTTAAAAACATTTCTCCATCCAGCATTAGCCTCACAATCCTTTTCACTGTACGGAGATATTATCTCATGTACTATTAATAAAAAAATGGAATTCTCAAATTCTTACAAATTTAAAGAAAAGAAGGAGAAGAAGATATCTTCTAGAAACTCTAGAAATTTAAATAAGGGGAAGAAATGAAATTTTGAATTTCCATCGCGTAGTAAATTTGGGAAGAAACACCATTGTACTTTCTTGACGTGAATGGCTGTTTGTTACATGTGTTGTGAAATATGCCACCATGCTCATGATTGTAAGTGAATAAAAGAGGTTTTCAATGTCAAATGCTACAATTGTAGAGAAATGGGTAATTATGAAAATGAATGTCTTAGGAAACATGGAAACATAACATAGAAAATTCCCAAGGAGAAAGTCCAAGATTATGTGATCACTAATATTGAGGTTGAAGCTCAGAATGATGTGGTGGCGGTTAATTTAATGGTTTCCTCTAGTTTAGTCAATGCTTTATTTAATTCTAGATCATCACATTATTTCATATCTTCCCAGTTTTCTATGAAAATTAGATATTTCCAATTTGATTTAACAATGGAGTTGTAAGTCAAGACATCTAAGGGAAGTATCACTGCAACAATGTTTTGTGAATCAATTCCCATTAGGGAATATAAACGAGATTTATCTGCTGATATAATTGTCATACACTTTACTAAATTTTTTATAATACTCATTATGGATTTTCATTTGGACCATGAGGAAAAAAATTATATTAAGAAGAATAAGGTTATAATTTTCTATAATGATAAGGAGTACCTTATCTTTAGAGAAAAAACATCACTATCTAATTCTTATGTAGATACACCCACATTATCTCTGCTAAATTAAATTAATTGGAAGGAATGGAGTTAAATAAAAACTGATGAGTAATGAAATTTTCAAATAGATGACATAATTGTTGTGAATGAATAAATTGATGTGTTTCCAAGGTATTTACCTAGACATCCTCCAGAATGAGAAATTGAGTTTTCTATTTATTTAATAAATTCTTCATGGCCCATATCAAAGACCCATTATTGAATGGACACTATGCAATTATTGGAAATAAATAAAAAACATGAGTAATTGAGTAATAAAGGATTTATTTTTCTAGTTTTTCTCTATGGGGTGCCCCTATTCAATTTGATACAAATAAAGATAGATCTTTGAGGTTGTGCGTTGACTACTGGGAGATCAATGTTTTAAAAATGAAGAACAATTATCAGCTACCTCTCATTGATGATTTATTCGATCAACTTAATGGAGCAAAATAATTTTCAAAGATTAACATTCGATGTGGATATCATCAGTTGTGTATGAATAAGGATGACATTCCAAAAACTGTATTTCAAACCTTGTACAAGAATTATGAGTTTACCATAATTCCTTTTAGACTGAATAATATACTCTCTATTTTCATTGATCAAATGAATAGAGTTTTTAAATAATATCTTGATGACCTTTTAGTGGTGTTTATTGAAGATATCTTGGTTCACTCCAAAAGTGATGAAGATCATTAAAATGACATGTTAATTATTCTAAAAACTTTTATAATAAATTAATTACATGGGATAATGAGCAAGTATGAATTTTCGCTTCAGGATATTTATTTTCTTATCTATATTGTCTTTAACAATGAAATCTATGTTGATCCTTTTAAGATAAGAGAAACACACGAATGGTCAACACCAATGAGTATAACTGTGTTATGTAGTTTTATTTGTTTTCCATGTTATTATCGACGTTTCATACATAATTTCTCTTAATTTGATAACACATTAACCATTCTCACACGTAAAGGGGTTAAATATTTTTTTCAACTGCGTGTGAAGAATATTTTGAAGAACCGAAGAGAATATCAGTCAATGATCATATGTTGATTCTACCATTTGCGAATGATGGGTTTTATATTTATAGTGATTATTCTAAGAAAGGACTTGGTTGTGTCCTTATGCCTAATAATAGAGTGGTTGCTTATGCTTCACGACCACTAAAAACTCATAAAAAAAATATACCACTCATGATCATGAGTTAGAAACTATAAACATTTCATTGAATATATATACACAGTATCTCTATGGTGAAAAATGTAAGATATATAGCGATCATAAGAGTTATAAGTGAATTTTTTTTCTTAAATAAATAACTCAACATGAGGCCAATACAATGGCTCGAACAACTCAAATATTATGATTTCACTATACACTACCACTCGAGGAAGGAAAATAAAGAGGGATATTCTTTTAGAAGAAAGGATCATGGGGTTGTGAATAATATGAGAGTAGAAAGGGATCCTATGATCATGGATCTAGTATAGATGGATATGGGAATAATCAGGGAATGTTAAACAACAATACTTTTTCAAATGGTTTCCAAACCATCTATACTATAAAGTATAAATAGTTCTCAGGAAGATTATGAGGAGTTTCAATGGAAAGTTAAGGATGTGAATGATGGGTGATTTATTGACTTCGTATATGAAGATATAATTTTGAAATTTGGGAAGAGACTTTGTATACCCGACCTACATGATCTATAAAAGTATATTATTCGATGATACTCATTGCTACAATTTCTCTATACACAGATGTATAGAGATTTGAAGGATCATTTTTGGTGGTACAACATAAAGAGGGAGATTGTTGATTATGTGTCATGATGTATTGTTTGTCAATAAGTGAAGGCTAGAACAAAACATCCGAGATAAGTCATGAATCATCTTCCCATACCTATGTGGAAATGGTATGATCTTACAATGGACTTTTTCATGGTGCTACCAAAGACTCCTTGAGGGAATAATGCAATATGGGTCATTCTTGATCATCTTACCAATTCAAAAAAAATCATTATATAAGAGAATATTTTCCACTTGATCGTTTAGCAATAATATATATTAATGAAGTTGTAAGACTTCATGGACTACCCCTATCGATTATTTTTAATCGTGATCCCCATTTTAACTCGTGATTCTAGAAAAGTCTTCAGAACTCCCTAGATACTAAACATCGTTTGAGCACTGCCTACCACCCTCAAACTGATTGAAAATCAGAAAGGAAAATTCCAATCTAAGAAGACAAGTTGATATCTTTTCTCCAATTACATTCAAGGTTTTTTGGATCAGTATTTACCTCTGGTTGATTTTTACATTAAAAATAGATTCCATTAAAGTATTAAGATGGAACAATATGAAGCATTATATGGAATGTGATGACTCACACCAACTTGTTGGGATGATGTTGGTGAAAGAAAACTCATAGACCCAGAACTTGTTGAGGAAATAATAGAAAATGTAATGATTATCTAAACCCTAATAAAATAAGATTAATGTTGGAAAAAGAGCTATGTCAAAAACCAACGAATGGATTTGGAATTTCATGTAGGAGACCATGATTTCAGGATGGTATCTCCGCGGAAGGGTGTTATATGATTTGGTAAGAAGGGTAAATTAAGTCCCATGTACATCAGACCATTCAAAATTCTAGAACAGATTGGAATAATAGATTACTGTTTGACAATGCCTCCATGTATCTCCATAGTTCATGATGTGTTTCACGCATCACTATTAATAAAATATATGCCTAACCTAACACATGTGCCCACATATGAAAAAATAGAAGTCAAACTCGATATGCCTTATAGTGAAGATCCTTTCTAGATTCATGAATCTAGAGAACAAGGGCTGAGAAACAAGATGACTCATCTGGAAAAGGATCTATGGAGAAACCATAACATGGAAGATGTAATGTGAGAACCTGAGAAACATATGATAAATATTTTTATGCAGTATTATTCTAGAAATTTTGAGAATGAAATTACATTAAAGAGGGAAGAAAGTGACACCTCCCGGCTCCACAGTAAACTTCTCTTTGAATAATGGAATAGCTTGTGTTCTACGTAACATCGAGTTCTAGCACACCACATCAATTCAATATAGTTGTTATAAACATTAATACCCACTTTTTAAAATTTTCTAAAATTTATTTTTCAAATTGGACTTCATTTTTGTATTTAGAATACCAAAATTAGGTTACGGTGGATTTTATTTTTCTGAAAACATTAAATTTATGATGAATACTGAAAAACACTCTGTTATTATTTGAAACCTACTTTTTTATTTAAATAATTATACATACTATTAAAATTTATTTTAGGTAAAATTAGATACATAATAACTATATATTTTTAATGTAATTCATTGGGGTTATTTTAGAATAAGATTATATGCATCAATATTTATTTAATTACATAATGCCTTTTACCCACCTTCTAGGCATGTTAGAAAATTTTCATAAAACATAATTTTTTCACATTTTTAAATTGAATTTCAAAAAAATGATAGACACAGTTTACATCAGTAAGTAAATAGTTGTTCAATAGGATGAAAATAATTTTTTGTGAATAGTATGTGTTTGATTTTATTTTCAACAGATAGAAGTATATAGGGTAATTAAAGGTAAAAATGATATTATAATTAAGATAAAAAATGTACTAATTCAATATTATAATTTTATTATGACCAAAATATACAACTAGAATAAAATATGATCCACTTTTATCCAAATGGATTAGATTACGACATTTATTAATATTTTATTTAATGACGATTTAAAAGTGTTAAATTAAAATTATCATAATAAAAACCTTTTTAAGACAGGGATATAAATAATATAAATTATACTATTATTATTCATTAGAAATATAAAATTATTTACAAAATAATTATATTTTATTGATAACTTCTTGAAATTATATAATTAAGTTTATTTATGACACAATAATGATGTTGTAATGACTTTATTTAAGAAAGATTAAAATAATTGATATTATAAATTTCCAAATAAATGTAAATTGAGAATCTTGATTCATTGTTACTAATTTTATAGGTTACTATGACATTCTGTGGTATATTTGTTTTCATAGTGATAATGTTTTTATGAAATTCAATAAAAAAATACCCACTAGTTTCAAGATTTAAAAAAATGTGTTTTTAAAACAAATACTATATTATCAAATGATATAATATTTTTAAAAATTTACATTTCTTCCAATGGACATAAATAAGGATTTATTTGTCAATAATTGACCACATGGGGTTCTCTTGGAATATTATAGTAAGTTTATGGACCATTTATTATAATAAAACAAGAATACATGGGAAATGTAAAAATACTTAATTAAGTGCTAAATCTAAAATATAAGGTTTATATGATGACTTAAGCATATATAAAACCTATTGGATGAGAATTTTTAGACCCATACCCTCATTATCGTCGAAATTAATCTTTTTTGAGCCATTATAAATTGAATATTATTGTATAATAAATTCATATTTCGAGCCTTTCCTAAAGTGACCCTCACCTCTCTTATAAAATGGAACTTCACCTTATTTCAAAATCAAACCTCCAAAGCCAATTGGATTGGCCATCCCCTGGTCAAATATCCTCCCAAATACCCTCAATTTGACATGTAGTCCTTACTTTTATCCAAAATATAACCTATGGAGGCCTTTTGATCAAATAAAAAGGAAGCACCCGAATAAGAGGTAATAATTTAATCACCTATTTCAATATTCTTTTCTTCTTCCACATCCTCTTTCATAGTTTTTTCCATACAAAAATAATTTTTTTAGTACCTTAAACATACTATGATGTTATTATAAATTTTTTACAACCATATTCATTATTCAACCCATAATATTAATGAAAATGTCACCTTACAAGTGTACGTACGGCTTACCGTCTCCACATTGTGGTGTAGTTTGTTATTCAGCAGTAGATTATTTGGATAGGTATAATAATGAGTATAATTGATGTAAATAATAAATATAAAATATCAATGATTATGTATATATTATACACCATCAATTTATATACGATTTAACTACAAATAGAATGAAATTATTGCTCGTGCGTACGTACAGATTTTCGTCTCCACGGACGCGATGAGATTCATTACCCATCCAAACCATTCAAGAATAATATTTCTTTTATGAATAACAACATTGTTTAAGTACGTCTCTATGGACGTGATGAGATTAATTCCCCATCCAAACCATTCAAGAATAATATTTATTTTATGAATAACAATATTTTTTAAGAACATATTTTAATTTCCTATATTAATCAAATACATCCTATCCATAACCAACATTACTTATGTAACAAAACATATAATGGAAAAGGAATCAGTTAACAACTGAAATAATGATTCAATTGAAATATTATTAACAAAAAAATATTAAAAGATCACATATAACATCATATTTAAGTATATGGTGCTGGTATTAGAACAGTAATTTCGCCATTATACTGGAGGTTAATGTACCCTCGACCAAGGAAAATTACAAGGAAAGGGTTAATTTCACAATTGTTTTATTATTCAAGGTTTCTTATATGTAAGTATCTACTAGGACTTCTTTATCATCCACATCTATGTTTCTTAAAATTGAATTTCAAAAATATTTTCCTATTTCTTAGACTATGGGTTAAATTAATTTATACCCTTGTTTGATATTATAAAATGGTTTTTAAAAAATATTTCTGTAATTTTCCAAACAAGGAACATTATGTTTTTTCGATAATTATGGAACGAATGTTTTTTAATTTATATGATGTGTGCGGCTACTTTCCACCATCATAACACCTTCAAATCATACCATACTGTAATATAATAATGTTTTCAAACTAAATTATTTATTTTATAAATATATGAATTTTAATTGATTTCAAAATATAAAGATATATTTCTCTCAAATTTTTTTGATTTCATCTATGTCAACATCCTTTGATTAATTTTACACTTTTTTAAGGTTTATTTATTATGGTACAATATTCCATATTATATTTAAGGTTTTGTGTTGTGTTTTACTTTGGATGTGTAATTTTTATTCAATTCATATTTTATGGTTAATGTATAAACATTTCGTTTCTGTGTTTCAATACAAATTTTTATGTTATGTTTCTACCTTTTCATATGAGGAATGCATGAGACTTATAAAGTGACTGGTGGAGCTCTCTATGGCTCTTTGATGCATTAGTAGTCATCATGATACAAAATAGTGTCTTTGGAACAACTCCTTGAAAAAATATTATTTTTAGTCTTGGATCGAGGCCTTGACAATGTGGTCATGATGTCTAGCATTATGCATTCCATCATTATGAAATTGGCTATTGAAATTACATGTTATTTTTTGACTATTAGAATATCCATGTAAATAAGTAAATGGAATTATTTGAATTATATTTTCCATATTATGCTGATGTTTATTTTTATAATCCTTTTTTAGTCTTATACATTGACTTAAATGTTTTTGCATAATGATTAATGTTTCAGCTATTTTGTTATCTTTACTGAGCACCTGATCTCACCCCTTTATTATGTTTTTTCCAACTAATTGAAGAAGTATATTATGACTGACCTGCAAGGATAGGATAAGGGATATCAGTTTATTCTACAGAGACACTATGTTTCTTTTTCATTTCATCATGTAATGTAAAACATTTGTTTGTATCTAGTACTTCCAATGTTACTAAACTAATCGGTCTTTTTGGACATGATTCCTTGTATCATGAAAATGTTTTGTAATAATGCACCAACTCTATGTAACTATGGTCGGGGAGTTACAATGTTGTCTAAAACATGGAACTAGACATGATTCTTTTTTAGGAGTTTTTATGAAAAAATGGATAGTGAGTTGAAGTGTCTACTTGTAAAATTCAAGTTGTTATATATAATTTAAGACCTAATTATCTTAATCTATAAACCTGAAAAGAACCTCAATCTAAATTATTAAATTAATACAGGATTATGTAATGTATAAGGCTGGGGCCTTATAGTTGGTATCAGATGTCGGTTTAGATAACTTTAGAGGTTATGTTGTTATTTAAGCATAAGTGACCTAAACCTAATGGTTAGCATATTATAAATAGTCATAGTTATTTTAGATACAATTATTGAGATTAAGATAAAAAAATAATTATATCTTAGTATTTAACCACATTATAAAATATTATATGATGATTTTACTAATATAATCACACTGACCTTTTTTGTTTTAGAAAATCGATAGATCTAGTGGGCACCAATGTAACAATGGATGTGAATAAAATATTGACATTTTTCTGAATTACAATCGGAATTAAATGATAGCATCAAGTAGAACTGTTGTGGTTATTCTCAACCAAATATCACAAGTAATGATGGACCACCAAAACCTTTTTGATTTTTGTAGGAATCGTATATTATAGAAAAAAATATCTACAGAAGATCACGTAATAACCATAAAGGTAAATATACTGATAAACATATGTGTCAAGGACGTGGAAAGAAACACCTTTGAAAATTCTTCAAATGGACCTGAATGTGTTATATTTGTGGTAATGATGGTCATCAATCATGAACCTTCCATGGAAAATGGATGCATCCCATTGAATCTAGAATAGAAAAAGAAGTTCTTTCTGAGGGATCAATTAAATGATTTAAATGTGGTGTGCATGGTCATTACTAACTAGATGTCCTACGAAGAAGGTTTGGGAATGGGATTAGTAGGACCATATAAATATTTTTTACCAATACCTAATTTCTTTCCAATTGAACAGGTGGAAACTGAAAATGACCAATGAAATATATGGATTATTTCATAGTTGTTGTTCTAACGTTAATGAATCTTTGGATATGATTCATGATTGTGTTCATAAGAAATAATTATTGTGGAATAAGTTTTAAAATAAAGTTTAATGGCTCATGAGGAATTTTGAATGAGTAATAAGGCTACATATAAGGGATTCAAGAGTTATGGTAGATTCTAGGATGATGAAATGCTTAAAAGTATTAATGTTTTATTGATAATGGGACTACTTTGGAAGATACCTTCTAGTATGTGTAACCCTGAAGTTTCATATGTGAAATTGTTTTTCAAGAAATTATTATATTTTTTTGGGTGAACAAAATTGATAACCATAAGGGATAATATGATCTTTTTTTAGGTGATAAATGGTTATTAAATTTTTGTATGAAAAATTAATGGTATTAGATAACCTTTTAAGATAAAATAGGATATGGTATTTTTTTTCGAAAACTATCATATTTTTGATAATATTATATGAATGATATATTTTTATAAAAAGGGAATCTTGCCGGATTGGTGACAACACATCGAGACCAGAAAGGCCATGGGA
This sequence comes from Viscum album, assembly GCA_963277665.1. Classification (NCBI taxonomy): domain Eukaryota; kingdom Viridiplantae; phylum Streptophyta; class Magnoliopsida; order Santalales; family Viscaceae; genus Viscum; species Viscum album. The sequence continues at coordinate 1,210,897,724 of OY728148.1, forward strand.
ATCAAACCCACAACCGAAGGGCGAAAAGGGTGTCTCACCTCCCATTGGCCTATGTGAAGTCCCTATATAGTATGAATTATTCTTTTTAGTTAAATGATTTTATTGATCAAGAATAAATTTATTTGGGATCTTATGTTTTATCAAATGTATATCCTTAGTATAGAAATATGATTTGGTTATTAAGTTATTATGGTTATTTTTGAAGATGTTTTCTCTTTTGGGAACACTATATGCCTAAGGAAAATTGAATTCATTGGAATTTCAATTGAGGAGTAATGGTGGAATTTAATTTTGGAAAAATATATTTTTTTTTGTGTACATATAGTGATTTGTGGTTTTTATGGAAATAATTAACTAATTAAGAGATTATGTGATTTGGTTTATTACTTTTCATTAGGAAACATTAAGAGTAGTCGATGTTATTTTGGAGCTAAATGTTATGATATTTGTGGAAGACTATGTGATCAAATCATTCAGAATTTTGGGTTTCAAATGTATTTTTTTATAAATTGAATAATTTTAAGGATAATTGTTTATTGAATGGTCATTAATTAGATTTGGGTATTGTTTGTTAAATTTTGGAGATTAAGAGTAGTATTTCTTTTTACAAAAGATTATCCGTTTTGGGGATTATCTTATCTTGTATGAACAATTTTGGGTTTTGTTAATGTCTAAAGATTGGGGAAATATATTTTATATCTTATTATGATCATGTTATTCTCTATATGATGATTCTAGCACTTCAGGCTTGTCTATTTCATATTGAATACTCATTGTTTAGAAAAAAGATGAGTTTTTTAGAAACTTATTAATGGATGAAACTATACTTGATAATTAATTATATTTACTAATGTTATTAATCATTATAATTAATAAATTCTCTAAAATTATGAAAGGGAAAATAGATCAATAAAAAGTTTCACGTTTTCTTTCCTTATCGGGGAATCGAAGACTGTTTATCCTTTGATAATTTTGTGGTTTTATGGTGGTTAACATTCTCCTCATAATATTTTCTATCACTCTCCATCAGAGCATGATGGTTAGTTTTCTATCCCATATTCATGTTTTTATGTAATCCTAGTATGTGTTATCTTGGGTTTCCTTTATACTAATATTTATTTATTTTAATGTGATAGTTTTATTGACTCTTTTTTAGATGTTGAACTTTTAATAATGTTTCTGAGCCCAATATTAAAATTGTGAGGATGCAATTTCAAAAAGTGGAAGGATGTAATGACCCATTTATTTATATAATAATACATTTTGATTTAAATTAATATGTATGTATTATATATTAATTTTATGTTAAAGGGGTTTCCTTTTCTGATAGCATTCAAGACACGCAAGGACGTACTTCTCTGAAATCTGACATTGCACCAAATATTGAGTAATACTGATAAAAAATTCAATAATAATATTATTATTTTAAATTTTAGGAAACTTCTATCTATTTGAATATATGGAATTAATAGTTCAAATGAATATTTAAATATGGTTTAAATATGTTTATATGATGATTCATTGATTAAAAAATTTATTATAAATCGAAATAAAACCCTATTAAATATTAGAGATGGGTATTTATGAAAACATTTTTAAAAGAGAATAATTTTATTTTCATAACACTCATTATTGATTATTATTTAATGAAACATTTATGATATATATTCAATTTAATGTTATAAATTCATATTATATGTCTTCATGGTATGATATAAGAATAAATTCAATTTTTTCGGATTAAACAAGTATTTGTTAAGAAATGTATTTTTAACACCTTTTGATTGTGAAACCATTATAATTATTGTTTTTTACAGCTTTATATGTATTATATGGAAAAATAGAAATCATATTTAGTATCATAACAACAAAATTTACGTCAGATGAATTTTTTTATTTTTCTACTAAAGTTTATTTTTTAATAAATATTAAAGAATACTGTATTTTAATTCCAAACTTCCGTTTAATATAATATATTTATATAGTCATATTGAACTTATAATTGGTTTTAATGTTTAATTGTTTTATATTTTTATAATTTAATTTAATTTTGTACATTGGAAGTAATATTACATTGAAATTGGACATAAACACGTGTCAACATTTTGGATGTTTTTAGTTCTAAAAAACACGTTTCTCGATTTTGACAACGGGAATTAATTTTAAATTGATTTATAAAAATTATGTGTTTTGAATTTGGAAAAAAGGAATCCATGTTTGTAATCATGATTTCCAAATTGTTTAAATAGTTATATTATATTTTTATACATTATCAAGAGTACGTTCAGTAAATATTTTATTTAACATGGTTAAAGGGTAAATATAGGGAATAAAGGTAAAAAAATAACAAAATAATAATATTAAATTACCTAAAACATGTCCTAACTCTATTTGATGAGGTATTTCCGACCATGGGAATCCTTGGGATGATTTTAGGACCTCATGAAGCAAATTATTTGTGAAAATGACTTTTAATTACTTTTAATTTAATGTTAAGGAAAATAAAACATAAACATGTATCTTTTAGTAAAATAAAAGTTACATGGGGTTATAGAAGTTATAATTTCGACTATAAATGTTCATTAGAAAAATAAAATGATTTCCTATATCATGGTTTTTTATTTTTTATTTTAAGACCTATAATAAAGTAAAATATTTAATACACAATGATGGTGTAGTGATTACCTTATTAATGAATGATTTAAGTAGATGAGATTATAAATATTATAATATATTTATTTTGTACAATATTATGCCATACTATAATTTAATAGAGGATTATTACTTGTTATATTTTAATGTATGAATTTTTTTATAAATAATCCTATTGTTATAGTGTTTTAAGAAGTCATAATATGAATTGTATAAAAATTGACAGAAATGACTTTCTAAAACATAAACTCTCTTATTAAATGATATAATCGACAAGAAAATATAATATTCTGCTGAATGGCTTATATAATGTTTTAAATATAATTAATTATCCAATTTAGAGTCTATTGACATTTTATGGTAACAATATTTACCATATAGTATGAATATACCTGAAGATATAGTAATAGTCAAATAAGTTAAATAAGGATTAAAGCTAAATGATAAGGAAAATTTTTAAAGCAAAACTTTTATTTAAACTATTGGATGAGATAATATAGAAAAATACATATCTTATAATCTAATTAAATTAGATATTGAATTTTTTAAAACCAAAATTCATTTTATATTAAAATAATATTTCAAGACATTCTTAATGTACCCCTCCTCCCTCTTATAAAAGGCCACCACCTCTAACCCCTTAATCACATCCCTCAATCCCTTTGTATCATCCAAACTCTACTCCAATATTTTTCCAACATCCCTATATTAAACCGAGAAGCCTTAAATTAAGCATAAAGAAACTTTAGAAATCATTATTCTTCAAATCGAAGGGAGTTTACCATTATAAGAGATGTCGCCTTCCCTATGTTCCTTTCCAATATTCTACTTATTCACTCCGTATTATGTTATTATTATTTTATAAAATAAAAAAACAATACAATAAATATACTAGTATGTTTTTATGAGAAGTATTCGAACTAAACATACACACAGGTCCATCTAATGGATTTAGAGGTTACTGTTTCTGTGTGGGCTAACTACTACCTCGCGAAATGATGATCGATTATTTTTCTCCTACCACCTCTCATGGTGGCCATTATGAAGGAACAATATTTATATGATGTATATAATTTTTATATTTTCATTATTCTTCTATTATTTTTATTTAGAACAAATTAATATTCTTTTCATGTCGTGTAAACGAAATAATTTCATTTGAGGAAGCATGAAATACCACCCCCACAAAGGATAATGACTAGTTCATTTCATATATAGTGCATATAAAGGATGGATTTAATGAAATTATATAACATATATAAAATATTATTTTAAACAAGAATTTTAATATACCTATTTATAACCATGTTTTAATTCCATTAGATATTAAATAAAAATGAAAGTAGTGTTCCTAAATATGTACAGATTACCTTCTCCATGAACGATAGTTTTCATTTATTATCTCCAAATGTTATGGAATATTATAAATTCTTATATAATTGATATATATGATATATAATTGAATAATATTCTATATATAATGGAATTTTGACCATATGGACTAATTATAACTATAATTATATGTTTTTTGACTCATATAGCCAATATCGATAGAATGACTTATATTAAATTAAATTATTACATAATTTTTATAATGTGGTAATACATGGTATAAAAGGAATAATAAAATTGAACAAGATTATAATGGAACTATAAATTAACTTAAGTTTATTATTCTTTATTTTAACGAATGAAAGAGTCAATTCAGACATGACGTAGGGGACGTCTTCTCGATCTCCTTTAATTGAGGCATATTATAATAATATACACCTCATTCTTTTACACTATGTATAGTAAATACCTTTTAATTTTACTTTCACTCGAAGGGAATATTTTATCAATGAAGTTTTTTACCAAACAACAAAAGGGTTTTTTAATATTTGCGAAGACAATGACCTCACCGAAATCGTAATTATTATTTAGCCTCCACTATAAGCATTAATGTTTTTAAAAGGAAAATAAATCCCTTATTCTATTTTTGGGTGTTTTCATATTAAAAATGTTTTATGAAATGGATTTTATATTTTAATACCATGAAATGATATCATGATATTTAAAATTATATGTTATTACTAAAATTATGATAATGGAAATATTTTATGTGTTATGATTATGTAATGGTACCCAAAAATTTGAAGATTGGATACATGATAATCCAATGACAAGTGGTTATGTGATAAACCAAATAATGGGTGGTTCCATGATAATCTAATGATAGGTGGTTATGTTATAACCTTTAATGCATTATTTATAGAATTCGTCTAAATGACTATTGCATTTAGTGATATGTGTGGAAGTCAAATATGTGGTTATACCATTTAAGTATGTTTATGTCCAATGTTGCCTTTATATGCTACAAGATTTTTTTCTATGGGCTTTATGGAATTCTTTTGGTTATGAAAAGGGTATGAAATGATCATTATTTAGTTATTTGTTTTTTATACTTTATTATGGTGAAAAGTATTATATTATGATAAAGTATTCATGATTTACATGTGGTTTTGAAAAAATAATAGGTTTCCACTTTTATGTATCTCATATATAGATTTTTATGTTCATAACTTGTTTTGAAATGTTTTTCATGGGACTTTAATATAATAATGGTCAAAGATTGGATCAAGAAAAGGCAATGCAGTCTAAAACATGGAACCTGACTTGTTTATTTTTTTAAAAGTTTTTTTATGTAAAAAAAATGGATAGTGAGTTGAAGTGTCTATACGTAATATTCAAGATGTTATGTATAATTTGTGAACTAATTATATAAATCTATAAACCCGAAAATATCATCACTATGAATTATTATTTTAATTTAATATTATGTAATGTTTAGGGTTGGGGCCTTACAATGATCTTATATAGGTAATCTAGGCAATGGCCACTCATATGTGTTTAATTCCTAGTCTGTGCTAGTATCTAGCCCCCAACCTATTGAATTCTTTCTTGTTATGTAATTGTAGGATTACTTCTATACAAGTAGAAATCATTTGGTTGGGTAATGATAAAGTGAAATTAAATCCTTGGCTCTATTTGGATTAGAGTTCGATGATAATTAAATAGTGAGGATAGGTTTGGTAACTTGTTAAATAGTGTTAAAGAGTCCCATGATTGGATACTAGGTCAAGAAAACTAGTTATGGTGTTATAGAAAATGTATATATTCCCCAAGACTCAAATAAGCTTCTTTTTTAATTAGTACAATTATGCATTTGATTCAAGTAAAACATCGGGAAATGCATCATCTTGGAATGAGTTTTGGTTTCAAAGTCCTGGAGTAAGATCTAAAGATATGACCTTTTTAACAACGTTTGTATTGACTATTTTAGGATACATAAACTAAATATATATCTAGGATTCCATAGTAGAATAAAAATGATATTTTTTTGACTTATCATGGTTCAGTATAGGGACAATTGAAGGAGTCGAATCATCCACATGTTGGCCAGTCATTATTTTAGATGTACTTGTAAAATATTAACACATGTTGATAATGGATAAATATAAATTATTTATATTATATATAAATATATATTTCTTTATTTATTTAAAATATTCATTATACACACCATCCATACATCATTACTTGTTTGATAATTGATGATTCCATATGATACTATAGATCAACATCTACACATTGAGACTCATACTGTGGGAGATTTAGTGATCACACCTATCTGAAGATAGTGAGACATTACTTTTAGAGGATGTATAATTAAATATAATATCTTAATAGTCACAATTAAGAATTTTTGTGTCATTATATGTATGTAATAGATCATTAAATTCCATGTAGATATTAACTATTTAATTAGGAGAATATGATGCCTCTGGTTTGAAAGAATGATATTTTCTTTACTTGGATAGATGTAATCACATCAAGAGTAGGATGGGATTATATGCTGATCGATATGAAAAATTTCTACTCAGTTAAATATTATAAAACCTTGATGGGGAGGTGATATTAGATTTTAGTTTCCTGCAATAGTGGAGGAGTATAAATACATATTTCATGAGGATGTGTTTGGCCTTCATCCATATTGAGTGACTGACATTTTTATAATATCGAATCCATAGACTACCATGATATATGTTGCAACATATCATATGAACCCCATAAGGATATGAGAGATGAATATGTGGTTATAGTATGCATATAGGATGTAATTTATTAGACCCATTGGGTCCCCCAAGGTAACCCTGGTGTTGTTTTCTAATAAAGAAGATATGTTTTTGGGTTGTGCATGGATTATCATTTCCAAGACCCTATGATTATCAATAATAGATATCAACATCAAATAGTCGAATACCTCTTAGAACATTAGAAATGGTAAATGTTTTTTTTATTGACCTTTTTTTGGTTTTCTATAGTATTGAGTTTGACAGTAGGATATACAACAGACAACATTCTAATTATGCTATAGTCTTTATGAGTACATGGTGATTCCCATCAGCATGGTGAACACCCAAGTAGTTCTCACGAGACACACAAACCATATATTTTAGTCCTTAAATGACCATTTCCTTGTTATCATTATGGATCAAATTATCACGTCTTCTGTGTTAGAAGATTTTCACTCGAGATATTTTAGCATGGTAGTACACATACTCAAAGATAAAAAAAATTATGGGAATATCTCAAACAGTCTTTTTTTATTTAAGAGGTCCACTTCGTAGGTCCTATTATCTCAAAAGAGGTTGTTGTAGTTGGTAAAACAGTGATGGGGGTAGTTATATCATGGGAGACACCCATAGTGTGATTGAGGTGAAAATATTATTTAGGTTTAAAGGCTATTATCATTGATTCATACTCAATTTGTTTCCTAGAACATGTCCTCTATAACAGACGTGACAGAAATAGATGATAATTTCATATGTTATAATAAGTTTTAGTTGGTTTTCTAGGATCAACTATTGTTTTTGGAAAACATAACCAATCATAAATATCTAAAAAATGGTGTTCATTTTCTATTGTTTTTTATGAATTTAGATTTTTACATGGATGAGTTTTATGGAAGTGAAAGACACTAATTTCTTATGTGTCCAATAAGCTGATACCCCATGAGTGGAGTTATAAAACCTATTTTTTAATATGGTGACAATATTATTCTCTTTGAATATTTTGTGATACTATATTATTGAAGAGATATTGATCATATCCTACAAATATAAGAGCCTCAACTATATATTCTTGATGAAAGATTATAACCAGAGTCGAAGGTTATGGATAGAGTTATTATAGGGATATCATTGTATATACTATTCTGAAAGGGAAAATTTTGGTAGATTGTCTATATTGAAAATCTCATTCAATGTTTCTGATAGTGAAAATAAATCAGTTGGAACCTTTTTATTGTCCCCTATATATGTGGGTGGAACAACATATCTCAATTCGATGGTTCGAATCCCCACACATATGCAATGCATCCGGGAATAGAAATCAGGATATGTTCATTTGAAATTCTTGGGATTATCCTCTAATGGCGGAAAATATTCCTTTATTATGTTTTAATATTAACGTGTTTCAATGTATATAGAAACCCATTTTAGTGCATTTTAAAATAGGACTTCAATTATAATCCCCGGTGAATTTCATATTTAGAGCATGTAAAATAGGACCCAATTAATCATCTTCATGTGGAATTAATTATTTTTTTATTTTATTTTTTTATTTTAAGATATTATTGATCACTTTGTGTTGAATGGTTTACATTCAAGATTAGTGGATGAATCACAATGAATGATGAAGATGTTTGGTAATGAACACAAAAATTTATGGACAGTAAAAAATGGGCCTTAGGCCCCTAATATAATTGCTGATCCCACAAATATATCCCATGAAATATAAAATGTTAATCCTATATTTATAAAATTAGGGTTATCATTTCATTCTAATATTTTAATATCAAATTCAATTGTTTTTAAGAAGATGTATGGTTCCCAAGTTGACATTTAATTGGTGATCCAAATTTGATCCTCATAAAATGATCCATCCATTTTGAGAATAACTTATAAATGGATGATACAATAAGAATTAAATTTTTCAATCTATTAGAAGTCACAAGGGATATTATATTTGTCATCTATGAAACCTCCAATTCTAGTCTTATTCAATGTTGATTTCGAATGAACACAATGGGTGAATCTGGTCCTATTTTTGTGGGAAACATATAAAAGTCAAATCTCATTTGATTTCCAACACAACATTTATAATCCTAAATAATTTGGAAGGAATTTATTGATGGGGTCTCAAACCTAGGATACTAATTTTCCTATTTTTTGTGGGGGTGGAGATGGAATTGGTTGTTCCTTGTTTTTCATTAAATTTTAATTTTAGGCTTTATTTTTGTAAATGCGCATTAATTTTTTTTCTATTTATTTTTTTCAATAAAATTAGTTTCTTAAAAAAGGTTGTTTCTTTTCCTCACATATAATTAACATTATCTTATCATGTTGATACAATTGAATAAATGGTTGAATTTATTCACACCAAAAAATTGTCAAATTCCCCACAGAACATTAGTGTCTTTTTTTATCTATTTTTAATTTCATCAATTGCACCATTAAAAGAAGACTTCAACATTCCATTGAGAGCCTTTCATAAGTTGAAGGATATCCCATTTGATGTTTGATTATAGGGAGTTTAATTTGGATTTATTGAATGTTATTTTATGTTATTAAATTCTGAAATGAGTTCTATGGTATGATAGTTCCATTTGTATGAATTATTTTCTACTTTGTCTTCATTGACATTAACGACTGCACATTTTGAGTGCTTGTATGACACAATTCCATGGCATGATAATGAATGTGTAAATTTTTGTTAATTGGTGATTTAAATCATAGTTTTGTATTGATTAAATTGATGAATGATGTTTTGGGCTTAATTATTCATTGGATACTTCTTAAAATAGTGAGATATGATTTCATAGGAAAATAATTACATCCATTCTATCCATAAAAACATCCAAGGATAAAACCATATCCAATAAGTATTTCTATTCAAATTGTTTGACTTTTAATTCTTTAATACAATGAATTATCTTATGTACTTTATTATTTTAGTTTCACAATTGAATAAAACAGAAAATGTGGCCACATAATAGCCCAAACTCCCATCAAATCAGAGTTTATCATGGATTATTCTTATATCCCTATCGATTCGATAACCAAATATATTTTACCAAAAACCTATTTAAAAAAATAACATGGATAAATTTTATAATCACCAAATAATAGACCCATTTCTCAGGACCCATTAATGTTATCTTAGATTCCAGGAAGGTTTAGGTGCCGAATAAAATCATCCCAAAAATTTATAGATGAAAATAAAAAGTACAATGATATATGTCATCAATAGTGTGGCACATAAAAACCTCCAAAATATAAATGTGGAAACAAGATGCCCAAAAACACATAAAATTACATTTATATCCTACATAATCACAATATTCCTTTCCAAGTCAAAGATGTATGTCACATATCAGTCCATTATCCATTGCATGACCTAATAGAGATTCGTGTCCAACCATAAATCACTTATATATTCACGCCATAACCAGCCACCCAATAACCATCCATGGACCACGCCTCACCATCAACAGCACACCATCTTCACTAGAAAGAGTTCCCTCTATCATCATGACAATCTAAGAATGGATTTTCGACCATTACTAACCCAATCATCCTCGTAGTCACACGCTACACGAGTCATCACAACACATTTCTTGTCCACTTGAGGTCGTACCTTCACCATTATATTGACATCAATGGTGAAATCCACTATATTACCGTTCTAAAAAGTGGACATCACACTTTAGGATCCCAACTGCCATCACTGATCCCACCAAGATCCCATATCCACCGGCCAACCCCTCGCCTCCACTAGCTATTCCGAGTATCATGCAAAATCCACCCTACATCGCTACTCCAATAGATTGTTCTTGTCCTCCATATGACATCATTGGACTATGAAATGATCATAGAAAATAGTATGACTCCTCACATCCCCCTCAATTTCCTATAAAATTTAATCTTCTCCTCCCACACATTCCCAAATTTCAATCTTTCCACCATATCTGAGGGATATTCCTCCTTAATTACATGATCAAAAATATTTTTTCATATAATTTATCATAAAAGGAAAACATTTAAAAGTGTCCAATAGTATCATCAACACATTTTTGAATTTCCAAACTATGGACATAATATACAAGATATATTGGATATCCAATTTTGATAGAGAATCATTATCATAGATACAATACTCTTTTTCTCACCACAAATATTCTTATCTCACTATCATTTCTCTTATCTTTTTTCTTTTATATGTACCTATTTTTTATGAATCTAAAATCCAAATTTTCAACTACTAAAATAAAGTATCATTAATATTACCACATCATAAACCAAATCTCCAAAAAAATGGGAAGCCCATATTAGGCTGACCATAAGATAGGTAATTGTTTTGATGAATCCATGAATGACTACCCCAAAAATAGTGAAATTCAAAATAAATTGTATGATGAATTCTTAATGGGTAAATATCTATCCTTCACAATGAATGATGATGAAAAAAACCTTATTTATTTTTGTGATTTCTAAACTCTTATCCATCTAAATACCCAATGATTTCTTGAACAATTTTGTGAATAAATGAATAAAATTAATTTAGATGTTTCATCGTTTAGATTAGAATAGAAATGAATTGAATAACTATACGAACCAATTCCCACTAAGGATATCACATCCTCAACATTTATAGGAGAATATTCATACACACAAACTCTTCATAAACTAATCAATGATGTGAATATTTCTATGAGTGGTGAATATAATGAAAATATTGTACCACTGATTCTCAAAACATCAGTTGATTTAAAATGCCAAAAAATGTGAGGGAACAATTTTGTAATTTGAGAAATCATATCATAAAAATCAATTGAATTTGTTAAAAATCATTTAATGTTAGTTGCAGAAACCAAATTGTATCATTGAATGGTGTCTAAAACAAGATTAATTTTTTTTTCTAAATTTACATGGGGAAAATTATATACTTAGATTGAATATATTTTAGATAGTTCCAATAGAGATTTTTGAGGATCTCCTATAAATAAAACCGTATGGAAAATTACAAAAATTGATTACATACCCACTATAGATATTTAATTGGAAGTTTTTTTGGTCGACAATATTTTATGAGGGAACCAATTATTTATAACGTTTTTGGTGAAGACAATGATTTTGATTAAAATTTACAATCTTCTTTTTGAAATTTTATTACATCCAAACTCAAAATTATTTTCCTTCCATTCCAACTAATGTATTCTTTCAAAGGAGATAACAATAAACATGTGGTAGTCTATAATTCATCTCTTTTAACCAATAAATTAGGAATTATCCTTAATGTTTTAAGAAATAAAAATAAGAAACTCGATTTTCCATTCCTTATATTACATGGATTTTCCCACTCAATTTAGAATAATTGTTTGTTCATGAGAGAAATTATAAACAATGAATAAATATCAATATATTATAAGTGTAGTATAGAGGGTCCCTAAAATTTTTATAGTTGGTATTGGATATGTTGGGGGTCTAGGTCATGAAAAATAAAGTAAACTAAGTGTTTCCTTTGAGGTAACCTAGGTTTTTTGTTTATGTATTTTTTTTTAATTTTGTGTTTTGTTGTTTTTTTATCAAGGGATCCCACATGTGGTTTCCAATGTTATATGATTTATCTTGTGATATATATTTAGCATATGAATATTTTTAATATTTTCAAATAAAACCAATAATTTTTAATGTTCAAACCCATCCATTAATCACCCCAAAGAGTCTACATGTGACTTAAATAAGAAATAAATTTTTTATTGATTTCCAAAAACTTCAAACCATGTGATTTTGTTTCATGATTTCATTTAAAATCACTTTCTCCCCCAATTTAATCAAAATTCTTACCTCAATATATAAATATTTTTCAACACTGATGGTATTGTCCTTATATGTTGGTGGGAGTGGAAATCTATAAAAAAATTCAATTAATTACATTACATGAATTAATGTTTATTATGAAACATTAAAACAAAATTTAAAATAATTTAAATTCAATTTCTTATGATTTTAATGCATGTTTATTTTCATGATAATAGATTTTTAAAAGTTATGTTGTCAAATATGAATTTTCAAAACATTTTTTCATCATTTTAATCAAAATTAAAAAATGTGTGCCCATTGGATTTTACGTCTATGTATGAGTTCTTTGGTCCTATTCATCATAACATTTTGTTTGGGGAAATTTTTTTTAAAATTGGGAATCCTATTTTTTTTAAATGCCACATAGAGAAATTTTTATGTGAAAATTTCTTCAATTAAACACTAGGGGATTGTGACTCCATAGTTTCTTGTCCAGAGTTATGATTTAAGTCACTATAGTAGATCATGTATTATTTAATATGTGTGGCATTTCATTAGTGGGGATCTTGAAACTATATTTATTTTGTAGAGAGATATTCATTGAAAATATATTATGATTAAGTAAACCTAAAAATTAAAATTGAAGAAGTTAAAATTGGATACTCATCATAATTTTTAATGTGATTTCCACCTAGCGCTTACAGTTATTTTCCCCTTTAATGAGAATATAGGAACCATGTAACTTTTTGTACACAACACAGCATCCTGGTAAATTAAAAATGGATAAAATATTAAGATGAATGTGAAAATGAATGGGATTTTTCTAGGTATATAATTATGAAACTCCCTTTTTTGAAATTTTTTTATAGGATTCACGATTTTTTTCATGAATATTTTGTCAAAATATTATGATAAAATGTTTTTGAAAAAATTAAATAATTTTAATTTTTTGAGATAAATTTTTCAAGGACTAGAAAAAATCAAACGAGGGTGTTATTATTCACTATAATAGGATAACATTAATTGGTTATATTATAATATTCATCTGTTTTAATTTCCATAAACACCAATTCTATGGAATTTTATAAATTCAATATAATTTCTCATAGAATGTTCAATTATCTAAAGATTTTGTAAAATTGAGACCAATTAATCATCTTCATGTGTAATTAATTATTTTAATTATTTTAATTTTATAATATTATAAATGGGTTTGAAGTATTTTTAACATTTTTTTATGATCAATGAATTAATCCATAAGGATGGTGGATATTTGTCCCAATGAATGCAACAATTTATAGAAATTGAAAAGGTTGCCTTAGGAGCCTAAATTAAATGTGTAGGGCACAAATAAATTCCAATGAATCTCTATTTATAATTTAAGATAGATAAAATTATGGGTATCACTTCATTATTATATTTTCTGGGCTAATTCATAATTTTTCAAGGAGATCCATGGATCCCAAGTTGAAATTTAATTTTCTTACCAGATTTGAAGGTCCATAAAATCATCCCACCCATTCAAGTATAAAATATCAATTGGAGATAAAATAGGAATTAAATTTTTAAACAATTTATAGGACACATATATGAAGATAATTCTGTTCTTTGTCCCATTAATATTCTTCCATCTTCAATGGCTAATTCAAATTTCCAAATGTGGAATGAATCTTGTTCAATTTTTATGGAAATCATTGAAAATTGAAATACCCATTGATTTCTCCCCAACACTTTAACCTCTTAATTAATTGCGAAGTAATTGTTTGATTAAGGATAAACCCTAAACCCTGTTTTTCCAATTTATAGTGGGGTGGGGATGTAATTGGAGGATACATGTATTTTATTCAATTTTAATTTTACACTTTCATTTGGTAATCATGCCTCCATTTTTTTAATGAATGTTTTTTGAATAATAATAGATTATTAATAAAATTTGTTCATTTTATTCAATTATTATATAATTTATCTTATAATGAAGAATCCAATGAATCAATTTTTGAAATTATTTATACAAATGACATTGAAATATTCCACACATTGGTGGAGTGTTATTTTTTTCATTGTTTTTCATTCCATATTTTTTGTATTTATAAGTCGACATCCACCTTTCATTGAGAGAATTTCATAAATGTAAGGAAAAACCATCAGTTTCTTATCATATGAAGTTTATATCTGATTTATTTTATTCTTTTTCATGTTATTTAATTCTTAAAATAGTTCTATGGTTTTAGAGTTCCCTTTATTTGACTTATTTTCTTATACCTCTTCACCAACTTCAAAAACTACACATTTTCAGTCATAGTAAATTCCAATTCCGTGGAGTGATCATGAATGTGATTATCTAAGTGAAAAAGTGATTATCTTAGAGTTGATTATGGATTATATTTCTGAATGATGTTGTGTAATTAACTCTGTGATTTGATAATTCTTGAACTAGTGAGCTATGATTTCATAGGAATATAATTACATCAATTATATCCCTAAAAACAACCTAGGATCAACCCGTATAAATGAATTGTAAACATTTAAATCATGAGGATTTTTTGTTCATAAAGAAAAACCTTTGTCTTTGGTAATTTAGTATTTTATTTTCAAAATTGAAAATAACTCCAATGATGGATGATTCATATTTCACCGTCCAATCGTATGTGAGTATCTCAATTTTTCTTCGTTGGTTCCCATGGATTCAAAATCCCAAGATGTTCTAAAAATTACCACATTAACTACACAACTTGGGTAAATTTTTGGTGTCACAATATTTTATGAACATATATCCAATGAACATGCATCTAATGGATTTTCTATAGGTGGTGAGAAACTTATCCTTTTCAATGATAAATGATGCAACCAATAATAACATGATAGGATATTCTTAGGGAGTTCAATTCATCCCCAAAAGTGATATATCAATTTGTGGAGGTTATATAACCAGAAAATTAATTCTAGTTATAGATTAATGGGATGAAATATAGTATAGTGGAGTTCATTGCTCGATGCCTTGCTTTATAGAAGGAGAAGGCCAATTATTAAGAACCAATGGGTCTATTTCATACTATTTATCATCTAGATTTGATGTTAAATGATATATCTATTGATTTTTTAAGTTTATTTTATTATTTTTCTAGTGTTCTTGATACTATTTTGGTTATAAAATACCAACTTACCAAGTCATCCGACATTCTATTTTTCATCGATTAGTGTTCAATGGATAGTTTTAGATTCACGAATATGTAAAATAGAATATATGTTCATGGAGTTACCTTGTGTATTTTTTATGAAGTGATTAATGATTTACATCTTGTCTTTGGGGAGAATTACTATAGGTTATGGGAGTCAATATTGGTTAGTAATTTCATTCCCGCCCTATAAAGATGGCTAGAGTGAGTGAACCATTTAGCTTCTAGAAGACATCTTATGAGATTGTATTTTGGTTTTTCTATCTATAGTTAGGAGAATCATCTACCCATCCTGGATATTTGAAATAATAATAGATACCCTTCAACCATTATTATGGAACCATTTCACGACAAGTATAGGATAACATTAAGGTCACCAGTATGATATATTGAGTTAGTTGAAACAAATCTTATGATCCTAGAGATAGAGAGGGTGACAACAGAGGAGTTGAAAATCATCCATGAGAAGATGAAGTATTCCTAGGGACTTATGAAGTCCAATAAAAATAGATAATGGTGCCATTGGAGTGATAATTGGGAGACAATGTGTATCTAATGGTCCCCCTCAATAAAGTATGCAATGATTGGGATTATGTAAAAGGAAATATATTATTTTCATTGGACCATTTAATATTATTTTCATACTCGAAGACTTTGTATACCTATTATCATTATAAAAATATTCATAATGAGTGCATAGATTTTTTTCATTTCTCATAGTTGAGGATATATGTGAATGATTAATTACCCTATATTTGATGTGTAATGCTAGAAATTGAGGATGGATTTGCCTATTTAGAGTACATTGTGGACACGATGGACCAGTAGAGGAAGAGTATTCATGGGTGATAAATTTTATTGGAGTGTATTCATGTATAGTATGAGACACATTTAGAGAGAAATTGAGATCAAAATATCCATATGAAGGCTTACTACAGTCACCCATTGGAGATGGATTTTTCATTTTATGGTGAAAATACCTAAATTTGGGTAATAAATAATGTATTTTATTTTTCTATATGATACTTTGGAATATAAAAAATTATATTTTAAAAATAAATCATGAAATTTAAATGAGATTTTGAGCCCCATTGAGCGTTAATATTTATATGTTAAATGTATTATATATAATATACAATATCCATGATTTTTTCAAAATAATGGATTATCTCACAAAGAGAGTCTTCATGGGATAATTAAGAGTGTAATTACATATAAATGGGGTTTTTACCCATGGTAAAATATGTGTTCGGTCCGCAATAAATGTTTTGGTAGAGTACAGTTTCTATTAGAGATTAGATAAAAAAAATATAATTAATTAATTAACTTATTTATGTTATAATTAACATATAAACCTATAAAAACAGTTTTTATAACCTGAATATAAAAATATTTAGTGTGAGGCTCATTACAAATGAAATTGGATGAGAGGTTACAAGGGTAGAACATTTATGAATGATCGAGGTGGTTTTTAGAGATGACAATGAACCTGACATATTCCTCAATCAATAATAATATGATAATGTCTTCCTCAATGATTGATCATTTTCATGTTTTATCTTTATTATTTTAAGATTTTCCATGTTTTTTTATCTTATTATAATGATTATGAGTTTTTGTTATATAGAAATTGATTTGAGGATTGACTTTTATTTATCATCTTATTGATTATTTCATTTTCTGAGAATAATGAGTTTTTTATGTATTTGGTTATGATAACATTATTATACAACATGTTCATTATATTTATATGATGATGTCAACATGAACATAACATTCATTGAATTCCTTCATTTGAGATTCATTTTTTCTCGTCCTCTATTCTAAATTTTCTATTTTTGATTCATTTGGCCATTGAATTTAGTAAATTATGTTATCCATTTCCATTATGAATTCATTCCCTATTTATTTGGATTGATGAAAATTATGTATTATTGAAAAATGGATGATTGATGATGATGACGAAATATTGATATTAAATTGTTGGAGTACAGTTTCATGTGGTAGAGTTCATAGAAGGAACAATGTGTGATAAGAATCATTTTCAATGAAAATGGAAGGCCAAAATCTAGTAACAGATGATTTATTAGGGTTATAAAACCATAGATCCGCTATTTGTCGAAAAATCTCCAAATTTAGAAATGGAGGAGGTGGTGCGATTTGATATGTATGAATACATAGTGTTTTTTACAAATTATAAGTGACACAACATATAGTTTGGAAGAACGCATGCTCTATCGATCCACTCACATGATGTCTTGGGTTTATGTGGGAAGGAAAATATCACACAACTTCATTCCATTTTCCAAATTCTGTGTGATTCTTAAGCCAGTGAAACAGTATGACCTCTAGGGTATATGAGCACATCCATGGATAGTTTAGCCCCACAGGGGTCAAAAGTACATAGACATTGTGAGGATACATGACCACATATATGGACATGGGCATGTCCTTTTTTGGTAGGTAACATTGTTTCTCCCTTGTAGTTGATATATACTCTTTCTATGGAAGGTTATAACATTTCAACCCCAAATTCAAGATTTAATATCATCAAAGATTCATTCACTTACTCCATCCATAAGTGTGCATTTTATGGAATCCAAGGCTGAAAGTATGATGATGGATCCCCTCTATGTCCTATTCATTGAAAGATTGTTGTACCTTTCCATGTGGGTTGGGGTGATATACTCTACAATTCATCCCTTTTATGGGTCTTGAATCCCCTTGATGACATCTAGAACAAGCGATACCCTTCCATGTTGGTTATCAATTGTAGGGTTAGGTTACCACCATAAGCATTAGGTGTGATCTACTACTTATGTGTAATTGTATTATGTATTCTAGTTAATACTCTAATAGTTAGAGAATGGATGATTTTGATATATTGGATTAACTACATTAGAGTTTCTAAAACCGGATGAGTGAGTTCCCTTAGATAATCATTGTAAGTTAAAAAACATTTTAGAGAGGTTTAGATTCCTTTAAATAACTATTTAAATATTTTAATCCATTCTAATAAAACATACTATGGATTTATATTTGGATTCAATAGCTTAAACGTATTTTTAGGTTGGAAATATCTAGTTTTTTCAATAAATAGCGGATGTTAATGATTAACACTTGGTAAGTGATAAATATTCCCCTCAACTTTGTATACAATGAGTGGTGCTAAAAGGTTACACTAACAATGAATGGTTGGACTGATAACTATATAACAAAGTGTAGATATTTTTAAGAGTGTAATCACATGGATTTTAATATATTTTCAGACCTTGTGAGGGGGTGTTCTATATGGATTGAGGTGGAAAATAGTTTTCATCCGATTTTTTCAAAAGTGTACATAAACTATTATCCCTTTAAAATTTCATAAAATTCCATCTCTCACCTTCCTCTACTATGAACATGACACCTCTTTTATTCAACTATCCACACACACCATCCCTCCAATGGTCGAGGTCTCATCTACCAACCTTCATAGTCTTTGAGGTATCTCTTCCATATGAAGTCAAAATCACTAAATTTTTGTCTTATTTAATCTCTCACTATGTTATTCAATCATCTAAAATCTTATTTTGTTTATCATATTGTAAAAAGTATTAATTATATGTGTCATAATGTGTCGTAATTTTTGGGAATTATCAATTTAAATGATTTATATGATTCATTCACATATATGATGCTAACAAAAATCAAGGTGTTGAATACTGATATTATGTAGGTGGTATAATACCATTCCCTTTAAATATTTGTTAATCATATCATAAACAACTATGCTTCAGTATGAGTTCTCTATGTATCCATAAAAACTCCAAACAATTATTTTAAATTAATAATACCTTATTATAAATACTCTCAAAGACCCTTGTTGTCAATATTTATTGTTAACCTACACTAATACCACACCATGGGTGTGTTGATTAAATACCCATGAGAATCATAAATTGTGGTATTACACAAAAAACATCAAAGGGGGTATCATTTTTTCCAAATAGAAATGTTTAAAAAAAAATTCAATGGGAAATGACAAAACCCAGTAATTTGGCCCACTGTTTATTTAAGAGTGCTGTAAATGACTAAATGTGATTAAATGAAAAGTGAATTTGAAATGTATAATTATTTTGGATTGTATTAATGTATTAAATTTGATTCATATTTTTTTATCATTAGGAAATTTATAATTGTGTTTGTGAAATATATGATTGATTTTTTGATCCTGATGTATCATGTTCCCTTGATGTTTGACATTGAAAATGATGTTTCAGGTCATTTACTGAGATTTTGAAGATATATTTGAAATCCACTTCTAAAATTTTTAACATGATGTTTCACATCATTTAATTAGATTTTATACTGACATTGCATCCACCTTTGGTTGTGATGTTGAGCATGATGAATCAAATTCTCAATTTTTGATTTCTTATACATGATATTTCATATCCTAAGATAAAAGTTGTTATAATGCATGTATTTAAATTACAATACCATTTTTATAACAAGAAAATGGATTGTTCACATGCATTAAGTACTATATTTTACTACATATTAATATATTCATGTGTGGTGATAAAAGTTTTGAGAAATTTTGTTTTTGGCAGAACTAGGTAGTGTCTGATGAGTGTTCTTGAGAAACATGAGCCTACTAGGTTTATTTTATTTTACTTCATTGTTTTATTACACATACACACTAATTTTATAGATACACCAACAAGAATAATATATGACACCATTTATGGAGACCATCTGAGATTATATCACACAATTTTCAGGTCTCAAATTTTATTCTGGATAGACATCACGGATGTAGGTATGGAAAAAGACATGAATTTTTATTTGATACATGATTTATTGTTGATGTTTATAGTATTGATGAATAGTGACATGATATTTCTTATTATTATATTGGAGATAGATTTTGTTCATTTTCTAATTTTTATATAATGTTTTACTTTTATGCCAACATAATTCCCAATTTTCTCCCTTGTGATATGTATCATCAGGACATCAAAACATTTTGTGTGGGGAATTTAATGTTAGTTGTGGCTAATTATTAGTCTATGAATGTTAGGATTCCAATGTTACTTTTTTTTATTTCCATTTATTTATCAATCATGGGACACTATGTTTCAATTTGATCCAAATGGTGTATATTGTACACTATATAATCATGCACCCTTGATACTAGTTAGAATCATTTAAAATATGGGGTGGGTAGCTTGAGGACATGTAGGAGTTTGGACAATTCACTTATTCATGAATCGGGCCTAGGATTTCATAGAGTAGTATAAAAAGTTTCTTTGTTTTATTTATATAATGGTTTGGTGGAATGAAACAAAATATTAGATAGAATTTGGTAATGGGAATATTTGTTGGATTATCTTATTCATGTATAGATAAAAATTAATGGTACCTTGAATGAGATTTCCTATTTGGGTGTTCACCTATTACAGTTGTATGGATTTCACTATTGTGAGACAGAAATGATTTGTGGTGTTTATTTCCATTATTAGGGATCCACTATTACACTTATCTCGATATAGAAATGACTTATTGGTCATGAGTGATCATAGAATCTTGAGGATTAACAAGCGATGAATATTTCATCCAATCATTACATTATTTCCTGCATTTCATGCAGAATAAAATTTTTACATTGATTGTTATATTTTTAATTGTTGTAAAATTTGTTGTAGGGAATGAAAAAAACATTACTTATTAGGAAACCATCCATATAAATTGGTTTTTCTAACTTATCTTTATCGTTTAACATTTATCAAACAAATATCACATGTTTCAGCATTCGATCATTAGTAAAAGGAGATGAAATGATTCTAATATAAGTAAAATCGATGAAAATTTTAATTTATAATGTTTTATGGGCCCACTTAAATTGATATGGGTGACCCATATAGTTAAACCACTAAGAATGATGCATATAGTTACATGAGATGGAAATTGATACTTATAAAATATAAGACTTTATAACTTTGGAATGGGATAAGAATATAATAAGCCATTGTACATGTATTAATAAAACTAAAAAATTGTAATTTTGAAAAGAATTGGTTTTTGTTACATGGGGATTCCAATTACAAATTTTATATTATTTTCTCTATCTCATTCTATTTACAATATATATGTCAAAATATTTTCTATGGGATATGAGGACATCTCTAAGACATAACCTTAGTAGTGGGTGCTCAGAGTGTCTATTATGACCGATTATAGAATTTAATATTATTTATTCAATCCATTATGACCATGAAGGAAATTTTGTCACATATTTTTGAATTATTGTACCAATATTATTATTATTGTGATAATTTTTTTTAAAGTCATTTAGGAGGGATGATATTTTCATTATAGAAATATGATACTATGTTAGAGTCGATTCATTCAACATGAAGGTTGTGAGGTTCATGCTCCGGAGGTTGTGGACCAAATGGAACCAGTATCACCATCAGTATTGCAACCTATAGAACCTCCTATACTTTATCTTGGAATTGATGGTCATTTTTAAGAGGGATTCTTATAGTTGGTTCAGTCTATACAGGGAGGTCTGAGACCTTCCAATTATATGGAATATTTTTTCAGGCAGTTCCAGAAGTCGCACCATCATACCTTATATGGGTAAGCTGGCACTCGAACCACTGAGTTATGGACAGATTCAATGAAATCAATCATTGATCATCTAGAGTTGAATCAAAAATGTTGGTTCAATATCACAAATAACATTATACATGATTATACCATGCATTAGTTGATGTTATTACATATGAATATCAACATAAAGATTTGTCTTAAGGTGATTACATATTGTCTCATATATTTATTTTTGTCATCATTATTGAGAGATATATATTCCTTCATGTTTATTCACATGCATCATGTTGATTTGTCCATGATTTATTATTAATCATTTTTCACTATGCTTCATCATTTAACACTCACACATTCTTTTAATGATAGAAAAAATGAATGGTGGTTTGATAATGGGATCTTGTATTCTATGTGATATTAGGTTCACATATTTTGGTTTATTATTGTTTATAAGGTAGTCGACATTACCTTCATTACTAAGAATAATCTGAGGGTGGTTTAAGGTTTGGGATAGGGTGTTACAGTAACAAAATATGGAAGCATTACATCTATAGGATGTAAGTGATGCCTAGAGTCTACTTATTAGAGTAATGGAAGTCAGATGACAACACTGATAGTTATATCATATATAATCATCATGGGAAGCCATGTCACATGAAACCCAAGTAAAATCGGATCTTGATAAATTACTGTACCAAAATAAGAATCGGAAATGTTCAATTTTTCTCCAAAACCATTACTCCATACCCAGTGAGAGTGGATCTGTACTTTTTCCACATTTAGGAGTGGGCTCAGTAGCTCCACACCATGGAGGGTGTTGGAGAGGTATTGGAAATACAGCCTGAAGATGTGGACAAGGTTGAGGTATCAAGATCCAAGATACTAATTTACATCAAAGAAAACATGCCTATAATAGTAATGTTTTATATCAAGTCCAAAGACACAGACAGATATATGAAGAACATCTCACAAATGAGGGGCATAGTTCCAAGAATTATTCCATGTATGGAACAATATTAATAGCCTTTATAATATTTTTCTGCTTTATTTGACCTAATATAATCACAATAATTTATATCTAAATCTATGATGATATGTCTTATCCTCAAATTTGAGTTTTTTTGGCATGATGACTCTTAATAAACCATTTGGTATTTTATTAGAGAGTGTAAATCGATGTAAGGAACAACACCATGAAATAGGTGAGTATTTTTTTCATTTGGATGATTTTATTATATCAATTGGTTGGATTTGTTTCATTTATCAACATATACATGTTAGTACTATATTGTTCTCATGTTGATAGGTTTTACTGTATTTTTCAATCACCTAAAACAAGTTGTTATGTTTACAAAAGAGAATAGGATATCTTGAAAAGTTGATCTAGTCCTAAGCCATCAAAAATATGTCCCTCAGGGCCCATACCACGACTACCCCAACCCACCCTTCAATGTCCAGGGGCTAAATACTAGATCCAATGGCTTTATCACACAACTGTGAATCATTTTCTGAGTACCTATACACACCTACAGTCACATCGCCAAACCGAAATTCTGAAAAAGGAAAAATGAATTCTAATAATAGAACAACTAAATTTAGAAGTATAGGATATAATTAAAATGGGATAGAATTCAATCCCCAAAAAATAATATCTATAAACAAGGTAAAACAAGGTCTTTGATTAGCCCTCCGTAGAAAACCTTACATGAAGGGTAGGCGTTGAGTATCTACCAGAAGCTGTATGAGTATGCCTCCCCAATATGATCTCACGGGGAACTGCCTGGTCCTAAACTACCAAGGTCATTGTCATAGAATAAGTCATCAACACAAAACATGACATGTGCAGAATAAACTGTTGCTAGGATGAGTATCACAATACTCTGTAGGGACACCAAACAAAAAATAAATCCCATAATGGAAAAGTACACACTATGAATTGGTAACTCACATAGGTATAACATAATGTATAGAAAGAAGGATTATTAGTTGTAAAGACAATACTCTTTTACTGTAGTGGGACTCATCCCCAATGACTCAATAATGTTTTCTAGGCCACTAAGGACCACTTGTCAACTAGGTCACTAATGTCCACTTGGCTACCGAGCCACTATGGTCTGATCATTTTTTGGGAAACTAAGGTCTGCTTGGCTAGTGGTCTGATGAGGTCAATTGTTATGTTGTTCCATTGAAGTATGCTCGGCTTATAGGACATTGATGTAATTTCATCTTTTATGCCATTATGTTTTTCTTAGATACTATGAAACAAAGGTCCTCTTGTCACTTATTTCTCATCATAGCCATTCATAGGATTTCACCTCATAGCAAGCATGAATGTTGGAGAATCTAGTCTTCAATTCATCAATCATTACTCCATGTCCACAAAAACTGACATAGAATATTTCAAAAGGGCCACCTCATCGCAAGGATCCCAATGCGTCAAATAGCTCTTTAATCGGTGTACTACTTGGATGTTTTGGGAAATTTAGCGAAAAGTGAGTCCACTGACCTGTGGACTGAATAGAGTGGTCGACAGCCCCATGGTTGCTCGAGCTACTACCGTGGTCGATAGTGGCTGAGCTACAGCGGTTGTGCGGTAGTTCCACTATTCGTGGCCTGGACCGGCTTCTCAGGTATGACCTGGTCTTCTTAGTCACCCATACCCACTTAGACGTGGGCTAGTTTATCCTCCATGAACATGGAAGCCCATCGTGTTTGTCCCATGTCATGCGGATAGCTCAGCTGGACACCATTCTTCATGTGGCATGTGGCTTGAGTTGTGATTTCTAGTCACCACCATGATCTTATCAACATGGACAACTGTGACCATGTCAATGCAGACAACCACATTGACATTGCGGTTTATGCTTCCACGGCTTTCTTCCGAATCCATCTAGCATGAGGCTGTTGTCAGCTCCACCATTTTTAGTGCATCGGTAGGCCCTTTCATGGTTCATCAGACATTATCTAGTTCTTCATTCTTTGATCTATAATGTATTAAAGGATCATCAAGATGTATTTTTCATCACATAGGGTTATAATATTCATTATGTAACATTTTCGGTGTGAAGAAATTCCTGTGCAATATATCTCCCACTTATATTATCGAATCACCAATGCCAACTTAGCACATCCATCTAGTCATATACATCATGTATCCATGATTTTATATCATTGCACCAGGAAATGGTTGTGCAATGGTTGGCCAATTATCAAAATGTAAAGAATGTGAAGAACACGCCGGTGGAAGGGGAGAGGAAAACCAAAAAACAATTCAAGGAGTGAACCTCCTTTATTGTTCTTCATATCATTAATCCAATTTCATTAGAATGCTTAAGATCATAATTAAAATAGAAACTCAATTTTCCCAAAATCATCACGCATTCAATAAACTCCCACAAGAATAATAAATCCATCAATCAACCTATTCATGGGTTTATTCAAGTTCACTATTTAAATCCATGAACGGGGAATGCCAATATTAAATAAAATCCCCTACCTCGATTTTGGATCATTGGTGAGTGAAGATCACACCACATTCATTCACCGTTCATTGATCTACCAACCACAATTTTTGTTGGCGATCCTTTTAAGGATGTAAGAATGTAGGGGGATTAAAGCCCATTGTTGCGGGTAATTTGTCAATCGTCTCTTGCCAATGAAAAACTCCATGTTCATAGTAACTCAATTATTCCATCGAGCCCATATTATATTAACCCATTAAATGGGAGAAGGCATGTTTTAGAATTTTTTAGTGCTTCTTTGATGTGTCATTATGCAGTATCATTTATGAAATAGTATTTCGATTATGCTTCTTCATAATTCAAAATTTAAATAAATTAAACTAAAAGTATAATTTTTCAAAAATTGGGTACAACCGTGAAAGTGGAACACGACACTAGGAAGAAAATTACATTAAATTGCAATCCTAGGGACTTGACCCCGCAACCTGCCCCTCACCCCCCCTCCCAAAACCCTTACGACCCCACCACCAACTAAAATTATATTTTTCTTCTTTTTCAAAATAATTTTAAAATAATTTTCATAATAATTCCAAAAAATAAACTTTACACCTCACCCTATGCCGGTCAAGGTAAAGTCATTTCATAGTTAATGTCATCATTTTAGAGACAACGATGCCCTATGATTTTTAATCTGCGCATCCTTTTATAGGTTTTCAAAACCTCTTACATTATTTATATTAAATAAACATAAAAATGTTCAAAAACGTATTCCGGGTGCACTGGTCCTCCGAATTAGGTGTCTTATAAGAGCCTGGACAAGAAAATAATCCAATATAATTTTAAAAAAATTATACGGAATTTCTGGGAGATAACATTACCCCACCTTTAGGGATTTACATCCTTGTATGGGAAAACCTTGAAAAAATAATGTGGGTACTTAGCTTGGATCTAAGACTCCTGATCCCAAGTGCTATCTTGGATATTCCCATGAAACCATCGATTGCGCACCAGATGAATCGACTGTCCTCAAAGACATGCACCTGTCGATCCCTAATATCTTCAAATATCTCTACAAACATCTCCACTTCATTAATATCAAACTCACACCCATCGATTACGTTCGATGAATCGTGCACATAAATCCTCAGTTTTGATATGTGTAAGACATTGCGCAACCATCTCATTTGTGATTGGAGTGCTAGGTGGTATGCCACCTCACCAACTCCTCTCAAAATCTGAAATGGTATGATAAACCTCTGACATAGCTTGACAACCTAACCAAATCTTCACAATCCATGTTGAGGTGAAACCTGAAAAAACACATAGCATCCTCTTTGAACTCCATGGGAATCTATCTCTTATCAGCATAGGATTTCCACCTACTCTGTGAAGTCCTCATTGACTCCTGTATGACTTGAACCTTCTCAGTGGTAGCCCATACCATTTTTGGACCCATGACTGCTGACTCCCCTGGGACATTCAAGCATAACAGTGACATACATGGTTGTCCGAACAATTACTTGAACTATTCAATTTCAATGGTGGAGTTGTAGATATTGTTATACGCAAACTCCCCATGTGTTAGGTGATCCTCCAAACTACGACCGAAGTCCATAATGCAAGAATGAAGCATGTCCTCTAAAACCAGGATAATCCTCCATGTTATACCCACTGTCTAAGGGTGGAATGTTGTGCTTAGGTTAATCTGTGTCCCAAACACCACCTACAATTCCTTCAACAAACATGTTATAAAGCCTGGCTCTCGATCCGAAAATATCATAGATGGGACCCCATGGAGTTGAACAACCTCCTACACACAAAGGCATCCCATGATCTTTACTAAACCCAACTCTCGGATGGGTAGTATGTGTTTTGACATAGAAATTTGGTCAAAAATCACCCAGATGTACTCATTCCCCTAGGATGTGCCAGGTATACCCATATTGATGTCCATCATGATACCATCCCACTTCCACTCTTCCACCTCAAGTGGAAGAGTCAAGACTTCTAGAACCTAATGCTCTACATTCACATGATGAATAGTGAGGCACCTCCAAACAAACATTTCCACTTCCTTCTTCATCCCCAAACACTAGAATTGACATTAAATGTCCTGGTACATATTTTCCACTCCTACATGTACTAGAAAAGTGGAGGTTTGGAGCATTCTCATAACCGCCTCATGCGACTACCCTAGAACAATTGTGAACTATATGAAAAGGATTACATGCTCTACACCAATTGAATATCAATCAGGTTATTTTCTATTCGATAAATGATCACATATGTACATGAATATAACATCCAAAAGTTTTGCATCCAAAACTCACTTTACGTGTGGGGGAGTGACAACCATCAACTGAAGATGAGCTACTCCATGACCATCAATGAAGGATATCATTATCACAACTATCTACTATGAAACTACACACTACTACTGCAAACTGGATCTCCTGCTGAGTGTGACCACTATGATGTTATCCTTCCCATGAGTATAGACCATCTTGAATTCATAGACCATGATGAACTCTGGCCACTACCACTGCATCATGTTCTTGTCTTTCTGGCAGAAGTTATAACTGAGACTTTTGGGGTTAGCATAGATGGTAAACTACTCACCCATCATGTAATGACTCCATATATTTAATGAAAAGACAAATTATCTTAGCACCATGTGTTTTGTTGAGTAATTCTACTCATGCTAACTCAAATATCACGAACCATAGGAAATCACATCCATATCATACATTAGGACACAACACAGTCTGGTCCTTGATGCATTGTAGAATACTACATACCCAATTTCCTACATTGGAACTCTCATGATAGGGGAACTCGTCAGTCTCTGCCTCAACTACAAAAATACATGTTGGAACTTCTCCATCCATACATAGGTTTTTCCCTTCTGATTAAATGTGCATAAGGATGCTACCACCTTGGAAAAGTTAGTCCCGAACCTTTGGTAGTATCCAGACAAAGAGAATAAAATGTTCACCTCAGTAATTATCTTAGGTGGCTTCCAAGAAAGTACCACACCTATCATTATTGTATCATCTATAACTCCATCCTCCGAAATGACATGTTCAAGAAATTAGACGTCCATAATACAAAACTAAAACATCGATAGCATCCCATTAAACTAGTTCTCTCAATATGTATTGAAGACTATCCATTTCTGGGTAGAACACTTCTTCTCAGACGCTGAGTATAAGTGGATGTCATCAACGAAGGCCATGATGAACCAGTCAAGGTATGGATGGAATATACTATTCATGTGTCCCATGAACAATATTAGGGAATTGGTTATGGTTAAAGGCATCACCATGAACTCATATGGGCCATACCGACATCTTGAATTCTATCTTCGGTACATCCTTATCCCTTTCACGAAGTATATGATAACCCGATCTGAGGTCTATCATCGAGAACCATATAGCTCCCCTAAAGTGATCCATGCGGTCATCAACCCTCGATAGTGGATACATGTTCCTAAAGGTCATATATTTTAGGGTCTAGATGTCCACTCACTACATCAAGCTCCCATCGTCATTCTTGGAAAAAAAAATTGGCGATTCCTATGGTTAAACACTAGGCCTCTCAATGCCCTACTATTAAAAATCAACCAGTTGTACCCTGAGCAATGGGATATTTGCGAGAGCTATCTGATACGATGGTGTGGTCATCATTGCTAGACTATGGTATAGATAAATGAGGAATTCAATATCCATATAAGGGGGTAATCTTAAAACATCCTCATGAATGATGAATTTATACTCACTCACTACTATGTGAAAGTGATGACTCTTCTATTCCACCTGACTGAGGGTGAGGCTAACCAACTAGTGAGTGAATGACTATACCCTACTATGATAAATTCTATCATGCACAATAAGGGATCCCTTCTTACTAGTTTTATGAAAACCTAGTCCCATTCTATAGGACACACCACACTCTGTTCTGAATAATGTTGATCAACGAATGAACTGTGGGTAACCAGTCTATACACAATATGACGTCCTAAGGTCATGATGAAACTAATATAAGATAAAAACCAAATCAATTACATCCTAGAGAAGGCTCAAAATATCTTCACCAGTGTTTAATCAATTAATCGACTCCTATAAGGGTCTCTAATAATAAGGATTGAGCCAATCATTCCACTAGAATATTCGTGCTCCGAATGAAGTTGTTGACAAGGAAATTGTGACTAGAGCTTTTTCATTAAGAACAACAGCTATGGTTGAGAAGTCATAGATCATACCACTAATCATCTCTAGTGTTCTGTGGTCATAGGCCTCCATAACCTGTATTAAGCCTCACCCCTATCCACCAGCTCTCGACGCCCGTGGTAGACCACCAAGGGTGGTGGTGGTAGTGCATCGATACTCAACCCACAATCTGCAGATCTATCGGCTCTCCTACCATTTCCACTACCCAGGGGAGAACCCCACTTGAACTTATGCCTCTTCCCTGGCAGTCCCTCGACCATCTGTCGATATTCTGTGTAGTGAGTCAAGAAATCCTGAGACTTGTTCCCCCTACCCACCACATGAGTATCATAACCTCCCCCTCTAGTTACTCTCTCCACCATGGTGGTCTTGTATATCAGATCATGCATCCTGAGGTTGTCCCCCAAAAATCATGGCCCACTTTTCCCTAGTTTTTACTAAATTTTACCCATAGCAGAAGACTCTGCCACCTGGGGTCTATTAGTAGCTCATGCTGCTAGAACATGTTCTTAAAAGATGCTCTCCATGATTAGTGATCGATCCATGCATCACATCCTATCATGAAAGGAAATGGGATACAATGTATTCCCTAATCTCCCAAGGTATTCCCTGTTGAAAGGCTTGATCCCAGATGAATGTGTCTCACATGATGTATGTGGACTAGAGAGAACGCTTGGTGAATCTCGACAATTACTCTACTACTGTCATGTCACCCTGATATAGGTGCAATGGCTCATGTATGCACAATGAGAAAAATGTCACTTGAAATAACCCCTTACTAAAGAGGTTCTCAAATTCTGTCCTAGTGAGGGTTTCCTCATCATGTCTCTAGATCATAATGTTCTGAAATCACTCCGGTGATCCCTGAGAAATGATCATAGAGAAGATCATAATATATTGTAATGGCCAGAAATTTTGAATAAATCTTGTTTCCTAATTTCATGTGTTATTTTATTTTAATTTTATACTCAACAAAAAAGTTTTATTTGATAAACATGATTATAATTAAAATGAGACCATTGGGTTCTGACTGTTATATGACCATCGGTCAATATGACCGCTGTGAACAAAATGTTTTGATTATTGTCTCTAAATACAAGTAATCTTGGTTAATTATTATAGAAAGAAGATTCGATGGCCTCACCTAGTAGTCTTGGACCGATCGAAGCCCATCTAGCAGAACTTGGGAAGGAGGTAGCACCATTGGGCTTTGCTCTGGACCAAACCCAAGCCGAACTTCATCGTGTGAAGCTAGAACAGAATCGCCTTTGCGAGAAGTTCAAACTGATTGAAATTACTACTCGGGCAATGTTGGTCGAGCCTCCCTCGGACTCTCTCACCTTAGAACACCTTACACTTAGGTCCTATGCTGGTGTGATAAGAGGCTATGTAAGGAGACCGTAACTACCTTGTGTAATCCTTTGTTTTAAATAAAATTTGGGATTTCTTCTTATGATGAAGTTTATGAATTTTCAAATGACCGGATAAATATAGTATGCATATTTTTGATGAATTTTAGAAAAAGGCTATTTTAAAAATGTTTATGTAAACCTTAAATAATTAAAAATGTGTAATGATTTTCAAAAAATGGTATGCTAAAATTATGTTCAGTACAAAATTTGGAGTTTAACAAGATCAACTTGATTTTTGATGAATAGTAAATTATGAATAGTGATTTTATGATTTAGATTAGTAATATGACCAAATGGATTAGTAATCTCACTTAAAGAATGTTTTAAAATAATGTAGGCACCTTGATTAAGTAATGTGATTCAATAAAATGGTTAAATAACGGTTTCATAAATTATTATTCAAGTATTAGTTTTTTCGGGTGAATAGTGTTTTTTAATTAGAAATTTAATTAAAAATATTTAGAAAATTATTTTTATAAAAATGACTTTATTTTTGAACTCAGAGCATCAATATTATGTTATGGTAATTTTTGGGGATTTTTCTGAAAAAAACGAATTTTCGATGAATAGTGTTTTATTTAAAAATTAAATTAAAATTATTTAGAAAATTATTTTTATAAAATGGAGTTCATAAATGTATTTAGAGCATCGATATTTGGTAAAGGTGAAATTTTGGAATTATTCTGAGAAAGTTGAATTTTTGATGAATAGTGAAAATATTGTTTTTAAGTTACGGGTGTTTAATGACATCATTAAATGATGTATTAAGTATATATTCAATATGGTCGAATTATGAATAGTAAGATAAGGTATGAGGTGACCCAAGTGGCCAATACCATGGGCAAATACCATGGGCAAGCCCATGGTTTTGCCAAAACCACTAGTGAGGTGTCCCTTGGCCATTAATGCCTTGTCCCCTCACTTTCCCTATAAATACCCACCATTTCCTCCTTTAGTTTCCACTCCCAACTCTCCCCCAACGAAGTTCTGGTCTCCTTACATCCCAAGGAGTCCTCCCAAGGTGCCCCCAAGCCCTCAAGGTCCAAAACATTGAGTTTCAAGAGTCACGTTTTAAGGTAATGGATCTGACCCCTCTCTTTCTTTTAATGTAATCTCTTTTATGTCATTCCATTTATGCTCCATGTTCTTATGTGAGAGGATGTTATTTTATATTACTCTTACTTCCCCTTTCATGTTTATATGATGAGAGATCCCCTCTTACTCTCATCATTTCGTTTTATGAATGTTTAAGTGACGCCATTAGGCTGCCGAATGTTTAAGTGATTCTTTCACCTTTCTCATTTTTGAAGTTCGATTTTCATGTCAAATCTTTCAAGTTCCATTTTATTATGTTGGGGTATGATATCTATATCTATCATACTGATCTCTTATGATCATATGATTGAGAGACCCTATTTTATTTGTTCAATTCATTTTTGTTGAAGTTTAAGTGACACCGTTAGGCTGCCGAGTTTTCATAAGAGAAATCAAATTTTTGTCTTCCTTCCATGTTTTTCATTTCAAATGGTATGTCCTTAAAATTGCATCACCATGTCCATATATCCTTCTTATTCTGTCCTTATACTGTTTTATGGGTCAATTATGATTGTTCGACCCATGTTCCCTCTCTTTTCAGAGTTTTCTAAAACCTTGTAACATAGTCGTTATGCTGCAGAATTTTCGTCTCAAAATGCCTCTCTTTTCTCAAAATTATTTTATGTTATAAAGTGAATACTAAAAGCACCTATTTCTACAGGGGTATTCACATATATATGAAAATTTTCTATTTTAAATTCTGGGATTTACATACATGATACCCTCTTTCCCTTTCCATGGGTTTAAAGTAATGTAAAGATCATGTCTTTAAAGCAGTTTTTAAAACGTTATGATTATGAAATGAAACCCATTTATTTTATGCTATATGGGTTATTTATGAAATGTTTGATGATGATATATGTGGCTCACATGATAATAAAGGCAAATTTAAGGGAGCGCCCTGATAGCGCTCCAATGCATTGGGTAAAGACTTAATCTCTAGAGATGACCATTTTAACGACGCCTTGGTGAATAACCTTGGTAATTTTTAACGACACCTTGGGGATGGACCTTGGTGAAACGAAAAGATTGTCAATATTAAATGTTTCAGCCACATCTTCAAGTTATGAAAAATTTTATTTTTATTATGATGTATCTCATGATTTATTTCTCATGCCGTAAAGTTCTTTTCATGTCCTTGGTGAAGTATCTCAAGTTAACATGTAAAATGTTTATCTTGTTTCCCTTACTGGGCCTTCTGCTCACCCTTTCTTTTGATGTATGTCCCCAGGTTATGAGATGCATAATGAACATAGGATGAACTAAGGAGAAGCCTTTCAAGTGTTTAAGAAGAATGATTTTTTTGTTGTTTCATGTTTTAAGTTCCTGGTTTCCAAGACACTAAACCATAAAGATCCTAGATTTTGTAAAATGTAAATGAAAGTTTATGTAATAAAAAGGCGGGATGTTATAGTTGGTATCAAAGGATGGTTTAGTTATTTGTGGAAATTAGGATATGAAAACTTTAGGAAGAAGCCTATAGAAAAGTTAAAATATAGGAAATCTTCCTGGTACTTTGGTGAGTATTGAGTAAGGGGTTGCCAAGAAAATACATCCCTGTCTGGATACGAGCAGGTAGAGGTGGCTCTGGCATAGATGTACATAGGGGTAAAACCCGAAAACACCGCTTTGAGCTGGACTCGAACGGGAACTGGTACACGACAACGGGCCTTGCTGCACTCTTAGTTACGACACTCCCGGGGGATATGCTTTGTTAAATTCATAAGCTTAGTATGAACCATTATTAAAGGAACAAAGATAAAATAAAATGAAGATTCACATAAGAATATATGATCATGGATAACCTAGATGGGAACCTATGGGATCACAAGTTAGGGTATACATTTCAACTACAAGTTATCCTTATATGCTTTAAGTTTCTTTTCATGATTATTGGCTAAGTATTTAAGCCCCTAATTAAAGTTTCTTTTCTTAGTTAATGGCGGGAAATGGAAGAGCATGTCTCAACAACCAATGTGATAGGAAATGCTACGATTACCGTACTATTATGACAGAGATGATTAGGGGATTAAAATATGATTTTGTTTTGGAAGACGTTTACTATTTTCGGGACCCTATATGATCGAGGTAAATAGATTACAACGGTATTTTCATTGAGGACTAAGGTTGACTTATATTTGAAGAATTGATGAATTTAAGGTGGACTTATAGAAATTTAGGTTACTTATGGGAATAACTAACCTATCTTGGGTTAAATATGTTTAGGTTAGATACTTTTGTTATAAGATGTTAGGAGTGGTTGATGTTGTTTGGAGATGAACAATGACATTTTGGAAGACTATGTTATCAAATCCTTCTTGTATTTGGGTTTCAATCTTAGTTTGGTTTATTTTGAGGAATTTTAAGGACCGTTATTTATGGAATGGACTAGGATGAACTTTGGGTAGTACCATGGAACTTTGAAGATTTAAAAGTAGTTTCCATTCCTATGGGATTCATTCTTTTTTTGAAGAGTTGTTTTACCTTAACCTTTCAGTTTTTGGGATAATTTTTAAAGATAAAAGAAATAGGTAGTTAATATTTTGTGGATTATGTGATTCTCTAGAAGATGATTCTTGTGTATTGATGAGACCAAGTAGTTTTGAATGCTCATAGTTTAGAGAAAAGATTAGTTTTGGGTAGAAACTTATTAAAGGATGAAACTCTACATGAAGGTAGATATATTTCCTTATGTTTTTGTTCTATGTTGTAAATGAATTCCTCAAAGTTATGAAAAGGAATGTAAAACAAAAACGTTGTTGGTTTACGTTTCCTACTAGGTAATCAAAGACCACTTGCACACATAATAATTTTGGGATTTTATGGTGGTTAACTTCCTCCTAATCATGTTTTCTATCACTCTTCTTTAGGACATGACCCTTTGTTTTCTCCTCCATGTCCATGTTTCCTACATGTAATCCTTGTTTGAGTAAACTCGGGTGGCCTTTGTACTTCCTTTTCTCTCGTTTAAAGTAATGGTGTCACGGACTCTTTTTCTGATGTGGGACTTTCAATGAAATTTCAAAATACAATTTTCTTAAAATTGTGAGGACGCAATTTCTTAAGGGGGGAAGATTGTAACGGCCCGAAATTTTGAATAAATCTTGTTTCCTAATTTCATGTGTTATTTTATTTCATTTTTATACTCAAAAAAAATGTTTTATTTTATAAACATGATTATAATTAAAATGAGACCATTGGGTTCTGACTGTTATATGACCATCGGTCAATATGACCGCTGTGAACAAAATGTTTTGATTATTGTCTCTAAATACAAGTAATCTTGGTTAATTATTATAGAAAGAAGATTCGATGGCCTCACCTAGTAGTCTTGGACCGATTGAATCCCATCTAACAGAACTTGGGAAGGAGGTAGCACCATTGGGCTTTGCTCTGGACCAAACCCAAGCCGAACTTCATCGTGTGAAGCTAGAACGGAATCTCCTTCGCGAGAAGTTCAAACTGATTGAAATTACTACTCGGGCAATATTGGCCGAGCCTCCCTCGGACTCTCTCACCTTAGCACACCTTAAACTTAGGTCCTATGCTGGTGTGATAAGAGGATATGTAAGGAGACCGTAACTACCTTGTGTAATACTTTGTTTTATATAAAAATTGGGATTTCTTCTTATGATGATGTTTATGAATTTTCAAAGGACCGGATAAATATAGTATGCAGATTTTTGATGAATTTTAGAAAAAGGATATTTTAAAAATGTTTATGTAAACCTTAAATAATTAAAAATGTGTAATGATTTTCAAAAAATGGTCTTCTACAATTATGTTCAGTACAAAATTTGGAGTCTAATAAGATCAACTTGATTTTTGATGAATAGTAAATTATGAATAGTGATTTTATGATTAGGATTAGTAATATGACCAAATGGATTAGTAATCTCACTTAAAAAAAGTTTTAAAATAATGTAGGCACCTTGATTAAGTAATGTGATTCAATAAAATGGTTAAATAACAGTTTCATAAATTATTATTCAAGTATTAGTTTTTTCGGGTGAATAGTGTTTTTTAATTAAAAATTTAATTAAAAATATTTAGAAAATTATTTTTATAAAAATGACTTCATTTTTGAACTCAGAGCATCGATATTATGTTATGGTAATTTTTGGTTATTTTTTTGAAAAAAACGAATTTTCGATTAATAGTGTTTTTATTTAAAAATTAAATTAAAATTATTTAGGAAATTATTTTTATAAAATGGAGTTCATAAATGTATTTATAGCATCGATATTTGGTTAAGGTTAAATTTTGGGATTATTCTGAGAAAGTTGAATTTTTGATGAATAGTGAAAATATAGTTTTTAAGTTACGGGTGTTTAATGAAATCATTAAATGATGTATTAAGTATATATTAAATATGGTCAAAATATGAATAGTAAGATAAGGTATGAGGTGTCCCAAGTGGCCAATACCATGGGAAAATACCATGGGCAAGCCCATGGTTTTGCCAAAACCACTAGTGAGGTGTCCCTTGGCCATTACTGCCTTGTCCCCTCACTTTCCCTATAAATACCCACCCTTTCCTCCTTTAGTTTCCACTCCCAACTCTCCCCCAACGATGTTATCGTCTCCTTACATCCCAAGGATTCCTCCCAAGGTGCCCCCAAGCCCTCAAGGTCCAAAACATTGAGTTTCAAGAGTCACGTTTTAAGGTAAGGGATCTGACCCCTCTCTTTCTTTTAATGTAATCTCTTTTATGGCATTCCTTTTATGCTCCATGTTCTTATGTGAGTGGATGTTATTTTATATTACTCTTACTGCCCCTTTCATGTTTATAGGATGAGAGATCCCCTCTTACTCTCATCATTTCGTTTTATGAATGTTTAAGTGACGCTGTTTGGCTGCCGAATGTTTAAGTGATTCTTTCACCCTTCTCATTTTTCAAGTTCGATTTTCATGTCAAATCTTTCAAGTTACTTTTTATTATGTTGGGGTATGACATCTATATATATCATACTGATCTCTTATGATCATATGATTGAGAGACCCTATTTTATTTGTTCGATTCATTTTTTTTTGAAGTTTAAGTGACGCCGTTAGGCTGCCGAGTTTTCATAAGAGAAATCAAATTTTTGTCTTCCTTCCATGTTTTTCATTTCAAATGGTATGTCCTTAAAATTGCATCCCCATGTCCATATATCCTTCTTATTCTATCCTTATACATTTTTATGGGTCAATTTTGATTGTTCGACCCATGTTCCCTCTCTTTTCAAAGTTTTCTAAAACCCTGTAACATAGCCGTTATGCTGCAGATTTTTCGTCTCAAAATGCCTCTCTTTTCTCAAAATTAATATATGTTATAAAGTGAATAATCAAAGCTCCTATTTCTACAGGGGTATTAACATATATATGAAAATGTTCTATTTTAAATTCTGGGATTTACATACATGATACCCGCTTTCCCTTTCCCTGGGTTTAAAGTAATGTAAAGATCGTGTCTTTAAAGCAGTTTTTAAAACGTTGTGATTATGAAATGAAACCCTTTTATTTTATGCTATATGGGTTATTTATGAAATGTTTGATGATGATATATGTGGCTCACATGATAATAAAGGAAAATTTAAGGGTGCGCCCTGATAGCGCTCCAATGAATTGGGTAAAGACTTAATCTCTAGAGATGACCATTTTAACGACGCCTTGGTGAATAACCTTGGTAATTTTTAACGACACCTTGGGGATGGACCTTGGTGAAATGAAATGATTGTCAATATTAAATGTTTCAGCCACATCTTCAAGTTATGAAAAATGTTATTTTTATTATGATGTATCTCATGATTTATTTCTCATGCCTTAAAGATCTTTTCATGTTCTTGGTGAAGTATCTCAAGTTCACATGTAAAATGTTTCTCTTGTTTCCCTTACTGGGCTTTCTGCTCACCCTTTCTTTTGATGTATGTCCCCAGGTTATGAGATTCATAATGAACATAGGATGAACTAAGGAGAAGCCTTTCAAGTGTTTAAGAAGAATGTTTTTTTTGTTTCATGTTTTAAGTTCCTGGTTTCCAAGTCACTAAACCTTAAAGATCCTAGATTTTGTAAAATGTAAATGAATGTTTATGTGATAAAAAGGCGGGATGTTATATATACTTCATAGGCTTCCTCACCAGATAGAAGACTCATGTAACCAACTCAAGCCAATCCTCTACTGCCTAAGGGTCAGTCTCTCTCCTGAACTAGGAGTTCTCTGTCTCAGCCACTTTTGTAAGACACTACACCTTCCTAAAGCCTCTATTAGTAGATCTGACTAAAACTTCTAACCAATGGGTAGTCACAATGCTAGTTCACATCCTAGAGGGGCCATCACTAGTACCAGTATCCATACTGATTCCTCATTACTGGGAATATCATCCCCGTTGTCATACACTAGAATCTCCACTGGATGTCATCATGGAAACAACCTAGAATATATCATGTTGAACAATGGTCAATATGTTATACCTAGTGAGCTGACTCAACATTTACATGAGGAAACACTAAAAATCATATATTATTCATGAAAAAGTGGTTTCATGTACCGAGTGAAATAAACCGAATTCATGGGCATGGTGTATTGATACGTCGGCCGCCACCCCATAAATGGACTCCCCTTTTCTGAAATTTAAACAAATACATTCAAGATTGTTTCCCCAAAAGAAATCTATTGACCCTCATTCATTATGTTAGAACCAACCACCTCATATAACAATTTTTCAACAACAATACCTTGAGGCACATTCATCGACTACCCTAAGCCTTCCACCCAAAGGACAAGGGCTGGAGACTATCACTAATGTATTTATCCTACAAGTGGGGGGAATTTTTTTTGTACTTTTCCAAACACATACTCTCAACCCCAGCCTGAAACGCGGAATATGAAAATAAAAATTCCACTAATAAGTCCACTTAATGTAGAATAACAAGATATAAAAAACGGGGCATAATAAAAACAAAAAAAAAGACAATCTATAAACAACGGAGTACATGGTCACTAATACTCTATCCACAAAAAACCATTCTGAAATTGTAGGAGTGGAGTAGCTTCCATATGTGTTAAGAGTACACCTCACCTAAATGATCTTATAGGTAACCACATAGTCTTATACAACCTTGGACTCTATCGGAGCAATTTTCTTATGCATATGAAATGACACATATAGGCGATGACCGTGTGGGGGTGAGTAAAACAATACTCTGTAGGTATCCCATACCACCAGGAAAGACCACATAGGAAATCTACACACTATGAGTTTTCAGCTCACAAATAAATTACCTAATGTCTAGAATGAATGGGTTTTAGTCATAAAGATGGTCGTCTTGTACTATTGTGGTACACAACACTAATGAGTCATTGAGGTCTATTAGGCAACTCAGGTCTAATCTTCTTCGATGCCACTGAAATCCAATTAGCTACCTAGACATAGAGGTTTACTATTCTTCTAGGCCACTGAGCTCCGATTTTATTTTGGGACACTAAGGTCCACTCAGATACAATTCCACAGAGGTCCACTCGGCACCCAAGAAACTAATGTCCTCTCAACTCTTGTTCAACTAAGGTATTCTCATTGTGAGTCCAATGAGGTTTTCTCGTCTATCGGGCTACTTAGGTTCCCTCGACTTCTGAGCCACTGAGTTCCACTTGTAACATTCTTTTTATCACAGCCAACCAAAATATTTCCACCTTTAGAATGCTTGTTTCATGAAAAATATAGTCTTCAATCCATAGGTAATAAGTCAACATCAAGAGAAACTACCATAGAGTATGTAAAAAAGAAACGCCTCATTGTGAGGGTCCTAATGCTGCACATGTCTCATTAATCAGACATACAGTTTAAAATAAATGGGTAATTTAGGGAATAAGGGGTCCACTAGACTATGGAAAGAACATGTTAGTGATTCCACAACCATGTTGAAGCTCCACCAATGGTGGTTCACAGTCATCCATAACGGTCTAACGTGGGCCGGACATCCTACCCAA
Organism: Viscum album; assembly: GCA_963277665.1. Taxonomy (NCBI): domain Eukaryota; kingdom Viridiplantae; phylum Streptophyta; class Magnoliopsida; order Santalales; family Viscaceae; genus Viscum; species Viscum album. The sequence continues at coordinate 1,210,938,220 of OY728148.1, forward strand.
GTCTGACCCGATACTCCAGGTTTGAACTGACCCCCCAGATCCAACCCGATATGCCAGGTCACCAAGTTTCACCCTAATTGGGCTAGGCAAATGATTTCCTGCTCTTCCCACATGGATGGGGGATGGATCATCCACCACGGAGGTGACAAACCATAGTGTATGTCCCATGTTAGGTGTCCATCTTGGCCAGTCATTGTTTTGAATGTGGTCTGTGGCTTGAGTCGCAGGTCTTGGTCACCACCATTGTTTAATTATGTGGCATTATCCACACGGACTACTATGTTGACAAGACTATTGCAACCGCTGCGGCCCACTACCTCTACTATCCAGCATGTGTCCACTACCATCAAATTTTCAATCCTTTTTTATGACACATGTCATGATCTTTTGGTTCGTTCTTCGATCTGGAAGGGGTTCTGTGATCCTCAGAAAAAATATTCATCACTTAGGGTTTGAATCCATGTTGTGTCCCATTTTCTGTGTGAATCTATTTTCATTCAATATCTCTTTCACTTACTCAATCTGATCACCATTATTGTCTTCACACCTCCATCGTACTGTGTCCATCCCAGATCTTTGATGTCAAATTGTTGTTCTAAGAAATTATTGTGCAATGATTGAACGTTATTCAGCCCATGAAGAACGTGAAGAACACCCAGGTCAATGTGGAGCGGAAACCCAAAAAATATTTCGAGGTACGAACCTCCACTATCGTTCATCAAAGTTTTTATCTTCTCTTGTTAAATGGTTCAAGAATGAAATTAAAATAGAAACTCAATTTCCCAAAAAACATCCCACTGTCAGGATTCTCCCATTAAAATGATCAAACAACGGGTCTAATTATTAATGGGTCGATCTACATACATAAATAATATTCATGAAAGGGTAAAGAAAAGAGAAATTACAACCCTTACCTCAAATTTGTATCATTTGATGTCCTAGATCTCATCTCTATCGTTCGTCATTCCTTGATCTGATACATATCGTTGTTGTTGGTGATTATTCTAAGGATGAAAGAATTAAGGGGGAATGTTGCTCATCATTTTGGTAAATTTGTCGACCATTGCTCACCACCACCTAACTCAATGTTCATAGTAACTCGATTCTGCCAAACACCCCATATTATATTAACCCATTAAATGGGGAAAATGTGTTTTAGCATTTTGGTTATGTTGTTTCAGTTATGAACATCATTTAAATTATTCAACAATGAATTTCAAAATTCAAATAAAATAATCTGAATGCTTATTTTAATTTCCCCTAAGTAATATTATTTTTATTAACATTTCTATAAGATCCAAAAAAAACTTCTTCCTCGACCCATGTCAGTCGAGGTTATGTCATCTCTTAAGTAATGTCATCATTACAGAGGCAACAATGCCCTCATATTTTTAATCCTAACACTTGTTTAGAGGTATTAAAAACCACTCATGTTGTCTATTTTAAATAAACGTAAATATAGTTCAAACAATTATTATGGGTTCACTAGGATTCAGAATCTATTGTTTTTTGAGCTCTATCTATTGAAATAATCCCATATATTTTTAAAATTTTACAAGGAATTTCTCGTTAATTATATGATAATGATGTGTTCAGTAGAGTGAAAACCCTTATAGATAATAATATTTTTTGAGTGAAGAGGGAACACATCCAGAATATTTCCTTCATGTATTAGATTATTTCATTGAAATTTTCCCTGAATAATTTTTATGGTTTCCTTTTGAGAGGGATTTGGAGTTTAATATTGATAAATTTAATAAGAAAAAACATGTATCTATCCCATATTATGGTATAGATTTTAAAGAGCTTCATGAACTCAAGAGGCAATTTCAGGACCTAGAGTATAATTTTTTTATATTACCTAATAATTTTCTTTGATGTTCTCTTGAGATTTTCTCTAGAAGGGAAATGAGACCCTCAGGTTTTTCCTGTATTATTGAAAGGTTAATCATATAATGGTTATAGAATATTATGGATTACTCTACATAGATGACCTTTTTGACCATCTCTAAGTACATTTGGCCCTGTATAATATTAATTAATGGTTGGGAAATCATTATATATGAGTTTGACTTCTACATACATCATACACACCATTATAATGTGGGTGGGACTGTTTAGAGTAGTTTTTAATGATGTCTAGTCTCATAAAACATCATTTAATTTCCATGCCACTTATTTATTAATTTTTAGAATCATATTTAGATATATCAATGTTTTGTTATACTATATGTAATAATTCTTAACATCGTGATATAATATTTAATAAACTAAGAGAGGATAGGTAGTAAGAAATACTCAAAAAAAATTCAATTATAATTCAATTAATCTAACTTCTAAGGTCACAACAGCTTAGAGGCATGAGTACCTATTTACGAATAGATTTGGAGAGGTGTGGTTTATTAGGAGAATCATATGAACACTATTTATATATAAAGTTTCAGGGGGACTGATTCGTATTATATGTTCTCTATTCTATAATTTTCTTGTCTAGAAACATCACTTACATTTCTGAAGAAATGGGGATCATATTTATATTTCTTGAAAATTTTAATTAATCAATTTAGTAATTGAAAATTATGATTGTATGTAGAATAAATCCCAATTTTACTTATGACTGGTAAATGATATATGAATTATTGTGATATTTGAGGCATTAGGTTGGGAAATATTTTTGTACATGGATATCATGTCATGGTATATGGATCTCACCATTATAGACCTCATGATTATAATTACATGAAATATGATCTCAAGCTAGGAATAGTTATTCAAGCCTTGAAATGTTAGAGGGAATACATATTGGTAGAACTATTTGTATTAGAAATTGAACAAAAAACACTTAAATACATATTAAATAATAATAATTAAATCTTAAACATTGAAAATGTGTTTAATACTTAAAGTCATTGGATTTTGAATTTACTATATGGCTGGGAAAGGTAATAATGTGGTAGATTATCTGAGTAGGAATAATAAGGCACAAGCAGTTTAGAAGGACAATAGTGAATTGTAGATAATGAACGTATTTGTTTACTTGAATTCCGAAATATGAGAGTTTTATGAGTTGACTATTCCTATGGGTATTGTATGTGACCTCTTTACTACTATATTTAGTTATGATGTGTGAAGTTTTTGATCTTTATGGATTAATCCTATAATAGAGTGTATTAGGTGAGGGTTGGCCAACTGTTTGTGTCCTAGATGAGAATGAGATCTTATTAATTTATTGGAGAATTTGGGTTCTCATGTAAATATGAGAAGAAGTGATGATATATTCTCATATATCTGTCTTGGTAACAAATATAGGTCCCATAAAGTTGTACCATGGCTTATGCCACCAATAATGTTGGACTGGTATGAAGAGAGTGATATTGGTGTTTATTACTCACTATTACACTTGTCAACTAGTGAAGGAGGAACATTAACAACTTGTTGGGATTTTACAACCATTTACAATTACGTAATGGAAATGTGTTAACATCACATTGGATTTCATTGTGGTATTTCCAAAGTACCATTGAGTTAGTGAGGAAGTATGGGTTATGAATGATAGGTATATAAATTTTTCTTGTGTCTTTCTAATTTGGGATACCTTCTTAGTGGGTGTAATAGGAAGTCTATATATCAAGGAGATCATATTCCTTCATGATGTTCCACATTCCATGATTTCATAAAAGGGAACACATTTCACATCCTAGTTCTACTAGTGGTTGCAAAAGTATTTGTTTTCAGAAGAGATTCTCTATACATCCTATCACCCTCTAACTAACGTACAATCTGATCAATCAATTCTTGATTTATGGGACCTTACATAAACATGAATCCTTGATTGAAGGTATTCTTGGGAGAATTATTTTACTACTTAATAATTTTAGAATAATAATATCTGAAAATAATCTTTAAATATGGATCCATATGGGGCCCTACATGTAGTCTGTATAGTTCACCCCTATAGAGGAGAATGGAATTTTGGGATGCAATAATTAGAAACAATCACATTCAAGTGACCTTAAAAAGGTTACAACATATCATGAAACATATATCTAATGATCTGTATTTCATGTATACTTATTTTGATTAACATATAATACCTATAGAGTTGGATGTCAATGATCAATTTTTATGGTATGTCTTGTCAAGACCAGGGCATCATCAAATTTAGAGATATGGTAAACTCAAACCTATTTCCATCGAAACTTTCGATATTTTGGAGTGGGTCAGATCGATGGACTATCAAATAACACTTCCTCATAGTTACATATCCATGCATGAGGTGTTACATGTTTCTTACTTACCTCTTAATCATTCAGTACCATATCATGTTCTTCAGCCTGAGGTGGTTTAGATGGAGGCTGGTGATTCATTTAAGGTATATCCAATATGAATGATCGATCGGAGAATGTACGATCACCTTTGTAGGATAGACCATATATAAATGGTTCTATGTAAGAAATACCATTTGATTGATTATTCCTTGGAGTGAGTAGCTAAAATGCATTTATAGTGGTCAAAACTATTCTGAATTGAAGCTTTTCCACACACAAAAGGGAAACTCAACAAAAAAAAATTATGAGGGGGATGTTATAAGATCTCGTTTTTTCTATGTAGTTCATATTACACAAAATTGATTTTTAAATGATTATTTACATTCAATTGAATGTTTATAAAGGATTATGGGATAATTTATAAGTGTTAGGGAACACTAAGGAGCCCGATGCTTTGGTTTTTGAAGGAAACATATTAGGAATATGGTTAGGACGTAGTTTGTGAAAACCATGAACCTCTACCATGTGCGATATAACTGGTGACACGTTATTAGTATAACCATGCATGTTATCCCACATGAATTTTTAAAAAAACTACATAAATTTTGTATATAGGGATTTCATATTGTTTTGATGGTTTGTCAAGCTATGAGACAACCACAACCTGCGGTGTTCCATATTGACAAAGGTGGGGTTCGGTTGGCCCATAGTCTGGAAGACCATGATGAAAAACCAACCACCTTAAAAAATAATAGAAATTATCATTTTATCTAGGAAAAGATTAATAAAATTTCTGTTAATTTATTTTTCTTTCCACACATTGAACCCCCCCCCCCCCAACCACCCCCCATGGTTGAGGTATCCTCCATCTCCCTTCTGAGGTTTTTAAAGATATTTTCCATATGACATCAGAATCACTCTCTATTAGTCATGTTGAATCTACCACATTATTCATTCCATCCTCCTTCATTATTTTTTCAATTTATATTAAATTATATGTTGTTAAATTCTTGAAACCTATATGCCATATTTTCATTTTATTTGTCAATTTCAACAATTTCTCCCATTATTTCGTGGATTTAAGGAATAAAATAGATGAGGTGTTGACTAATATTCTATGGTTGGTGGTGTAATAAAATTACCTAAATAATTTTATATTTATAACCCATGTTTTTGTTCTTTATGTTGGACCCTTTATGCATTTCAATAACATAATAGAGTAAATAAGAAATACTCCCATATATTGTTATTATTTGTGGTTGTTTTCTACCACGACAAGAACCACCCTGTGGTTGTTTCTATTACGTACTCTAAAGATAAATAAATGGTGGTATAAACTAAAGCCACATTTTAATGGTATTCAGTTTATTCTATATTGAAATGGTTCAAGTGAATTAAAGGAAATGGAAAAAAGATAACACGATTTACCATTCCATTTTTTGAATTACGAGTGATGTCCATGGATAAATGTGATTAAATAAATTATGAGTTTTCCTTGTATACATATTATAGACATAATTGTGATAATTAATGAGGTAAATATTTATTGTCATTATCTATTGACACTGATGGTTTCGAAATAGTTAAGGGAATTGTTTTCATGATGCTTCATGATTACTTTATGTTTTATGTTTAACATTATGTTTCACATAATTTGATGAGATGTCAAAGATATATTTCACATATGTTTATAATCCATTGAAAATTATTTTTACAAAAATTACTAACATATTGGAAAATATTTTTGATGATCCCTTGGTTTGGATGTTAATCATGATGACTTACATCATCTATTTGGGATTTTTTCAGAACTGATGTTCATATCCCCAAAAAAAAATTTGGATAATTCCCAAACATATATTATGATAATAGTATTGCTACATGAGTATTCCTTGGCCATACCCCTCATTATTGGATAACAATACATATTCATATATACATATGTGGTGATACATGTTACGAAAAGACCCAGGTTAGGCAAAAACTGATAGTGTTAGATGAGTGCCTTTGAGAAACATAAGTATGTTGGGTTTAGATTTTTTTTAAAAATTACATTGTTATATATAAACACCAATATATTATATATTGAAGATTGAATCATGCAAAAAACCATTGGTTTTCCTCTATTGAGTTTATCCCACACTGTGTTCTGGTTACCGATAGGTACCCGGATATACCTCATTGATGGAGGTTTGGACAATGGGAAGAACCCCACCTTATATGATTGATTTAATATTCAATAATGGATTATGGTAGAATATGAGTGTGATAGTGACTCGAATGTCAATAAAAATATATTTTGGTCATTTTTTCATTTTTTATAGCATGTTGAATATACTAGCAACCATTTCTTCTATTTTTATACCTTTTTTTGTATCATCAAGAAGTGAAATTATATTTCATATGACTGTAGATATAATTATGGATATTTATTATTATAATAGAATTATTCTTCCATCTCTTCATCTATATCATTATCATTGATTTATCTATATTTCACATATGTGATTCACATTGATAGAGAGGGTATGGTCTCTTCACTGTACTATCATAGACCCTCACTACTAGTCGATTGCCTATGGAATATGAGGAAGTGTTCTCAATTCCATGTCTCCATCCATAATGGAAACATATTCATTAAAAATTCATAATATTTAAGAACAATTACAATGGAGAATAGATTAAATTATACTAGATAGGTCTAAGGGTAGATCTCAACTTGAGTCATTGTATGTTCATTGTGCATATCTGACTTATCTTTTTTTATATCCACATAGAATATTTTATTTATATATAAATACTTTGAATCATTATGGTTCATAATTTCATGGTGTGTTAATGGGTATATTTTAACCCACGCTAGCAAGGGCTCCTCTTATACGTTCAATGTATTATCTAGATGATGATAATTTTAACATAGTCTTACATGGACTAGGAATAGCTGGAGATTGGTTTGTATAAATTTACCATAGACATATTATAGAGTTATTTTTGGTTGGAGTTTCTATTTTTTTAGTTGGGCAGTATCAATTAGATTTATGGTGGAATTTTATTTGTCTTTTATTATCCTCTTTCTCTCTTTAGTCATACTATGATGTGGGACTAAATGTTATGAATCAATTTAGAGTATAAATAATTTATATTTATACATTCTAATAGTAATTATATATTTGTGTTTGTACAAGTTCATTAAACTAAGACCTATTTTTTGAGTATTATTTGTACTTTGTGATAGTTACAATACCTTTATGAATAGATGGTGGGATTGAGGAGTCACTCTGAATTTACGTCCATATAATTGATCCCTTGAGTTTTAGGACTTTATTTAATAGTATTAGAGCCAATGTAATGTGAGGACCATAGTTAAGAGATATTCTACATGTAAGGATTTGTATTGGAACTATGGATATTTTATTAATGTTTTTAGTTTTGGCTCTGAGTTTTGGAAACTAAATGATGGTGTGGTTGCCAAAATATCAATTAAGGAGGATGCTGATAAAAATATTTTTAACTCAGTACCTATCAGAAGTTATTATAGGGAAAAAATTCATACATATATCATATAGTAATGAGTTATGGTTTTCATATCCTTATTTAGTAAATTCCACAGATATTATCTTTTGACCATGGTGTATCATAACTATTATTGGAAACCACCATGAAGATAAATTACTAGTGTTTTATAGAAGTATTTTTATGATGATCCAAAAAGTGATTGAAACTCAATCAATGTTAAAGAATTGGATGCTGTTCTCCCAACCTACTAGGAAGATGGTTATTTTTTTCATGTACCAACAAATGACCCACATAGTATGATCACACATCATGAGTTCTAGGGATAGAGACCACTTAGGTTTTAAGGTGAGATAGACCACAAGGTTGAAGAGGACATGCTCATGGATATTGAGTGGATTTTCTTCTTTTTAAGAACCCATTATTAACATATGGTTGTCCTGGGGGCAAGCATTTTCTATGGACCATGTGGGAAGTGGTGGTGATTGAATATATAGACACATGATAAGGAGAATTTTTCTTTCATAGTGTTTGAGGTAATTTTTAAAGATGAGTTTTTTTTCTAGAAATACAGGTGGAAGTACATATGTTTTAGATTTGAGAACCCCATCTTGGGATCATGATATTCACATAGTATAGGTAGACGTTCAATAACCTCTAATGTTATTCCAAAGATATTGTTCATGATATATACATTTGATCATAGACCATTGAGTATAGTTTTCATAGATTTATATGATATGGAGTAGTATATTTTTTCTTCTATTTTTATACTAGGGTTATAAATAATATCATTGTTGTTTATAAATTCATGTAAGAGTATTTTTTGACCATTGCTTCTGGAATTGGGATCCTTGGAACTGAGACCTCAATAGTTAGTGGTTTATGTTAGAATCAAAGATCCACATGTGTGTGGATAATATACTGGTAGATTCTTGATAGAGGATATTCATATCAAAGCTCTTAGGGAGATTCCTTTCAGGTATGGGAGAGGTAGTTCTTCAACTGTGATGGGTGTTGAAAATAAAAAGGGAATACTAGAATAGATATATAGTGTATTGGTAGACAATAAATTGGTGAAAATGGAAGAATTGGCTACCTGATCGGGGTATTTTTTGGGAGTTAGACGTGGAATATGGTACGAAATAACAATGGGATGTGGCAGATCATATGACTTGTTTCCACCACCACCATGTTCTCCACAAATGCCACATGGAGCTGGTGGTCAGGGATGTGGAAAACTACATACACTAGAGGATTACAACTGAGAGTCTCTAGGTATAATATATGTCCTCTATACATTATATTTAGTTTTTATATTCATAATCATGATCCAATAATTAAATTCCACAACCTTTGTTTGATTCACAGATATTCTAGTGGATACATTATCTAAACCATTGTGATTAAAGACTCATACTAGGGAAGATTTAATGATCACGCACTTATAACAATATTATGACCTGACCCTTTAAAAAGTTAGATTCTTAAAGGATATAATTATAGTTATGATAATTCCTTATGATGTTATTCAATGAATGGAATGGATCTCAAATGTCTATATTAATATTTAATTTTACAAATGGATGATGTGTTTACCTTAGGTTAATGGGATGATATTTTCATTCGTTGGGGCGAAGAAAACATAAAAAAGCATGATGGTACTACAACTATGAGGATACAATTGATTTATAATCTATTTTAATTAATGTTCCTTGGAGAATTAGATTATATGATCTTTGAATAACCAAACGTTGTGGAGGAGAATGAATAAGTCTTTCATATAGATGTTCTGGGATTTCTTCCCCAATAATGATTCATTTTAATTATAGGAATGCACCTAAGGACTACCACAATATCATGTCTAGCATATTGGATGTCTTATGTAGATTTGTGAGAGGTGATTTTGTTGTTGGTGGATCTGTAGAAGAATATATTTTTTAGAATTTATTATTTTTTACTTAGGATTATCATTGTTTTTATCCAGGATATATTTTTGTAACTTGAGGTATAGTGTGGTATTCCATACCCGGAAATCAGTAAATATAAATAATAAATATTCACTTTCATCGATAGATGACTTCGTCATCCTCTTAAAAGGTTCAAAGTGGTTCTTAATGTTTGACCATAGGTCAAGTTATCTCAAAATCTCTGTTCAAGATTTTGATACACTAAAGGTGATATTATCATTCCTCTATGGCATTTATTTGTAACATCCATGATTTTTGAGTTGGGTCAAAAATCTTCATTATTTGAAAATTTCTATTCATGGATATGTTACTTTTTTTTCATTGATCGAAAATCAATTCCCAGAGTTATATCATCCTTAAATGGTGTTTTTGAGTTTTCATAGATTCTAGGAGAGTTCCTACTATGTTAGGAAGTCTACAAAGAGTTTAAGTGGATAGAAGGTATAGAATTCATGAAATTGGTGTAGGCATATGGTTTAGGGGAAACCATGAGAGTGGTGGAAAATGGTTGTGTAGACTCATTTGTAGTGTTTAAGAGAGTTGTGAATGGTATTTCAAACAATGTGGGTGGCCATGAGGGAGGGCATCCATAGGAAATGGATTCCTCACAATTGATTTTCTATTGATGAAAACTATGACGGTACATCGTGTGGCCCATTAAATTAGTCAAATTAACATTTTTTTCTTATTATCATATTTTCCCCCTTCCTACCTGTCTTCCTATCTTTATCAGTCTCATGCACAGTAGGGAGTGCCCCTCCCGTAATTTGGAGGATTTTGATCCATCCCCTCTATCTGACCTCTGTTCATTTATCCTTAAAATGATATGTATCTTTTGGGTTAGTCTAACCCTATGCATCTACCTTCTTATTTGTACTTTTTTCTTGAGGACTATTTTTCCCATCTGAAAAAAAATCATGTTTTAATATGGAAACTCATATCTATGACAATCGGCTTAAAATTTATATCTGTATCAGACGTGCCTACCCCTACAAGTTTATGGTATGTAATTAATAACTTGTTTTTATTTTTCAAGGAATTTTGGGGGTTCCAGATTTTTAGAGGAATGGGGAGTATTGATAGGGGTCTTGTAATATAATGTCAAAATATTTTCAAATAATGTGGGATGTCATGAGAATGCCCAATTCCCTTTATTCTTGATAGAGGCTAGGTTACATGTCATTTCTCCTTAGAAAACATTTTTCATGGGTTAAAAATTTGGTTTTAATTGATTTTCTTATTTTAGCCGGTCCATTTAAATTTTTAATGCTTGATTAATCTTGTTATGGGTATTAAATACCTCTATTCAACTGTGTTAGAGCATATAGCTTGTGAAATTAAACCTATTTAAATGGATTTGTTGAATAATGTTTTTTAATTTGATTTATATATATGTAATTCTTGAGATTATATATACTAAGATCCCCAGGGTTGTGATTGTATGGATCCATGATTGGGATGTAATTCCAAAGAAGATTGAGTGAGGCTAATTAGTGGTTAGGTTTTTCTTGGGTTTAATTGAGTGGTTTTGACCATTGGATTGGTCGTCATGGACATCAGATTGAGGTTATGAGACCACCAGGTTGGAAAAGGCATGTGATAGAGGAATGGAACGACCATCAGATTTGAGTGACCTAGTCACACGGGCATGTGGTTCTTTGGATGGTGTGGATTAGGTATTTACATGGTGATTTCCTCTCACCTATGATGGTCAATGTGATAATTGAGTTTTGTGAACATAGGTTGACTCTGTAATGGGGATGTTTTTACCACTTGTTTTCATAGAGCACCTCGATAGTTGTGGCATAGTTATCTATTTTTTGGGGGAGCTTTCCCAAGAAATACATGTCAATGGTAAGGAGCCTTCGGTTGATAGTGATGAGGATATCGGGTTGGGAGGTGAGGCTCGTCATACATGAGGCCATAGGTCGGGATATTTATTTGAGCACATATATCATAGTTCCTCCATTTTTAATTCAATGGGCTACCATGAGATTTGAGTAAGGGGTCTACTAGATCGGGAAACTATTTTTTGGGAATTCCTTTGGGACGATGGTACTTTGAGACATGAGGTATCAGGAGGAACATGGGGTTAGGATATTTGATAGAGGTGGAACCTGAGGGTTCACCATGAATTTTTGACTACAGGGGTACATTGGTCCATGGTCCAAAGAACTCTCTTTGATTAGGTGATTCTGATGTTGTCCAATGTAGGTCAAACACAGTAGTGGTTGTTTATAACCATTGGAGGTTGTGTTTATTTATTACATCGTACTGTTTACTTCTCAGAGATATTAATATTTTCTTAAAAACTTATACTAGGTACACACCATTGGGTGTTATCCTACTGAGATTAGTCTCACACCTAGCACCAATCCTATGAGAAATTTTTATACATTATGGATATATGTACATGTAATGTGTCAGCCTTAGAAGATAAAGCATATTATAATTTTTTGTGGAGATTCGCATGGTCCTCGAGTACATTCCTAGATGGAGTTTATGCTTATTTTTTATTTTTTTAGTAGGCTTATTTCACTTGTAGATATAGTTTTTAGCCATATTCACCCTTCTATGTTTTCATGTATGACCTACTATGGATGAATGCCTTGTTGGTTTTAATATTGGTTACAATTGGTGTTTGGAATGAAGATATTGTTACATTCCACTGCTATTTATGTTTCTCTATCATTTATGCTCTTTATTGATATTGTATGTGATTCCACTATACGGTTTTCGTTCATGTATACAATGTCATTTATTTTTTCTTCATGATGTCTTCTTATGCATAGAATAGTATATTATCTTTTTTCAGAGGGTAAAACATCCCCACTATACCTTTTTACAACTTCGATACCAGTTAACATCTTTCTGAATTCGAGGAGGTGGACCTAAGGCTAGTTGAACCTAGTCTGTTAGTTCCGTTTGGGTGGATGTTTGAGTAGGGGATGCTACAAGTGGTATCATGGGTATGTTATTTTACCATTTCTTGGTATTACTATTTGGTGTTATGTTATTCTAGAGATAGGATGTTGTCTGTCTATATTCTAAACATGTGCTTGGGTGCATGGAGCATGGTATGTGAGGGATGGATTGAGTTACCACGTGTGGGTTTTCTATATTTATTTTTATTAGATTACAATTTATATTTTTTAAACCTTGGTGGCTATTTCTGAATGTGATGTTATTATTTATGTATTGGGACACAGACTGTTGGCAGGGTATGATGAGGGGTGATATTGACCCTTGCCCTGATATCACAAGGGGGTGTGATGATTATTTCGTTTTATTTTGATAGGAGAATCTAAGGGTACCCCAAATTTATAAATTTATCTATGGTTTTTAAAAATATTATACCATGTGAATAATATCAAATTCCATGAGGAAATTTAAAATTCCATTTTTTAAATACTTTTGAAATGTGAATTTTGATATTAAATGTATGGTATATATGTGAAATTTTTTGTGCCTTGATGAATGGTACTGCATCATATATGAGCATGTCGATACAATGATTCAGTTGAATTTAATTATAAGGATTGGTCGACTAGGTCGTTGGTTTAAGGAAATGTTGGTTGATAGTATTGGAAAAGCCTATAGACATTTTCATAAGTAGCTCTATTGGGGGAGGGTTAGGAGGAAATGGGGTCAGAATGCTATGTCGCATGGTTGTAGTTAGGGATAGTAAGGGTAGTAAGGATGGATGTTCTTTTTAATGATTTCCCTATCTATGTTATATATATTTATATATATATATATGTATGTTTTACAATTTATGGTATTCATAATGTTTTTCCAGGATTACTGAGATATAGTTTTATTCAGGTGATGATACAGTTCCAAAGGAGCACAAACATGTTGAGACCCATAAGGGTGAGACAGAACATGAGCCGCAGGTACTGCCCCAAGGACATGCTTGGTTTCTGGGACTAATGTAGACAGGGATACTATCAAACATGATATCATTTGGTTCATAGAATTATGAGCATCTCCAATTGATACTAGTATGTGTCTTCTAGTGGATCGATAGAGGTTCTCATGGAGTGGAGCCTTTGATGGCATATCTGATGTCAGAGTACTAGTCACAACATGTGTAGCCTTTTCCGAGCGACGGTGATCTATATGTGGATGATAAATGTATAGAGAGTATTGAGATGAGCATTGAGTAGATGGAGATACCACAAGTATGGAGGGTCAATCTTTTTGTGTAAATGAATAGAGGGACAACTAAGCATTGTTGAGATTTGGATGTTTTGGATCATAGACATGAGAGACTAGCCTAGAAGGACTTCTAGGGTAGCTTCTTCTATCACTTTTTACCTGATGTGTGGAGGGAAGAGATTGATTTTGATTTATTGAGGGTCCATCTGGGAGACATTTCCATCATGGACTATGTATCTACTTTATAGAGATGTCGTGATTTTCAATGGGTATTTAAAGCGATTACACCTCTATGTTGTTGGTATTTGAAGATGGATTATGTAACAATAATTAGGCATATGTGAAAATCTTTAAGTAGTCCATGTTCTCTTAGGTGTTGAATCAAGAACTCATAGCTGATGGAAACGTAATGGAAATGTCCTATTTGAGATAGGTTGTGGCTTTAGGTGATGGTTTATATTGATGGAAGAGAGGCCAGGATGAGTTCAAAAAGGGTTTTGATGCTAATAAATCTACTAGACCACCTATTTGAAGCTATACGGTGGTTAGTTTTCAGTATGGAAAACCAAAAAATGCATTAACTTAGTGTAAGATGCATTTGAAGTATTTCTAGGCATGTGAGTAAGTCAATCATCATGAGGTGTTCTACAGGAATCATTCTCAGATAGCTGCCAAAAATGGACTGAGGAAGGCACAAGCTTTAAATATATGATTAGGGATGGTACCAGTGGAGGGCATCTGTAGTTCAGTTGCTTGTGGGGGATGTGGAAGTGAGAGCAGGACCCATTTGTGGGGCCAGTGGTTGTTGACTGGGGATGTAACATACGGAGGTTAGGCTTTAGGAATCTGTGTGTTTGGCCAGGTGCACATCATAGAGCTACTAGGTGCTGAGTAGGTTGGTGATTCAAAGATGGTCAAAGTTACTCCACGAGCGTGGCCTTGATTTTATTTGTTTTCTTTTGGAATGGAATATTGATCCATTTCTATTTTGAGTTCATGAGGATCACATGATGTATATGGACATACCATATACTATAAATTAGGTTAGAATTATCTAAAGATCGTGATTATATATATATATATGAGGTTCATGTCATCAGGAGTGTCGTTGGATGCATGTTTTGAGGTTCTTAGGCATCAGGGAATTTGAGGGAGGTGTATTACTTGAGGTTCCATGGGCATCAGGGCATTGAGGATTAATTTTTTGATTGAGTTGAAATGCCATGGGTAATTTTATGCATGCATGGGATGCATGACCCATTTATTCCCTGGGTTTTATGGGCTCTAGGTGGGCACCGACTCGGTTCAGGATGTTATTGGGTGTTGGGAGAGACATAGAAACTCCTAATGAAGTTCACAGGTGATGATACATCATTGTTGGACCATGGGCCTTTAAATAGTTTGATGGAACATTGTTTTATTTGAGTTTTTTTTGTTGATATTGGTTTTTGATTTTACAATGGTGGGGAGACCACTTTGAGAATGTTGACCACTACCCTTGAGACCAAGGTAGTCCATGTTGTTTAGAAGGGTTAAGAATTTTTGGTACCATGTCCTTGTTTTATATAGCTCAAGGAAGAGCTATAATAAGATTGGTAGATTTCAACGTATAGAGTTTTGGAGTTAGGTAAAAAAACCCATGATTAGAAATTTTAAATATGTGGCTAAGATACATTTGTTACTTTGATTGGAAATCCATTATTATTTTTCTATTGGCCATAAATGGTATTTTGGTTGGTAAAGAGGCTAGGATATTTATTTCATTGTTCTGAAGAGTTTTTGGAACATCATAGGCCTGAAGGCCCAATTTTTGGGAAGCATGTTCATGCGCATGGTTTGAGGGAAACATTGTGAGTGGTGGCTCACGGCCATGAAGACTCATTATTAATGTTGAAAAAAGATTCTCACGGTTTTCACATGGTATTTCAAACCATATGGGTTCATTATGGGCATGTATCCTTAGAAATTTTCCTCTATATGTTTTCCGTAGGGTTTGGAAAACCATGTGGGTAAACCATGTAGCCCCAAAAATGAGGTATATTAAAATTTTACCTTAATTTTATATTACTTCTCTTCCTACCTTTCTTCATATACTTCTTTTTCAATCACATAGTCGTGAGCTCCCCTCCCTTCCTGAGGTGGATTTTTATCCAACACTTCTTTCTGACCTCTGTTTGTAGATCCCTCGAAAACTATGGGATCTTTGTGGTATGTCTAATCACGCGCACCCTTATTCATCATTGGTATTTCCTCCGATGGAATTTTGTTTCAATCAAAACAAATTTTAGGGTTTAATATGGAAAATAAAATATATGTCCATCAAAATTGAATTGCATCTCAATATCAAATGTGCCTATGCCAATGAGTCTAAGTTAGGTGGTTTAATACTTGTTTTGTGTTCTCATAGACTATTGGTGTGTTATTCAATTTTACTACGACATTGGGTATTTCGAGAGACCCGGTTATGACATGTTAAAATGATTGTTGAACCATGTGGGATATTTTGAGCATGTGAAATGCTTGTTATTCTCTAGTGAGGTTGGTATTGAGGTTGTTTCTCATTTTTTTTATTTGGGTCGGGGTGCCAAAATGTGTTTAATTGATTTGTTTTGATTTGAATTTGTTATTTTTAAATTGTTAAGGATTGATTAAGCTAATTTGAGGCATTCAAGATCTCTGTGCTAATGTGTTAGAGATGGTAGATTTTTCAATTAAATCTGTTTAAAATTTAGTTGATGATTAGAGTGTGTTAATGTGGTTTACAAATATATAATTATTGAGATTACATATCTTGATACCCCTAGTGTTGTGACGGGCTTGGCCTAGTGTGGGTTTGGAATGGCCATCGAGATTGGTAGATGCGTGTCACTGGTTGGGTTTGAACTAAATTGTATCGAGTTGTTTTTACCATAGGATCTGATGTTATGGACATAGAATTAAGTTGTTGAGAGCATATAGTTGGGAAACACCCATGAAACATGGACAGAAAGGCCATCAGATTTGAGCAACATTGTCGCAGGTGCACAAGGTGCAAGATATGGTGTGGGTAATGTTTTTAATTGGTGATTGCAACTCACCCATGATGTCCAAAGTGCCAACAGAGCCATGTACACACAGGTTGACTCTTTAATGAGGTGGTTTTGACAACTTGTGTTGGTAGAGTCCCCGATAGTTTTGGTTTACCTATTTATGATCTGGGGGTGCTTTCTATAGTAATCCTTGTTGAATTTGAGGTGATTTATGGTGAAATCTATGATGCTATCAGGATGGGAGATGAGGTTCTTCATACGTGAGTCCATGGGATTAGATATTTATTTAGGGACATATATCGTTGTTCCTCCAGTTTTCATTCCTTGGATTACATGAGCTTTCAAGAAGGGGTTTGTGGGATTGGGATACTGATATTTGGGTGTTCCTTCAGTATGTCAGTAATTTTTGACACAAGGTATGAAGAGTAACATGGTGTCAGGAAAAATGATCGAGGTGGAACCTAAGGTTTCACCAGGACCATATTAAAATATGGGTACCTTGTGCCATTGGCCAATGACATTCTTTGCTTCTATGATTATAGAATTGGCCAAAGTGGGCGATACTCCCTGGTGGATACTAAGGACAAGTGTAGGTTGTGATTATTTATTGAATATAAAATTTTTACTTTCGTTAGAGATTTATATCCCTTCAATGAATTATACTAGGTACGCACCATGCTGTTGTATCCTATATAGAATCATCTCACACCCTACGTGGGTCCTTTAGGAGGAATATAGAAATTTTGGATTTATGTATTAGAAAAAGAGAAGCCTAAGGATTTGGATCACAGTACTGTATGGTATATTTATTGTCATGGACATTGAGTTTGATCCTAGATAGAGTTTCTGGTTCGTTTTCCTTTAGTTTCAGCGTGCTTATTTTTCATGTAGCTATAGTGTCTAGCCATGGGAACCCTTTTTTATTGACATCTATGACATAATATGGATTCATTCCATGTTTGGTTTAGTAGTGGTCCGAAGTGGTGTTTTTCATGATGATATGTTTACTTTCTTCTCCTATTATTTTATTTAACGATTCCGCTGTTTATTAATATTGGATGTGCTTTGGCTCTGCAAGCTTGGATCGAGTCTTTTGAGTTATATATTTCTGATACATGTTATATTATTATGATTAGGCTGGTATATTATCTATTCTCATAGTTTATAGCCACTCCAATGTACATTTTACACCCTCACAACTATTCGGAAGGATTTGGAATTCATGGAGGTGCACCGAAGGACAGCTACACCTGGCCTATTAGCACTATAAGGAAGGAAATCCAGGTTAGGGGTGTGACATTATTTGTACTTGATGATTCCATTCATCATGAATGGAAATACTAAAATGTTCATAGGACTCATGAAATAGATCTTTTAGCCCCTATTATAGTATTTTAGGGTGTCCTCATAAATGATATCCTCTTGGACTGAGTGCTAGAGGGTAACCAGAAGATACATTAGAGGATGGATTTGGAAATAATCTTATATCAGTAGATTTATAAGAATATCACAAGGATTAATTTATAGATTCAAGAGTTCCACTTACTGGGAAATATTATCTCTAAAGAGGGGGTGGTGGTGGACCCAAAAAAGATAGAGGAAATGAAATGTTCTGATCCACTAGAGGCCAAGATTGAGTTACGAAGCTTCCATGTGTTAATAGGCTATTATCTAAGATTAAATCCCAATTTCCCTGAAATATAGAATCATTTACTCACTATATCTGAAAGTGGAATGCTATCATATGGAAATAGTTTTTTTAGAATGAATGTTATGGAATGTGTAATAGGTTTATGAGAATCCACATATTAAGATGTCTAGAGGATGGTGTTTATTACATTGTGGTATGTAATTTTTCTAGAAAAGGGCTTCGATGAATTAGGATGTAGTAGAATGTTGTCATTATCAATGGGTACCCATAGATTATACATCATAAGTGGAATTACAAAACCAATGGTTTTGAGAAGGAAGTGGTATTATTCAAGGAAAAGACATGTTGAAACTATATTATGGGAGATATATTAAATTTAAGTTATGACCATAAAATCAAAAAGTATATCTAAATGAAAGAACCATAATCATAGGTAGATGTCATGGGTATAATTATAGAAGGACTGTGATTTAGAGATAGTCTATGTTCCATGGATAAGGAACCTGGTGTAAAATTGTCTTAATAAAAAATATTTTTTATAGTTATTGAGAGAAGAAATATTGATGTTTCTTCTTTGAGTTAGATCCTTTTTATTGATGATGGAGAATTGTATCTCTGATCGATGATTTTAAACTCCCCACTTCTACAAAAATCCAATGAAGTATAGTATAGTGATATAGATTATGAGGTCTTATGTTACTAGATATCCCCAAGACATGTTTCTATGGTATTTTGCTATGTTATGCATCCCGTCATCCATTTATAAGTACAATTGATGGTACCTGTCATGCTATTAAAGGAGGTTATAAGGGAGGTTCATACAAAACCCTCTTCGGTACATTTAGTAATGGAAAATATATAACATTAAATTTGGTATCAGTTTTGATGTGCAATGATGAATTCGAGAGTATTTATGTTCATTTCATGATGCATTACATTCTCGAATGTGTAGGACAAGCATCAGGTACCAATGAGTTTAGTCCAACCCTTCAGGTAATTGAGTGGGAATTGTAAAATATCACTAGTAATATTTATCAAACCTTCATGATCATATAGAGGTTATGAAATATTCTGGTGGTCATTAAAAAAATCACCATGTATGCCCACATCCTATACCATTATGATATGTGTTCCAGTGAGAGTTTGGTATTTTTATACCTACATGAGATTGTCAAAATTATAAATTTTTCGTCAATATTGTTTCAAAATGTGATTCTCACGTCATTTCATGAATATGGATATGATTGTAGGAGTCATTTTTTTCACATTTTCTATTGATCGTGATGTTCCACCGCCAAAAAAATAGCAAGATAAAACAGACTATTCAGGAAATGGAGGAAATGATGCGAGCTTGCATGTTGGATATCTTCATTATAGGGTGGATCACATTCACAAGGTGGATTATATATATATATAAATATCTTACATTGCACAATTATTATGATAGTATTTCTTTCCTTCTATGGGAGAACATGTAGGTCACCGCTATGCTATATAGACTCATATGGGAAAATTTTTACGTGCCCTATTTGGTATGAGAGATAGTAGATAAGATGTTGATCACTGATGAGAATATGAGGACTACCACCATCCTCCATAAGTAATATATTCACGATAAACAATGGAATTAAAAGTTTAATGACAGATACCATGTGTTATTGAAAGTCTCTCCTTGGTATGTACTATAGAGATTTGGTTGAGGTAGAATGATATCTCATTGGTGCATTATATGTTTCAACAAATTTGAAAGTGTTAGTGAGGTGGAACACAACCTAGAAATTTCACAAATATTAAACTATGTGAATAAGGATTTACACATGTCTCAGCTGAGTGGATATGTGAAAGATCAAATTTAAATTATTGACATGGTCAAGGTGAACATTTTGGATATATTTGACTACTTAGAGTACCCAATAGTCAATAAGAATTAGTTGGAATGGATAATTCATGGTAGAGTGATTCACCTTGTGTATGTTCGACTCTAGTATGTTAATGTTCACGAGATAACATGGGTGTAGGAGTGGTATATGTCAACTCAACCTACTCACCTATATTTTTAGGTTTTTTCTTTTCCTAATGAAAACCACTGATGGTGGGGAGAATATAACAACTTATGTGTTTGTATGTTACTTTGGTATATATAAACTAATGTTTTCATATTAAGTAACTAAGTCATTGTGAGATTTCAAGACCAATGGACCCTCATTATGGATATATTTAAAATACTAAATTTAATATATCAATAACATGTAGTTTTTAATTAACAAATAATAATATCCAAAAAAATGACCCTCCGATTGAAAAAAGAGAATATTGTTAACTCCAAAACATGGGTCTTACCGTATGTGAGATAATAGTTCGGTCGATGTTAGAGGTTTTATTATAGTGTGGTTTCTAGTGATTTAGAGATAAAATAAATAAATAAAATTAATTAATTTATTACTGATATAATTAATTCCTAAATCGAGAATAAAAATTTATAACACAATTATGAAAACCTGTAGGGTGGGCCACTTTACCCTAGATATTGGAGGGGAGAATCAGAGGGTAAAAACATAGGGTACGGTCAAGGGTAATTGCAGTGATGAAAAAAAACATAAAATATTTGTCAATGATGTTTTATATGGGAGCACATTCATCATTGCATTATCTTTCTATATGTATGGATTTATTGTTAATAGATTTTTAATAATTTTTTATTTATTTTAATGATGATGATAATTTAATTTATATATAAATTTATTCGTAAATAATAATTACTCAATTAGTACATTAATTATATCATTTTCTAGGAATGAGGAATTTATTTAATGTTTTGGTTTTGATAACATGATTATACATCCAGTTCATCAAACTCCATTCGCTATCAACAACCATCCATGGTCGTTAATGGATTATTAGTTTTATAATTTTTTCATCCTAATTTCTATTACTTATTGTTATTTAATTTGGGCAATTCCTCTATACAAAACCAATTTAATTTGATACATTTTTTATTGGATCAATAGTTTAATTTTTTGGTATCAACATAATAGCTTATAATATTCTAGAGGATTGATGAAGATGATGAATATTCGATGCTTTAATGAAATAGTTATTTTTTGTGGTCTACAGTGTTGGGTGATGTGTGGTGTGGTGACAAGTAGTTTCCAAGAAAATGGGTGGTTTTAATTTGGACAACGATCAATGATTAGTATAGGTAAACAATATATATAGACATAGAGGGAATAAAATCATCTCCAACATTGTGGAATGGGGTGTAATTTTAAACACATAAAGATTGAGTTTTTCTCCAAAAATAATTATTTACATGACATATAGTTTTGATTTAAACATTCCATATGGACTCTATTTTGTGATTTCATGGTTATACTCAAAGAGATAAATATCACATGACAATGTACACTTTCAACACACCATGCAATCATTGAGCTAGAATATCGGCATTTACCCCCCTTTTATGTGGTCATGGGAATCTCCTGTGTATTTAGAGATGGGACATAGTACATGGGAATGATGATGATAAATATACATGTACTACAGAATGTGTAGGAAAAAAACATAAGAGGGAAAATAATTAGTCCCCTAAAAAAATATACAATTGGTAGGGATGTTTGGTACCCATTATCTCTATAGTCTAGATTTAATATCAATGTGGGTGCATTCCCTTAGTCCATCTAAAAGAGGGTACAGTTTGGTATCCCATCCTGATAATAGAATGTGCAATCCCTTAAATTTACTAATTCTATATTTAGTCAAGAATCCCCCAATGTGTCTCCTTGTGTGATCATCTATCATTATTCCCTAGGTTGGATTAGCTATCACATATGTGACATATAAGAGATATCATACCATTCATTTTGGGTTATCCTGGATAGGGTTAGGTATCCTCCTTAAGACATGATCATGGTCCCCTACTTATGTATTGTTATCTTATATATTCTAGTTTATACACCCACATGGTGAGCCCTGGCGTGTATAACCACTCGATTGACCACTATCGTTGTTGGAAACACCAGTGGAGTGGGTTATCTTAGACGAGAGTTACGTTGGATCCTCAACCAGAATACCTGTGCCAGCAATGGTGATATAACAAAACATGATATGTGATGTACTCCTTGATCACATAATTTTTTCCCTTATTTTTTTACCCCCATAAATTAGGATTTAGAGATGAATCCATCGTTGATGGTTTTTGTTTTTTGATTTCGTGGTGTCCTACATGGTATGTTTATACATACCTCTCATTGGACACTGCCCATATGTTTAATGTCCAATATAGATAAAGGTTCATTTCATAGATTCATAGGTGAACTTGGAGGTGGTGAATCCAAATTTGGGTTTACTAAAATTGTATGAATCTCCGAGTTCTATTCGATATCAGTTTTTATTTACTAGTCCAATGGACTGATTTACACTATTTATAGGATTGTGTTTCGTTCATTGTATCTTTTTGTGATCTTTTTTAAACTATGATGTGGGATTACATGATATAAATAAATATATGGTTTCAGTTAGTTATGTTTTAAAATTTCATTTGTGATTGTTGATGGATGCATGAAAATAGGTACATTAGTCTAAGGAATCCCGTGTGTGAGTTATGCCAACATAGTGTTAGTTTCTAGCCCATGTCCTAATAGAGGTTGGATAGGGGTGTCTCTATTGACTTATTTCCAACCATTATGACCCCAATGGATTTTTTTGGGTATTGTTGAAAACTTATTTGTTTGTATGCATTAAATATATGGAAAATTTGGAAATAATATCACAAAGTAGAATTGGTGATCGTGGAAAGAATTTAAAGAACAGGAAGAATTTGTTGTTTTCATGAAGACATTAACTACAAATTGGTGATAATTGAAGTAAAAAACCCCATGAATGTTGATTCTTTCTAGATAATAATATTTCTTATTTAAATTTTTTTTCTCAATAGTTTGTTTGATATAGATCTCTAGAGGTTATATTTTAAGGATTAATTCCACGACATCAATTATTGTGAATTATATTATGGTTTACTATTAACATATAATTCAGTTGAAAATAGTTTTATTTATATATAATCTATATTATTTTATTTTTATTATATTCACTATTCTTATCTTTCCCACAAAGAGAGAGAATAAACTCTTAATTTCACATAAAAGGTGGAATAATTGATTATTTTCTTTCAAATATATGTTTTTATATCTTGTTTTCTTAATTTCAGTATTCTATTGATGATTAAATTAATTAATAATTATAGTAACTTATTTATATCATCAAATTATTTTTTTCATACTTATGCATATTTTTTTCTTCCATTTATTATTTAACTCATTATAATAGTGGAGTTTTTATTGAGATTAAATTTTTATCAAAGTTGTTTCTTATCTAAATTTATGAAAAGTTTAATCATGTATGAAGAGGTATCCTTGTATGTTTATTATCATTGGAATCATAGGATTAACTGTGAATGATCACAAAGTATTAATTAAAAAAGATGAAATATGAAATTTATTTATAAAAAATAATTATCTTTTTCACTTCTAACTCTTGTTGATAAAAATTTTTCTCTAATTGTCTTCATTATGTTGTAAATGGTTTATGAAAATTCCTAGTTATAATAAACATGGTAAATTCAAGGATTTCATTTGGGGGAATTTTATTTACATCCAACTCTCTAAATAATTTCATCCCAAATGTAGATATAATTTACAGATCATTCTATTTTACGATTTGATGTTGAATATGGTTGTTCCATACTTCAACGGTTTCATGGTGTGGGTTGGAGTGTCTCATTATCGCATGGAAAAGAACATTCATAGCTTTCCTACACCTATCAACCAAGATATTTCCCTTAGTCTATTAAAGTGGAACTAAAAAACTCTCTATGTGTTTTTAGGGGTCATGAATCAACTTTAATTAGGATAAACTCATCTATAGTTTTCAAAAATCTCATTTACCCATCATTTCCATCATATAAAATCTTCTATCTTGTTTATTTTTTTGTGGTTTTTAGCCTAATAGACCCCTATTTATCTATCTGAATATGTTATTAAATATTTATGTTGATAATATTTCCTTATTGGGTTCCTTCCTAGAATATATTTTTAAGGGTGTCAACACCCTCTCATCATCTTATATGTACATAGCCTATTTTGATGCCCTTGGTCTCCCTTTCTCCCTCTCATTAGTTTAACTTCATTTCATTAATTATTGAAATTTAATAATGACCATAATGATAGAGTTAATAGTTCAATATTGGGGAATATATTAATAATACTAATTAATTTCTTATATTTTAGAATAAATTTAGTTTATGTTTCTTATTTTGAAGATATTAAACTTATATTAGTTGGAATTTATAGAAATATAATGCTCATTGTGGAAATTATTTTAGGATATAGTGAATATATACTATTATATTATTGATATCTCTCCATGAGGACTGATTTTCAACAAATGTAAATTTTGTTTACTTAAATGAAAAAGAGTATTCAATAGTATTTTTATGGAATTAGACAAACCATAATATATATATATATATATATTATTTTAGAAAATAGGGTATATTTTATAAACCTAGTTTTAATAATATGAATTTTAATTACAGTCCTTACCCAGTTAATATGTATTTTTTATTCAAAGGTGGGTTATTGATTAGAAATATTAACTGAATTCATATAAAACATAAGACTAGTTTCAATGAATTAAAAATTGTGAACGAAATATTTTTTCTAGAATTTTATATTTAATGAATAAATAATAAACGGTAAATCCTTCTATTTTCAAATTTTTGACAAACCAAATAATGTATAAATTTTTTATAATTTCAAATAGTTTTAAAATTGAATTGAAATGAAATTTGGAACATACCTTCATTGGGGGAATTTTATTTTGATAACGTTTTTTAATTTATTTATGATAAAATTAAGAAAACAATAAATGAATTCAATGATTATAAAATATTTTTTATGATTTATACTATTAGTGTTTTTTGGAAAATAGATAGTTAAATTGTATTTTTTCCTAATCATGTAATTAAAGTAAAGAAAAAGCTATAAAATAAGGGATCTCAATTCAAAAGATTTAAAAAATTTCATGGATCGTAATTATTTTATAATAAATTATTATAATTCCTAACCACTATATATTTAATTTATAGATCCCATAATTTTCAAATCATTTTTTACATTTTATATTACAAAAACAGTTGAGATGTATTTTTTTTGTTTCCACAATGCCTAACAATATGTGAAACAACCCAACAATAAATATTTTTTTGTAGCATCAAATATATTATTAAATTTTGGTGATGTCCCCAAAAAAATTATTGAAATAAAGCACAAGGGATTTTTGGAATTATGGAGGATTCATTTCCTTTTAAAACCCATAACTTGTAAATAAAAATTACAAACAATAAATCCATAATATATGTATCAATAAGTATAAATAATTCATATCACATAAAATATAAGACAAACATCAATATTAATGTAGGTTTAAAATTTTCATACAAGGAGGACCACAAAAAATTAAGGGAATCTTGACACAACAACACCATTGTGGAATCACTACAACCACTTCATGTTTTCACTATAAGCTCTAACTCTAGACATCCCATCATGAAGAATCACCAGAAAAATTAAAAAACCTTCCCTTTATATATTAAATAAATAAATAAACTTTCTTAAGCACAAAATTGATTACGGGTGTGTTGAGAAATCAAACCCAGTGGGATTTTCTCAGGAGACTTCCAATCCAATTCTAATAGCACAAGAGATCATTAGCTTGAAATTTATAATATAATTTAATATAAAATAGTGGGATATAAAAGTGGTTTACATATTTAATAAAAATTGAAATTTATGCTGAGTGAATTGATATATTATTTCCAATTATCATATAAAAACCACATCAACATACTCAAACTCAAAAATTATTTTAAGTGATAGTGTCATCCTCAAGAGAATTTATTCATCAATCTAGAGAGTCATCTCTTGGTAACTATTATCTAGGTTTCTCCAATCTTGAACCACACAGTAGTTCCATAATGGCATGGACACATCGAATTCTATGATGAAAACAAAAATAACATTTTATTCATTTTCACACATAAATTCAATTCAAAAAATCAGAAATTATGTTTAAAAATTTTAATAAATCATCTTGCATGAATCATATAAAAATAAAAATTTAAAACAAATAATAAAGATTTTCTAAAAACCAATCAAACTCTCGAAATTAAAATCTTATAAAAGGGGTTTCCAATAATAAATATTCATGAGTTTCCCTTGAAATTTAAAAAAAAATAACTTAAATATAGAATCCTTCATGTTATAAATCAATTTTAGATTGGAGAAAATACACCTATATTCCAATAGGTGGGAAACAACACAAAAATGACATAATAAATCCTCTAGATAAGCGATTAAAATTATTTTACATGAATTTATCCTATCATAATATCTTCAAAAACATGTATTAGATGATTTATATATCCATAATCGATCAGATCTAATTCATAGTTTAAGTGAAATTGGTTAGATCTAGAAGGAATAGAGAAACAATGAGTCAAAAAGGATCTTTCCTTCAGTCTCATAGATCTAACACACCATAGTCAATTGAAATTTAGTTTCATAGGGAGAGGAGATGAAAATAACTCAAATATGAATCCTCTAGTTCTAGTGATTATTCCATCATGATATATACGAGGGTTTCAAGGAATGAAAGAATATAAAAATCCATTTTTAGGTATATTAATTCATATCATATGATTATGGCACATGGGTTTTCAAACATTATTCCAACCATGTGAGGGATACTAGAAAATACGTAGGTGGCTTCAAAATTATGATGTATAGTTTGAAAACCCATGTTACAACTATGAAAAATTAATATATCTAATAAATTTCTAGTTTTATTAGTATGTGGGATGGTTTAGTTAAACTACATGAGTACACATTAACCCTATAAGAACTCTCACTATTTTCTAGAAAATTTTCTTTGTTTACTCCTACTATGTTTAAAACACGAACCCATAAACACACTTATAAAGAGTACATAAACCATCCATAATCTCTTATAACACAATTAAAACATTATATAACATCAAAATACATATTTAATGGGTTATGTACCACAAATGGTGTGTTACATTATCCCAACAATTAGGATTTCTACCCCAAGAAATATTGATATACCTTTTTCTTGGAAATGATCTTTCCATTATTAAAAAAATAATTAAAAAATTTCTATGTATCCACTTTAATTTCATAGTGTCTCTATAATAAATGAATAAATGGAAAACATTTTCCTTAAAAGATCAAATATTTTCTATGAAAGATAAGAATCACTTCATGAAAAAATACATCTTCTGGGTGAAGATCAACATGATCCCATAAAATTACATGACAATAATTGGGGTGATATTTTTTCAAATAAGATACAAGAATTATGATATAAATGGAATTGATCCATGTTAGTAAATCCAACAAATAATAATGATCACTAATTCATTCATGTGTTCCAAATGATCTAATATACATAGGAAAAATATTTCCTTTCATACCTAATCGATGGTGACCCAAACTTTGAGAGACATTCCAGAACACATTATTTCCAAAGAAAAAATCATAATTGTTGATGAATATTGTCCTATTAATATTTATAAGGATTATGGTCCAAAATAAACCATCTTATAGTCATTGGAATTTTTTAATCATATCCTGAACATGGAAAGGTCATAATATAGATGTTTGTCCAGTATCCACTCAGAAAAAAGTAGAGTGATACAAGGATAACCATATAATGACTCAAATGGTTAAATATTTATATATTCATGATAACTATTGTTTTATAAAAACTCTCTTAAGAAAAAAATCTCCGCCCATGATACACTAAAATTTGTAACACAAGATCAGAGAACGTATTATTTTTTCTGAGTTGTTTATTCTAACTAGAAATCCATTTCAAGATGACATGTTGATATCATGACCAATTGGGAACCCAATTATTTCAATATAGATCAACAAAACATGGTTGTAAAATTAGAATCATGACTAGAGATGATTGAAATAAATATTCCATGAATTTTTAATATATTAATAATTTGTAAGTTTTTTAATTCATCTGCCACATTAGATTTATAATCAGAATGATTTGGGAATAATAAATGAATTGTTCCATAATCACCCAAACAGAATCATTCTTCCAAATAATTCTCAGTAAAAACCTGAAAATTCCCATATATAACATTTCCCATATCTATATTGGTATAACAAATGATTTTTCTATTCTTCCTTCTCATTAATGCTCATAATTGACATGTTAATAGGTTAAGAGTATAGAAACATAATCAAACACATTTTGTTCCATTCCATACCATTAAAAATGGTTTCATAGATCCTTGAACATAATTTGGATTCCATGATTAATCTCCCAATTAGAATGGTGATAATAAAAAAGTAGTATTTCTTGACAAGAAGGGGTAAAAACATTTATATTATGAAAATGAAACATGTATTCCCATATTATTTCAATATATCAATGGTCACCCCACCATTATGATCTAATTTAATTGTCATGAAATTATGATTTCATAATAAAACATAAAAAATCATAGATCCATATATAATGTTTCATTTATAACATAAATTTCTTTGGGAAATGAGTGTATTATAAATAAAATTGAAACATGGAGATAAAATGTTTATTACCTCTAATATCATAGATGTGGAACACATGTATATATTGAAACCATGTTCAAATGGGATATGAAATTCCAAGAATAAAAATATGAATCCTTATGTTTGAAATCCTGTGAAATAAGATTGAATTGATAGTATTTTAGTGAAATACGAAATTGAAATCCATATTTTAGACCTATTAATGAACATCACCTTGTAAGGCATAGCAGTTCAAAATACCATGAAAAAAACCATTTATGTGAAATGATAAAATACCCTCTGTTTTCATAGTGATAGGAAAAACAATATTCCAACTGTGTTCATACCCAGCAACCCAAATAATATCACTCAGGGTTTCTTAATGATGTTTTATAGTTCCCCCTAACCATTCGTAGACAATGTACAATTAAAAACACTTTATAGATAAACAAAATCAAACCATAAGATCCATGAACTCAACCCAAACATTACGTAACTAAAAAATCATAATAAAAGGAAGATGTACCTCAAACAGGGGGTGTTTCAAAATGAGTAGTCATTACCAATCATGTACTATATTTTATTATTATGAAAATTCATTCCATCACAGTAATTCATGTTTTACTATTTTCACATGAAATAATCATTTTTGAATATATTTTTAAAAATAAATTATAAAAAACTCATCTTGAAAAAAAATTATTATTACTTTCATTCAAAAATTATTCACCAAATATATATTAACATAATTTTATATACATTATTCATTGTATACTATGTAACATATGATTTTATATAATTAATTGATCAAAACATGATTTATAATCACTATAAATAATTTTATCACTTATACTGTATTTTAGTACATACTACTATTTACCATTATATTTAAGTATTTTCCAATATTTCTACTATAATTTAATTTTACTTTTCTTATTCCAAAACAAAAATATATTTTACAAATTTAAAAATATAACTATGAAACCATAAATTAATTCAATAAATATTTTAAATATATTAAATATAGTCAATCAAGGTGAGGATCAATAATTTTCTATTCAATGAAGTGGTAATTATTAAATGAATGAAACATAAAATACTTTATTTAAAACAATTAAATTTAAAAAATATTTATAAAACATATTTAATGATTAACAGGAAAAAACATGGTGAGTTATATAATAAATAACATTCCATGACAACCATTTTATCCGACATTTATTTAACCATTGTCCAAAAAATTTAAATATAATGAATACCCTTCATTTTATTCCATGGATTTATTAGTGATGGTAAACGTTTCCAAGAAGGATAAGTGAGGAAACTCAATGGAATATGATGTTCTTGAGTAAATCCTACAAGTTCATAGAGGTAATGTTCTACAAGATTACAAGTAGATCCGTCATGAAAGTCCATAGTAGTGCATATGATAAATACTTCAATGAGTCGCCCATTTTTATGTTCCAAAAGATTAAAAATAACCTCGAACTCAACATTTCATGTATTTTTAGGTTATACGTTGAGATTTTATCTTTCTAGAATCAAATCCCATGAAACATCACCTTTCAAAATTCACAGAACCCTAAAACATCTCCATGAATAATATCAAGTGATTATATTATGCTAATTAACTCAAGAATGTACTTCAATTTTTAACTTATTCCTGAGATATTATTGTAAAACAACCATTAATAAACAACACACATCACAAAAATTTCTACCTCCATTGAAAATTACTGTTATGTGACAAAAAACTTATATTAATCTTATTCCATATATAACCACTCAATTCCATCCACACCACAACATACATTATGGATGGTTAAGGGAATTTTGGATCCACACATGTCTAAAATGGATGTCTTATTGAAATCTATTTATTCACAACTAGTATTAT
The DNA here is from genome assembly GCA_963277665.1 of Viscum album. Taxonomy (NCBI): domain Eukaryota; kingdom Viridiplantae; phylum Streptophyta; class Magnoliopsida; order Santalales; family Viscaceae; genus Viscum; species Viscum album. The sequence goes on from OY728148.1 coordinate 1,210,969,355, forward strand.
TCACATTCATCTCTAAATCCATTTCACAAAATATGTGTTGGGATGGATCCATTAATATTTATTTTAAGCATTGGTTGGGTATATTGATAACATGTATTAGTCAGGAAACACAATTATTAAGCCCCATACATGTCCATTATACTCTCATATGGGATCCATACAACACCAACACAGTCTATAGATTAATTTCATCCCTTCCCTAATATAAGAGTCCTTTAAATATTACATCATACTACATGTTAAAATAAGATCACTTGACATTAAATTGAAAAAAAAATTTGGAAGATGATTCATATCAAATAATGATTTATTAGATTCCTATTTGATGTTTAATTTTGATATCACCACCATTACACCCCTCAACCAAGTGGTTGTAAATTTAAGGACTAATCGTCTTATAAGAGCTGACTAATCTTCCACCAAAATTGCCTAATGTCTTTAAAAAACATTAATTTGGGGGAATTCCCACAAGAAATTAACCTAACCTCTGTCTTACATGATAAATTTATTTGTACAATACCTACTAGACTCTAAACCATTATCATCGCCACTAGACTCTACCCCACAAGTGTCCCTATAGGACAATAAGTAAACAATTCCATTACATGATGAGTATATGTGAAATATTTTGAATAGTTTTAAGAATATGTTTCCCCATGTAATAATAATATGATATAACCACCGTTATATTTTGTAATTACACTTACATCCAAACTTTCACTATGTGAATAATGTTGGATTCCTTGTCCGATGAGAAAATACTACCACATGTGATGAGAATGAAACACCATAGTTGATGATGCAATGTTTCCTTGTGTTACCACCACAATATACAACCTATTATGATCATGGGATTCCATATGTGATTATCATAACATTCCTTATCTGATAAACATAGGATGGATCTTGTCACAATCATGGGATGACTTATATGAAGAGAAATAATTTCTTTATACGATGAGCACATCATTCTTGAGGTAATGATCCTAGGTTTCATTAGGTTATGAGAATAACATTCCTCACATGATAAGAACAATATTACATTATATATATATATGAGGAATATATTTTTAAATGTCTAATGTTCCCAAAAAACTCACCGTGTCAAACTTCACTAAACATTCATATGAAATCCCTAGAGGGAAGCGTCGATATACCAACATCTCATTTTGATCAAGGATTTGAAAACATCAATAGTAATAGTGAAATAACAGCCCATAATTAGAGGGATATAAGGAAATAAATGGTTCATGAAAATCTATAGTGTTTACCAACATGACATCATTGATTAATATTTTTAGAAATATAATCTTTGTAATTAGTGTGAATCTTATATCTTATAAATGGAGATGTAATGTGATGTTGGGTGCATGGAGAATTTACAATAATAGATATTTATTATCATAAAAATTCAAATATTATATATAATTTAGTGCACTATTCCTTCAATGAGTGATATCCCAACTATAACTAGTAGTCATTGGGGAAAGATAACTTCCCACATATAAATCATTAACATGTATGCCCAAGAATTAATAACATTATATCTAATGGAAATTGGGTGTTTTCAATACCGTTCTTCATGAAATATCATTTAGTTGAGGTTCATCAGAGAAATATTCCATGACTTTGAGAATTAAGGTATTACCTTGACCTAACAAAATGGATCTAATGTATCTAGAGAAAATAGTGACACACCAACACTAGAGACAATATTGTTCTCATTGGGGACATCCCTTATCTATTAAATTTTCCAAAAAAAACTTCCTTAACCATTCCTAATTATTTATTAAATAACCACCACCAATACATTACAGTGATAGAATTTCCAATCTCTAGAAACCCCAACCTCCACTAAGGTTTTTTCAAAAAGGAATCCCTCAAATAGATAAACCATTAGGGTTTGTACACCCAGATTGGAGATGAATATGTGGACTACGACCTTTCTCTAACTGAATAGTCCTGGCTCATAAAGGTTCCATGTCCGGGGTAGGCGGACCCTCCTTCCCTACGAGAAGATTCTCTTACAACTAAAATTATTTCCCAACCACCTTGATAGCTGATCAATCGTACATAACACCATGATAGTGATTAAGACCTTAGTTTCACATTATGAATGATGGTTTAACTCACTTAATCACTAGAACCATCAATTGTAGTAGTGGAGGTCCTACCCAATATGAAGAATAGTATTTTTGAAGAATAATACACTATAATTGTAGTGGTATTGAAGGTTATGACTATTTCAAATCCATCCACCGCACTAAAGGTCCTCCCCATGAAAAAAATATCAAGGTCCTTGGGAATGATCTATGTAACTCCAAAAAGATCACACCTGGGGAAAATTTCTTTAGGACGTGAAGGAATTACATGGTCCACCAATATTGGGTCATCCATGATCCTTAGAAATTTAAAATCAATATTTATTTCCCAATGATATTCCTAACTATATAATCAAAACTGAGTATATTCACCCATTGACTTCTGATGTCTATTCTAATGGCCAAATTAAATTAGTTCCAAAATAATGTTTGAAGATATTAATATATTTATGGTATCTTTTACACCATATAAGTAGTATAAAAAATTAACTCAAATCAACATAAAAATACCTTCCCTAGTATTCTATACTAGAAGTATGAGATATTTTAGTACTATATATAGAACTATTAGATAAGGATAAACATATGTATGATCCAAAAGAACATATATTTCTACCTGAAAGGAAGATGCGGAATATCCATAATATATGTGAATATTGATGATGTAATGAAAAAATCAGTATTACAGAGCCCCAATCTATGTATGGATGTAACTCGCACCCAAAAAAGTCTCAATATTTTAAATATTCACAACTACCTCATATACCATGACACTAATTCATCAAATTAGGGAAAATCATCCCATTTAAGAGAGATAATGAGGAATATGAGATCCTATGTGATAACCTAAGCATTGAAAAATATATAATTAAGTTAAATTAATTTCGTATCATATATTTGTCAATCCAAAATTATTCTTGTTGAAAAACACATTGTACATCCCCATTATTAGATATGGGCATTATTTGACCACATTTGGTGTAATTGATTTAATTACCCAAGAAACTACAGGAAAATTAAATTAATTTATTAAGAGTTTTGATATTCCAACCTCATAGAACATCATGTGGATAAACATCGTATATTTGGTATATATATCTACGGATTACGAAATATATATACTAAAATTCTTTGTCTCAAAGTTTTGTGTTGGGTTGGTAAGGGGAACTACCGCATAGGGAAATCAGTGGTTGGGGATAGTATATATCTATATAGATTAGTAATGTATTATAATGAAGATGTGAGCTTCCAAATTATCCAACAAATGTTCTCAAAATAGATACATCATAGACCAATATCATATAATATTCCATCATCACATGTTCCCAATCAAAACGAGCTGTGATGACGATGTAAAATACATTAGATGTATGTTCCATGAGTGGACTAAAATAATAGGTGACCGGTCCTCAAGTACACAATATTATAAAAAGGTATTATATATTCTGTAAAAGGTCAACATTATTATATCTCCAAAATAACCATTAGACCATTGATAAGGGTGTCTGTATTGATAAATTTTCTGATGTGCCTGATGTATTTGAGGCAACTAGAGGGGATCCCCAAAAAACCCACATTACTCCAGGAACACAAAATATTCCTATAAAACATTTCCAATGTCCTAAATTGATTATATGGTTACATAGGCATAACATGGATTTATATTACTTCATTTTAGATGTATATTCAGCACATTGAAAATGTAAATAAATGAATAATGTAGTAGTTTTGTGTCATTGGAAACATGGAATCCAATCTTATAACTTTTGTGATTGATATTAAATGTTGTAACATCTCATTACCGATCTATTAAGTATTTATTTATGCTCATCTAGGTTTCACTTTTATAATTTTCTGTAACACCCCATGATTTCAGAGCACATTATTTTTTTCAATGTAATTCTATAACATTCACTACACACAACACTTAGTTCAAGTGCACCACAAGTTACCAAACTAGTCGTTCAAAAGTGTTTATGAATAGTATTAAATTAATTTTTAATTTTATATAATCCTTATAATTTTAGAATCCATATTATGAGTTTTTTTTACCTAATATGAGAACAAAATCATTTTTCATATAAAATATGTATTTTTTTAACGTAGTTTTACAACCTGTTAATGGATAACCCTTTTTAAATCATATATTCGAAACTTCTATTTATTAAATTTGAAAAAATAAACCTCTTATTTAGAATTGGGACATAAAAATTTATTTTTGATAAAATTTTGGTGTTTTTCTAATAACATTCATATTTGGGTGTATAGAGAAAATTAATAAATTTTAAATGAAAAAAAAAATTTAATAAAAATAATTTATAGTGTTAAACTATATATATGAATGGTTTGGAAGTATAATTAAATCATATTATTACTATTTATTCCAATGTTGTTCATTGGAAGTAATTTCACTTTGAAATAGGACAGAAACAAGTGTCAATCTGTTGGTAGTTATTATTTCTTAAAATTAAACATTTTGGTTTTGACAAAGGGAATTGATTTTAATTAAATAAATGAAATTTCAATGTTCTGAATTTGGTAAAATATACTTTATTTATGAATTTATAATATCAAAATTAGATTAGGGTGATTTTATTTATTTGTTTCTGCAAACATTAAATATTTGATGAATAGAGAAAAACCATGGGTTATTGGTTAAAACTGACATTTCATTTAAGTAATTATTTATTTAATTAAAATATATTTTAGGTCAAAATATACCCATAATACCTATGTATGTTCATTGTAATTCATTGTAGGAATCTTTGTAATAATATTAGATATATAAAATTTTGTTGAACATTGGATCGTCTTTTAACCATCTCCTAGGAGAATTTGAAAATTCACATAAAACGTAATTTTACTGCTTCCATGAGTGGAATTTCAGGAATCCGAGAGACACAGTTAATATGTGTAAGGAAAATTTGGTTTAATAAGATGAAAATAGTTTTTGGTGAAAAGTTACCTTTTACTTTTATTTACCACGGTTAAAAGTAAATAGGGTAATTAAGGGTAAGATTGATATTATTCGTACGCTAATACATCTTCTAATTCTATTGGATAAGTTTAATTCAAAAAAAACCACCTTAGTAATAAAATATGATCCTTTATGTCCACTTGGATAAGATTAGGACAATTATTATTATTTTATTTAAAAATATGTTAACAGAGTTAAACTCTAAATTTAATAATAGAACCATTTTTAATATAGGGTTACACACAATATAAATTCAGATATAAATATTCATTAGAAATATAAAAATATTTTCTACATCATGGTATTTTATTTTAAATTTTTATACATTAAATAATTAAATTAATTTATGACACAATGATGATTCAGTAGTTACCTTACTATTGAAAGAATCAAATAAATGGTATTATAAATATTAAAATAATTATAATTTCAATGTTTTAATGAATGTCAAAAATTTATCAGGTGAATATGAAATTTTTGGGATGATTAAATATATCATTTTTTATGCAATCAAGTTGTTATAAATTTCACGAAACCTAAAACCATATATTGTCACATTTTACATAAATTAAATTTTAAAACAAATATTATATGATTTATTGATCTAATATACCTAAAAATCAAAGGATCATAAAATGGATTCAATAATATTATATATGTAATTAATTAACCACTTTAGGATCTCTTTAATTTTTAGATAATTTTATTAACAATATACTGTAAGAATACAAGAAGACACGGTAAACGTAAAAATATTTAACCAAGAGTAAAATCTAAATAATAAGGTTTAAATGGTATCATAAACATTTGTAAAACCTATTTTTCTGATTATTTTGATCCATAACCACCTTATCCTAAAAATAAATAATTTTTTAGCCATTATAAACAGAAAAGTATTTTATTATTAAATAACATTTCAAGAATTTCCTAATGTGACCCTCACCACTCCTATAAAAGGGAACATCACCTTTTCTAAAATTCACACCTTCAATGCACTTTTTCTTGGCCAAACCCTGCCCAAATTTCCTACCAACTATCCTACCTTCATCCTAGAGGAATTTATTTGGTCAGAAAGCCATCCTAAGGATCCCTATTGTTCAAATCAAAAGAAATAACCTGATTAAGAGGTAATGATTTCACCACCCTCTTTCAAGTTTATTTATTCTTCAACTTACTCTTTCATTGTTATTACCATAACAAAAGAATAAACCCAGTACCATATATATACTGTGATTTTATTATAAATGTGTCAAAACTATATTCATTATTCAATCCATCCTATGAATGATAATTTCATAATGCATGCGTATGTACGGCTTACCGTCTCCACGACATGCTGTAAATTGTTATTCAACACTATATTCTTTGGATGGATATAATGATGAGTAATATGTAACAGCCCGAGATTTTATGAAAAATATTCTTTTTATTTTTTTTAATGTCTTGTGTTGTACGCTACACCAAATTGAGCTTGCACAACACACATCCGTGACTTGCCTTGCATTACACGCAATCACGACCTTCCTCGATAGCGTGTGTAATACGCAATACCGAGTTTCACTAAACAATGATATGCTATTAAAATATTATTAAAACTAGCCGTTATGAATAGTAATAACCACTTTTTAAATTTTATAAAATTTAGCTCTCAAAATGGACTTCACTTTTGGATTCGGAGTATCGAATTTAGCATAAGGTGAAATTTTGGTACTTTTCGGATAACTTTCATATTCTGATGAATAGTGAAAATTACTAAATTATAATTAGAAAACAACTTTTTTAATTGAAATAATTAATAGTGATAAATTATTAATTTGAGTGGTTTTAAAGTATATTTAGAATATATTTTTACAATTTAATACAATGTTGGTCATTGGTTGTAATTTCACATTTAAACCAGACATAATCAAGTGTCAAACATTTGATAGATATTGTTTCTTAAAAACACGCTATTTGTTTTAACAGCGGGATTTAATTATAAAATTAATTAATGAAACTTCTATGTTATGAATTTGGTAAATAGACTTCATTTTTGAATTCGGAATATGAAATATAGCATAGGATGAAATTTTGGCATTGTTCTGAAAAACATCAATTTTTGATGAATAGTGAAACTACTAAGTGGTAGTTAAAAACTGAATTTTTCATAAAACTTAATTTTACCGCTTTTGTGAATGGAATTTCAAAAATCCGAGAGACACGGTTGATGTCAGTAAGTAAAATGTGGTTCAATGAGATGAAAATATTTTTTGGTGAATAGTAACTTTTTACTTTTATTTACCACGGTTAAAAGTAAATAGGGTAATTAAGGGTAAGAATGATATTAATATTACCCTAACACATGTCCTAATTCTATTGGACAAGTGTATCTCGACCAAAAACAACCTTAAGTGTAAAATATTATCATTTAGGCCCACTTGGATTAGATTAGGACATTTATTATTATTTAATTCAAAGAAGAGTTAAAAGAGTTAAAATCAAAGTTTATTTACAAAAACATTTTTAATATAGGGTTATACATAAGATAAATTCGACTATAAATATTCATTAGAAAGATAAAAAGCGTTCCTACATAATGATATTTTATTTATAATTATTAGACTTTAAATAAATTAATTTATTTATGACACAACGATGATGCAGTAATTACCCTTTTAAGAAAATATTAACATAATTGATGTTATAAATACTCAAATGAATGTAATTTGAGACTTTTTATGAATTCCACTAATTTTATAGGTTACTATGATATATTAGTGTTGATTTAATCAACTTTGTTCGAACATATAATTCTGTTATGACTTTCACAAAAATCATATATCAAATAGTGTGAAAATTGACACAAAATAGTTTTTAAATGAAATATTATATTATTAATTTTTATTTTATTCCTAAAAATCTAAGGTTCGGCCAAATGACTTAGATAAGGATATATATATTAATAATAAACAATTTGGGGTTCGTTTGTCATGTTATAGTAAGTGTATTAACCATATAGTGAAAGAAAACAAAAAGACATGGTAAAAGTTAAATTATTTAACTTAGAGTTAAATCTAATTGATAAGGTTACAATAATAACCTAAACTTGTCTAAATCCTATTGGTTGATAGGATTTAGACCCATCCCCACTTTAGCTTATAAATAAGACCCTTTGGAACCATTATAAACCGATTTTTACTTTAATATAAAATAATATTTTGAAATATTCCTAAGGTGCCCCTCTCCTCCCTTATAAAAGGACACCTCCTCCCCCTCCTCCTCACACCAATTTGAGCACCCAAGCTCTGCCAAACCCTGCCAAAATCTCTTCTCCATTTCCCTAGAAACATCCTAGAGGTTTTGTTCTTCCTCAAAGACCAATTTTAGTGCCCTAAGAGGAGGTCTCAAAGAGGCGCTTCAAAGAAGAGGTAATTACCGTTACCAATTCTTTCATCTTTATTTCTTCTTCCACTTCTTCTTCATAGGTTGTTTCATTATGAAGTAATAACATCAGTATCACTCATATACTGATATGTTATTATAAGTATGAAACAACCCTATTTCACCATCTATCCATCCTACGGAAAAATAAATCACCGCGCGTGCGTACGTACGGAATACCGTCTCCACGCCGTGGTGTAATCTATTTTCCACCACCACCTTACATGGATGGGTATAATTGTGTAAAGAATAACTATACATAGTTATTACAACATAATATTGATTCTGATATATTGTATAATCCAATCCAATTCAGTTCAATATTTATAGAAATGATATCATCGCTCGTGCGTACGTACGGACTACCGTCTCCACGACACGATGAGATTCATTCTCCATGTTAACCATTTAAGAATGATTATAAAGTATATATAAGAAATAATAATGAAATATATGACATTATAAAGTTACTGTATTTATGTATATATATATATATATGTATGTCATCTACTTACTTCCATTTCAAGACAATAAGGAAAGTAAAACAGCGTTCATGCGTACGTACGGACTACCGTCTCCATGAACGGTGTTTTTCATTTTATTTATCTATCTGTTATATATATATATATACTGAATATATATGATATATAAATCATATTTTATATTCTGGAAGTAAGTAGATCATGATATAAGTAATAATGATGTCAAGAACAACAAGTCAAAACACCTACGATAAATGAAACGATTTTACCCAAAATGCTTCTTTAACATGGATTTTACAAAAGAACGGGTAATATAATGTCATAAGTGAACCATATATGATATCATAACAATGAATATGATTCTGGAATAAGTCAATAACATGATTTAAATCATTATACAGGAGGTTCGGACACTTACAAAGCAAGTCGGACATAAGGTAAGGGAAATATCACAATCTCATTTTTATCCGAGATTGTTTATTCGTAAGTATTCACTGGGGTGTATTTTATCATCCACATCCATGTTTCCTTAATATGTAATATTATTTCCATCCACCTACAATTGTTTAAAACCTATTTTACCCTTTGGTTAGTTTTTAGTAAAAGATATGAAAAGAATCTTTTTTCGTTTTTCATACGAGGTACTTTTTTTGACTTTTCCAACAAAAGTACGAGAAGAATGTTTTTTTAACTTATACGGAAAGAATGGATTTTTAAAACAGTATTTCCAAGAATCTTCCTCTATAAGTTTTCAAGTTTATTTTTAATCAACTTCTTTTATTTTTAATTTTTATGACATGTTATGAAAGGAAAAATGTTTTTGAAGAAGAAAGGATATTTTCCTCAAGAATGGAGTTCAAGTGTTTTATCAAAATTATTTTCCATCTAAGATAATAAAGGGTTCTGTTTTTATCCCTATTATTACATTGATTTGACTATGTTGTGATGGAATTATGTTTATGAATTCCTTTATCTTATATGAATGGTTTTATGATGTCATGTTGTTTAAGAATCCCATTTTTATTACATGGGTTATGCAATGATGTATGATTTATGATTTTGTGGCACACATAAGAAAGAATTCATTATGAGATGGGTGGGACCTATATCTCCCTCCAATGCATTGGGTAAAGATTTTATATCTCATGAGATAGACAGGTCTGGAACGGTAGGTTATACCGGTTCAGTGAAACAGGACTGAAACGAGGGTTACTCGATTCAGAAAGGGACTTTGTCCACTAAGATAGTCTTGGCAATGAGTCATGACTAACAAGAAATGATTTTCCATGATTATGTGTGCATGCCACAAAGTTTCAAGTTTCATGTTATGATTATGGTGATTGTAAAGACCCGTAAAATTCAAGGAAATTTTTTTCTTAATTTTCTTTAGAATTTTACAAGAGCGCGGTTTCAGACGGCACCTGATTCCGAGGCCCGGAGTGCCCGGAATTAATTTCCGAAGTTTGGGCTCGGGTACGTTCAGTGAACGAACGAGCGGGAATTCCTAACTTTTGATCCGGTGCTCGGAATTGAAATCCGAGGGCACCGATGAACTCGCAGCGCCGATATTCGCTTAAAGAGACCTTTTCGGGAGTTGCGTTTGTTGCGGGTTGAAAGTTAGTTTTAGGGGTTTTTAGTTTGAGTTAAATAAAGTTGTGTAGAACAATTTTATTTAACTTATTAAAAACCTACCAAAGGAGGTTGGAAGTGGGACCCACACCCACTTAACCTCCCTTGGGAGGATTAAGTGTGGTGGGGCCCACACGAACCCCCTTTTCTTTTCAATTTCTCTCAACATACTTAACCCCCCTCTTTAATGACTTAAGTTACTTAATTTAATTTTGGGGAGTTAAACTCTTTTGAATTTCAAACATTTGAAATTCTTTTGAGTTGTGTGTTAATAAAATAAGATGCAATCTTATTTGTTTAAGGGTTGTCGTTTGTTCCCTTGAGAGCTTTTGAGAGCTCCTCCTCCATCTTCTTCATCTTGACGAAGAACGTTCATCTTGACGAAGAACGCTCAAACTCCGACGAAGAACGACGCCTCTCTTCTTCGTCCTCGGTGTCAACAAGAGGGAACGCCGCATCCTCCTCGGGCCTTCTTCGTCGGCAAACGAAGATCCGCCAACAACGTGTCGCATCGGACGTAACACTTCGTCAACGGATTTGACGAACATCGACCGCGACACCCGACCTCCGCGACGCCGTCTTCCGCGGAGCGTAGCCAAACCTTTGAATCTTAAACCCGAGGTAGGGGATGTTATTTATTGATTATTTTATTCCATTCTTGAATCATGGATTTTAGCATGACTAAACGTGAGGCTTTTGGATTTTCTTTAGTTATGTTTTTTTTTTAACGTGAGGGGGATCGGACCGCATGAACACGGCCGAACCCCCCCTCCTTAGTTCTCGTTTTATTCATGCGGGTGGAAGCAAGAGGCGTGGTGCCGTCGCACCACGCGGATGAACATGCTTATAATTTTCCGCAACACCGTCGCGCTTCGCCGATGAGAGATTTCAAGAACGCGACGCCGTCGCGCCGCGTTGGGAGGATTCATGCCACGGCGAAAGGGGCGCGGTGCCGTCGCACCGCGCCGGACGACGAACACCGCGGCCGGTTCCGGGCCGCGGTGAGACGAGGAGACCGCGGCCGATTCCGGGCCGCGGCGGAAGGAAAGACCGGCGGCCGGGCCGCCGGCGTCGGAAGTCGAGGGCGGGACCGGAAATTCCGGTCCCGTTGGTAAAAACCGGCCGGCCAGCGGGCCGGCCGGATGTCATAAAAACCGGGGGATTAAACCCCCGGCCGGACCTTCAAGACCCCCCCTCTTAATGAGGGGGGCGGTTCATTTAAGGAGGGGGGGGGGGCAAAGCCCCCCCGGTTTTATTCAGTCGGCCCCCGCGGGGGCCGTTTCTTTTGCAAGGCACGGCTTATAGCCGTGCCGTTTTGTGAAACGCGGGGCTTAGCCCGCGTGCCTCCCGCCGCCGCCACGCGGTCCGCCAGCCGCCGCCGCCACGCGGTCCGCCAGCCGCCGCCGCCACGCGGCCCGCCACCCGCCGTCGCCGCCACGCCGCCAGCCGCCGCCGCCGTCCGCCGCCGTCCGCCGCCGCCGTCCGCCGCCGCCGGCCGCCGCGCCGTCCAGAGGGGGGGGGGTCGGGTCGGGTCGGCCCGGACCCGGACCCCCCGTTTCGGACCAGATTCGGTTCTTGGCTCATAACTTGAGCCTCGGACCTCCGAATGACGAACCGTCTGCGGCAACGCGATCCTTGGATCGAGACGGTCGTTTTGGTATATCGCACTCAAGGTTTCGGGTTACTTTGAGTTCGGCCGGGTTGGTTCGTTCACGAAACCAACCGGGCCTTCGGAGCGGAAACACTCATATCTTGAGCTACGGACGTCCGATTGACGTGCCGTCAGTCGCGTAATGTTCTTCTTAGTGAGACGGATCTTTTGGCATACTCCGCCCGAGGTTTGGACGCAGGTGGAGTACGGTCGGGTTGGTTTTGCCTTAAAAACCAACCGGGCCCCGGAGACGAAAATGCCAATAACTCTCAGACCGGGCGTCCGATCGACGCGCCGTCTGTTGCGTTGAGTTCCTGTTGACGATACGGAACTTTTGGATACATCAACTTCGGTCTTCGTGACAGTTGATGTATCAGCCTCTCGGCTCGTGAAGCGGATCCTCCGTACGAGCTTGCTGTGTGCGGGAACCCTAGAGCTGGCTGCGACTGTTCTACTGCTACGACTGTTACTGTGACAGCGACGACGACAGTACAGAGATCCTGTGTGGATTTGACGACGAAAGTACAGAGATCCTGTGTGGATTTGACGACGACAGTACAGAGATCCTGTGTGGATTTGACGACGACAGTACAGAGATCCTGTGTGGATTTGACGACGACAGTACAGAGATCCTGTGTGGATTTGACGACGACGACTACAGCACTCAGCGATCCTACGTGGATCAGTGCTACAGGTTCTGTGTGAGCCCGATCTTGTGTGGGTCCTTGCGCTCAGCGGTTCTGTGTGAGCCAGCGCCTACAGGTTCTGTGTGAGCCCGATCCTGTGTGGGTCTTCTGCGGGGGTTAGTTACCTATCGATCCTTCGTGGGTCCGATGACTTAGATGGATCAGTGATCATCTTTATCGTCCTTGAAGAAGTATACCTGTGTGAGCTGAATCCTGTTGTTTTCCTGTGTGGATTGTGTTGTGCAATCCTGTGTGGATTATATTTTGCTTCCCTTTGTGGATTACGTATACTTTCCTGCGTGGACTGAGTTGTACTTGGGCTCGGAGGTTGGAGCGTATCTGAATTGATGACTTAGGTATATGTATGGGCATATACCTAAGCAGTGTCGGTTGTTACTTCGTGATTGTACTTTTCTTCGTGATTTATCCTTTGTGGATTTGAGAGACCTTCAGGGGTCTCGGGGTCCCTACTGAGTAGCTTATACTCACCCCTGCACGGGCTTTGCCCGCACTTCGTTGTGTTGGTTGCAGACGACGGACAGCGTTGACCTTAGCTGAGGCTTGCAGAGCGGGACGGTACCCGGAGGTGGACCACTGGGCGGGACGTGCTCGGAGCGGACGATGGGACCCGTGTAGCAGAGGAGCTATCTGTACCCACCCTTCAGGTGGGATTTCCAGTGGACAGCTCGGAGTTGCGGCCTTTACTTTTCAGTTGCTGTTTTTCCCTTTTCGAGTTGTACTTTACTTTCAGTTTGGGTTTGTATTCTGGCCCATTTACTTTTCCGCACTTTCAGTCGTACTCTGTTTGCTTAGTGTTTACTTTCCGCTTGTTTACTCTGTGGTGTGTGTTTACTTTTCAAAGGCAATGCCTTCCCTTTTTACCGGGAATTACGCCTTGGTGCTAGTCCCCAGCCCCTGGCCTATGGAAGGCGGGCTTGGGGTAGTCACGGCACGGACCCCGAGGGCGGGTCGTGACAAATTGGTATCAGAGGAGTTCGGTTCTACCGCGAACTCTGATCTTTTCTATGTGAAGCAATAATGTTTAGCGTATTGAGTGTGGTTATCAGTCCAGGGAGTCCAGTGTTAGTGCGGCGGCCGACGTATCCGTACACCAGGACCCTGACTTCTGATTTCCGACTTAATGCACGAAAACATTGATTGCGTGTGTGTTTCAAAGTTTTCTTTGTGATTACTTGTGCCAGCTCACCGGGTATACTGATCTGCTTAATGAAAGTCTCAAGTTTTCTTTGTGATTACTTATATCAGCTCACCTGGTATACTGTTCTAACCGTGGCGCACCTGTTTCCTATTCAGGATGGCCCCACGACGGCAGCCAGCTAGGGTTCCGAGAGTCGAGCGAGACGACAGCCCACCGAGCGACGAGGCTTCGGTACAGGGCCCTTTTCCAGTAGTGGCACCGGCGGTAGCTTTACCCGCCGATCCCCCGATGCTTCCAGCAGCAGCCGCTGACGATGCACGTCGCCTCAGCGCACTGCATGAGTTTCAGCGCCTGCGACCGCCCAGGTTTCGCGGGGAGACGGATCCCCAGGCAGCAGAGGACTGGCTGGAGGCAGTGGTTCGAGTGTTTAGGCTAGTGAGGACACCAGCAGACCTCATGGTGATCCTCGCTGCGAGCCTACTACACGCAGCAGCAGGACGATGGTGGAGCTTGATGCTCCAGGTGCACGATGAGGCATCTCTTCTTTGGACGGACTTTGAGAGCATCTTCCGCTCGGAGTTCGTCCCAGCCACCCTTCGTGCGGTGCGTATCCAGGAGCTTCTACAGCTGCGGCAGGGCAGCATGACGGTCGCTCAGTACTCGGCGAGATTTACCGATCTCTCGCGCTACTCGACCGACATGGTACGGGACCCATTCTTCAGGGCCCGGACCTTCGAGCAGGGTTTGAGACACGAGATCAGGGCATCGCTGATCTCCCTCAGCATATCGACTCAGACAGGAGTACTGGAGCGGGCCCTTCTGATCGAGAGCTTCCTTGCTGAGTCTACACCAGCACAGAGACCCACCGCAGGGCGGCACGTGGCAGAGTCATCTGCAGCTGGCAGTCGACGAATGACTCAGGGGTCCAGACAGACCAGACCTCAGGGCACTGGCTCAGCAGTGCAGGGCACACAACGCGGAGCGAGTCTTTCGAGTGGAAGACAGTGCTATGCATGCGGCGGGCGAGGCCACATGGCTCGTGACTGCCCGACCCGCCATGCGGAGGAGCAGCAGACGGTTGAGGAACCACCTAGGCAGAGGCAGAGGTTCGACCGTAGCGGTCTGCAGGAAGGAGGCGGACGAGGCAGAGGAGCAGGCCGAGCAGCAGGTGGTGGACGACGCTTTGAGGCTCTACCACCACCACCACCAGGAGGTCCACCCCGACCGCAGGGGAGAGCTCAGCTTCAGGCAGCCGAGGCCTTCGATCATGGAGCTCTGGGAGCCGATGGACAGGAGCAGAACTAGTGGTTACATCCTTTGTACTTCTGGTTCCTTGTTGCTTTTGTGTAGCGTCTTGTATTACGAGCTGCAATAATAAAAGACGCATACCTTGTGATGTTTTCGTTCCTGTCCTCTATCGTAATGTTACTAAGAGGTTCCAGTTTTGGCTGTTGACTTGACCCTCACTTGTGAGACATCTACTGGAGGAGGCCCAGTTACCACACACTGATGCCGACAGTGTGACTCAACCCTTGGAGGCGAGAGTAACGGTTGAATCTCTTAGTAGTAGCGTCGAGGCCTTACGACGTCATCCTTAGTATGGATTAGTATCATCCATGTTAGGATTGACTGTTTTAGGCAAAGAATGTGGTTCATCCAGGGGATGAGACCAGGTTTCTCTTTTCGGCAAAGAAGAAATCTTGCAACTCTTGTGGGACATGGGATGGTCCAGGCCACGACAGAGAAGGTCCATGTCATCCAGGAGCGGGTCCTACATGGACGATCGATTCCTCTTGTGCGCAACAGATGGCGGCACGGGAATCTCCAGGAGAGCACATGGGAGCGGGAGGCTCAGATGCGTGCTCAGTATCCTCTTTTTGTTTCCCTAGTTTTTGATGTAGCTTTACGGGGACGTAAAGCCCTGAGGTGGGAGTAATGTAAAGACCCGTAAAATTCAAGGAAAATTTTTTCTTAATTTTCTTTAGAATTTTACAAGAGCGCGGTTTCAGACGGCACCTGATTCCGAGGCCCGGAGTGCCCGGAATTAATTTCCGAAGTTTGGGCTCGGGTACGTTCAGTGAACGAACGAGCGGGAATTCCTAACTTTTGATCCGGTGCTCGGAATTGAAATCCGAGGGCACCGATGAACTCGCAGCGCCGATATTCGCTTAAAGAGACCTTTTCGGGAGTTGCGTTTGTTGCGGGTTGAAAGTTAGTTTTAGGGGTTTTTAGTTTGAGTTAAATAAAGTTGTGTAGAACAATTTTATTTAACTTATTAAAAACCTACCAAAGGAGGTTGGAAGTGGGACCCACACCCACTTAACCTCCCTTGGGAGGATTAAGTGTGGTGGGGCCCACACGAACCCCCTTTTCTTTTCAATTTCTCTCAACATACTTAACCCCCCTCTTTAATGACTTAAGTTACTTAATTTAATTTTGGGGAGTTAAACTCTTTTGAATTTCAAACATTTGAAATTCTTTTGAGTTGTGTGTTAATAAAATAAGATGCAATCTTATTTGTTTAAGGGTTGTCGTTTGTTCCCTTGAGAGCTTTTGAGAGCTCCTCCTCCATCTTCTTCATCTTGACGAAGAACGTTCATCTTGACGAAGAACACTCAAACTCCGACGAAGAACGACGCCTCTCTTCTTCGTCCTCGGTGTCAACAAGAGGGAACGCCGCATCCTCCTCGGGCCTTCTTCGTCGGCAAACGAAGATCCGCCAACAACGTGTCGCATCGGACGTAACACTTCGTCAACGGATTTGACGAACGTCGACCGCGACACCCGACCTCCGCGACGCCGTCTTCCGCGGAGCGTAGCCAAACCTTTGAATCTTAAACCCGAGGTAGGGGATGTTATTTATTGATTATTTTATTCCATTCTTGAATCATGGATTTTAGCATGACTAAACGTGAGGCTTTTGGATTTTCTTTAGTTATGTTTTTTTTTAACGTGAGGGGGATCGGACCGCATGAACACGGCCGAACCCCCCCTCCTTAGTTCTCGTTTTATTCATGCGGGTGGAAGCAAGAGGCGTGGTGCCGTCGCACCACGCGGATGAACATGCTTATAATTTTCCGCAACACCGTCGCGCTTCGCCGAGGAGAGATTTCAAGAACGCGACGCCGTCGCGCCGCGTTGGGAGGATTCATGGCACGGCGAAAGGGGCGCGGTGCCGTCGCACCGCGCCGGACGACGAACACCGCGGCCGGTTCCGGGCCGCGGTGAGACGAGGAGACCGCGGCCGATTCCGGGCCGCGGCGGAAGGAAAGACCGGCGGCCGGGCCGCCGGCGTCGGAAGTCGAGGGCGGGACCGGAAATTCCGGTCCCGTTGGTAAAAACCGGCCGGCCAGCGGGCCGGCCGGATGTCATAAAAACCGGGGGATTAAACCCCCGGCCGGACCTTCAAGACCCCCCCTCTTAATGAGGGGGGCGGTTCATTTAAGGAGGGGGGGGGGCAAAGCCCCCCCGGTTTTATTCAGTCGGCCCCCGCGGGGGCCGTTTCTTTTGCAAGGCACGGCTTATAGCCGTGCCGTTTTGTGAAACGCGGGGCTTAGCCCGCGTGCCTCCCGCCGCCGCCACGCGGTCCGCCAGCCGCCGCCGCCACGCGGTCCGCCAGCCGCCGCCGCCACGCGGCCCGCCACCCGCCGCCGCCGCCACGCCGCCAGCCGCCGCCGCCGTCCGCCGCCGCCGTCCGCCGCCGCCGGCCGCCGCGCCGTCCAGAGGGGGGGGTCGGGCCGGGTCGGCCCGGACCCGGACCCCCCGTTTCGGACCAGATTCGGTTCTTGGCTCATAACTTGAGCCTCGGACCTCCGAATGACGAACCGTCTGCGGAAACGCGATCCTTGGATCGAGACGGTCGTTTTGGTATATCGCACTCAAGGTTTCGGGTTACTTTGAGTTCGGCTGGGTTGGTTCGTTCACGAAACCAACCGGGCCTTCGGAGCGGAAACACTCATATCTTGAGCTACGGACGTCCGATTGACGTGTCGTCAGTCGCGTAATGTTCCTCTTAGTGAGACGGATCTTTTGGCATACTCCGCCCGAGGTTTGGACGCAGGTGGAGTACGGTCGGGTTGGTTTTGCCTTAAAAACCAACCGGGCCCCGGAGACGAAAATGCCAATAACTCTCAGACCGGGCGTCCGATCGACGCGCCGTCTGTTGCGTTGAGTTCCTGTTGACGATACGGAACTTTTGGATACATCAACTTCGGTCTTCGTGACAGTTGATGTATCAGCCTCTCGGCTCGTGAAGCGGATCCTCCGTACGAGCTTGCTGTGTGCGGGAACCCTAGAGCTGGCTGCGACTGTTCTACTGCTACGACTGTTACTGTGACAGCGACGACGACAGTACAGAGATCCTGTGTGGATTTGACGACGACAGTACAGAGATCCTGTGTGGATTTGACGACGACAGTACAGAGATCCTGTGTGGATTTGACGACGACAGTACAGAGATCCTGTGTGGATTTGACGACGACAGTACAGAGATCCTGTGTGGATTTGACGACGACAGTACAGAGATCCTGTGTGGATTTGACGACGACGACTACAGCACTCAGCGATCCTACGTGGATCAGTGCTACAGGTTCTGTGTGAGCCCGATCCTGTGTGGGTCCTTGCGCTCAGCGGTTCTGTGTGAGCCAGCGCCTACAGGTTCTGTGTGAGCCCGATCCTGTGTGGGTCTTCTGCGGGGGTTAGTTACCTATCGATCCTTCGTGGGTCCGACGACTTAGATGGATCAGTGATCATCTTTATCGTCCTTGAAGAAGTATACCTGTGTGAGCTGAATCCTGTTGTTTTCCTGTGTGGATTGTGTTGTGCAATCCTGTGTGGATTATATTTTGCTTCCCTTTGTGGATTACGTATACTTTCCTGCGTGGACTGAGTTGTACTTGGGCTCGGAGGTTGGAGCGTATCTGAATTGATGACTTAGGTATATGTATGGGCATATACCTAAGCAGTGTCGGTTGTTACTTCGTGATTGTACTTTTCTTCGTGATTTATCCTTTGTGGATTTGAGAGACCTTCAGGGGTCTCGGGGTCCCTACTGAGTAGCTTATACTCACCCCTGCACGGGCTTTGCCCGCACTTCGTTGTGTTGGTTGCAGACGACGGACAGCGTTGACCTTAGCTGAGGCTTGCAGAGCGGGACGGTACCCGGAGGTGGACCACTGGGCGGGACGTGCTCGGAGCGGACGATGGGACCCGTGTAGCAGAGGAGCTATCTGTACCCACCCTTCAGGTGGGATTTCCAGTGGACAGCTCGGAGTTGCGGCCTTTACTTTTCAGTTGCTGTTTTTCCCTTTTCGAGTTGTACTTTACTTTCAGTTTGGGTTTGTATTCTGGCCCATTTACTTTTCCGCACTTTCAGTCGTACTCTGTTTGCTTAGTGTTTACTTTCCGCTTGTTTACTCTGTGGTGTGTGTTTACTTTTCAAAGGCAATGCCTTCCCTTTTTACCGGGAATTACGCCTTGGTGCTAGTCGCCAGCCCCTGGCCTATGGAAGGCGGGCTTGGGGTAGTCACGGCACGGACCCCGAGGGCGGGTCGTGACAGTGATCTCATTTTAACTTCTATGATTTGTTCCATGTTAAGATATTATGATCTCTTTTGCAGGTTATGATTTTCAAAAAGATATGATATGATTTTTATTTCTTTTGTATACCCTTACTGAGCATTTGAGCTCACCCTTTTATGTTTTCTTTTCCCCAGGATATAAAGAAAGGTTTTAGGTAAAAAAAGGAAGATCTTTATGTGAGATTTTGAAGATCTTTCACCACGATTAGAAGATTATATTCCGAGTTTCCAAAGACACTAAACTATTACGATCCTTGTGTGTGTGTTTTTGTTATGTACTAAGTATTCCGCAAAAGTAATGTAATGTCAATGTACGTCAGGCTTCGGGTCTCTACAGTTGGTATCAGAGGAAAGGTTTAGTCAAACTTTGGAAACTAGGATGCGAAAACATTAGTGAGATCCCTAGAGATATTTCTAAGGTATGTCTAGGGATGTATCTAAGGATAAGTATACGTATAGGTTATAGTCCTAGAATTGCTCTAACGATCTTAGAATTTAACCTAAGATGTTAGATATTGAGGGTACTACCCCTTTAGTATGTTGTTTTCCCTAGCATGATTTTTGCCTCTCACACTATTCTTTTGGGGTTTTAGACGATGGCTGGAACCCGAAGGAACCGTGTTGATCAATGCAATGGACAATGCAATGATTGTCCCCCTGAGCAACCAAACGATATGGGAGCTAGAATGCAAAATCTTGTAGCCATGCTCACACAACTTTCTCAAGCTATGAATCATGCAGGACTTCCAAATGAGCAAAGGAAGGAGCAACATTCTGTTGAATCCTTCATGAGGCAGCGTCCGCCTTCTTTCAGTGGGTCTACTGATCCATTAGTTGCTGAACAATGGATTAGTACTACTGAAAAGATATTTTCAGTTCTTCAATGTTCTGAACATGATAAAGTCATCTTATCAGTATATCGTTTGGAAGGTGAAGCTGATCAATGGTGGAATCTTATCAAGAATACGAGACAAAGAGATGAAATTGATTCCATGGAATGGGACGAGTTCAAGAACTTGTTTTTCAGTAAGTACTTCCCTCGTATTCTTCGAACGAAGATAGAAAAGGAGTTTCTTGAGCTGAAGCAGAAGGATGAGGAATCTGTGGGTATATACGAAGCAAATTTTACAAGACTTGCAAGGTATGCATGTGGCATTATCATCCAACCTGAAATTAAAGTTGATCGATTTTTCAGTGGATTAAAACCAAGCCTTCGAAGGGCATTAGCTATAAGAGACTTTAGTTGTTATGAAGAAATTGTGTGTTGTGCTATCAAGGTAGAAATGGAAGTTGGTGTTACATATCCATCTCATGGTGTTGACAAGAAACGAAAGATGGAGTTCAAGGAGAAATCTCAAAATAATGGTGAAATGAAGATGAATGTTTCCTTATGCACAAAGTGTGGAAAGAAGCATGGTGGAGATTGTCATAAAGGTACTAGAAAATGTTTTATGTGTGGAAAAGAAGGTCATCGAGCAGCTGAGTGTCCAAGTAATGGAAAAAGGTTTTCTAAAGATGTGAATAAAGAAAACACTGCAGAGAACGCACCACCAACACTTCAATGCTTCAAGTGCAAGGAAATGGGGCATTATGCTAATAAGTGCCCTAATCCAAGGGTTAGTGATGATCAACATGAGCAACCACTGAAGGCAAAGGACAAAGGGGAGTCACATGCGATCACTATTGGCGATGTTGAATATGACAACAATGTGGTGTAATGATTAAGTGTTTATGTAATGGGATTCCAAAATTATATTGTATCATGGAGTATTGGAATATTTATGTATTGGTCTAATGTGGTATTCAAAGTGATTGAGATATTTTTGGAAATAAGATGATATGCGCATAATGAAGGGAAAATGAGAAAATGAAATGTTTAACAGTATTCATGAGCTCATGATTGATATAAGGACTAAGTGATATCATGGTTTGAGTATATAGAATTTTGAGGATTTTGGTATGTGGAAAGTGTTAACTTTTAACTACATTCATGTTTTCACTAAGGTTCAATGGGTATTCAAGAGAGTACAAGATTAAGGCCTTTGAATGTTTGGAATGTGTCCAACAAAACATATCTTATGATATATGGGGATCAACAATGGTATTAAATCTCTGGTAATCGTTTTCACTATGTTATGAGAGTGGACAGCAGTATTATGGATAAGCCTAAAGATTGAAATGGATTATGTTGGAAATAAGTTAGTATTGTTTAAGGATAAAAGTTTTTTTTCGATATTATTGATGGGATGTTATAATAATATAGTTTTAGAAAAAGGACAACCTGCAGGACGGGCGACAGCCCATGGCGTCAGACAAGGCTGTGGGAATCGAACCCACAACCGAAGTGCGACTGGCCTTTATCGCCTACCACTGGCCTACAGGAAGTCCCTGTTTAGTAGAAACTAGTTTTATTATATTAAACAGTATGATATATAAAGTATAAGTCCATTTTAGGAACCATATATGATTAATCTCACTATAGATCGACTTATGTATATAATTTTTGCTAACCTTTTGTTTAAGACAGATGGAATGACCCGTTATTCTATCACATGATCTTCTAACACTTCACGAATAACAAATTCAACTTCATTTATTTAAGAGATGAAGTGGAAATTGTTTAAGGCACGAACAACAGTGAGATTGTACCAAAATAAAGTAAATATTTATTCTAATTCAAATTTTCAACTTTACGGAAATGATCTTGAAAACCAAAAATGTTGTCCTAGTGATCTTATACCTGATGAATCAGATGGTACCTTATATCATCACAAATCTATGGATTTGTGATTACTGGCTTTTCCATAGCCATGTTCTCTACCACTCTCCATCAGAACATAATGGTTAGATTTCTCTTCCATATCCATATTTTCACCTATGTGGAAACCCAGTGATTAGTTTATTTGGGTAACCGTTACGTTTCATACTTTTGTTTTTAAAGATTGGTTTTGATATTCCTTTTTACGATGTGGGTTTCTATTAAAGAAACTTTAGAATAGTAAACCATTTATAACCCCGACGAATTTCGAGGGCGAAATTCATTTTAAGGGGGGTAGAATGTAACAGCCCTAGATTTTATGAAAAATATTTTTTTTATTTTTTTTAATGTCTTGTGTTGTACGCTACACCAAAATGAGCTTGCACAACACACATCCTTGACTTGCCTTGCATTACACGCAATCACGACCTTCCTCGATAGCGTGTGTAATACGCAATACCGAGTTTCACTAAACAACGATATGCTATTAAAATATTATTAAAACTAGCCGTTATGAATAGTAATAACCACTTTTTAAATTTTAGAAAATTTATCTCTCAAAATGGACTTCATTTTTGGATTCGGAGTATCGAATTTAGCCTAAGGTGAAATTTTGGTACTTTCCGGATAACTTTCATATTCTGATGAATAGTGAAAATTACTAAATTATAATTAGAAAACAACTTTTTTAATCGAAATAATTAATAGTGATAAATTATTAATTTGAGTGGTTTTAAAGTATATTTAGAATATATTTTTACAATTTAATACAATGTTGGTCATTGGTTGTAATTTCACATTTAAACCAGACATAATCAAGTGTCAATCTTTTGATAGATATTGTTTCTTAAAAACACGCTATTTGTTTTAACAGCGGGATTTAATTATAAAATTAATTAATGCAACTTCTATGTTATTAATTTGGTAAAATAGACTTCATTTTTGAATTCGGAATATGAAATATAGCTTAGGATGAAATTTTGGCATTGTTCTGAAAAACATCAATTTTTGATGAATAGTGAAACTACTAAGTGGTAGTTAAAAAACTGAATTTTTCATAAAACTTAATTTTACCGCTTTTGTGAATGGAATTTCAAAAATCCGAGAGACACGGTTGATGTCAGTAAGTAAAATGTTGTTCAATGAGATGAAAATAATTTTTGGTGAATAGAAACTTTTTACTTTTATTTACCACGGTTAAAAGTAAATAGGGTAATTAAGGGTAAGAATGATATTAATATTACCCTAACACATGTCCTAATTCTATTGGACAAGTTTATCTCGACCAAAAACAACCTTAAGTGTAAAATATTATCATTTAGGCCCACTTGGATTAGATTAGGAGATTTATTATTATTTAATTCAAAGAAGAGTTAAAAGAGTTAAAATCAAAGTTTATTTACTAAAACATTTTTAATATAGGGTTATACATAAGATAAATTCGACTATAAATATTCATTAGAAAGATAAAAATATTTCCTACATAATGATATTTTATTTATAATTATTAGACTTTAAATAAATTAATTTATTTATGACACAACGACGATGCAGTAATTACCCTTTTAAGGAAATATTAACATAATTGATGTTATAAATACTCAAATGAATGTAATTTGAGACTTTTTATGAATTCCACTAATTTTCTAGGTTACTATGATATATTAGTGTTGATTTAATCAACTTGGTTCGAACATATAATTCTGTTATGACTTTCACAAAAATCATATATCAAATAGTGTGAAAATTGACACAAAATAGTTTTTAAATAAAATATTATATTATTAATTGTTATTTTATTCCTAAAAATCTATGGTTCGGCCAAATGACTTAGATAAGGATATATATATTAATAATAAACAATTTTGGGTTCGTTTGGCATGTTATAGTAAGTGTATTAACCATATAGTGAAAGAAAACAAAAAGACACGGTAAAAGTTAAATTATTTAACTTAGAGTTAAATCTAATTGATAAGGTTAAAATAATAACCTAAACTTGTCTAAATCCTATTGGTTGATAGGATTTCGACTCATCCCTACTTTAGCTTCTAAATAAGACCCTTTGTAACCATTATAAACCGACTTTTACTTTAATATAAAATAATATTTTGAAATATTCCTAAGGTGCCCCTCTCCTCCCTTATAAAAGGACACCTCCTCCCCCTCCTCCTCACACCAATTTGAGCACCCAAGCTCGGCCAACCCCTGCCAAAATCTCTTCTCCACTTCCCTAGAAACATCCTAGAGGTTCTGGTCTTCCTCAAAGTCCAATTTTAGTGCCCTAAGAGGAGGTCTCAAAGAGGCGCTTCAAAGAAGAGGTAATTACCGTTACCAATTCTTTCATCTTTATTTCTTCTTCCACTTCTTCTTCTTAGGTTGTTTCATTATGAAGTAATAACATCATTATCACTCATATACTGATATGTTATTATAAGTATGAAACAACCCTATTTCACCATCTATCCATCCTACGGAAAAAGAAATCACCGCGCGTGCGTACGTACGGAATACCGTCTCCACGCCGTGGTGTAATCTATTTTCCACCACCACCTTACATGGATGGGTATAATGGTGTAAAGAATAACTATACATAGTTATTACAACATAATATTGATTCTGATATATTGTATAATCCAATCCAATTCAGTTCAATATTTATGGAAATGATATCATCGCTCGTGCGTACGTACGAACTACCGTCTCCACGACGCGATGAGATTCATTCTCCATGTTAACCATTTAAGAATGATTATAAAGTATATATAAGAAATAATAATGAAATATATGACATTATAAAGTTACTGGATTTATGTATATATATATATATATATGTATGCCATCTACTTACTTCCATTTCAAGACAATAAGGAAAGTAAAACAGCGTTCGTGCGTACGTACGGACTACCGTCTCCATGAACGGTGTTTTTCATTTTATTTATCTATCTATTATATATATATATATACTGAATATATATGATATATAAATCATATTTTATATTCTGGAATTAAGTAGATCCTGATATAAGTAATAATGATGTCAAGAACAACAAGTCAAAACACCTACGATAAATGAAACGATTTTACCCAAAACGCTTCTTTAACATGGAATTTACAAAAGAACGGGTAATATAATGTCATAAGTGAACCATATATGATATCATAACAATGAATATGATTCTGGAATAAGTCAATAACATGATTTAAATCATTATACAGGAGGTTCGGACACTTACAAAGCAAGTCGGACATAAGGTAAGGGAAATATCACAATCTCATTTTTATCCGAGATTGTTTATTCGTAAGTATTCACTGGGGTGTATTTTATCATCCACATCCATGTTTCCATAATATGTAATATTATTTCCATCCACCTACAATTGTTTAAAACCTATTTTACCCTTTGGTGAGTTTTTAGTAAAAGATATGAAAGGAATCTTTTGTCGTTTTTCATACGAGGTACTTTTTTTGACTTTTCCAACAAAAGTACGAGAAGAATGTTTTTTTAACTTATACGGCAAGAATGGATTTTTAAAACAGTATTTCCAAGAATCTTCCTCTATAAGTTTTCAAGTTTATTTTTAATCAACTTCTTTTATTTTAAAGTTTTATGACATGTTATGAAAGGAAAAATGTTTTTGAAGAAGAAAGGATATTTTCCTCAAGAATGGAGTTCAAGTGTTTTATCAAAATTATTTTCCATCTAAGATAATAAAGGGTTCTGTTTTTATCCCTATTATTACATTGATTTGACTATGTTGTGATGGAATTATGTTTATGAATTCCCTTATCTTATATGAATGGTTTTATGATGTCATGTTGTTTAAGAATCCCATTTTTATTACATGGGTTATGCAATGATGTATGATTTATGATTTTGTGGCACACATAAGAAAGGATTCATTATGAGATGGGTGGGACCAATATCTCCCTCCAATGCATTGGGTAAAGATTTTATATCTCATGAGATAGACAGGGCTGGAACGGTAGGTTATACCGGTTCAGTGAAACAGGACTGAAACGAGGGTTACTCGATTCAGAAAGGGACTTTGTCCACTAAGATAGTCTTGGCAATGAGTCATGACTAACAAGAAATGATTTTCCATGATTATGTGTGCATGCCACAAAGTTTCAAGTTTCATGTTATGATTATGGTGATCTCATTTTCACTTCTATGATTTGTTCCATGTTAAGATATTATGATCTCTTTTGCAGGTTATGATTTTCAAAAAGATATGATATGATTTTCATTTCTTTTGTATACCCTTACTGAGCATTTGAGCTCACCCTTTTATGTTTTCTTTTCCCCAGGATATAAAGAAAGGTTTTAGGTAAAAAAAGGAAGATCTTTATGGGAGATTTTGAAGATCTTTCACCACGATTAGAAGATTATATTCCGAGTTTCCAAAGACACTAAACTATTACGATCCTTGTGTGTGTGTTTTTGTTATGTACTAAGTATTCCGAAAAAGTAATGTAATGTAAATGTACGTCAGGCTTCGGGTCTCTACATAATATGTATATAAGTAATGAAAATAACATGATAATGTGTCCTTAAAATTATTATACCATCCAATTATACATATTTATTGAAATGATATTGTCGCTCATGCATGCGTATGGATTATAGTCACCACAACAAGATGAGATTCATTTCCACGTTCACCATTCATCGATGATTATAAAAATATATATTACTAATATGTATTTAATATATGACATAATAATTCTACTGGATATATATATATATTTATATATATGTATTTATGTACTTACATATATCTTATTCCCTAACTTCCATTCAATGTGATATGAAAACATAAACAACATTTATGGGTATGTACGGCCTACCATCTCCATAAACGGTGTTTTATGTTTCATACATATATCTATTATAAGTATTTGTATTCTAAAAATGTATGATATTTAAATCAAGATTTATATTCTGGATTTATTTAAATCATGATCTAAATGATGTGATCAATAATAACAAGTTAAAATACGTATGATCAAGAAAGAGATTATTACGAGAAATGTTAATTTAACATGAAAATCATTATTAAATGGTTAGTATAAATTCATAAATGAGTCAAATATGATATAATTAAATTAATATGGTTCTATTATAATCTAATAAGATACAATGGTCATTATAAAATAGGTTAAATGTTCCCTCAACCAAAGGAAAGTACAATGTAAGTATTAATTCTTCAATCTCATTATTATCCGAGATTTTTTATGTGTATGTATTTTCTAGGAAATGTTTATAATCAATGTCCATGATTCATTAAAAAATTAAAAAATGATTCTTATAAGTTAATATTTAACTAAATAATCATTTAAAATTTTTCAAATATTAATTCTTCTAAATATTTCTCATTAATGTTCATGTTTTTAAAATATTTTTTAAGGATTTATTAATATGGACATGAATGTTTTTAAAATGATAATTTCTTTCAAAAGATTCAAATTGGTATGGGAAACTTTGATTCAAAAATCACTTTAAATGTATTATTTTCAAGATTGTTTGACTTTTAAATGTTTTCATGAAAAAGGTGTTTTTATCTCAATGCATTTTACCAATCATTTTGATCTATGTCAACATACTTTGATTGATTTTAAACTTGTGGGAAGTTGATACAAATATTCCATATTGTATTTCAGGTTCTGTGATATGTTTGATTAAGGATGTGTTATATTTATAACATTTATGGTTTATGGATGAAGTATTTACATTTCATATGCTAGTTTTAATATGAATGTTTACGTTATGTTTAATCCATTTCCTTTGAGTAATGAATTGGACTTTGTAAGTGATGGGTGGCACTCGCTATAGCCCCTCAATGAATTGTTAGGTCTAATGAGACAATTAGATGTGGAATTGTCCAAGGATGTTCCCAATTTGAGATATAGTATGGACGAGGACTAAATCATTTTTAGACTCCTTGGTCGAGGCCTTGACATGATGTTACACATTGTCCAACATTATGCATTACCTTATTATGAAATTTGTTGAAACATGTGATTATTCGACTAGTAGAATATCTATCTAAATTTTTATGTTTGATTTATTTTTTCCGTATTATCAATAATGTTTTTGTTTTAAAGGATGTTGTTTTTATGAGACATCTTCCCTTAAATGTTTATAGATTCTGCTAAATTATTTACCCATACTGAGCATCTGAGCTCACCCCTTTCTTATATTTTATTTTCCCCTGATATGAAGAAGTTAGTTATGAGTGACTTGCAGGAATAATCTAGGATTCTTGGATGATTCTAATGGAATAAATTATTTTTGTATTTTATTTCAAGTTGTAATGTAAAACATCATGCATGTAATCTATTCTCCAACTCTACGAAACTAATCGGTCCTTCGGGACATGATTTACATATGATCATGCCAAAGTTATGTAATAATATACCGACTATGGGTAACTACAGTAAGGGTGTTACTGTTGGGATCAGAGAAATTTTAGTGAAAACATTTTTAAAACTAGATTTTGATAAAATCTGATTAGAAAACATTATCCAAAGATAGACATTGAGAATTAGAATATAAGAACTTCCAGGAATTTTGGTACTATAGATATTTTGTGAGTTTTCCAAGCAATACATCCCTGTATAGAAATAAGCAGGTATAAGCAGCTCTGGAACAGATGTACCTCAGTGTAAAACCTGAAAAAACCGCATTGAGATTGACTCGAACAGGAACTAGTGCACGAAAACATGCCTTGCTGCACTTTTGGTGTAAGAACTCGGTTCATATTATTGAGGTAAAAGTTTCTTGTTTTCCTTTTCTCATTATGTGTTTTTGAGAAAATAAGGAAAATGGTAGGAAATCCCGATTTTTTTGAATACACGCCATGTACTTTTCCACACGCCGTGTACATTGGCCATATGGGAAGAGTACACAGGGCATGTAGGCCTGTCAGTGATGAAGGGTGTAAGAACTGACTAAACGATGTGTACTGGTTATTTACACACCGTGTAATCATTCTGTAGGTGAATAGTATGGCAGTGAAGGTGGATGCCACCTAAATGACAGTCCACGCCGTGTAATCTGGAATACACGACATGTACTCATGTCGGCATGTGAATAGTGCCGGGCTAGGGAGTAGCTACTAGAAGAACAGTTAAATGATGGAAAGTACACACTGTGTACATGGGAGTACATGCTGTGTAGTTTGTTTTTTTTTTCTTAAAACAGACAGTATCCTATTATGTTCATAGAGGAATCTTAGAACGATAGAGGATCTTGATTGGACGTCCAGATCTTTTGATATCTCCCGACCGTGCACCAGGAATCCTTTTCTGCTTTCTCCAATCACGTTGTGACCATAGAGGTATGATTTCCCATCCCCTTGCACTGTTCTTACCAATCTTACTCTATGGGAAGTTTTTTACGTTTTAATATTAATTATATTATCCCATATCTATGTCATTCTCGTTTGTTTCGGGAGGTGACGTCCACATATACCGATTAGGGGCAATCGAGATAGGTGGTCTGGTGTTTAAATTCCAACTGTTGTTCGGTTTTGTGAACCATTGTGCTATGAACCCATGTTTGGGGTGTCGTATGACTAGATCCTTTGCTGAAAAGATATCTATAATTCTATAGATAATCTAATTACAAGTTTAAACTGATGTTTGGGATCACTGCTTGGATCCATGACCACCACTGGGGTGTGTTCCTCTGTTTTGTCGTTTTTCCAGGTTACCAGAGGGTAAACCATAAAATTTAGTATGTTTTAAATTGTCTTAAGAGGAATTGTATATAAATTTCTTGTTTATATGTTGGGAATGGCCCGGTTTCTTGTTTATCCTGAGGGTAGTGTTGTGATTAGCATGTGGGTAGTGTTCTGTTTAGCCAGAGGGAAACTCCTTCCGTGCCTATGGGCAGTAGATTTTTTACCTGTGGGAGACCCCTAGTACGCCTGTGGGAATTATTCTATATGCCCGTAGGCAGACTTCTATGGGTTTGGAATCTCTTTACCTGAGGGTAATGGTTTGCATGGCTAAGGAAACTGACTATTTACATAGAATATTAAATGTGGTTATTTTCTTAAATTGAATGATTAAACGAAAAATAAAATGGAAGTATAACTGGTAGTTAGTTTCTATGGAGTACTGCTTACTTTATTTCATTTACCTTTTCATACTATTGTTGCACATTTTCATTGACATTTTGGCACGGGCCTTTGGTGGGTGTCTACTAGGATTTATTTCTCACACCATGTTTGGGTCATGTCTTCAACACAAACAGACTATATTGATTCAGGTGTAGATAGGGGAATGGGTCCCCATACAGTTACATGATTGATACAGAGGAGTAGAAGAGCATGGGACTGAGCCAAGGCTAGCGATGATGATGCGTTTTTTGTACTTTTCATTGGTTTATATGGTTGTACCTTGTATGTGACATGTATTGTATTGTATTGCAGTATATCTTTTTCTGGAAATTTTCATAGAATAGTGACATGTTGCATCTAATATATATGATTGTTGGTTCTCTTTTAATCAGTTGTCCATTTCAGTTATATATTGTTTACTACTTCCGCCATTGTATTTCATATAATTCTTTTCTGCTGCACTACACTTTGACAAATGAGGGCATAGTTTCCCCACTATCAGACATGTGCCCTCACTGCTAGTCAACAACCTATGGCGTTTGGGGAAATGCACTTGAGGTCATGTGACCTACCGGGTTCAGGGCACCCGTTGAGTGGCATCCGAATCCGGGACGTTACAAAGTGGTATCAAAGGAGTTATTTTCTTTGCCTTACTATTTAGAGACTATAGTCATGGATATTACTAAAATGGTATTTGGTAATAGCATATGGCCAGGAGTATATAACCCTGTGTACAGGGAAAAGCCAATCTACCTCATGATTGGAATTTTACTGATTTTGCTACTTATAGTTGATTTGATTTTCACCGTTGGGTGATGCACTTGTGGTGTGTGGTTATATTTATATACTGGGTACTATTTAGTTTCATCCTGATGAGATGAGTGTATCCCATCTCATGCATCATTTAGGCACATGTTAGAATCACATTTCTTTCATAGTTTCCATGCCATGTTGGTGCATTAGAAAATTCATGCTATTGTGATATAGGTTGTGATAGTAAAAGCATGATGTTGTGATAGATGCCTTGGAAAAATACCTGCTATTTGATAGTGTATTGTTATATAAGGTTTGTATAATGAACGTCAAACTTTTGTTCTTGAGGAGTATGGGCCTTCATTAACCGGAATTTGAGGGATCATTGACTATTTGCATTTATTATAACAAGTATGAGATGCCAAGCTTTGATTCACAGGGTGTATAGGCCCTCACGGATTGAAATTTGGCACTTATGTGTTAGTTTCAGTGTTTTTTCGGCTCTGATGTAGTTTTTGAGGCTTACTATCTGGAAAAACCCAGAATACATGGCATGTAGTTTTGATTACACGCCTTTTAATCTTCTATTCCGAAAGAAATAGAATGTACACACCATGAACCTTTAGAACACGCCATGTTGTCTCTTCCCATTTCATAGGTTGTGTGGGTGGGGACACAGGGTAGGGAATGGTTTAGGAAAACATAGCATGTACCGGTTGTACACGCCGTTTAGTATTGACCCGGAGACCACCCGTGTAACTAACAACACGGACAGCGAAACCTTAAGACATACATGTCGTGTCCACCTTGAACACGCCTTGTTGTCTAACCCAAGTACCAAGCCATGTCACTAATAACACGGGTCAGTGTTACCCTACCTAGTACATGTCGTGTTCCCATGGGACACCCCATGTAGTCTTGACCGCTGAGAGACTATGTCGACTTAGCTGTGTGGATGGGGAAAATGGGGTGGTGTACATGCCGTGTTCGGGTTTAACATTCCATGTAGTGTCAGCCAAGTAGTCGGCCATTTCACGAACAACATGGGTAGTTGGAAATTAAACCATAAACGCTGTGTAGATGTTATACACGATATGTAGTCTTGTTCAGAAGTGATCCGTGAGGCTGAGCTATTTAGAAGGACACAGGCAGGGGAAGAAAATTCAGGTACATGCCATGTAGTTAATATACACACCGTGTAGTCTTCTTTTGAAAATAATCATTGACTTCTTCCTCCAGTTCCCTTTATGGTCCCCTAATTTCTAGTCTTTGATAAATTTAAATCTATGGCATTTTTTGACCTTGTAGATCTATGTCGTCGAGACAACCACCGGTTGTTCTCCAAGAGAGCGATGACGATTATACTATGGAAAAGTTATGCTATGGGCTACCCGGGGATCCTCCTACAGTGCCAAATACGATTCTAGACGTTATACTAGACACAGTCATAGAGTCACAGTTCCATGAAGGCTTTATTCGTTTCATGCAGACCTTCCAGTGAGCACCACAGGCTTCCACAATTTTTGGCAGAGTTGAAGCATATGTTCCATCAGCAGCATCCACCTACGTTTTTAGGGGATAGCAGACCACAGGCTGCAGAGTCTTGGCTGGGGTTTATGAAGACTATTTTCGAGAATTTGGAGTCTCCTACAGGGTGTAGGGTCAAGCTCACTACATACATGTTGTGTGATTACGCCAAGAGGTGGTGGGATGTTACCTCCAAATCTGAGCATCACAAAGACATGGCGTGTAAATATTTGCAGACAGCTTTCTCTGACATCTTTTTCCCAAAGACGTTGAGGGCTGATCGAGCTTGAGAGTTCATGAATCCGAAGCAGGGAACTATGTTAGTGATGTATTTTTGTGCTCATTCACCGAGATTCATCGTTTTGAACCCGTTCTGGTGGGTGATGAGATGTTGAGGGCTAGATTCATTAAGGACGGTCTTCGATATGACATCTGATCTCTGGTGAATGTTTTTAGGTTTCCTACTATACATGCTATTGTGAACCAGGTGCTGATTACCAAGCAGAACTTGGGAGAAGCTAGTGGTGTTGGCCAGGGTGGTTCGTCACCTGTTTCTGGTACTATTTCTCCCGGTAAGAGGAAGAGATAGATGGATGTCTCCTACGATGGTAGTACCGGTGAGAAGAACACTTAAGGTGGAAAGGTCATGTGCAACCATTGTGGTACGGAGGGGTAAAAGAGACCACAGTGTCCACGTGACCTAGTGGAATTCCAAGCATGCAGTAAGATGGGTCATCTATAGTACTTTTGCAGGGTGTTTCCACTAGTGTCTAGTGAGAGGGGTTCTGTGCAGGCTCTGTGTGTGGGAGCAGGACGGAAAACTTCTTACCAGTCAAGAAAGTGGAATATGTCAGGGTGTGCTAGTATAAATGGTGGTCGTGGTCGTGGTAGCCACACACCAGGATCTTAGAGGCAGTAGGGCGGGTCAGCTCAGGGTAGCCAGGCTGTGACGTAGGGCCACGACACTGGGTAGGCATATATAGTGCAATAGACCAAGCATGAGTAGGATCCCAGAACATCTACTTTCAGAGGAACTATTTTAATAGCTTCTGTTTTATCTTCACTACTTTTTGATATGAGTGATACACATAGATTTATATCTATGACCATTGTGGAGTGCCTTGGGCTTTGTGTTTCTTCTTATTTCAATTTAATGATGCTAGACACTCTATTGGGAACTAGAACGGCTAGTGTGAATTAGTGCAGGGAGTTCCCCTAGAGGTTGGAAGGTGTCTTTTTCTATGGGACATCTATGTCTTAGAGATGATGAGTTATGATGTCATTCTTGGGATGGACGGGTTGGTACCCTTTGAAGCCTTTGAATAATACTATCGTCGCAGGGTGAGTTTCTCATCACCATTAGGCAGAGAGTTTCTATACAAAGGTTAATGGGATGTTCAGGAAAGTCAAGCTAGACCCGAGCATCATGGGCGAGGTGGTGTGACAGCCCAAATTGTGAGTTTATATCTGGATGATCATTGAACATTTTAGAATAATTTCCCACCAGTAGTAGATCGTTTCAGGGATGTCTTCCTGGAAGAATTTTCTAGTCTACCTCTGAAGCGATAGGTGGAATTCTCCATTGAGCTTGTGCCAGGAGTAGTAATGATGTCCATTCCTCCGTATAGGGTGGCTACACCTTAGTTGCATGAGCTTAAGAGGCAGTTTGAGGAGTTGTAGGAACAGAGTTTCATCCGACCCAGTACTTCACCATGGGGTTCACCGGTTCTCTTTGCGATGAAGGTAGATGGTACCCTTCGACCCTGTGAGGAATATTAGAAGATGAGTCAGTTGACGGTTAAGAACTGATATCCCTTACTAAGGAATGATGATCTTTTTTATCAACATCGAGGAGCATGAGTGTTTTCGAAGATTGACTTGAGATCCTGATATAATTAGTTATGCATTAGACCATCGGACATACCACTTACAGTTTTTCAGAGAAGATATGGTCTATACATGTACTTGGTTATGCCATTCGTACTCAAAAAAGCACCATCTATTTCCATGGATCTGATGAATCGTGTGTTCTATCCATATCTGGATTATTTTGTGGTAGTATTTGTGGATGATATCTTGGTGGTCTATCACACTTGACATGACCATGCTACCCATCTTGAGATCATATTTAGTACACTGAAAGAGAATCAGCTATATTCTATGCTCTCAAAGTTCCACTTTTTAATAGACCAGATACACATCCTGGGTCATATTATCTCTGAGGAAAGAGTTGCAGTAGACCAAGAGAAAGTGAGAGCAGTACTTTCCTAGGAGTAACCAAAGAATTTGTTTGAGATACGGAGTTTCATGGGGCTGGCTGGTTACTACAGGCAGTTTATACAGGGCATCTCATGCATAGATGCATCTTTGACAAGTTTGAGTATGATGGGTGTGAAGTTCTTTTTGTCAGAAGCCTGTGAGACAGCCTTTCAAGAGGTGAAGGGAAAGGTTGACATCAACACCAGTCCTAATCCTTCCTGAGCAGAGGAAGAGCTATACAGTTTACTGGGGTGCATTAGGGATTGGGCTGGGAGGAGTGTAGATGTAGGGTGATCGAGTTGTTGCATACGGGTCTCGACAGTTGAGGCCACATGATAGAAATTACCCGACACATGATCTCGATTTGGATGTAGTTTTTGATGCATTACGCTGTTGTAGACATTATCTTTTGGGAGATAATTTTGTGGTTTTGCCTGACCACAAAAGTCTCAAATACATCATTACTCAGAGTGACTTGCACCTGATACAGTGTAGGTGAGTTGAATACCTTCAGTCTTTTGACTTTGAGCTTACCTATACACCTGGTAAGGGTAACGCAATTGTTGATACGCTGAGCAGGAAGACTCAGATACAAGCAGTTCATGAGGCCAGTGGTGAGTGACATCTTATGGATTTGTTCATTGAGATGAATTTGGGGGAGCACGATAGTCAGGGGAAGACCTATTTTTATATTAGCTGTGACTTCTACCCTCCTGGATAGAGTGAGGATGAGGAAGATTTGATATTATAAAGGCCTAATTCTATGGGATTCAGTGGCATGTGAGGACCCTCTTCCTGGTTGGATGATAGGTGAGGATGAGGTACTATGTGTCCATGGATGAGTGTGGGTTATAGAGGATATATGTGAGGAGTTGATGCAGGAGTTTCTTGCTTCAGTGTGTCCTGTTCATCCTTGAGTTACCAAAATGTATCGTGACTTGAGATGACAATATTGGTGGCCAGGTATGAAACGAGAAGTATCTCTTTTTGTTGCGTGATTTTCCACCTGTCAGCAGGTGAAGCCAGAGCATCCGAGTCCACCTGTACTATTACAGTAGTTATTCATTCCAGAGTGGAAATGGGATGATGTCATGATGGATTTTGTGACCATGTTGACGAGGTCACTTTGAGGTAATGATGTGGTGTGAGTTATTGTGGACAGACATACGAAGGTAGCTCACTTTTTTCCGATCAAGTAGTCCTTCGATGATGATGATCTCAGGAAGCTGTATATTCGAGAGTTCATACATCATCATGGGGTCCCTTGTTCTATCATTTTAGATAGGGACACCCGTTTTATGTCTCGTTTCTGGAAGAGTATTCATAGGGCACATGAGACACTAGTGCATTTGAGTATATCTTACCACCCTTAGACCGATAGATACATTGATCGTATGATACAGGTGCTTGAGGATATGCTATTATCATGCATCCTATAATTTGGGGGATCTTGGGAGAAGCATATACACCTTGTCAAATTTTTTTTATAATAATAGTTTTCAGGGAACTATTGAGATGGAACAATATGAGGATTTTTATGGTAGGCCATGTCAATCACCTTTGTACTGGTTGGAGGCAGGTGAGCCAGCTTTACTAGGACCATGTCTCGTACCAGAGGCTTCAGATCAGGTCCATGTTAATACATAAGAGGATTTCTACTACTCAGTCTCTTCAGAAATCTTACGCTGATTGTCACAGATGACCCTTGGAATTTGTTGTCAGGGTTCAGGTTTTCTTGCGTGTTTCACCGGAGATGGGACACAGGTGAATTAGGAGACAGGGTAAATATTCACGGAGGTATGTGGGGATGATTGTGATTATGGAGAGAGTTGGCCCAGTTTCATATCGGTTGAAGTTACCACAGAGGTAACGGGCCATGCACGATTTCTTCCACGTATCATAGTTGTGTCGTTATCACTCAGACCGATCTCACATTTTTCAAATCGAGGTGGTTGAACTTCAGGCCAATGTGTCCCTCTGGGAGAATTTGATTCGTATTGTTGATAGGAGCACAAAGGTTCTCCAAGGATGGTCAGTTCCTCTCGTACAGGTGTTATGGAATCCTGGTCGAGTATAGGACAAAACCTGGGAGCGGGAGACCGACGTACGAGCTCAGTGGCCAGATTTGTTCACAGCTTTATCTTCGCCACCGTTGGAAGGGAAATTCGGGGATTAATTGTTTTAACGGGGGATTTTTTTTAAGAAAATAGTTTTTATTCTTGAATTATGTGTTTCTTATTTTTATTTTTCCTTAAGTGTTTTTGAGAAAATAAGGAAAATGGGAGAAAATCCCATATTTTATGACAACACGCCATGTACTTTTCAACAGGATGTGAACCTTGGCGGTGTGGGAAGAGTAAAGAAGGTGTGTAGGCCTTTAGGTGATGAAGGCTATGAAAAACAACTACACACCATGTACTAGGTATTTACACATGGTGTAACCAGTCGGCATGTGAACAGTAAGGTGGCAAAGGCGGCTACCAGCTGAGCGATGGTACACACCATGTAATCATGAATACACGCCATGTACTCATATCAAAAAGTGTACAATGTCATGCTGGGGAGTAGCCGCCAGAGGAACAGTTAAATGATGGTAACTACACGTCGTGTATTTTGTTTTTTTTTCAGAAAACGAGTAGTATCCTCCTCTGTTCATAGAGGAAGCTTAGAAAGCTTGAGGAGCTCGGTAGGATGATCGGAGGTTCAGAGATCTCTCAATCAGGCATTGAAAATCTGTTTCTGCTTCCACCGATCACGTTGGGACCATATGGGTAACATTTCCCTTCAACATGCATTGTTCTTACCAATTATCCATCTATGGGAAGTTATTTAATTTTTCACGGGAATTATTTTATCCCAGATCTACACTGTTCTCTTTTGTTCCGAGAGACTATGTTCTCATATACCGATCAGGGGCGATCGAGTTAGGTGGTCTGGTGTTTAATTTCCAACTGTTGTGCGTTTTTGTGTACAGCTGTGCTGCGAACCCATGTTTGCGGTGTCGTATTGATGAGGCATTTTCTGAAAAGATATCTAGAATTGTATAGATAATCTAATGACATGTTTAAACTACTATTTGGGATCGGTGCTTGGATCCAGGACCACCCCTGGGGTGTGTTCCTTTATTTAGCCATTTGGACAGGATACTCGAGGGTAAATCGTAAAATTTCGTATGTTTTAAATTTCCTTTATAGGAATTTTATATAAATTGTTTTCTTATTAGTTGGGCATGGCCCGGTTGCCTGTTTAGCCTGAGGGCAGTGTTGTGCTTAGCCAGTGGCCAGTGTTCTACTTAGCATGAGGGAAACTCTTTATGTACCTCTGTTTATTAGATTATGTGCATGTTTGTAACACCTCTTACTCCTGTGGGCATTATTCAATATGCATGTGGGTAGACATCTGTGGGTTTGGTTTCTCTTTACCTGAGGGTAAGGGTTTGAATGTCTGAGAACACTTACTATTTACATAAAATATTCACTGTGGTAATTTTATTAAATTGAATGATTAAATGAATAATAAAATGGTAGTATAACTGGTAGTTAGTTAATTTTGAGTACTGCTTTGTTTATTGTACTTACTTTTGCACACTACAGTTGCACATTTTGATGGACATTTGGGCACGGGACTTTGGTGGCTTTCTACTGGGATTTATTTCTCACACCCTGTTTGGGTCAGGTCATCGGCCCAAACAAACTATATTGTTATAGTTGTAGATTAGGGCAT